>JAUIMM010000853.1:0-600000 GCA_031769625.1 Taudactylus pleione | reverse complement strand
TGTCATCCAGGATTATTCAGACATTGAGGATGTGCACCATCAGCCATTGACTTTTTCCAACCAGGGTTTTTCTCCCGCACTTGCCTTGGCCAAAACCCTCCACGTTTGAAAGCCCCCTAAACCCATCCTTGCTCCCCAGTACTGCACCAGCTGCTATCTACCATTCTCCCCTCCTATCCCAGCCATGCCTGCCCCTAGCCCCCTCCTTGCCCTGCAGTAGTGTCGCAACACTGTCTGCACTTATCAGCTCCCTACCCACCCCCAGCACTTTTAGCATCCTCATTGAAAGAGGTTAAGGATAGAAAACTTGATAACTATTTAAAACCCATATTTTCTTTATCTGGGACTATTACCAGGCCAGCTATGGCTGTAGACAAGGTTATGGAAGAATGGACAAAGTCTCTGGAGGATATGGAGGATAGCATGCCTAATGCTACCAGAGAACAGCTGTCTTCCCTCTGTCAGATGCGAAAAGCAGCTTATGTATATGGGGGAAGCGGTCATTGACGCAGGTATCTTAGCTTTTAGGGTATCGGCAGCTTTGGTTGCAGCTCAAAGAACCCTTTGGCTAAAAACCTGGAAGGCGGATACAGGATCCAAGAAGGCCCTGGAGTCCTTGTCTTTTGTTGGGAAGGTACTGTTTGGACCAGAGCTGGATAACATAGGCCCTCATTCAGAGCCGTACGCTCTGAGCAGAGCGCACGCTCTGAATGAGGGCCGTCCTCCCTAACTATGGAGCGTCCTCCTGGACGCTCGTATAGCTGTGGGTCACCACCCACAGCCTAGACGAGCGTGCAGTTTGATGGCCGCGATGGTCGTGACCATCACGACCATCGAAACTGCGTACAAAAGCCTGTGGTTGAGTTTTTCAACCACAAGGCTCGGAGTGATGTCAGTGGGCCGGCTTCTGACGGGAGGCGTTCCCGTGGGAACGCCCCCGTCAGGGAGGCATGCCCCCGGCACGCCCACCAAAGGGGGCGTGCTGTCAGTCAACATCGACAGCACGCCCCCTTTGAAGGGACACTATGAGCAAAGGAAAATCCTTCGCTCGTCGCCTCTGGCGCATGCGCACGACGGAGCTCCCTCCGTCGTGCGCATGCTCAGTGCAGAACATCGACCCACTTGCGAGCGGACAGCCGCTCGCGAGTGGGTCTGAATCGGGCCTATAGTGTCTTCTCTGGTGACTTCTAAATCTGCTGGGTTGCCATCTACGGCTACCCCTAAATATAGGCGGCAGTCAGCTCTGTCCTTTCACCCTCAGAGTAGGGCAAAGTTACACAATTCTCACAGGAAAAGGCAGACCAAGAAATCCTGGTCAACCAAGCGCCCTGCTTCCAAGCCGGATTGAAAGCCCACTGCCTGATAGGATGGACCTCCCCCTGAGGGGTCTCAGGGTTGGAGGCCGACTTCTCCAGTTTTCTCAGGCCTGGCATCAGACCACGACAGATGCCTGGGTTGAGACGTGATCTCTCAATGTTATGCCATCACGTTCCTGAGGCATCCCCCTTAAAGGTTTGTTGTTACAACCCTGCCTTTAGACCTGGTCAGGTCCTCGTGAGTCTATTGGAGCCCTCCTGAGGTCAGGACTCCTAATCCCCGTTCCTGTGACGCAACAGGGAAAGGGTTATTCAAATTTGTTTTTAATTCAGAAACCAAATTGGTCACACCGCCCTATCTTGAATCTGAAGTCTCAGATTAATCCATGTGCCCAAATTCTGTATGGAAACCCTACTGTCAATTATGCTGGTAATGGAGCCTGGAGATTCCATGGTCTCCCTGGACGTACAGGAGGCATATTTGCATGTTCCGATTGCATGATTCCACCAAAGTTTTCTGAGATTTGGCAGTAGATCAGCAACATTACCAATTTCAGGCTCTACCCTTCAGGCACAGCCCCTCGGGTATTTACCAAGATAATGACAGTTATGATGGCTCATCTCAGATGACAAGGGGTCAGGATACTGCCATATTTGGAGGACCTCCTAATATTATGCACATACATCAGGAAAGGGGGACCAAAACTAGGCGCTTAAGACAAAAGGAATATCACAAGTCAGCAATGAATATACATTCCTTAAAATTGTTGTTCTTCATGTGAAGGTTTTTTTTCTTTCTTTGGTTATTCTGTGGATTCAGTCGTATGTTCTTTCCTCATCATACGCAATATGACATGTACAAAGAGAATTATCGGTGTGTCAATAACCTATAACAACCATATAAAAAAGGAGAGCGAGTTCGTATCAACATGCAACACCCCCATGTGCTCAAAGAGCGTACCCCACTCACAAAAGGAAATGGATATCAGTTCCTTGAAAGGTATCTTTAAAATTTCATTTCAACCAGTGTGTTGTTTAAAGGATCAGATGTGTGTTCTGCATACCATAACTCACTTCCAATAAAACAAAGACGTTCGCTCATAGAGGTAGCTTTTGTTATGAAATTAGCGTACCCAAACTTGCACTGAAGGAAGTAAGGTCTTGCACATCAAGGTTTCTTTGACCCCGCAAAGTTGTTCAACTATGATTCAGAATGCAGTCCACACCAGGTAATATATCTCTGAATACATCATTTGGATTAACAGTCCCAAAGTCAGGTAAAAATGAGGGAAAAAATTGATGGCTTCAATCCACATCAACGAAGCAAACGACACACAAATGTACAACACATCAATATAAAAACAAATAAAGGTGCAGTAAAAATATTAATGTTCCAGCAAGATAAAAAAAAAACCTTTGATGTAGTCCGAAAAACTTTTCTTCCAAAACAGTATAAATCGTTATGTTCCAGCAAACTTACTTCAAAACTGGGGGAGTACACAAAGTCACAATTTCTCGTTGTCAAGGCGCGTTTCGGCTCACTAGGGAGTCTTTGTCAAGACATGAGGAAGTTGTGACCTGGAGGCTGATTTATTCCTCTAGTCTTCAATCAATGTGTAACATCGGTGGGGCTGGTACACAGAACACGCCAATCAGGCGTCTAGTGTTCTATCCACCCAGATGACAGTAAACATGGTATCTCCTTACCTGTGAAATGCCTTGCCTCCTTCTGTGGAACACTCCATGGTGACGGCATCCCCGGAAGCGGTGCCCGCGTGTCACCAACTCCAGGGCGGAAATGAGCGGTGCGGCACCCACATGCCGTCCGCATTCTCCCGACTGGAAGTGACACTTCGGCAACTAAAAGTAACAATCGCCACTCGAATGCGGTGCATAGGGCGGAAGTGAGCGGTACGGCACCCACGTGCCGTCCAAGTTCTCCGGACCGGAAGTGGTGCTCCAGCAAATGGTAGTGACGATCGCCATTATGTCCAGGCAATTCACTAGTATAACCATGGTAATCACCAGTAAAATAAATAATAATATTCCTATATACAGTACAGACATCGATTAAAATATATAAATATACAAAACAAAAAAAACTGACCAGAATAAAATTTCTATGACTCTTATGAATGAGGTCATCCTAGAGAAGGGATCCCATTGGATGATGGTATGCTTCTCTACCCAGATCTTCCAATCACATAGGAGGAGATTCTTGGATTTTCTTGCCATAGTTCAAATTTAATCAGAAAAATTCCCAAGACTATACACTAAAAAACTGAAAACATAAAAATGACCTTCAGAAATGTATGCATATATACTAAAGAAGCAGATGAAAAAGCTATTTACATAAAAATGTCACAAAAACTACTTAAGTTTGAAGTCTTTGAAAACGTTGGCACCCATTAGGTTAAACAAAGTATATATGCAGTTCATCTCTGCTTTTGCCAATGCAGTAGCTGTATCACCTGATCTTAAATTGGTCTTCACAGTTTTTAGGCCATAGAAACCCACTATTCCATTGGGCGAACATCCATGCACATCTTTAAAATGTGAGGAAAGGGCTTGTGTCTCCAAGCCCTTCTTTATATTCCATAGATGTTTGCCCAACCTTATTTTTAATGGTCTCGATGTCCGACCTATATAGAAATTATTGCATTGGCATTTGATGGCATATATAAAGTTTTTACTCTGGCAATTCACAAAGTCTTTGATCTGGAAGTCCTTTCCATTAATCTGTATATTCACAATTTTGTGGCTGCCTTCACTATTAATACATCTGCACCCTTGACAACCCTCACATCTATAAAATCCCTTCGAAACAATAGTTGTGGCCCCCTTAGATGGTGGAAGGGCACAAGTAGCCAATTTGTATTTAAGGTTGGGGGCTTTCCTGTATATACACACTGGTTTGTCAAGGCTGTGCGCCCCTAAAAGAGGGTCTTTTCTAAGGAGGCCCCAATGTTTTTGTAGAATCTTTTCCACATCTTTGTGTTGGTCTACATAATCCGTAATAAATGCCCACTGGAATTTATCTCCCTTTTAAATCCGATGATTTCTTGTCGGTACTCGAGTTCTTTCCGGTCTAGATTCCAAACCATATTCAGGGATTTATTAATTTTTAACTTAATCATAACCACATCTATTTGTCATTTCACTTGCTTGGGAGAGGAAGACCTGTGGTTCTGAACAATTTATTTTTCATTTCATTAGCTGGCTCGCTGGTATGGCGTCCAGCCAATTATTGTGATGACAGCTGGCTCTACTAATATATGAGCCTGAATCAGTCGGCTTCGTATAATTTTCTTCTTATTTTTGAGATGTTTACAGAATTCATCTATACTCAGTCTACCCCCTCTCCAAACAAAAAAGATATCTATGCATCTGCGATATGACACGAAGTCCACACCGAGCTCACCGCACTCCCAAATGGCCGCCTCCTCCCACTTGCCCATAAAGAGGTTGGCATAGCTCGGCGCGAACTTGGTTCCCATCGCAGTACCCAGCTTTTGCAAGGAAAAAATTATTGTAAAGGATAAAATAGATTCCTTCCAGCAAAAAATTCTGTAAATTGTCAGATATATCAGACCGTTCCAAAAAATGTTTGACGGCCTCAATTCCTACATCGTGTCACCATAAGATAACCCTCTTCCCATTTTATATCTTCCAAAGATTTTAAAACTTATTTTGTCTATCAAGTGCGATTTATTGAGAACTACTAAAGGTTGTAAGTTGTAGTCCATAAACTCCAACAGATTTGAGGAGATGAAATCCACTTCGGCGATGATTGGTCTCTCAGGTGGATTAATGAGACTTTTATATATGGAGTCACCAGTTGTTCATTCACAAGGAATTTTGCCTGGGTGTGGATCATTAGGTCTACAGTGTTTGGGTAGACAATGGAAGATAGACAGGCAATTGATAGACATGAACTGACATGACTGAAGGTTGACAGGTACAGTAGGTCGACACACTAAAGGTCGACTGGTAACAAGGTCGACAGGCAGTAGGTCGACACTCGTATAGTGAAATGGTCGACACTTTTTTTTTTTTTGTTAGGGTTAGGCACATACTCCGATGGGTCAACTAGTAACCAGGTCGACAGCTACGAAGGTCAATGGGCAGTAGGTCGACACTCATAGTCAAATGGTCAACACTTTTTTTTTTTTTTTTTTTTTTTTTTTTTTAGGGTTAGGCTCTTACTCCGATGGTTAGGGTTAGGCTCTTACTCTGACGGTTAAGGTTAGGCACCAAGAGGAGGGTGTGGGTAAAGATCAGGGCTAAAAAAACAAAGCAAACCATGTGTCGACCATTTGCATGTTGACCATATTAGTGTTGACCTTCTGACCCTGTCAACCTTCATACCTGTCGACCTTATTACAAGTCGACTTTTAGTGTGTCGACCTTCAGTCCCTGTCTATCTTCCATTGTCTACCCAAACATTGTCTTTCTAGACAATGTAGACCTAATGACCGGATACCATTGTGCCTCTTTGATGCCCTTTTTTGCATATTTCTCTATTTAGGTTTTTAAGTTTCAGCATAGTGACTTTACTGGGATCCCCCTTAACTTTTTATAGGCCTTCGTATCATTGAGTTGTCTGTATACCTCAGACTCATAATCTGTGGTATTCAAGAGGACCACTCCTCCACCCTTGTCTGTTGGCTTCACAATTAAATCTTTATTCCCCTTCAAATCCTTTAGAGCCTCTCTCTTTAGAGGTCAAATTCATCTTCCTCTTCTGATCATTGTTTTTATTACATCCCTTTATATTTAGCTTTTCCATATCCTCAAGAACCAAGGCACAAAAAGTCTCTAGAAACGGACCCTTCACATGCTGTGGGTAAAAGACCAATTTTGGGCAGAATGGGGTGACTGATGTCTCTTCTGAATTTGCCCTATTGTATTGTTTATTTTGCTGAAAATTTTTTTTTATGGTCAGTTTACGTATACATTTCTGTACATCTGCAAAAATATTGAAGGGATTTATGCAATTATTTGGGGCAAATTTTAAACCCTTCTCTAAGAGAGATCTCATCTTTTAGTAGGATATGTGAACATAGATTAAATATTTTAATCTTAGATAATTCCTGGGGAGGTGAAGTATCCTCAAAATTTTTAGACTTCTCCATTAAAGTACCAGCTTTTGATTTGGCCTTCTTTCTCCTCTTTTTTTTTTTTTTTTTACTGGATTTTCTATGTACTCTACATTTCCCTCCCCTCTTTCCCCTATATCTCCGTTTTTGGATCATCTGCACCGGTGTAGATATGGGCTCTCCTCTAAAAAAGAAGAGGGTTTTTTTTTCTATTTAAAGGGGAAAACCCATTTTTTGTGAGTAAAATACTCGGGGTAACCCCTATATTCATTATCTTTTCTCCTATCTAAGCTCTTATAGTAGAAATTATCCAATGTCTGTTGATTGTCCCTCATCCTATAGTTGGAATAAGAACTTTTCCCTAAAAAAGGAGAATGTTCTTCATACCTAGGAGAGGGTCAGTTCCAGTGTGGAGAAAGTCTTCCGTAGGCATTATGGACATTATTAAGTCTCCCTCATATTGAGTAAATTGCCGATTTAGATCTTTGTAAGGTTTTACTATTCCTCCTTTTTTTTTTTTTTTTTTTGTATACTTTCTCATGTGGGATGTTTTCTCCTCCTTAAATCTACCTCCAATTGGGGAATCCCTTATAAGTTCTCTGAGGACAAGGGATTTAACCTTTTTACCAAAAGCTCTTTTCTCAGTGTTATAATTTTTCTCTGGACTCCGAATTGGATTCTGTAACGGTCTTGAGTCTCCAGATGACTCATTTGATTGAGATTCAAACTCTTGCGAATTTTTCGATTTTATACCTATTGAATTTATTAATCTTTTTAGAGACTCTTTTCTGCTCTTTTTACTCTGTTCTATAATACTGTCTAGTTCTTTAAAATCCTTGATCTCTAAATGGGGTCACAAGTGATTTTTAGTATATTAATTTCCTCCTCTAATGAACCCAACTCTTTTCTGCGTTCCTTGACAAGTAGAGCCATTAAAGAAAATTAGCACTCTCATGATCTTATCCCATTATTTCTACTTCAGGGTCCATAGGGTATCCACAGGATACCTTGGGGTATAGGCGATGGCGGCAGACATCCAGGCACCACAGAGTTAAATTTTCAGCCTTCCAGGATGCCCTGGGGTCCCTCTCCTATACCCCGCCCCCGAGCCTCAGGCCACTCAATTTTCGTAGGTGCCTGGCCGGACCAGTCGCACCGTACAGAGGGGGGTCTTTTTAAGGCCCCTGAATATTTCTTCGCAGCTGTGGCTGCACAACTAGAGGTCTCCAGCATAGGACAGTCAGTATTGACGTCCATGCTGTCACTCCTACACCCCGCCGGTACCAGAACGCCGGTACCGATCCGGGGATGCTGGTAGGTAGCTGGGGTCACAGCTAGCGGTGATCCCCGGCTACCTGGACTGTGGCCGGATGCACGGGGAACAAGGTAAGCGGCGGGGTCCCGCGGTGGGCACCCGCCGGTAACACAGTCCTGTTTGGTCCCCAGGCAGGGGGCTCCCTGGGGACCGGCTGCGCGTGGGGCCAGGTACTGATCCTGCGCCTTCCACTAGACCACCAGGGACAGCGGGCCATAGCATGTGCGGTACAGCGCGGCGTCCCATGGGTTGATAGCACGCCAGGGGAGAACGCCTTCCCTGTCTCACAGCCGGCGTCTCCCCCGCTGCACAGTGCCATTCCACAGCGGTCTGAGCGCTCCTCCCCCGGGCCCTGCCTTCTCTCTGCTTCTCGTGGCCATTTTCTCACTACATGTGCTGGGGATGGCAAACTCTGCTGGAAGCTGATACAGATGCCATTGCGGTCCGGGTCCCCCGCATACCTCTCCTTCAATTAAAGTCAGTGTATGCAGCACTGTTTCCTACCAGGGTCTGGTCTGTGTAGTTGATTGCAGTGCCTGTAATGCAGGATGTTATCTGTGCATTGTATGTGACTTAAATGCTAGCGCTGTTTGCCTGTACTTTCATTTCTGACTGTCAGCCTTTTCCTATCCCTGTTCTTCTGCTACAGCCCTTGCGGTGCGGTGTCGCAGGGTGTTTATTACCTCACAGTAAACGTGGTTTTTCTGTGTGGGAGGTCACATACGCTCCGTTCACACTCCTCATGTCGGAAAGTGAACGAGGATATCCTCTTCCAGCTATAATGTACTGATATCATGTGCAGTTAGCGGAGGGATATGTAGACGCTGAGGGTTTATGGAGGGCATGTTGTATTATATATCACGCCCCATTTCTGTCACTGTGCCTGCACAAAAAAGGGGACCGCCCTCGGCTGGCTAAGATGCTTACAGCCTTTGTGGGCAACGCCCCCTGCGTTTCCCCAAGGGGTTATCGCAGCCTGTGGTGGTCTCATCACATGCAGGGGTCCCTGGACAGTTGATGGCACCCCAGTGTATCCTGTTTTTCGCCCCCCCCAGGTCTCGCAGGAGCCTGTGTGGGTGAATTTATTGTCCAAATGGTATAGCACCTGATGGACGTTTTACAGGGGGAGTCACCATTTCGGCCTTCTAAACGGCTTTTCGGGTCTCAGACGGGTAAAGACATGACGTCTGATGACGGTGACATTATTGACTTTTTCAGACACGAGCCCCTTAGTGCAAAGGAGGCGTAGTCTGGGTCTAAAGTCTATATACCTGGCCTTCTACGGGCAGTCCGTGCGGCTTTGGTTATTACATATCCCCCGTGGCTAAATCCAAATATGCCTTCTTTAAGGATAAGGGTGTTGCCACTGTGATTCCTCTATCTGATCATTGTAGAGGAGGCGTGGAAAATCCGGGTAAGCGGTTCCAGCCTCAAAAACGGTTGACCTTTTGCATACCCCTTTTGCGGATAATTACATTTCCGAATGGGAGTTACCTTTACGGGTAGATTCTCATGTTACACGCCTAGTGAGGAGTGCTACGTTGCCCATGCCCTCCAGGTCCTCTTTGAAGGAGGTTCCAGATTGCAAGGTGCAAATATATCTAAAATCCGATATTCCCTTGCTGGAGGGGCTTCCAGGCCGGCTATGGCCGTGTGCTGGGGGGCCAGAGCCATGGAACACTGAGTAGGTAACTGGATCTCTGCACACTGACTCTCCAGCAGAGCAGGTGGATAGTGGCAAATTCTCAGAGACTTTGCCACGTTCATAATGAGATAGCCTACTCCTTTCCAGAATCTCCTCGGCAGCAGTAGCGGCTTGCCGCTCCCTGTGGTTGCGCTCTTGGAAAGCGGACGCAGATTCCATTTGGAATGCTTTGCCTTTTGCGGGACAAGTCCTGTTTGGCCCTCGTCTGGACGCAATTGTGGCCCTGCAGGCAGCAGCTACGTCTGCATGTCTGCCATCGGCTACAGTCCCATCAGGGTCTGGGACTTTGTCTTTTCGGCCCTGTGAGGCCAGGGTAAGTCTAAAATACAGCTTTCCAAGACAGTCAGTAGCCAGGAAATCTGCTCAGCCATAAGAACAGGCTTGGAGTACAAGACGTCCTACTCCCAAGTTGGACTATAAGCCTTCAGCCTCACGGGACGGGCCTCCTCTCGGGAGCCCCCAGAGTCGGAGGCCGGCTTCTCCAGTTCGCCCAGTGCTGGTGTCTGACCACCACGGACACTGGGGTAAGAGAAGTATGTCTTTTCCTCCCGGTAAAAGCCTCCCAGAAGGTTTTTCGTTACAGGTCTTCTGTCAATTCAGGACTAGGTTAATAATCAGAGGGAAGGGAAAATGGGAAAGAAATATATCTGCACTCTATCAATAAATTGATTTAATAAACCCTATATAGTATTGGTTCAATATACCATTATTCACGGGGGTGCAACCCTAATCAACTAAATTTAAACTTGTGTTTAGGAAAGAGAAAAGGAGTTGATAATAATGGGCGCACAAATGAAGTGAATAAAGAAATTAAAATATTACTTTTATTGGTAACTACCTAAAATGGTTGTCCCCAATCGGAGGGGAATATACAGTGAAATATAAGGTAAAAAGATTGATATCAAACAACACATATATTAAAATGGCAGATCCACTGACGTGCTATTGTGTAGAGTATAATTGGAAGTAATAATAGTATTATTTATTTCCTACTCCTTTTGGATGCTATGATGTCTGAATTTATCAGATGTTGTCTTCCTTTTAATGGATTATAGAAATTAAATTCTCATACAATGATTGCAGTATCTCATTGTTGATACTCTTATTGATATAGTGTGAGAAGGATTATGGCTTAGAGCTGGAAAATCCCACCATTCTATCACAATGATTAGCTTCAATCCATCTCAGAATAAATAGATGGCTAAGCCATGCAATCGGGTTCAGCCTTGAGAAAGCTGCTCACAGTGAAACGCGCGCGTCGGCGTCACTGGCAGCTCCATGTTGTGTGCTTAATGTGTGTAGTTAGCATCTGATATTGGAATTATCATGGTTCTATGTAACTGTCTGTACAAGATGTGAATGACTGTCACTAAATATTTATGGGCCAAACGGGACCTAACCAATACTAGGAAGTGACTCTGAAGAGCTGCATAATATTATTAACAAATATTCAGTTAATTGTGTCCATTTAAAATATTAAATATCATTCATGACACATGCAGCAAGATTTATATAACATTACAAGTAGCGGACTTATGTTGAATGAGTTAGAATGTTGCAAGTCAGACTATTTCTGTCTTCCTAGCTATGAGAATCTACAAATTGATACTGTGATATTAATAACTAAGGCACAATTGCATGATACATTGTGCTGATAATACATCGTATATAGTTATGGCATAACCAGCAACAGTGACAAAATATATTTTTCTGTACATTATTTGAGATCTGTTACACATTAGAAACAAGAATACTCTCTACCTATCCATAAATGTGATTAACGACAGAAAATTATTTGCACTATCGTGGATTGAGCAATAATCGGCTATATTTAACTATCAATTGAACTAATTTGATCCAAGGACAATTGATTACTTTAAAGATCCCCTTTATACATGAGGAACAATTATTTATATAATTGTGGATATAAGTAGCTTTCCATCAATGAGACCATTTAGACTCAATCGACATCAACCAAATGCCATAACATATTGACAATTTGGTATAGGATTGAAGCTAATCATTGTGATAGAATGGTGGGATTTTCCAGCTCTAAGCCATAATCCTTCTCACACTATATCAATAAGAGTATCAACAATGAGATACTGCAATCATTGTATGAGAATTTAATTTCTATAATCCATTAAAAGGAAGACAACATCTGATAAATTCAGACATCATAGCATCCAAAAGGAGTAGGAAATAAATAATACTATTATTACTTCCAATTATACTCTACACAATAGCACGTCAGTGGATCTGCCATTTTAATATATGTGTTGTTTGATATCAATCTTTTTACCTTATATTTCACTGTATATTCCCCTCCGATTGGGGACAACCATTTTAGGTAGTTACCAATAAAAGTTATATTTTAATTTCTTTATTCACTTCATTTGTGCACCCATTATTATCAACTCCTTTTCTCTTTCCTAAACACAAATTCAGGACTAGGCCCTGTAATTTTTGAGGGTGTTACACTCTATGCTCCAGGCAGGAGTTATAGTACCTATTCCGTTGCCCCAAAGGGGAACGAGGTATTACTCCATCCTCTTTCTGGTACAGACACCCAATGGGTCTTACCAGGACATTCTCAACCTCGAATCCTTCAACAAATTCTTAAGGGTTCCTCGGTTCGGGAGGGGGACCCTGCATTCCATCATTCAATGGAGCCTGGGAATTTTGTGGTGTCGTTGGATATATTCAGGGTGACTACCTGAATATCCCTCTTTTCTTAGCACACCAGTGTTTTCCTCAGGTTTGCAGTGGTCGATAAGCATTTCCAGTTTCTGGCATTGTCCCTTGGTCTGGCCTCCGCGCCTTACAGTTTACCAGGGTCATGGTAGTTATGGCAGCCCACCTGCGGAGGCAGGGGGTCCGCTTGTTACCCTATCCAAGTGACCTCCTGTTGTTACATGGTCTCCAGAGATACTTCAGTGCCATATGCAACGAACAATATCTGTGTTGCTACGTTAGGGCTGACCGATAAACTGGAAATGGTCCTCTCTGATTCTTCACAGAGGATGCTCCATATCCCAACATCTGAGGATCTTTGTGTTTGAGGAAAAGATCTCTGCATTACAGGCAAAGGTACGCAGTTGCCTGCAGAGTCGCCGAGTGTCTATTCACTTGGCAATGTGGTTCCTGGGTTCCAGGATGTCGCTGTTTGACATGGTGGAGAGTACCCAGCTTCACTCTAAAGAACTTGATCCTCTCCGGATGGGATGCCCCATAGGATAAAGTCAATAGGCTTTCCCCGGAGGTTTGTCTCTCTCTGACCTGGTGGCTGCAGAAAGCACACCTAAACAAGGGGCACCCCCTTTGGGATTGCGGACAGGGTCCTTCTGACGACGGACGCCAGTATCCGTGGCTGGGAAGCATGACGGGTCCACACTTGTTCCAGGGCAGGTGGACACCAGTAGTTTTTGCGCTTCCCATAAACATCTGAGAACTCTGAGCAGTATTCAGGGTTCTCCAGCATGCAGGACAGGTCCTCCACGGAAATACCGTGCAGGTACAGTCTGACAACGCCATCATGATGGCTTATGTAAACCACCTAGGAGGTTCCCGAAGTCAGGCGACACTAACAGTGGTGTCCCAAATTCTGGCTTGGGTGGAAGGCTATATCCCTGCCGTCATCGGCAGTGTTCATTCAGGAATCCTCAGATAGAAAGCAGGCTTTCTCAGCCGTCAAGACGTGCATTCAGGGAAATGTCCTCTTTATCAGGAGGTGTTCAATCTTTTGGTGAACAAGTGGAGCCTTTCAGAGATGAGACTCTTCTGATAGACGTAGGCAGGTCCAGTGGACCTTCCAAGTTGTGTACCTCGTCCCTCCGTTATCCCTTCCTCCAGTAATAGCAAGAAGGAGGCACGCTCCTGCTGATAGCTCCAGCGTAGGCCAGATGGCACTATTACTCAGATCTTCGGAGCCTCTCAGTTAACACTCCGAAGCTGTTGCCTCTACGCCCGGACCTGTTGTCTCAGGATCCTGGCTGATCCCCAGACCTGGGTTGTCTGTGGTGGAGACTCCCCTCTTAAGGTCTAGGAGTTTTTCCAGCTCTATAGTTAACAGGGGCTCTGTCCATGCTAAGAGCTCGGAAGTTTTTATCTGCAAGAATTTACCATTGGGTATGGTATACTTTACTTTCTTTCAGGTGTCACCCTAGAGGCTAGGTTCCTCGGGTATTACGGATATCCAGAGGATGGCTTTCCTACAGGTGGGCTTAGATAACGGTCTTCGCCTTGCTTACCTCAAGGTGCAGGTTTCTGCCCTGTTAGTATGGGTTCAGTGTAGGATTGCTACTCTTCCTGATGTCCGCACCTTGTGCAGGGTGTACGTTATATTCAGCATCCATTTGTTCCACCTGTGGCTCCTTGGGATTTGGCTGTGGTCCTTAGGGCTCTCTGAGGACCGCCATTTGATCCACTGGGCTCAGTGGATTTCAAATGGCTTACGGCTAGGACTGTATTCCTTCTGGCTCTTAATTTGGCCAGTAGGATCTCAGAATGGGAGGCTCTGTCATGTAGACCTCCCTTTTTCTCATCTTTCCTAGGAACAGGGCAGTGCTTGCCTTTACTTCCCCAGTCCTGTCTGCTGGTGAGGCCTATTTGGCTGTGGTACGGGCGCTAAGAATTTAAGTTGACCGTACCAGTCCATTTAGGAAATCAGACTCTCGGTTTTGTCCTTTCTGGTTTCCATAAAAAGGGTTGGCCTGCCACTACGCTAACTTTGGCAGGATGGATTCACAGGTCTTCCTGTTCCATCCTCTATTAAAGCTCTTCCACTAGGTCTGTGGGTCCTTCGTGGACAGCTCGACGTGGCGCTTCAGCGATGATTGGCAGCCACGTGGTCATCTGTCCATATTTTTGGTAAGGTATTATGCTTTTGATACCTTCGCCTCTCAGGATGCTTCCTTTCGGCGGCGGATTCTCCTTACAGCACAGGAGCGTCCCCACCCTTAAAGGATACTGCTTTGGGACATCCCCAAGGTATCCTGTGGATACCCTATGGACCCTGAAGTAGAAAATATGAGATATGGTAAGAACTTACCCTTGTTATCTCTATGTCTGCCGCCATCGCCTATACCCCAAGGTATCCTGTGGAACCCTATGGACTTCGTAGAAATAGAGATAACAAGGGTAAGTTCTTACCATATCTCATATTTTTCTAGCATTAGCACTTGCTGTGTTAAAAGATGCTCTTTTGTCAATTTTTAGACCTCTGGGGATGAGGTGGTGAGCTGTATAAATCTCCAGCGTCACCACCTCCCACCAGATTTTTTTTTTTTCTTTATATTTCTTCATCATACCTTCTAGATCTTCATCTAGCAGTTCTACCTGTTCTCTCTTTTCATTAAATACCATTTCAGAGAAGTCTTCTCTCTGAATGTAAACATTATGGTAATTGCTGCGGGGAGGGACACTCCCTAATAGGTGAGACAAATATCAGAGTAAAGAATGTTAGGGTGTCAACTAATCTGCGCAAAGCAGCCTCAAATGTTCCCCAAATCCATGTGGATATCACCCACTCCACTCCACAATATTTTCCTGATTTAAATTTAGACTAAGGAGGAGGTTCTTGGATCTTCTTGCCAAAGTGGAAGATCTGGGGACAGAAGCATACTATCATCCAATGGGATCCCTTCTCTAGGATGATCTCATTCATAAGAGTCATAGAAATCCTTTTTTTTTTTTTTTTTTTAATTCCGTTTTTTTATATTTTATCAATGTCTTTACTGTATATAGGAATATTATTATTTATTTTATTTTACTGTTGGTTACCATGGTTACACCATGCACTAGTGAATTGCCTGGATGTAATGACGATCATCACTGCCATTTGCTGGAGCATCACTTCCGGTCGGGAGAACGATGACGGCACGTGGGTGCTGCTCCACTCATTTCCACCCTGGAGTTGGTGACACGTGGACACCACCTCCGGGGATTCCGTCACCATGGAGTGATCCACGGAAGGCGGCAATGCATTTCACAGGTAAGGAGATACCATGTTTACTGTCATCTGGGTGGATAGAATACTAGACACCTGATTTGTGTGTTCTGTGTATCGACCCAACCAAATGTTACACATTGATTGGAGACTAGGGGTATAAATCCGCCTCCAGGTCACAACTTCCTCATGTCTTGACAAAGGCTCCCTAGTGAGCCGAAACGCACGTTGACAACGAGGAATTGTGACTTTGTTTACTCCCCCAGTTTTGAGGTATGTTTGCTGGAACATAACGATTTATATTGTTTTGGAAGAAAAGTTTTTCGGACTGCCTCAAGGTTTTTTTTTATCTTGCTGGAACATTTATATTTTTACTGCACCTTTTTATTATTTGTTTTTATATTGATGTGTTGTACATTTGTGTTGCTTGCTTCGTTGATGTGAATTGAAGAAATCAATTTTTACTTGACTTTGGGACTGTGTTAATCGAAATAAACAAACTTTTTTGAACGATTCCATCGTATTCAGAGATGTATTACCTGGTGTGGACTACATTGTGAATCATAGTTGAACAGCTTTGCGGACTCAAAAAAAACCTTGACCTTCCTTCAGTGTGAGTTTGGGTACGGTACTTTTATAACAAAAGATATCTCTGAGTGTACGTCTTCGGTTTATTAGAAGTGAGTTATGGTACGCAGAACAGAAAAACTTTTGCTATCGGCGCTAACAATAATATACTGCAAATTTATGTGTGTGCAGCAAATAAAACAAAGGGGATTTTGTCATGATTTGATCAAAGCATTTAAGCCTGCAGCCCAGCATCAAGGGACCCCATTTTTCTGCAGGTCCCTAACACTGGCATATATGCCCAGCACATCATTACATTGCAGTTAAATGTACTCCCCTCCTAGATACAGAGGGACACCTCTATATAGGGGCTGGCTGTTAGCCACACCCAACTAGGCCTTTTATAGCCTTAATTGAAAGCTGCCATGATGGCACAAAGCAAAATTTTGAAACAAAACAGAAAAGAAATATGCCCGCACTCGGTTTTACCCATATCATACATGGTATTAGCAGCATGGCAATATTAATGCCATAAATGTATACAAACAGAAAAACTTTTGCTATCGGCGCTAACAATAATATACTGCAAACTTATGTGTGTGCAGCAAATAAAACAAAGGGGATTTTGTCCCTTGATGCAGGGCTGCAGGCTTAAATGCTTTGATCAAATCATGACAAAATCCCCTTTGTTTTATTTGCTGACGCCACACAGGAGACTCTGTATCTGACGGCAGGTGCTATAAGGATTTATACATATGCTATCCACATTACAAGTGAGTTTATGGAGCAAGTATTTTAACGCACGATTGGATTTCTATTCAGTAACTGAATCCTACAGCTGGACGTAGCTTTTTTTTTTTTTTCCCCATATGAACTTCTATGTATGCATCCAGCCACTTTTATGAACTATCCATTTGTGCTTGGGATATAAAAGATTTTAATTTATTTATGTTTTTCCAAATTCACTCTTACAAAACTTATCAACAGTTGCAATAAATGTATTGATACACTCACTATTACTTGTTTTTAAATAATCTGCATGTATAATAAATTGTGTATTTTATTGGGCACATTTGCAGTTTTCTAGTACTCTTTTTATCCACAGCGCTGTTAATTATTATTATTATTTTTTTTTTTGTAATAGTTTTTTCTATTGGCTAGCAACCATTCGTAACAGCTGCGTGGAGTAACAAATATTTACTGAGTTATATTTTTCTGCTTTGAATTTACGTGATTTTCTCTATTAAGCGCCTGAAGCTACTAATTTTTGTTTTTTTGCCACAATATCGGACTCTCGACTGCAATCTGTTTCTTTTGTTATTGGCAAACCATCAGTTGGGCTTCAGTTGGGGGCATTCATGTGGCAATAGGGATAGTAACAGCCTCTTCTTCAAACTCTTATTCCATTTACTGTACATAACTTGGTTTAGATGCCAGTAAGGCCTTTGGTACGGTCTTCTGCCCGTATATGTTTGCTGTCCTTCGACATAAAAGTTAAACTAAATCCTCTATCAGCCTTGTTCATTTTTCTTTACACAACCTGTCCACCTCATTATCAGTCAATGGCCTTAATAGTGACCAAGCTTATATGTCTCCTTATGCATGGCATGGGACTCCTCAGCATTGTGGTTTCACCCTGGAATTACACAATTGAGATGATCCTGGAACGTGCCACTAAAGTGGGCACTAGCTTCCATTCCTTATTTTGTAGCTAGTTCTCCCCAAAAATGTATCTTTACTATACTATATCACTGTAATATTACCAAATTGATTTCTACAATCAATGCTGAGACAGAGGTGAAAATGTTTCTTTATTTATGAATTGGGCCAGGCCAATCTCCTTGAATTTATTTATTTATTTATTTTTAAATCTTCTATTTCCTTCAGACATTGCCACTTCTGTACTATAAGGACAATTCTTGTGTAGACTATATTTTGAAAATATCTGTTGGGCTATAAGAGATCTCTGTTGAATCTCATTAATTTGTAACAACACAATCATCATGGTGGGGTTAACTTCCCTAATGTTGCTGTTTATAGCCTACCCTAACGGTACAGTTACATACCAAGGAATGGATCTCTGATACGAAAGTTTATACAAATACTACCTTGGAGCAGGGATTGCTCACTGAGATGCAGTTAACAGTATTTCTTCATAATCCCCTTCATATGTCAGTATGTAAAAATGGGCACATTCTAAGATTGAGGCATGGGTTAAATTCTCATTACTCCCCTTACCCACCCTTATTAAACAACACATTACCAAGATGACATGGTGGTCTACCCCTTCACTTTGTGGAATAGATCTAAGTCTAATGGGTCGTATAGGTCAAATTTTTTAAATCCATCCACCAGAACATCATTCATTTTAAGCTCTACTTGGCAGATACAATGTTATATCTCCTTTTCGATTGCAATTTCTTCAACCCTATATTATGCGAGTCATGTGGTTTTTTTTTTTCTGCCTTGGCATAATCGTTTTGGATTTATTTGCAATCTAGGTCCCTTCCGGGTACCAAAGCTATTTTATCCCACTATGTATTTTTGAGATAATGTTTTGGTGATGACAAGAACGCTACAGGTTTAGTGAAATGGTTGTAGTATTTTCCCTCTCTATATTCTGGAATAATCCTTAAAACCTTGTCTTCTTTTATAAAGCTATTTTATATGCTCAAGTATACTGAAACATTTTGAAATATACATCTTCAGTCCTACATCACCCCCTATCGTTGTTTTCAAATTGGCATCTCAGGCGTGCACACTTGTACTGTGTGGATCTTTGAGAGCAGACCTGTATCATTGCTTCTGGATTTGTTCCTTCATTAAATGTTTTTGGGTTCAGGTCTGGAGGTTTACTACTAACTTTCTGGTGAGCACCTTCTCTCCAACTGTGACTTGGGCCATTTTTTATCTATTTTGCTACTTAGGAAATTGTTTTCATTTTATTTTATATCCATATTGGAGAACAGCTTGTGCTTTGTTTTGTTTTTATGACTGGATAACTTTGATTTGTGTTTTCGTTATCTGAGGTGACTTCTTGATCCTAACCTTTTGTTGTTCTCTTTTATGTCTTAGGCATTTGTTACTCTATTCAATAATATGTCCTTTTTAATATTTGTATTTCTAAATTTTTCTTGCAGAATTTTCGTCTTACCATGTAAACTTTATTTGCTTTTGTGTTCTGTGTGTTATATTTTTTTTTATAAAAAAGTTATTTAAAAAAAAAAAAAAAAATCCAAATCTCCTGAGTATGTATCCTTCTCATTTGCCTTTTTATTAATGCCTCCCCCTAATATACAGGATTACACAGTAGTGAAGAAGACATCCAGTAAGTGTGAGACACCCAGCAGCCATCCACGTGAGTCGGGAGAATTGAGCAGGTCCCAGAGCCCCATCACGGTACCGCCAAATCACTCACTGATGCATGAGAGAGACAATGACCAGAAGATCCTGGAACTCACCAATAAGATCATTCAGCTGCTGACTGGAGAGGTGACTGCTGGGAATGGGACATTATACAGTAATACCTGTGGATATATCTAGGTGATGACTATCATTTTTGTGTGTGAGGTTCCTATAAGGTGTCAGAATGTCACTGTCTGCTTCTCCATGCAGGAGGGGGAGTATATAGAGGAACACAAGGGTCTGTACAAGGATGTAATGATGGAGAATCGCTGGCCCCTCACGTTACTGGGTAAGAGGAGAATTTAGTTTACTGTAAAGTGGAGAAAATGTATGAGGGCCACTTATATACACACATCATTTGAGAATCGCATAAATACAATGTATTCAGTCACTGTGTCTCTCCTACAGATGGATCCAGTAACAGATATACCCCAGATAGATGTCCCCATCCTCTTTATTCACAGGATTATACAACGGAAATTCATAGGATCCCACAGAAGTATCAGGTAGATGGAATGTGTGTCTTTTACACAGATATTATACTGTTTCATTTCAATTAATAATAGATAATATTACGGTATTATTTTATTAATGTGTGTTATTTAGGGAGATCTGACTGATATTAAAATAGAAAATACAGAGGGAGAAGAAGAGACGTATGTAACTGATATAAAAATAGAATATTTAGAAGGAGAAGAAGAGACATATGTGATGAGTGACCAGCAGTGTAAGGAGGAGGCAATCCCTATAGATATCAGCATAGGTGAGTAATAAACACTTACTACCACTGTCCTGTTGCTCTCCTATTCGTTCAGTGCTTGTCTCTATTGAAGCTTTAATCTAACTTTTGTAGCTTGCCTTTGCTTTTTGAGGGACATATAGCTGCCACTTTACGGTTTTCTTTTGCTCATATTAAGGCTGAATAGAAAAAAACCGAAATCTCCATAGAGAATTCCGAAAGGGGGGCAGGGTGTTTAAGGGGGATACACCTCAAAATCTATTGGAGGTACCGTGCTGAAATTTGGCACGAACGGGTAGAACTGTCACTCGGTGCTGCGTACAAAATTTCAGGGCAAAAACATAAAAAGTGAGGATTTGGGAATAATCTAAAGCTCTGAATTAGGGCTTTTCTGCTGTTCTCTATGGGGGATTTTTGGGAAGGCATAACTCCGGGTAGGGGGCGAATTTAGACTTATTAGGTAGCTATTGTTCCAGAATAGGGCCTTTTGGGGTTCAGGTTATTGAGAACGTTATAGTTTTTAAACTATTACCTCACAAATCTGCCATTATACAGATGGGAAGTTTCAACTCCTTGCACAGCCGCAGTAGGAGCCTTCAGCAGGTGCATTCACTGTGGCTTCACTTGGGTGCAGCAAGATGGCTGCCTTTTGCTGGCAGGGGCCGGGTCCGGGGGGAAGGAAGCCGGCCTTTGCTGCTGCCGGGATGCAGGGGAGAGGGGGTCGGGGTTAGCAGGTGTTAGCTGCAGCCGGGGACGGTAGCGGGTGTTAGCAGCGGTGCAGCAGCAGTGTGGTCGGCGGTGTAGCAGATGTTAGGACCCGGGGAGGTAGCAGCACACAGATGCGTGCTCGGATCTGTAATATCCATAATACCTGCATCTGTGTTTAAAAAAACAAACACAGAAGCAGGGACGGTTCAGTGAGACCCGTCTGTGCTTCTGTGTTTAATTAAATAAAAAAGCGTGTAAAAAAAATAAATAAATTTAAAAAAAAATGGCGTGGGCCCCTCCCAATGAAACAACAACCAGCATTGGGCTTTGGAAAGCCAGTACTGGTTGCCAAAATACGGGGGACAAATGACGTAGGGGGTCCCCCGTATTGAGCGCAACCAGAACTGGGCTCTGAGCCGGCCCTGGTTCTGGAAATACAGGGGGAAAACTGCGTAGGGTCCCCCTGTATTTACCAGAACCAGCGGGTTTGGTGATGATGCCACAGCCGGGGGAGCCCTTTCACTGGGCCCCCCCAGCCGAAGCTTCATCCCTGTCAGCCCAGGCCGGGGATCCCTGGGGAGCTTGGGACCCCCCCAATATAAGAGGTACACCTCTCCAGGGCACCTGGGCGGTGGGTGCCGGGTTGATTGTGTAAAGTGTGGTGCAAGTGAAGTTAAAATATTGGCTTTTGCTGTGGCACTACAGTTCCCAGCAAGCCTCCCCCGCATGCTGGTACTTGGAAAACCACAAGCATCAGCATGAGGGGTATTACAGGCTTGCTGGTACTTTTTAGTTCCACAGCAAAAGCAATAATAATAATAAAAAAAAACAACACAGTATGAAAAGTACAATTTTATTAAACATACATACATGCACATACACATGTACTCACACATGCACACACTATCTCACATACTCACCTAGTATCCCTGAAGCCAATCTGTCCTCTTCTCCAAGTAGATAATCCAATGGCGTACCTGTAATAAAAATTCCATACTCTCCTCCTCCTATGCGTGGATCTGTCCTCTTCAGACAATCCAGGGTCTTGGCAAAAATAAAAACGAAAATACGCAGACCCTCTTACATTAGTAGTGTCTTCTAAGGATACTACTACCCGAATGACAGCTTCGCCAGGGACTTCAGTTCAGAAGTCCCAGTGCAGAGCGCTCATTGGCTGAGAGAAGCGAGCCCTCCGCCTCTCAGCCAATGAGCTGTTTGCACCTTTGACTTCAATGGTGAGAACCGAACGTGCCCTTTTCAAAAATGGCGCCTCAGCCATTTTTGAAATTCAAAGATGTCCGCCGTGAGCCAATCACGGTTCGCGACGTCATCGCCCTGCCCCCTTGGCTAGCTTATATACAGCCAGCGCGAGGCGCCGTGCAGTCAGTCGTCGGCCGGGGAGCTGGAGAAAAGACAGCTGAAGCAAGAAGACACCGCGGACGGTGAAGACGTCGTAGAAGTCCTGGGGGAAGCTGCAGCCATGTAAAAGAGCTTAAAGGCTGACACTCCGCAGGTGAAGGTGCGGCTAAATAAACTACTTTAAAAACTTGTCTTTTTTTTAAATTTTAACATTTCTTTTGCAGGGGTACTATAGGTACCAGCAGGCCCTTAATGCCCCTCCTGCTGGTACTTTGATTCTCCAAGTGCCAACATGCGGCGGGGATGCCTGCTGGGGCCTGTAGTACTACTGCAAAAGACAATATTTATATTTTGTATGCACAACACAAACAACCCAGCACCCACCGCCCAGGGGTGCTGGGGATAGCCCCGGGCTATCAGCCTGGGGAGCCCTGGAGAGAGCTCCCCAGGGATCCCCGGCCTGGGTTGACTAGCGGTCATGCTTCGGCTGCGGGGCCTGGTGAAAGGGCTCTCCTGACTGTGGCATCCCCCCCCCCCCCCCCTGCTAGAAAGAGTCCTGTGCTGGTTCTAGTAAATACAGGGGGACGCTACACATTTTTTTTTCCCCCTGTATTTCCAGTACCAGGGCCAGCTCAGAGCCCAATGCTGTTTGCGCTGAATACGGAAGACCCCTACGTCATTTGTCCCCTGTATTTAGCACAACCAGTACTGGCTTTCCAAAGCCCGATGCTGGTAGTTGTTTTTGGGGAGGGGGCCAAGCCACATTTATTTATTTTTTTACACTTTTTTTTATTAAACAGAAGCACTGATGGGTCTCACTGACCTATCCCTGCTTCTGTGTTTATTTAAATACAGGTATCACGGATCGTTCAGATCCCAGCCTGCATCAGTCTGCTGCTACTTCCCCCAGGTCCTGCCGCCTGCACTACCGACGCCGCTAACGCCTGCTATCCCCCAGGTCCGGCTGCAGTTTACGGCTGCTTCCTTACCCCGAACCCACCACCACTACAACCCACACTGACCTGCCATCTTGGTGCACCCAAGTGAAGCCACAGTGAGTACACCTGATGGAGGCTCCTACTGCGGCTGCTCATCAAGTTGAAACTTTGTCTCTATAATGGCGGATTTGTGAGGTAATAGTTTAAAAACTATAACTTTCTCAATTACATAAACCCCAAAAGCATCTGCCCTAGAACAATAGCTACCTAATAAAACAAACCCAAAGTGTAAATTTGCCCCCTACCCTGAGTTCTGCTTTCCCAAAAATCCCCAATAGAAAACAGCAGAAAAGTGGTTCTAACTGAGTGTCAGAAAATACTGACCATTGGAAATTTTAAATTACTCCCAAGTACTAATTTTTTGTTTTTGCCCTGAAATTTTGCATGCAGAAACGAGCGGCAGTTCTAACAGCCCATGCCAAATTTCAGCACCGTACCTCCAATAGCTTTTGAGATGTAGCCCCTTAAACACCATGCCCCCTCGGGATTTCTCTATGGGAAAATTCTTTTCTTTTTCGAGAGGACCCCTATGTCTCTCGTCCCCTGTATTTTGGCAACCAAGACTGGCTCTGATTAGCCTGATGCTGGTTGTGCTTAATACAGGGAACCCCTAGGTTGTTTGTCCCCTGTGCTTAGCACAGCCATCCCTGGGGCTCCAAAGCCCGATCCTGGTTGTGCTGTGGAGGCATGTAATTTTTTTTATTTTTTTTTTATATTACACATTCACTTTTTAAAACCATACATGGATGGATCTAACTGATACGTCAATGCATCTGTGTCTTATTGATTTGATTTTCTCAAGTGCATGCCCAGCACCAGTGAGTCCCTCTGTCACCCGCTGATGCTTCTGTGCACGCCCGTTGTTGCGCTGCTCCGCACCTCCACTTCTGCCACTGCCCCACACACCTGTAGCCTGCCCCCGCAGCCGTCTCTCCCGCTGCACCCTTAAAACTGCCCCTGTGTGCTGTCTGCTCCTCCACCTGTGTTAGTGTACCTATTTGTTGTCCTTCTGCCCTGCAAGTGGCCCTGTTTGCTCGTCAAAACCCTGATGGTTAATAAATTATAAAAAAAGCAATGAAATTCCATAGACAAAAAACCTTACGGTTTTACATGTCCCATTAAAGCTTCTTAGACATGATCTGAAATTTCACAAAACCTACTGAATTTGTGCCACTCAAACTAAAAAAAACAAATGAAATTACGATCATTAAGGTTGACGCCTTAATAGACGGGTTCCTTGTGCAATACAGATATGATATGCCATCACACCCTGTGGTTAACTGCAGATTCAGCACTTTCTGAGATTGCTGTCACTCACAAAATGATGGAGCTGCTAATTCACAGAATTGTGTGCTCATTGGAATACACACATGCAGTCTATGCAACTGAGTTCTAAACAGAAAATAGAGCTGTGCAGATGGAATAAAAGTGGTGTGGATGGAGGGAGGAGACAGAGCAGCATGGATAGGTGAGACAAAAACGCGTGTAGAGGAGGGAAGATTAAGCAGTACAGATTGGGGGTGTAGCCAAAGTGATGCAGATGGGTGAAAAACAGTGGTGCGGATAGGGTGGAGGAACAAAGTAATACAGATGGGTGGAAAACAGTGGTGTGGATGGGAGGGAAACCGTGGCACAGTTTGTGGGACAGAGACGTTGTTGGGGGCAAAGTGGCATGAACATGGTTAGACAGAGCAGTGCAGATGGGTAAAGACAGACTATGAGAGTGCTGAATCTGCAGTTAACAACAGGGTGTGATGGCATTCCATATCTGTATTGCGCAAGGAACACACCATTAAGGCATAATTTCATTGCTTTTTTTTAGTTTGAGTGGCACAAATTCAGTAGATTTTGTGAAATTCAGATCATGTCTAAGAAACCTTAATGGGACATGTAAAACTGTAAGGTTTTTTATCTACGGAAAAATATATAAACACACACACACAGGCAGGTGTCACTCTCCGGACTTAGTAACTCAGAGACAAAAGCTGGTCAAGCAGTCAATGTTTCGAGTTTATTATAAACTAGTCATCAGGACATACAAGTGAAATATCAAGCCACACCCTGGCGTCTGCCGATCTTCAGCTCTGTTTCCGGCTCCCACCCGGCAACTGCCGATGACGTCAGAAGTGAGTCGTCACATCACCATGGCAACCAGAGGCCTATACACGTTAAACTATAAAAACATATCTAAAGTGTCTAAAAAGATGTTTTGGTCTGGTTGTCATCTCTGATGAACTTGTGCAAAGGAATAAATGTACTGCTATATCCATGATTTCAATTGCAGCTAGTGTGACAAGTAAAGCAAGTGAAATATACATAGATGGCTTATAGACCATGGGATATTTTTCATAAGTCATCTAGAATAGTATATAGTGTACACAGGCAGCATAAAGATACTGTATATGTGTGTGTGTGTGTATGTATATTAATATATAATCTCCTATATGTCCTATTAAACAAGAAAAAAACATCTATTATTTATGTAGCTCACAGTGACTATTTGTTGCCGCACAAGTGCATGCATATTGTAACATAGTAGACAAATATTATAAACAAGTTACTGTAAAGGGATGTACTGGTGGTTCTTATAAAAATACTGAAAAACTTAAATGGTCAAGTTTTTCAGCATTTTTATAAGAACCACCAGTACATCCCTTTTACAGTAGCTTTATAGTTTATAATATTTGCCTACTATGTTACGATATGCATGCACTTGTGCGGCAACAAATAGTCACTGTGAGCTACATAAATAATGTTTTTTCTTGTTTAATATGACATATAGGGGATATAATCTATCTTTATGCTGCCTGTGTACACTAATATACTACTCTAGATAAATTATGGAAATGATCCTATTGTCTATAAGCCATCTATGTATATTTCACTCTCTTTACTTGTCACACTAGCTGAAATTCAAATCGTGTATATACTGTACCAGTACAACCAGACCAGAACCTGCTTTTAGACACTTTTTATATGTTTTTTTTTTTTTTTTAAATAATTTCACGGGTGCAGGCGTCTGGTTGCCGTGATGATGTGACGACTCCCTTCTGACATCATCGTCAGTTGCCGGGCGGGAGCCGGAAACCGACCTGATGAGCGGCAGACGCCAGGGGGTGGCTTGACTTCTATATGGCAAGAATTTGATATTTCACTTGTATGTCCTGTTGAGTTTATAATAAACTTGAAACGTTGACTGCTTGACCAGCTTTTTGTTTCTGAGTTACTAAGTCTGGAGAGTGACACCTGCCTGCTTTGCTGTTTACCCCAAGATGTGCGCACCACTGTGATTAATAACATCACTTTGGGAGTGCCTGGACAATGTGTATATGTATATGTATATGTGTGTGTGTGTATATGTGTATGTATATATATATATATATATATATATATATATATATATATTCTCACCAAAAACTACTTTGTGGTTCTTGCTTAGGCATTAATCTACCTTTCCAAAACTGCAAAAGCCAGTGTTCTCCAAATAGGTTTTCATAATTGCACCTGCTCTTTTTAATTGAGTGAAATGCATAAAACGTGTAGTAGTAATATGTTTTCCCCTAACAAGGGTTTACCTGGATCTACAGATGCCAGGATGGGAGAGATTGGTCACTTTAAATGCCCTCTCCCATCCCTGGCTCTACATGTATTGCAGGTGATTATTGTCACCATTATCACCAGACAATATTCACAAATACGCCACATAATTTGAAAGACTGTATCCCTTTCATCTCCACATGAGGGTGATTTGAATTAATTGAAGCCAGAATGGAGAAGATCCTCCTATAGTTCTGGATTTCATGGTGATTTCCGCCGTTTTTGATGTCGGGGTTATTGTCTAATGACCACACTGATTATCAGACAATATTTATTAATGGGCAAAGAACAGCAAATTATGTTTACTTGATAATTTTGTTTCTTCGAGATACTTCATGGGCAGTACATCCCAATGTTAGACAGGAAGTTTTTCTTCCCCCTTTGGGACCGCCCACTTAGGGTATATAGGCTCACTACTCCCCTTCCTCCTTAGTCTATTTAGTGTCTCCTCAGATTCTGTACCTGGGGAAAAAACACACTTAGGGAGGGTATATTATAGACTGCCATGAAGTATCTTGAAGAAACAAAATTATCAGATAAACATAATTTGCTGATTTCTTCTTCCTACTTCATGGCAGCCATTACTTGTGGGATATACCAAAGCATAATATAGGGAGGGATAATACAGTAGTCCAACAGAAATTTTCATGCTTAATGATTATATTTATTTATGCCATGCCCCTTTTAAGAACATGACTTCCAAAGTGGGCATCTGAAACATCCAAAGCAATAATGCTTAGAGAAAGTCGCTTAGACTAAGTAGCCGCTGCACAAATGTCTTTCCCAGATGCTTGAGCCTTCCTAGCCCAAGAAGTCGCCATTGCCCTGGCTGAGTGTGCCTTCAGATTCTCTGGAACGTTACAACCATTCTCCTCATATACAAACGTGATTAGCTGTTTGATCCAATTTGTTATTGTCTGTTTCGCTGGTGCCCCATCTTTTCTTACACCTGTATGTAGGGAACAAATGCTTTGTTTTCCAAAAATCTTTAACTCTATCCAAATAGACAGAGATTGCTCACAATAAGTCCAGGCTATGCAATCTTTCCTCCAGAAAAAAACGAAGGCAAAATAGTTTCTTGATTTAAATGAAATGTTGATATTAACTTTGACAAAAAAGTTGTGTTTGTTCTCAGAACGACTTTGTCTGGCAATATATAAAAATAGGGCTCTTCTGCCCATAATGCTTGCAGTTCACTAACTCTTTATGCTGAAATAATAGCGATTAAAAAGACAACCTTCCAGGTCCATTTTTAATAGAATCTCATGTAATGCTTATTAATGCATTAAGAATTAGATTCAAGTCCCATGGGGGTTGAGGCCGTATTCTTTTCATTGCTTGATGTTACAAGATTCTCCTTCAGAAGATCTTGTATCTAGCAACACACTTAATGCTGCTATTTGTATTCCAATGGTTGACGTCACTAAACCTTTTTCAAATCCATCATGCAGAAACTGCAACACTTGTGGCGTGTCAGCCTTCATGACCTCAAATCTCAAATCTGCCCAGAGTGCAAAGGTTTTCCAGATTCTGTAATAGATATCTGAAGGATCTTCCTTTCTTGCTTTCATGAGAAATTGTACAGCTTGTTCAAACAGTCCTTTCTGTCTTCGTAGTTCCTGTTCAATTTTCACATCATCAAACGAAGGCTTTGGAGATTCGGATGGAACAATGGACCCTGATACAACAACCCTGGTGTGATCAGCAGAATTCAAGGGTCTCCCACTACCATTGGAAACCATACTCTTCTTGGCCAATAAGGAAGTACTGTTATCACCTCCACTCGATCTTTTCCCATGGGCAATCATTGGAAACTGTGGGAAAACATACCCCAGTTTGAGGTTCTATTCTAGGGAAATGTATCTATTCCACTTGTTCTCAGCATATGGTATGATATCTGGAAAAGAAGAGTGGTAGCTTGGCATTTTGATGTGTCGCCATCAAATCTACTTGAGGGTAACCAACTTTACTAGCTTGTTCTAAAAGACTTGCACATCCAACTTCTACTCCCCTTATAATACCTGGTGTTTGCTAAGGAAACTGCATCAACATTATCTTTCACTGGTACGTGAAGAGCTGACAAGGCATTGAGGGGTTCTTCTGCCCATTCCAGAATTCCTGACACCTCTACCATTAGAAATTGCCACCTTGATGTTTCAGTTAAGCCACTATTGCCACCTTGTTCGAAAATATCCTTAGATGTTTTCTTATTAACTGATTTCGGAAACAATTTATTGATTCTTCTATCCTGAGGTAATTTACCTCCAGACAGCTTCAGTATCATTCCAAACTGCCCTCATTTCTCTCTAGTTTTGAGGCCATCCTTTTTTTCTTGAGTAATCCAGACTCCTTGCCTACTTTGTTGCAGCAGGTGCGCTCTCCACCTTGTTGAGCTTGCATCGGTGGTTAAAACTCAAAACTGAGTTTCCCTGACAGATGAGGACAGGTCTACACGATTCACAAATATTTTTAAAATGTCCAAGTGTCTAAATAATTCTGAAATGTTGTTCAAGCTAGTACATGGTTTGTATTACACCCCAGTCAAACTACATAGAATTTGGCCCGACTCTTCTAGGTTTTGCTGGAGAAATTGTGGATCCGAGGGCACTCTCCTACATATATTTTGGTCCTGTGTCATAATTTTCTCCCTTTGGACAGAAGCTTTCCAGTTGATAACTCAGGAAGTTCTTCCGCAGCTGCCCGAAGTTGCTCTTCTACATTATTTTCCACTCTCAGTGCATACTTATAACAAATATGTTATCGGACATATTTTTATAGCCACAAGAGCGGCTCTGGCGCAATATTGGAAGAGACCTGACCCCCCTCCTCTCTC
Source organism: Taudactylus pleione (assembly GCA_031769625.1). NCBI lineage: Eukaryota > Metazoa > Chordata > Amphibia > Anura > Myobatrachidae > Taudactylus > Taudactylus pleione. Next base: position 570,412 of record JAUIMM010000853.1, on the reverse strand, counting down.
GACAATAATTTCTAAGATCCAGAGAAGCTTTGAAATGGAAACTTTTGGGTTTAAATACTCTACTTCAACTTCATCTTCATCCCCTTTGATTCAATGGCAGCCCTGGTCTGATTTTTGTGATGCTTATGTATCCAGGACGTCTCCTATTAGTAATGTTTCTATTTCAAATTGATGCTGTGTGTGATTCTGTGGATATGTACTTGTCTCATTAAGTGTGTCTCTAGCAACACATTTAATGCTGCTATTTGTATTCCAATGGTTGACGTCACTAAACCTTTTTCAAATCCATCATGCAGAAACTGCAACACTTGTGGCGTGTCAGCCTTCATGATCTCAAATCTGCCCAGAGTGCAAAGGTTTTCCAGATTCTGTAATAGATATCTGAAGGATCTTCCTTTCTTGCTTTCATGAGAAATTGTACAACTTGTTCAAACAGTCCTTTCTGTCTTCGTAGTTCCTGTTCAATTTTCACACCATCAAACGAAGGCTTTGGAGATTCAGATGGAACAATGGACCCTGATGCAACAACCCTAGTGTGAACTACGAAGACAGAAAACATACCCCAGTTTGAGGTTCTATTCTAGGGAAATGTATCTATTCCACTTGTTCTCAGCATATGGTACGATATCTGTTTCAGATGGGTGTATTTGATATTTGATTTTTTTTATTTTCTGTTTTATTCTATTTAATTTTTATTATCTTATGATTGTATTGTATATTTTATACTTTATGTAATATTTTTCTTAATTTCTCTCATTGTTTGTTTTTTTTATTTGTTCATTGATACTTATGCTCTATATTGAAAATTCTATCTTTAATAAAAATTATCTGAGTTAAAAAAACTAAAAACTGAGTTTCTGATAATGGTGTTATTCTGGACTTTTAGATCTGTACTTGTTCACCAAGATAGATAATCTCTTGTGTCTTGATGTATGCTTATTTCATAGGACAGCGAAACCCCTGTCTGCTGTATTGAAGTAGGTTCCACTGCAACCTTCTTATCCTCCATTATGTCCAAGGGATTATGTCTATGGAGGAAGACCTCATTCCCAATAGACTCGTTTCATGGCTTATCAATATTGTGTTGCATAACTGAATCAAAGAGGTTAATCTTCTTTTTTTTGCATCATTTGTCTGATGATGCAATTCTTAGTGTCTACCTGCACATCCATGAATTGTATTTGCTGTCTTGGATCCAACTGGCTTTAAGCCCAGTTTATAACCCAACGTAACATCGAAGGAATTCTATCGTTCTGTCTACTGCCTTTTGTACCATTTCATCTGAGCTTCCAGCAATTAGCAGATTGTCTAAATACGGCCTGATTGCTATTCCCTGACTTTTGTAAACATTTTTGGGGATGTTGCCAGACCGAAAGGAAGACAGGTAAATTGAAGATTTTTCCACTGGAAGCAAAATCTCAGAAACTTTCAATGTTTTCTGTAACATGGAAATAGGCATCCTTTAAGATCTATTGACACCAGAAAGTCCTCCTGTCTTGTGCCTGTCAGAATGGATTTCAGTGTTTCCATATGAAATTTTTTCACCTGCACAAATTTGTTGAATTGTCTAAGATCCAGAATTGTTCTGAATCCTCCTGAAGGTTTTCCTAATAGGGAATATTGGAGAATAGAAACCTTTCCTTCCCTTTCAAAAATTGACAATTCTGTTTGATTTTCTGAAATTTTTATCTGATACCCCTTGTTACGTTCTGGGTTATTTGTGGACCCGGGGTGGTAGCAGGAGCGATCACAGAAGCAGATTTGTAAATAAAACTAGGATTTTTAATAAGTGCTCGAGTGGACATATAATGTGGCAGTAAATAAAAGTCCAGGAAAATATAAATGTGCACAAAAGTTCTGTGGTGGGAGCAAAAGGGTTAATGTCCAGGTAGAAACAATTAGAGCAGTCCAGGTGTGCAGGTAGTGAAACTGAAAATAAACAAGCCAGGTTTGCAGATGGTGAAACTGAAAATAAACAAGCCAGGTTTGCAGATAGTGAACTGAAGTGCAGGATGTCAGCAGGCTCAGGCACTCAGGTATGGGCAAGGGTGATGGAGGTAGCGGGGTAGTCCAGTGGGAACTAGGAGCTGACAGGCAGACTGGCAGACAGCGGATTCACAGGAACAGGAAAGCACAGAGAACTCCCTCTCAGCTAGGCTGAGATACACGTTGCACTGGCAAAGAAGGAAGGCACTGACCCTTCCTAAATACCCCATGCCGTGCTGTTACTGGCTGGAGGGAACATGTGACTCACCAGGATTGGCCAGCCGCATCACATGGCCAGAAGGCAAGATGGCAGCGCCCATGCCAAACGGAATGGAGACGCCGCCAGGCCTTACCAGCGCAGAGTGACAACAGGCCCGCACAACAATGCGTGCAGCCAAAGCCCCCCGCCAGACACCAGCTCCGCCACCAGACAGCCCGCGCGACAATGACCTCACAGGTAACACTCGCCTAGCGCCATGCTGAAATACCCTGGCCGTGACAGTACCCCCCCCTTTTGGGGTGGCCTCAGGACACTCACCAGGCTTCTCCGGATGGGCAGAATGGAATCTCCTGATGAGCGTGGGAGCGTGGACATCACGAGCATTGGTCCAGCAACGTTCCTCTGGACCGTAACCTTTCCAGTCCAGCAAATACTGTAGATGACCTCTGCGTAGACGAGAGTCCAAGATCTGGGCGACCTCAAACTCAACTCCTCTCTCCGTCTGGACTCGAGGAGAAGCAGGTAGAGCACTATGGAATTTATTCAGGACCAGGGGCTTCAATAAGGAAATATGGAAGGAATTAGGGATTTTTAGGTATGGGGGTAACTGTAGACGATAGGCCACTGGATTAATGACTTCTGTTATGGAGAAGGGACCGATGAAGCGTGGTGCAAATTTCATAGAAGGAACTCTCAGACGAAGATTCCGGGTGGATAACCAGACCTGGCTTCCAACTTGCATGCGTGGAACTATTCTACGCTTCTTATCGGCCTGGGTCTTATAGCGAGAGGATGCCTTCAACAAATCAGACCGTACTTGAGTCCAGATGGCAGCAAAATTCCGCACCGTGTCCTCCACGGCCGGAACATCGAAAACAGGCAGGCTTCGGAATTCGGGAACACGAGGATGAAGGCCATATACAACCTGAAATGGCGTTTGGTTAGTTGACGAGTGGTAGGAAGCATTATGTGCAAACTCAGCCCACGGCAGCAAGGCAGCCCAATTGTCCTGGGAAGATGACATAAAAATTCTTAAGAAAGTCTCTAGATCTTGATTAACTCTCTCGGTGGAGCCGTTGCTTTGCGGATGGTAGGCCGTGGAAAAGTTTAACTTCACTTGAAGAACAGAACACAAAGCCCTCCAGAATTTTGCAGTAAACTGCACACCACGGTCAGAGACAATTTCAGCAGGAAGGCCGTGTAGACGAAATATGTGTTGGACAAACAACTGTGCCAGGTCAGGGGCAGAAGGTAACTTCTTCAACGGTATATAGTGGACCATCTTAGAAAATCGGTCTATTACAACCCAGATAGTGTTGAAACCTTGAGAGACTGGCAGGTCTGTGACGAAATCCATGGAGAGATGCGTCCATGGACGTGATGGAGTAGGTAATGGAAGCAATTCCCCAGCTGGAGCTTGTCGTGATGATTTATGCTGGGCACAGGAGGAGCAGGAAGAGATAAACTCCATTATGTCTGCCTTCATAGAAGGCCACCAATAGTGTCTTTTCAGGAACTCCAAGGTCTTCTGAGTGCCCTGCGAAGCGAGAGGAATGTGCCCAAGTGAGAAGCTGCTTCCTTAATTCCGGGGCCACAAATGATTTTCCCGTAGGAGGCTGAAGTTGTAATGCGGCGAAAACTCTTGATTCCAAGACAGGGGTATTGCTTTGATTTTCAGATTGATCATCACAGAGGAGAGATCTCGATAGGGCATCAGCCTTCTGATTAAGTGCTCCAGACCGAAAGGTCAGGGTGAACTGAAACCTGGCAAAGAATATTGCCCAGCGGGCCAAACGAGGACTCACACATTGGAGGTTTTTGAGAAATAGGAGATTTCTATGGTCCGTAAATACAGTAAATGGAAACTTGGCGCCTTCTAGCAAATATCTCCATTCTTTCAACGCCAACTTTACGGCTAGTAGTTCTTGCTCACCTATGGCGTAGTTCCTTTCGGCAGGAGAGAATTTTTTAGAAAAGAACCCACACGGATGGACTCGGTTGTCCTCATAACGTTGAGACAAGACTGCTCCCACAGCTTCAGATGATGCATCTACTTCCAACAAAAAAGGCCTGTCCAGATCTGGTTGTCGAAGGACTGGTGCTGAGATGAAGGCCTGTTTTAGAAGATGAAAGGCAGACTCTGCCTCAGGTGACCATTGGGCAGGATTAGCACCTTTGCGGGTCAAGGCTGTAATGGGAGCCAGCAGTGTAGAAAATCCCTTAATGAAGCGTCTATAATAATTGGCGAAGCCCAACAATCTCTGGATGGCCTTCAGTGTCTGAGGTCGGGTCCAATCCAGAATTGCTTGTACCTTCTTGGGGTCCATTTCTAAACTGGAGCCAGATATTATATAGCCGAGAAAAGGTACACTGGGCACTCCAAAGACGCACTTCTCCAGTTTGCAGTAAAGGTGGTTTTCTCTCAAACGGGTCAGTACCTTCTTAACATGTTCTTGATGTTTAGCCACAGAGGGTGAAAAAATCAGTATGTCATCCAGATAGACAACAACCGAAACATATAACAGATCCCGGAAAATCTCATTAACGAAACTTTGAAAGACAGCAGGGGCGTTACATAATCCAAAAGGCATTACTAAATACTCGAAATGTCCATCTCTGGTATTAAAAGCGGTCTTCCATTCATCGCCAGCTCGGATACGAATGAGGTTGTAAGCCCCTCTTAGATCTAATTTAGAAAAAATGACAGAGCCCTTGACCCTATCAAACAACTCAGTAATCAGGGGAAGAGGGTATCGATTTTTTACAGTAATGTCATTAAGGCCTCGATAATCGATACATGGTCTTAGACCACCGTCCTTCTTGCCAACGAAGAAAAACCCAGCTCCGGCAGGTGAAGTAGAGGGGCGGATGAACCCCTTTGCCAGGTTGTCCCGGATGTACTCGGTCATGGCTTGAGTCTCAGGCAAGGACAGCGGATAGGTACGACCACGAGGTGGCATCTTATCAGGTATCAATTCAATTGGACAGTCCCACTCCCTATGAGGGGGTAAGATATTTGCTTGTTGTTCAGAAAAAACATCGGCAAACATCTGATATTCCTTGGGAATGGCAGAAGAAACTAATGAAACTGTCTTTCTCACAGGTCGAATTTTTGGAAGACAGGATTTCTGACAGTCCATACCCCATGACAGAATCTGCATAGAACTCCAATCAATCCTGGGATTATGTTTACGTAACCAGGGTAGACCAAGAACAATTTCTTGAGAGGCCTCTGATATCACCAGGAATTTTAAGGACTCAGAATGAAGTGCCCCAATTCGGACCAATACAGGTTGAGTCTCTTTGGTGACTATCCCATTAGTCAGAGGGCGTCCGTCTATCGAGGTCAGAGAGATAGCATGGTTGAGAGTCAAACAAGGTATCTGAAATTTATCAATGAAACTAGACGTTATGAAATTTCCGGCTGCTCCTGAGTCGATTAGAGCAGTAGCAAAGACAGGTTTGGGTTTAAGATCCAAGGCTAGGGTAATCATGAAATCTTTAATTTTTGGAGACGGGTTCATAACTCCTAACTTGATGTCTCCAGGGTCAGTTAGGATTTGGCATTTCCCGGTTTACGGGGACAGGAGATCAGCAGGTGACCAGACTCTCCGCAGTACAGACAGAGGTTCTTTTGCATTCTTCTCTGCCGTTCTTCTTTGGAGAGGTGTGTATGATTCACCTGCATAGGCTCCTCTTCAGTGGGAGAAGGAATGGGACGGGTAGAAATGGAGGGGGTAAATGACCTTTGCCGGTCAGTTCTGTTTTTTTCAGCCTGATGTTCCCTGAAGCGTAGGTCAACTTTGATACACAATGAAATCATGTCGTTCAGATTAGTAGGAAGCTCTCGAGTGACTAGATCATCCTTTAGTCGGTCTGACAACCCATGCCAGAAGGCCGAGGTGAGGGCTTCCTCATTCCATTTGAGCTCTGATGCTAAAATTTGAAATTGCACGGCATATTGACTGACAGGACGGACCCCTTGCCTCAGTGTCATGATGTTTGATGATGCTGATACAGTACGCCCAGGTTCATCGAAAATCCTCCTGAAGGATGACACAAAGCCTGCGTAATTATCCAGCAGTGGATCTGAGCGCTCCCAGAGTGGGGAAGCCCATTCCAAGGCCTGGCCGGATAACAGAGAGACTATATAAGCCACTTTAGTTCTTGCAGTTGGAAAGTTGTCAGGCTGCAGGGTAAAATGTATGTCACACTGATTTAGGAATCCTCGGCAGAGTTTAGGATTGCCGTCAAATTTATTTGGTAAAGGAAGACGTAAGCGGGGAGATGATCTGCCTCCTCTATTCCCAGACGCTGATGCGGATGTAGTTGCTGGTATTTCAGGGGTAGAAAAGGAAGTTTGCAAACTATCCTGTCGCTTGGACATCTCTTGCAGAAATTTAGCCATCTGATGCTGCATGTTTTCCAGATTTTCTAATCGACCAGAAATGCACCTGAACAAATCCACTCCTGACTCCTGATCCGTGGCCGGCTCCATGGGGCCAGTGCAAACTGTTACGTTCTGGGTTATTTGTGGACCCGGGGTGGTAGCAGGAGCGATCACAGAAGCAGATTTGTAAATAAAACTAGGATTTTTAATAAGTGCTCGAGTGGACATATAATGTGGCAGTAAATAAAAGTCCAGGAAAATATAAATGTGCACAAAAGTTCTGTGGTGGGAGCAAAAGGGTTAATGTCCAGGTAGAAACAATTAGAGCAGTCCAGGTGTGCAGGTAGTGAAACTGAAAATAAACAAGCCAGGTTTGCAGATGGTGAAACTGAAAATAAACAAGCCAGGTTTGCAGATAGTGAACTGAAGTGCAGGATGTCAGCAGGCTCAGGCACTCAGGTATGGGCAAGGGTGATGGAGGTAGCGGGGTAGTCCAGTGGGAACTAGGAGCTGACAGGCAGACTGGCAGACAGCGGATTCACAGGAACAGGAAAGCACAGAGAACTCCCTCTCAGCTAGGCTGAGATACACGTTGCACTGGCAAAGAAGGAAGGCACTGACCCTTCCTAAATACCCCATGCCGTGCTGTTACTGGCTGGAGGGAACATGTGACTCACCAGGATTGGCCAGCCGCATCACATGGCCAGAAGGCAAGATGGCAGCGCCCATGCCAAACGGAATGGAGACGCCGCCAGGCCTTACCAGCGCAGAGTGACAACAGGCCCGCACAACAATGCGTGCAGCCAAAGCCCCCCGCCAGACACCAGCTCCGCCACCAGACAGCCCGCGCCACAATGACCTCACAGGTAACACTCGCCTAGCGCCATGCTGAAATACCCTGGCCGTGACACCCCTGAGACACTACATCCAGAACCCATTAGTCCTGAATAGTAATTCTACACTGGTTGGCAAATTTTGAAAAGTCTGGTCCCTGCAGTACAACTTTATCTAACAAGTGTGTTACTGATCCGTGATAGTCATTGCCTTGGATTATTTCTCCAATGGGACTGCTACTATATTGCTGCCCAGGTCTATAAATTCTTGCTTCCTTAAACTGGAGTTGGCAAAGGATACATGCTTCTAATTTATCACCAAAAAGCAAGGAACCTTTATAGGGTTTTTTATATATGTATATCAGCTACCCAAGAATGTAGCCATAGTCATTCTCAGTATCACGCCTGGTGCCATATAGTTTGCAGATAATTCCAATATGTCAAATAAGGCTTAACAATGGTATTCTATAGCCTTATACATTATAGAGAGACTTCTTTGTAAATATTACCTTACAATTTTCTCTGAGACGTTGGACATCTGTTATGAACACAGACTTGGAAATGTTCTAGAGACCAAGGCTATCACAACATCAGATTTTAGAGACTGTTGCAGAGCTATGTAATTATTTTATCAATACTATCTCTTAAAACTGTCCCATTTTCAAAAGGAATGGTAGTTTAGATACAATTTCAGAATCTGCTGCATCACTCTTAGGAACAGCACACCAAGTTAAAAACTGATCGTCATTAAAGGATACCCAGATGTTATCAACATTCTTTATACATGATCTCCTTCATAATCTTTTTGTACTGGGAAATATCTGATTCTCTTATACCTGTCTTCAAACAGTTAATCTTGCACATCTTCACAGTTTCATTATAATTTATATAAATCACCTTTTCAGCACAGTATCCACAAGATCCAAGTTGAATATTCTAACACCAGATTGCTCACTAGAGCTAATTTGCACCTGTTCAAACATAAATTTTGGTAAAAAAAAAAAAAAAGCATCAGTCAAAATCCAAACTAGTTTGTGACCTAGATTTTTTTTTTTAAGATCTCTGCAACTCCATAAATTCTTCCTTGGTAACAAAGGTTTTCTTCATGCAATCCATTAAGTTCTGTAGACTGATTGATTAACAGGTGTAGCTCTCTCTGACAATTACTGCGAAGCTTAGAATCCTGATTACCAGAGAACGGTTATCACATGCAGGACAAATATATGCAGATTTTTATTTATTTTTTCTTAAAATCTTTTTCCTGGCTCCCAAGCTGGAGCACAAAGCAGAATAGATAGAAACTGTCATCCTAACTAGTATTCCATAGTAAAAGTGCCCTTTATCAGGACTTGCCTCTTCTGGGCACATACAGGCTTTTGGGGAGAAGGCTTTTATCCATGCTGCTAGACACAGGATCACTCCAGGTCAAACTTTGGTGGAGGGCCATTGCACTCTGTGCTCAGACCTGGGACAGATGCATGTTCAGACCGCCCACACATAGAACTCTGGGAATGGCTGCATCAGACACCAGCCATTTCTCACATAGCCATCTGCCATAATAATCTCCAGCACTTCTGTCCGCCAAACCCCATGGGGAGACACAGCGAGTAGCTCAAATGGCATAATGAAATCGGGCGCAACACAGGGGCCCATAATTCTGCAACACACAGCCTCTCCCCGGGGTGCCGACCCCTTTCCAGGATAGTCGCTGGGGTAAGTCCTCTGCTTTAATAAAACAACAAACTTCCTCACACTGCCTGTACTAGGAGACAGGGTATATAGGCTCACTCCTCCCCTTACTCATTAGCTTTTTTCCTGAGTGGGCGGTCCCAAGGGGGGAAAAACTTACTGTCTAACAGGAGGATAGGGATGTAAACCCACAAGTAATGGCTGCCATGAAGAAGAAAGAAGACTCCTTTCAAGCGAAGGCACTTCTGGTGTTTATATCTGCCAGATTGGAGGAGATGGGGGACTTAAACTACTCTTTTAACCAATCCTATGTGTCGTCAGTAGTTTATGTAGTGTAGTGACATAAACACTGACTTTTTTTTTTGTTACTGTATCACACACGGGAATGCAGGTAATCCCCAACCTTCCCACTTTGAACTCCTTCAATATTTGGCTTAAGGTATATGCTGAGGATGAGTCTTACAGCAGAGGTTAAACAACTAAACCTCTGGTACTCACTAATATTATGAAATTGTTATTTCCAGCAGATGGATGCACAAGCAGAAATCCTTCGGAAGGACAACTTGTTTTGTCTCCAGATTTTAAAATCGAAGATAACCTCAGACAAGATTCTACAGGAGAAAACCCCATCACTCTAAATATACATGCAGTAGTTCTCAGTGCAGATAAATCACCTGAGCGCTCTAATCAGGAGGAATATTTTCCTGATAAAACAGTAATTGCTACACATAGTTCAACTGGTACAGGTGAAACATGCTGTTCATGTTCTGAATTTGCAAAGAAATGTAATTCCGTTTTAGTTATACATCGAAGTCACACAGTTAAAAAAACATTTTCATGTTCTGAGTGTGGGAAATGTTTTACAAACAAATCCAGTCTCGTTAAACATCAGAGAAGTCACACAGGTGAGAAACCTTTTCCATGTTCTGAGTGTGGGAAATGTTTCACACAGAACTCCCATCTTTATAGACATCAGAGACTTCATACAGGAGAGAAACCATTTATCTGCTCTGAGTGTGGGAAATGTTTTACAAACAAATCCAGTGTTGTTAAACATCAGAGAAGTCACACAGGTGAGAAACCTTTTACATGTTCTGAGTGTGGGAAATGTTTCACACAGAAATGCCATCTTCAAAGACATCAGAGATGTCACACAGGAGAGACACCATTTACGTGAATGTGGGAAAATGTTTAAATTGCAAATCCCTGGAGCACAATATGCATCACACAGGTGAGAAAGTTTCCATGTTCTGAGTGAGGAAAATGTTTTACACACTAATATCAGCTTATTAAAGTCTAATTAGCCAACAGAGAAAGAACCACGGTGACCAACCATTTTCGTGTTCTGAGTGTGGGAAATGTTTTACAAGCGAAGATGGTCTTGTCTACCAACAGAGAACTCACATAGTTGAGAGAAGATGTCCATGTTTTGAGTGTGGGAAATGTTTTAAATTCAAATCACTTACTGTTAAACATCAGACAATACAAACATTAGAAAAACAATTCCCATAAGCTGTTAAATGTGAAAATAGTTCTAGCAATAGTCTCAAAATTGTAAAATATGTGTGTTTTATAACAATAGGTTTTTTTTCTGTACAAATTTATAAAGATGCCACTCCATTATGGAGGGCAACTGAAGCTTTAGTCATACAGACCATTAACATGATATCATTTAAATTTCATTAACAGACATAAGTGGATTGTGTGTCAGTAACCTATTGTAAGACTAGACAGATCTCACTTATTGCTCATTCTATTAGATATCAATTTCCACAAGTTACCAACAAGATCACATTGTTTTATAAGGTTTAATGTAATATATTATCTCTGTAATTTGTGGTCTGGGATACTTTGAAATTGTATTTTTCATACTCTGATGGTGTGATATGGTTTATATTAATTAGTTCTATGTATTGTCTCACAGTGGGTCATTTACAAAGCTGCAACAAATGTGGGTGCAAGGGGAAATGTGTTATAAAGGCTCAATTGGAATCCGGGCAGTTTAAATTTAGATGTTGAAGCTTAACACCTCTTTCTATACCACTATAGTCTCCTATGCTCAGTTGTTTTAAACTAATGTCAGAGTTAGGCACAGTTTGCCAGGCTTCCAAATCCAACTGAACTTTTAGTTTTCTTTTTATTTAATTTCTGCCATCATATTGCTAGTGGCATCTCCTCTTTTCATCTATTGGGCCTGGCTACCATTGTGGGGCAATTTCCTGGGGAAGAGAATACCTCTTTCACTCCTCATGTAGGCCAGCAGTAATGAGCAACCCAGCTTCTGACTCCAAAGCCTGTGGACAAATAGTTGGCATGATGAGTTTGCTGCTCACCTATGTATGCACATGGTGGGTGCCTTTCTGCTTCTCTTATGGGGAAGTGGGAGCCATTAAATTTCACAACCTCACCTGGGTGAGAGACTGACATCTGGATGCACAATATATATCTCCTCAAGTCCACACCAGATATTTTTTCACCACTGGCTTTCCTGGAGATAAAAGAAAGTATTTTGCTTTAACGAGAAGCCATTCATCGTGGTAGTAATTTTCTTCTCAAAATAGCTGAAGGGTTTGGGTTGCTAATCAAATCAGAAACCAGATGAATCCTTTTGGCCCATTCTAAACCTGACATCCCAGAACATACAGCTTTCAGTAGACAGGGCCAAGATGGAGTGGGTAAATGTAGTAGTTTGTGTACCTCAGGCATCGGTGACTTCCACGCAAGACTGCCCATTGTTTTAAAGTTGCAGTCCTTTAAAAGGCAAAACCAGGTTGAATAGTCACTGAGCTCAGCTCAAAATTTGTGTCCTGCATGCATGAAGGATAAAGGACACAGATAGCGATATTCAATAAGATACTTTACTTCAATAAGTATGATTATTAACCGTATGTATAAAAAGTTAAATTTAAATATAATATGCACATGCCCAGTATGTCTGATGCAAATAGTACAAGTCTCTTGCTGTGCAAGTGGTCTTGTCACCATAAGAATAAAAATCAAAAGAATAGTGGTGAAAGTAATGGAAAAAATGCAAATGAAGTAATCTTAAGTCCTCTGTAGAATGTCCATAGTGGTAAACATACCGGTTGCTGCAGTATTGGAATCCCCACACTCTCACCTGTTCAAGGGAGAGATCACAGGTGATGGTGCCGTATTTCCCCGATAATACCGTGTTTCCCCGATAATAAGACCTACCCCGAAAATAAGCCCTACCCCTACTTTTGAAACCCGGTCCAAAATAAGCCGTACCCTGAAAATCAGCCCTACCAAATCCCCATTTTGTCCGGTCCTACACTAAATGAAATGGATGCCGCCAGGGGGGAAAGGAGGACCGGCGGCCACTGCTACCGCCCGCCCTTACTAAATGATAGAGCTGGAGGAGGCTGCTCGGACTGCTCCTCCACCAACTTACAGTGAGATACGGTAGTCAGACTCCAAAACATCATGACGTCACGGCGCGACTCTGAAGGTCGACGTTGGAGGAGCCGCGGATCAAGAGCTCTGGACTGTGGAGGAAGGTAAAGGTAAGTGGGGAAATGGCGCGCATTCAGACTACATTCAACAGGGAGGGGGAGATTAAAAAGAAGAAAAAAGGCAGGAGCCGGGGGCCCGGGGAGGGAGAGGCACAGGCTGCATTCAACAACGGGGGGAGGGAGAGGCACAGGCTGCATTCAACAACGTCAATGTTAATTAAAATAAGCCCTACCCCCTGATTAATGCAGCTTAGGGGAGGTAGGCGCTCCCCCAGCAGCTCCGACCCAGACACAGTTCCTGCGAATGGTTTTGCATGTCTGGGTTGCTCCGCCTACCCTCCACGTGTATATGAGATGCTCACGGTTCACGCTCAGTGTACTCTACCTGTTGGTCTCAGGAGGGTTTGGGTCAGTCTCCCTGTATACCTCTCCCTTGGTTAAGGTATATAGTGCTCTATATCCTACCATTCCTTTGTGTTTGTGTAGTTGATCTAGAGTGGATTGTACTTTTATTACATATGTATTTTATGTGAGTGTTAGCTGCTGTATTGACACTGTCTTTTAATTCTGTCTGTCAATTATAACTATCACTGTTTTTTCTCTCCATCCTCTGGGGTGGAAGTTTTTCTCTGAGTACTTCACATTCATTAAGATTTTGTGAAGGCTGTCACAATCATTGCCTCTATTGAATTTCAAAAGATAAAGGGAAGCAGGAGGAGGAGCCACCTGTGCTGGTTTCATGTAACTCATGTATGACCTGTGTGTCCCTGCAGGATGTAAGGGATGGTCTGTGTGTTGTCTGTTTTAAAGAGCCATCTTACCAGTCTGGTTTACCTGTCTCGGGAAAAGAGCCATCTTTTGTCTCATCTTTGTCCCAGACACAGGCATCTGTTGTTGTTTGATGCCAATAGGTAATAAAGCAGGTTTTGGATCGTATGGCTGCTCCCACTATGCCTCCTTGGATGTCCACAGTATGCTTTGTTTGCACCTCCTGTGCATCCTCCCTGGAAGGATGTTCATGGCCATTCTAGTCAGAGTATGGCACCATCTAATGTTGATAACAGACCGGTAGTGACTAAGGTGCCTAAGTGCAAGTTATCTTTTTATCAGTCTGTCCAACATATGGATTCAGAAGCATCATCAGAGGAATCAATTGATGCGCTGGATTCCTCTCCAGGGTCTAGCTCAGGGGAGGAGGACCATCCATCCACAGTGGATGATGAACCAGCTCCGATATTTAATCACCACCGAAAAGTGGCCAAAACAAAGTTTCCTTATCTGAACAGCTCACTGAGCTTATGGATGAGGAATGGATAGACTATTTTATGTGAATAAAATAATAACATTGTTGTATCCTTTCCCAGCTTCTGTATGTACTAAGAAGGAGGTACCTCCTACAGTGGATGTAATGCATCTTCACTGAAGTATTCCACAGATAGAAAAATTGAAGTATGCATTAAGGAAATATTTTCATAATCTGGAGCTGTTACTCGTCCAGCTATGGCTGGAGCCTGGGTAGCCAAAGCTGTTGGAGAATGGCTAAGAGCATTGGAAGACTCTCTACCAAATGCTACCAGAGAACAGATTATGTATACCTTCCACATATGGGAAGCAGCTTCCTATCTGGGACGAGCTGCAGTAGATGCTGGAATCTTAACCTACTATTGAAGCTGCTGATGCTCTAGAAGCTAAGATCCTGGAAAGCTGATATAGGATCAAAGAGGGAGCTAGAAGTCTTACCTTTCTATGGAAAGATACCTTTTGGAGCAGAGTTAGATAAAATAATAGCTACAGTACTTTAGTGGCTTCAAAATCAGCAGGTCTGCCATTCATGGCTACAAAGTCTAAGCGGGTTTCTTTTCGATCCTTCTGTCCTCAGGGATGGGCAAGGGAACAGTCTGCCTAAACCGACCTAGTTTCTGCAAAACCACAAGGCAAACTAAGAGGTCTGGCCCAGCAAGACGTCCAGCTTCTAAACCGGATAACAAACCCTCAGCCTGATGGGGCAGGCCTCCTCCTGGGGAATCCCAGGGTGGGAGGCTGACTTCTTCAGTTTGCGGATTATTGACATCAAACAACAACAGATGCCTGTGTCCGAGAAGTGGTCTCCCAGGGGTATGCCCTCACTTTCAAGAGGCATCCTCCCCAGAAGTTTTTTTGTACAGATCCTCCATCAGATGTAGTCAAGGCCTTGGCCCTTCAGGAAGCCATTCACTCCCTGCTGTAGGCGGAGGTAATTGTCCCGGATCCTGTGTCAAACAAGGCAGGGATTATTATTCCCAACCTATTTCTGGTTCAGAACCTGAATGGGGCCTATCGCCCTATACTAAATCTAAAAATCCTCAACTGGTTTATCCATGTACCAAAGTTTTGTATGGAAACTCTCTGGTCAATTTTTTTGGGCAATGGAGCCGGGGGATTACATGGTTTCCCTGGTCATTCAGGATGCATTTCTGCATGTTCCTATTATACCTTCCCACCAAAAATGTTTACGGTTTGCTGTCCTTCAACAACATTACCAATTTCAGGCTCTACCCTTTTAGGCTATCTACGGCCTTCTGGGTATTTACCAAAATAATGGCAGTCATGATGACCTATCTCAGGCGTCAGGGAGACAGATTTCTGCCATATCTGGATGACTTTCTGATATTGGCACAGACTCCGGTGGTTTTACAAAACCATCTTCAACTGACCATAGCCTGCCTACAAAGTCACGACTGGATAATCGGAAGAAATCATCACTTTCCCCAACACAGCTGATGGTACATCTGGGAGCATTTCTGGATTCTCAGGCATACAGGGTGTTTCTGCCAGAGGACAAGATTGCGGCCCTATCATTGCGAATACGCAAGCTGCTAAGCAAGCGAATAATATCCATTTTGTTAGCAATGCAGGTCCTAGGATCAATGGTATCCACCTTCGACATGGTGGGATATGCTAAGGTCCATTCCAGGCCTCTGCAAAAATTGATTCTCTCCAGATGGATCGGACAGCATCATCAAATAAGGTCCCAGAGGATCCATCTCACTCCAGAGGTTCATCACTCCCTCCTGTGGTGGCTGAGAGAGGACCATCTAAACAAAGGGCACCCGTTCTAGATTCCAAATTTGGTGCTTCTCACCACAGACGCCAGTCTTCTCGGATGGGGGAGCAGTGACAGGTCATCACATCTTTCAGGAAAGATGGACAAATCAGGAAAGTCATCTGCCAATAAACATTCAGGAACTACGAGCAGTATACAAAGCACTTGTCATGGCACAGGACCTGCTCCAGGCAAGCCGGTCCAGATCCCGTCTGACAACGAAACTACAGTAGCCTACCTCTGTCCGTAGACGTCCGTATGCGCTTCCTTTATGGCAGGATCTGCTAACACAGGGTCCCTGCCGACAACTGGACTTACCTCGTCTGGCTTTCACTGCGTGGCTCTTGAATCTTCCATCCTAAGAGCAAAAGGTTTTTCCAGTTCTGTAATTCAAACAATGCTTAGGGCACGGAAGTCTGCCTCTGCCCGCATCTATTACAGAGTTTGACATTCAATTGGTCAATGGTATTCCCATAGGAAATATGATCCTAAGGTGTTCAGCATTTCCAGGTTACTGGCTTTTCTTCAAGCCCATTTAGATAGTGGTCTCCGCCTGCCCACTTTGAGAGTGTAAGTTTCTGCATGATCAGTCTGGTCCCAGAAAAAGATTGCTTCATTACCAGACGTTAGAATTTTCTTCCAAGGAGTTCTGCAAGTTCAGCCTCCTTTTGTTCCACTGGTAGCACCGTGGGATTTGTCTTTTGGTTCTTAAGGGGCTACAAGCTCCCTCATTTGAATCTCTAGACTTTGTAGATTTGAAGTGGCTTACAGCGAAGACCCTTTTTCTTCTCGCTATCTCTTCTGCTTGCAGAGTCTGATTTGGCAGCGCTGTCTTGTCGCTCCCCATTTTTTATTTTTCACCAGGAAAGCTGTTCTTCGTACAAGGGAGGGTTACCTTCCTAAGGTAATGTCCCGTTTTCATGTGAATGAAGAAATTGTTCCAGCTTTTAAGTAGGGGTGTGCACCGGCCACTTTTCGTGTTTTGGATCTGGATTGGTTTTGCCAAAACCACCCTTCCGTGTTTTGGGTTCTGGGTTTTGTGTTTTGGATCTGTATTTTTTTTTTTAAAAAGCATAAAAACAGCTAAAATCACAGAATTTGTGTGTTTTTCTGCTCCTATGCTATTAACCTCAATAACCTTAATTTCCAGTCTATTCTGAACACCTCACACCTCACAATAGTGTTTTTATATCCAAAAGGTTGCACCGAGGTAGCTGGATGACTATGCTAAGAGATACGAGTGGGTGGCACAAACACGTGACCCATCTAGGAGTGACACTGCAGTGGCAGACAGGATGGCAGTTTGAAAAACTAGGCCCCAAACAGTACATAATTCAAAGAAAAAAAAGAGGTGCAAGATGGAATTGTCCTCCCACCTACCCTTATGTTGTATAAACAGGACATGCACACTTTAACAAACCAAACATTTCAGCGCCAGGGTCTGCCACACGACTGTGGCTGAAATGATTGGTTCGTTTGGGCCCCCACAAAACAAGCTGGCAATTAATCTGTCCCTGCACAAACTGGCTCTACGGAGGCAAGATGTCGTCCTCATCCTCCGATTCCTCACCCTCTTCAGTGTTGTGTACATCCTTATCCTCACAGAGTATTAATTCGTCCCCGCTGGAATCCACAACCACAGGTCCCTCTGTACGTTCTGGAGGCTGGTCTCCCTGGAAGAGTTGATAATTCATTTTATGAACATCATCTTCTCCACATTTTGTGGAAGCAACCTCCTACGCCTTTTGCTGACAAGGTTCCCGGCTGCACTAAACACTCTTTCGGAGTACACACTGGAGGGGGGGCAACTCAGGTAAAATAGAGCCAGTTTGTACAGAGACCTCCAAATTGCTTCTTTTTCCTGCCAGTACAGGTACGGACTGTCTGACATGCCTACTTGGATGCTGTCACCGATGTAATCCTTTAACAGACAGACGCACGCTTGTCGCTGCTGCTTTAAGGATGCAGGTGCGGCTACAGTCCACACATTTCACAAAGACAGAAAAAAAAAGAAGAATATTTTTATTGTTTGTGGAGCGCACTTTGAGGGTTTAACAGACAGACGCACGCTTGTCGCTGCTGCTTTGAGGACAGTATCATATGCAGTGACAGTAGACTTGTCAGAAATTGTTGGCACGTCCTTCAGTCCGGACCAGATGTCCAAACCGGCCCTTGACTTATGACACAGGCGCACGCTTGGCGCTGCTACTGTGTTGCTGCACGTGCGGCTACATCGCACACAAGTCACAAACACATAAAAAAAATATTTTTTATTTTTTGGAGCACTTTGAGGGTTACACCACCCTTTAGCAGACAGACGCACGCTTGTCGCTGCTGCTTTGAGGATGCAGGTGGAATCTAGACGGGATTTGGAACCGGGGACACACTACCTCCATCAATTGTCTAAATCCCACTGCACTAATGGCGGATACCGGACCCACGTCTAACACCAACATAGCAGTCAAGGCCTCAGTTATACGTTTTGCTTCAGGATGACTGCTGTCGTACTTCATCCTCATCGCTAGGGACTGTTGGAGGGTCAATTGTTTAGTAAAAGTGGTGGTGTTCCTACTTCCTCTCTGGGATGATTAACAACTCCCAGCAGCAGCAACAGCACTAGGAGGAAGTGGTTCTTGATCTTTCCCTATTTTATTTTTATCGCAGAAAGTTTGGTCCTCCATTTATGTTATACTGATATATACGTGCGGCTAAAGCGCACACAAACACAGAAAATATTTTTTTATTTTTGCTGGAGAGTAGTGCACTTTGTGGGTTACACCACCCTTTAAGAAATGAGCCAGCCGGCTCTTTACTTATGGGACACAGGCGAACGCTTGGCGCTGCTCTTTTGTTGATGCATGTGCAGCCACAGTGCACACAATTCACAAACACAGAAAATATTTTTCTTTTTTGGTTTGGACTGGAGTGTACTTTGGGGGTTACAGCACCCTTTAACGGTCAAGCCAGCCGGCCCTTTACTTATGACACAGGCGCACGCTTGGCACTACTTTGTTGATGCACGTGCGGCTACTGCGCACACAATTCACAAACACAGAAAATATATAATTTTTTTAGCACTTGGGGGGAGCACCCCTGATGGACAGAGCACCCCCTGGACAACACTACAGTACCCCTTTAGGACTGGGACACTGCACAGGACTTTGGAGTGGACACAGCCCCTATGGAGAACTGACTGCACAACACAGTCCAGCCAGCCCCTATGGACTTTGAAGTAGTGGACACAGCCCCTATTAACAACAGCAGCACAGCACAACACAGCCAGCCCCTATGGACTTTGAAGTAGTGGACAACAGTAGCACTACACTACACTACACAGCCCTAACTCCCACCCTCCCTCTTCACTGTCCACAGCCGAGTGAGAAAATGGCGCCGACGCGGGTACCTTATATAGGATCCAAAACCCGCGAGACTCGGAAGGTGGGATGATGACGTTTTGCCTCGATTTCAGATCCGAGTCAGGCGGGAAAAGTCGAGCCTGACTCGGATCGGACTCGGATCGGGGGGGTTCGGATTTCAGAAATCCGAACCCGCTCACCCCTACTTTCTGTAGGTGAAGCCTCCCTAGATGTAGTTTGTGCTCTCCATATCTATATGGAGCGTACAAACTCTGTGAGAAAATCAGATGCTCTTTTTGTATTATATGGTGTTCACAAATGAGGGTGGATAATTCCTTATCTTCGAGGTCAATATTGTCCACAGGGCACCCACCCTGATACACCTAGCTGCATGTAACTTTTTCTTTCGGTCACTGATTCCTTCATCTTGTGTAAGAGTGTTTCTGGTATATGATTGCTCTTCCTTCTCCTCCTCTTTCCTTCTCCTGCCTTGAGTCTTGCTAACTAAACTGAAGTCCTGTGGCTAGGGGTGATTTATATGGAGGAGGACCCGAGGTTTCCTGGGAGCTGAGGTTTTAACTGTTTGGTGCCTGGTCTCTCCAACCATAATATCCCCATGGTATCCCTGTGGACCCTATGGGCCTCGAAGAAAAGGAGTTCTCTAGGTAAATCTACCATAATTGATTGATTGTTTTGTTTATGGTATTGTAGAAGTGGTATCTCCTCTTTCATTCTCTTTTTTTTTTTTCTTTCTCTTTCTCTCTCCTCCCCCCCCCCCCCCCCTCCTTGGGTAAAAATTAGACTTTTAGAGCAAGTCTTTAAAGTGGCCAGATTCCATCCGAGCCTCTGAAACCCAGTGTTTGCCAAAAGGTACACATTATAGACCATACATTCCAAAAACATAGGAAGTGGATCATTATAAGCGAAACGTGTTGCACTACACTAACTTTAGATGAGTGAGATTCCTTTTTTTTAGATTCTATTTTTATACTTTTGTAAAAATTAATTTTTTAATATTACGAATATGATTTTCTATGAGTTATGTGTACATTTTATTATTACTGTGTATTAAGACTCAAATGTATTTGTTACTAAACATTTACTTTATTGTACTTGTGTTTATCTCTACATATACAACATTTCAGTATTATAAACACCACAATAAACATGGCAATTTTGTGAGTATTACATTTATATAAAGTTACTGGGAGTGAAGAAAATATCTTTTATTTGTATGCACAGCTCCCTATCTGCGAGTATGAAAGATCTCATTATTATATTCCTTTGGTACCGTCAATTAAATCCTAGAATCGAATTACAGTTTGTACAGTAAATTCAAGATTTGAATACACCAGGTTCTTAACCATACATTTCTTAGTGAACATCTAGTGCCGGAGAAATAACTCCTTTTTCTATATCTACATATGGTTCAAGGTTACTTGTGTCTCCTATAGCATTTTCATGTATATGTTTAAGATTATGTTCTTATTTGTCTCTGATGATCCATGTTAAAAAAAAGTGTACTGCATGTTTATAAGGATGTTTTGGGAATAAAGTATTGCTTTTCTTAATACTCAGTTTAAGTTGTGTTTTTTTTTAATGCAATCTGTTTTTAATAGAGAATAATATCTGTAGCAGACATTGAAATAAAGGCATATACAGATTATAATCAGAATAAACAAATTTAACTGGACAAAATGTATACATAGAGACCAAGTGGGTAG
Organism: Taudactylus pleione; assembly: GCA_031769625.1. Lineage (NCBI taxonomy): Eukaryota > Metazoa > Chordata > Amphibia > Anura > Myobatrachidae > Taudactylus > Taudactylus pleione. Next base: position 549,659 of record JAUIMM010000853.1, on the reverse strand, counting down.
CATATTAACAGTTGTTCAGCCTGATTCAAATCACAAAAAATATGGAAAAATATCAAAATAAGTAAAAGATACCACAAAAGGAATAGCATGCGCACAGCGTCTATTCTACCTCTGCATACACGCTGCTCTGCATAGCAGGGCAGCGTGTATGCTTCTCCCAACTTCCCCCCCACCACTGGACACTGCGGCCCGCGGGCGGGACAGTCCCAGAAAAACGGGACTGTCCTGCTAAATGCGGGACAGTTGGGAGGTATGGAATAAGAATACAGATTGAAGATATTACAAAAGATGAAAGAAAAGAAAGAGCCGAGGGTGGGGTAGTTGGGTAATCATATCTATGAAGGTAAAATGGAAGGGGGAGGATTAAAGTAGGCACTATAGTTCGAGCACCCCTTAAATTCCAGCCAATCGAACCAGGTGGCCGTGAAGGCAGATGATGTCAGTTTAAAGGAAGACGTAATGTCCTCCATAGTCATGTAAAGGTCAATTCTCTGAAACCACCGAGAAATAGGGGGTCACACAGGAGATCTCCAGAAGCATGGGACGGTTGTTCTTGCCGTATTCATTAAATGCTGGAGCAATAGTTTCTTATATTGGGAAATTGACTTGTCCTTTAAGGTAAACAACCAAAATTCAGGTGTGTCTGGGAGCGGGAGACCAGTAATCTCTGAGATCACACAGACTATACCAGAAGCCAGCCAAGACCGGACAATGCCACCAAATATTTAGCGGAGTGCATGGCGCTTGACCGCACCTCCAGCAAAGATTAGTAAGACTCATAAATATCTGGTGGAGAAGTACAGGACGTCTATACCATCGAGACAAAATGTTATACTGTGTCTCAAGCATCTGAGGAAGACTGGCAATGGTGTTACTAAATATTTGGGACCATTGGTCCCCCATCAACTCTTCAGGTCCCTATGCCATGCAGTGACAAGCCATGAGACTAACCAGACAGAATTGATATAAGGTGGATAGTAAATGACTATGTAGCATTTGGGAATGACACAACAACTTAAATCAAGTTAGTTCTCACCCATCCATACAGGCTGGCAGCAAGGAAACATAATGCCTGAATTGAAAGTAGACCCAAAATGAGTTGGATGGAAGACCAATTGTGTTTTGAAGGTCTGTAAAAGACTACAATCCACCCCCCTCCACCAAATGTCCCAAATATGAAATACCCGCAGAAGAGTCTTGCAGATACTGATGTTGGTGACTGCCCAGACAGGAAAGTCAGGATTATTTAACAAGTGTTTAAGTAACGAAACACCTGGATTAAATGAGCAGAGGTATCTAAGTTTTGTCCTTTATGGGATAGCGGAAACAAATAATTTTTAAGCTATGGAATAGCTGAGGTGGGGTATGTCCTTCAATAAGTTGCCATTGTTTAGTGGCTGGACATCTAGACAGCACTACAATTCTAGCCAAGTGTTGGAGACCCCCTAGTGCAACTTTGAAAAAGTACCTGTTATGCCAACCTGGGTCTACCATTAGCCAACACAAATTTCCCTACTATACCTTGTAGTTCCTTAAAATAGGAAGTCTGGACCATAATGGGGAGTGTTTGGAACAAGTAAAGGATTTTTGGCAAAATATTCATTTTTACAGTATTAATCCTACCTAGCCAGTTGTAATGATGACCATTTCTGAAAGTAAGCTTTAAATTTAGCTAGCAAGGGGGAAAAGATAAGCTGAAATAGGTTAGAGTTATCTTTGAGTAAAATTACTCCTAAATATTTAAATTGATATGGATGGCAGTGGAATGAAAACTCCTCCTGAAGACCCTCCATGACAGGACCAGGCATTGAGGTGATATTAACCACTATTTTATATAATTGATTTTAAAATTAGATAAACACGCAAACGCCTGAGGTCACTGGGCTAGAAATAGAAGCAAGAAGGTTGGTGGCAAACATTGGCAATTTATGTTCAGTTGCCCCTACCTGAACCCCCTTGATATCATAATTTGCCCAAATCGCCCATGCCAAAGCCTCCATACAAATATCAAAGGGGACAGAGGACAGCCTTGTCGGGTACCGTTTCGAATTGGAAAATAATTTGAGAGCCCCATTGATTTGCACCCTAGCAGAGTGAGACTAGTATAAGGCAAATATACAATGAAGACAGTGTGGACCCAGATCCGAGTGCTCGAGAAGACCCTCCATAAATCTCCAGTCTATTCTGTCAAATGCCTTCTACGCATCAGTGGACAGGAGGAACATGTCAGATGATTTTAGTAGTGTTATCTTTAACTTCTCTACCAGCGACAAATCCCACCTGATCCCCATGAACCAAACCGGGCAGGAGAAGTAACAGTTGATTGATGAGAAGTCTAGCAAACAATTTTAAATCTGTGTTTAGGAGAGATCGGTCTGCATCTCGAGCACTGGGTAGGATCCTTCCCATCTTTAAGAATTCTAGAAATATGGGCCTCAAGACTCTGGGGGGGAAAAGGTTGCGTCGCCAGGAATAGCATTGCATGCATTTCAGAGAGAGGGCATTAAAGAAGCACTGTATGTTTTGTAGTAACTAATTGGGTAGCCGTCTGGACTCTTCCCATTTGGAGTTGCCCATATTGCCACCCTCAATTGTAAATGGTTGTTCAAGGGAAGCAATATCCTATTCAGTAATATGTGGAAAGTCAACAGAACAAAGATATGAACTAAATGCCTCCTTAAAATAAGGTTGTTCATAAGAGGAGTGGTTGTCTCTTAAACTATTAAGGTTCATATAGAAAGTCTGAAAGGCTTCAGCAATTTCAGGGAAAGTATGGACATATATCCCCACAGAATCCCAGATAGTGAACATAGGACTGTATCCTCTGTGCTCTCAGCACGATAGCAAGCATCGAGCCAGGTTTCTTGCCCCATAAATAATATTTATGTCTACATTTGCGCATATCATGCTTGGTCCTGTCTTGGAGGAGCTTATTAAGGGCCTTTCTTGCCTCTGTGAGTTCTCCTAGAACATCTGCCAAGAGTGAGGACTTGTGGAATGTTTCAAGAATTTTAATACGATCTAGAAGTTGTACTCTCTGGCCATCTTTTCCTCTTTTAACTGCGATCTCAACTGTATACACTTACCTCTTATTACACACTTGGTGCTCCTCACAGACTGCAACCGGGGACACCTCTTGACCATTGTTGAGAGAGATATGTAATCATATATGGCAGAGCCAAGGTCCTCTTTAAGACATGGATCAAAAAGTAAAAGTTAATTGAAACGCCAGGTCCACGGTCGGAGAGGTGCCAAATGGAGACTCACAGAAGCATATACTGGGGCATGGTCAGACCACGGTCATTCCATATCAGATCACCCCAAAAAATATGAAATGCCCACCACCCATCACATATATATTTACAATTTTTTTTAGAAAATAGGATGTAAAAAAATCTTTTTCTGCCAAATATCTTGACTGTCTGACTGTTTGGTTTCTGAAATATTGATTTTTCAATTTATTAAACTATTTACTAATTGTGACTTATTTATTCAGTTTATTTGAAGTATCATGGGTGTTTATTAAGGAATTGCCATGAAATTTGCAAACTTAAGGAAACTGTTTCCTTCCGAATCCAAACAAAATTACTACATCTGCCTTACATTTCGAGTTATGGCTAAAATGCGAGCTTTTGCAACAATTAGAAATGCAAGGTTAAATCAACAATAGATATCCAAATTTTTTTAGGTGCTTAATAAAAGTATACATTAGTACCACAAAAAAAAAAATAAGCATGGTCAATTACTGTTTGTACCGCATACATAATTTACACCAGAAACCAGGAAATTTAAAAACTTAAACATAAATGAAGTCAACAATCACATTATTTTCCCCTTGTTTGGAACATGTTATACCCAATGTACCAGATCTTATCATACTCTGCTGCTATGTATGTTCCAGGTTGCAGATCACATTTGTCTACATGTTTTGTGACTGCAGTCATAGTGACACTATCCCTGGTTCCTGCTGTCTTTATGTCGTCTGATGACAAGTGGTATATGTGTAGCTCATCATTAATAATAAGCCAAAATCTGTGATGAGTACGTGTTCCTGCCACAGTCTTTGCTGTTTCTAGACGGATATGCAGTTTGGTTTTGCAGTCTTGTATTTTACTTTGTGACACGTAGAAAAACCTTATGCCATGTACATTTTCATTTGCCCAGTTATACAGGTCCAAAGGTGTCACGATGTCATGGGTTTCCACAGCTTGCAGACTGGTGCTGGTGGCTAGATGTTTAACTGTCTCTCCAATGCCATCACATATACTCTTCCAATGAGATGTGGCAAAAAAATTCCATTCTGCTTGAATGTTGAAGTCATCCTTATGGAAACATAAGTACAAAAAGTTTTTGCAGTTCTTGTATTGTGCACTAGCACCATCACTAAAGTAGTGAACATACTCAAGATTTGGTAATAGTTCTGTTAAGTGTTTCATAACTACCTTAATGAAGGCATGCACAGTTATGGCTACATGGTCACGGGTATCACTTATAGCGCATAGACTTGCACAGTTTAAAGTGTCACGATCATCTTGCCTAAAATATACAGTAAATGGGTGGAGTGTTGCTTGTGAAGTGTCCCAGTGGAATCCTTGAATTGCATCCTGACACACGAATTAATAATTTTCTGCAAAATCTAGGAAAACAATAGCTTCTGTTTCTGGTTGTATGGTTTCCTTCAGCTGGTGTAGGTATTCAGCCTTGGACTTTGCTGTGTACAAATGGGCTATTGCATCATCAACAGCACTCCAAATAACTTCACGGAATCGTTCCACAGTACTAGTGATTGTAACCAATTTACTAGGGTCAGTGTGGACCCACTGCTTGTAAACAATTGTGTCATCATCATCCATGTCACTTTCATCAAAAAGATTTTCAACTATTTTCTGATAGTGCATCCAGACGTGGGCGTTTGTCACATCGATGAGGCATACAAGTTTTTGAGACTGAGAACAGACAAGGATTTCAGTTACGTTTCTGTAGTACATCTTTAGTGGTAGAGCAGCAAACAATTTTATGTTTTGGTGAGTTTCACAAACACATACAGAATGCATTCTTCTTGAAGCAACACTAACACACCACGGAGGTCATAAGAAACAAAACTTAGACATTCCAACTCGAAAGTCTGGAAAAAGGTCTTTGAAAGCAAGATAAAGCTCTTACTAGGAGTAGCCTCCTAGGAGTAGCGTTTTCTGTTTGTGAATTATTTTTCCTCCTGGAACATTTACAGAAACAAACACTTTCCAGGGCACATCTGAAAATGTTCATCATCTTGGTAAAACTGCTGTACCTGATGAACGATTTGTACAGAAAGGGCTTTCCCTCTATATTTTTTCAGGTTCTGCCAGTATGCCATGGGTTGCTTTAAGTTTTCTTGATTGTATTACCACTTACCAGGTATTCTGTGACATATAAGTTCTTCTGCGACTGCTTAATTGTCCAGCTGTTTGGTGCCAGAGTTAATATTTTTATTACTTCTTGTCGTGGCTTCATTACACTTTTGCTTTAATTCATATATCAGACTCTGTAAACCATCACAACCTGAACATTTGCCTACATTCTAGGGTGATTCTAGTGATGTGCTAGGAAGAGACAATATTTGAGTAACGTTCTCTTGAATCAAATTACTTGCCTGCTCTTTATTTCTTTTACGGTATGCCTATCGGTGGCTTCTCTTTACCCCATGCAATTTCACTGGTGTACATCAAAGCTTTGTAATACTTTCATTCAGCTCATCTGTTTCTACAGCTTGCGTTAAACTCGTCACCGGGGATTCAGCTTCTTCTGTTGGCATATCTGCATTTTGGGCACAGTTTCTGTCCTGGCTTTATAACAGCATGAAGTTGATATTCACCATGTTCTTTGGCCCACTTCAGTGACACAACTCTTAAGCCTTTTCTGGCTCCTTTTTTGTGAGACAAGAAAGGATTACAGCAAGTTTTCTGAAATTCTTCATACTTTAACAGCAGTACCTTTTCATGATGGTAGCAGACTGAGGTTCCAGAATCACTGGTTACTGCATTTGAAACTGCAGCTCTCAGAATCAAGTTCTTTTTCTTCATCTGTAAAGTGGTCCCAGTAATGTAATCCAGTAGTCTTTGAGTACATAGTATTATGGCAGTCCGTATTTAAAAGATGACCAAATGTGCACTTTGGAGGAGCTTCTGCCATGATTGACTATATTTCTTTCTGTCTCTCTCTTTCGCTGTAAAGTTTCAGTTTCGGTTTGGAAAGGGAATCTCCTTCCCATCAGTTTTGGTCACTCTTTTGGTATGGTTTTTAACAACATGGTTCTTGTGTGGATTATGTATGTGGTAAAACAGTAATCGAAAGTCAAATTCATTATTTTTTTTGTCCATGCTGATTTTTTTTGTGGTTTTTACAGTATGTATACCTTTTTGTTAAGCACCTAAAAAAAAAAAAAAAAAAAAAAAAAGAGGGGTATCTAATGTTGATTTAACCTAGCGGTTTTACTTTTGTTCTAAAATCTTGCATTTTTGCCGTAACTCGAAACGTAAGGCATATAAAGCAATGTGGTTTGGTTATTGGATTCGGGAGGAAAAGTTACCTTAGAATTCCAAATTTTGTGATGATTCCTTCATAAACTCTCGTGATACAGATGGGCCCAGCTAGTTTGTTGCTCATAGAGCACCATTCAGGCCTCTGTGTCGCGCCATGGAACGTTACATGATGGCTGTACTTTAGCGTACCGTGGTATTCTACAATGAAAGATACAGTATGGCATTTAATACACTGCTTAGCCGCTGGGTGGCGAGTGCTCCACTGATGTCATTTGTACTGAATACCATACTGTTAATTTGGATAGATATCACATTCACCAAGTGTATTTGCATATTGCATGTTCGCACAACCAATCTTTTTAATATCACATAAGCTCTTAGAACGGGATGCAAATCAGTACACATACTGTACATACAGTAGCTTTACAGCTTTACAGTAGTGTAATTGCCGTGTTCTTATGACGGTATAACCGATACTACTGTGTACATTAATTAGACGCACGCACAGCTTTCAATGAGACGGGATTAATTATTCTCTAATGGTGGGGTACTGTGTATATATGTACTAGTATAATATTTTGAAAACAGCAGCGGGTGGGTGGAGTGCACAAAGGATGAGCCCGCTATTGGCATTGTATACATTGCCTGCTGTAATTATCAGACATCACATAACATACACGACAGGTGCGGTTCTTGATATGGCTAGCATGTGTGGGCTAGTGGTTTGATGAGCGCCTTGCAAAGTGCATGTATGGGGTTCGAGTCCTGAAATAGAAATTTTTTTTTTTTAAATCTTCACTACAGGATTAAAAAATAAATCGCTTTGTTGTGTGAGTTCTGTAATTTATACAGGTATCTCAGTTGACCCAAAAGACGCACTCCCAGCATTGCATATAGACCGAGCAATTGAAGTTCAGTATTTTTTATCAAAGCTAACTGAACTCAATAAATTGTCCACAACTTCATACCACTTGGCATTTCTATGCTACTTTATGCCACTGTACTGATGATGCACTGTGTGCTCAAGAAAGTAGTGTACGGTGCTCCATACAGTATCCACGTAGCGCCCTGCTAGTTGCGCTATGGTGTTTAGAGTCTCATAGAACTGTGCATGCCCAGTGGAGCCGGTCGGGAGTGACACAGTGCATCAGCACTAGGCTGATGCAGTGTGCTGTACACAACAGGTGCAGATTTCGACACGACTGGTGTGTATGGGCTAGTGGTATGGGTGACCACATTGCAAGCGTGGGCGTCACGGGTTTGAGACCTGGTAAGGGACTTTTTTAAAAAAAAATCTTCACTACAGCACTTGGTGGTGTATGAGTATTTTAATTTATACAGGTATTTTTATCAAAGCCAACTAAACTCAATACATTGTCCACAACTTCATACCACCTGGCTTATCTATGCTACTTTATGCCACTGTACTGCTGATGCACTGTGCGCTCGAGAAAGTGGTGTACGGCACTCTGTAGTGCCCTGCTAGTCGCGCTATGGAGTATATGGAGTCTCATAGTACTTGGCATGCCAGTAGAGCTGGTCGGGAGTCACACATAGTGCATCCCAGATTTAGATTATAGACTTTAGAAACTAGTAGTGGGCTCTGGGCCTGATTCAGAGCCGCTCGTAAGCGGCCGCTCGTTCACTCCGAGCGATGTTCGCACATCTGCGTATGGGTCATAATGCACATGCGCCAACCAGTCATTGCGGTCGGAAATCGTGCGCCCGCAAAACAGCGAGGGCCTGCTAATTTGAGTGACAGAATAAGGCGTTTGTGGGTGGTAACAGGGGAAGGTGCTTAAAAACGGGGAGTGGAGATCCGAACGCAGGCGTGCCAAACGGTCAAAACGGGCGTTTAATGGGAGTGCATAATTAACAAAGCAGCGTCATCGACCACGTCACTTGTCTTTTAGCCTGAACTGCTCGAAGTGATTGCGGGGAAGTAAAACCTACCACAAGCACTGCGAGCAGTTCAGACGCCTTTCGATGTACTCGATTAATCTAATAAATAGCGGAGATGACGTATGATGCGAACGGCCAGGGGGCGTCTTTACAAAATAGCGAGCACATGTTTCGTTCGCTCACCCAGACATAGAGGCGTCAACAGACCGCAATCAGCGAGCGCTCAATTTAAATAGCCGGCCCCTTTTTCTGAATGACCGTTCGCAAATAGCGTCCGGCTCTGAATCAGGCCCTCTGTTTGAAAGAGGGGTCTCTGGATTACAAACTGACTGTGTGTGTTAAGCCACACACTTTCATCGTGCTGAGATACTGTAGTGAATGCATGTCTCTAGTAGTGGGGTCTGAGTGAAAGCAGGGGTCCCTGGATTACAAACTGACTGTGTAATTTTTAAGATGCACACTTGCGGCACTGTTGGCATGTCGGCGGCGCTGTGGTGGCTGGGATCTCCGATGCATGCCCAGTTGAGCTGCTCCATACGCCATGTAGCGCCCTGCTAGTCATGCCATGTTGTGGCGTATGAAGTCTCATAGTACTGCACATGCCCATTTGAGCCGGTCAGGAGTCACACACAGTGCATCAGGTTCCTTCCCCCAAAGCAAGCAAGAGCCTTTCATTACCATAATAAAGGACGCTTTGTTAGCCATTTAAGCAGTCAGCTCAATGTATGCCCTTGTGTCCTGAAAAGGCGAGGAATGGTGACAATTGCCAAGGACACCATCCGCCATCTGCTAGAACAACTAATGTGCCGCTATGAGTGTGTCAGTTGCTGCGGTACTGCAGAATACGCAATGGCATGTTTTAGCAATTTGTAGTGTTGTCTTAACAGTGGTGCATAAAACCATCACTGAACTAGAAATCAACCCAGAAAGAAGGCGCACACTTGCGGCACTGTCCCAGACTTAGATACTGGGGGTTAGTAGTGGGGTCTGAGTCACAGAGGGGTCCCTGGAGTACAAAATGACTGTGCGTTGTAAGACGCACACTTGCGGCACCACTTTGCAGAGTAGGCATGTCAGGTTTGAGACCTGGAATGGGATTATTTTTTATATTTTTAACAGTTACAAATATTGTCTTGCTGTGAAACTACAGGTCCCAGCAAGCTTCCCCCAAATGCTGGTACTTGGAGAACCACAAGTACCAGCGTGCGGGGCATTACAGGCCCACTGGTGCCTGTAGTCCCACAGCAAAAGAAATATTAAAATAAACACAAGAGACACACACACCATAGAAAGTTAGTTTATTAAAACATACATGCACACACGCAATGGGTATGAAGTATCCCAACGCCAGCAGCCAGAATGGAGAAGGTAAGTACTGTACCCTATCCCTGCCCCTCTCCCCCACCTAACCCTTCCTTAGTGGTGCATAATCCCATCATCCCCCTCTATTGGCTAAACCTACTTTAACTCTCCTTACCACACCCTAAACCTGACCTTCCAGGGGGGTGCATAACCCTAACCTAGCCCCCCCAGCGGCAAATGCTAAAGGCAACCCGGACTTACCTAGATCGGGCTGGTGTCATTTGGCGTTCGGTATTTCGGCGCCTATCTTAAGTCCCGTGCTGGGCTTCTTGTCCACCGGTCTATAGACTGCATCCCTGCACACACACATGTACACACACTATACAGCTATTTATATTTACTGTATAGTTATTATTTATATTATAGTATATTTATAAATATAAACTTCATGCAAGTACTGCATTAATACTAATGAAATAAATATGCAAAACAGTTTCAAAACAATAAAACTTTAATGAAACCAAAAAAAATTAAGAAAATTAAATATATAAAATTAAATATAAAATCCTTAAAACCGCCACCTGCAGTCGAATGACCAGCCATCTGAGTTGCTCTGTGAGAAAAAAAAAGTAGTGTTTTTAGAACAGTAATAGGGTACAGTAAAAAGTACAGAATTAAGTCTTTCACTAGTACTTTACAGTACCTAATGTACCTAAATAGGATATACAGTACTTCACATGGATCTATCGATACAGCTTATATTGTAAGTAATTTTTCATTGCGCACAACATGGCTGTCTCACCTGGCACTCTCGTAATGGCATAAAAAAAACTACATGGACCTGACTTATGTATTTTGGGACTCTACTCCTAGCAATAAGATGCTGCAACCACCTACAGTATTTCGTGTCATCTCTTTTAGGCTTAATCTACAATATTCCACCCAAGGTACTGTAATCCCACTGTGGGTGGAATGTGGAGTACAGTCAATGGAAGTTAATACCCAAAATGTCTGTATCATATCTGCTTGACGTCTACTGTATTGTGCACTCTAGTTTATTTTTTTACTTCTGTATTAGTGTACAGTACCTAATCCACAGTGTGCGCTTTGTGTGTTAAGCACCTTGAGCCCTGCTGGAGAAAGAGTGCTACAATACTGTATATAAAATAAAAATCATTACAATTATTATTACTGTACCGTACCTCTATTAAGCAGCGGGGGTCCCTGGCAATCAGCCCGTTGTCTCTGGGTAGCTTGGTCTGTTTTATTTTTTTTTTAAAAAGGTACAGTAAATTACAGAAAAAACAACTAAAGTTGGCTAGTTCTAATTATAGATGAATGGGTTCGGATTTCAGAGATCCGAACCCACCTGAACTTCCCGCCTGCCTCGGATCTCAAAACAAGGCAAAACGTCATCATCCCGCTGTCGGATTCTCATGGATTTTGAATTGTATAAAAGGTCCCTTGATCTCCGCCAATTTTCATTCTGGCTGTGGAGAGTGAAGAGGGAGGGGGATGTGAATGAGATCGCTGTGCTGTGCTGTTGCTGACACTGTGCATAGGGGCTGGCTACTGTTGTCACTCAAGGGCTGGCTGCATAATGACAATAGGGGGCGGCGCTGGCTGGCTGTTGTTCTGTCCATAGGTGCTGGCTGTTGTCCATAGGGGCTGGCTGGCTGTACTGCTGTGTTCAGGGGGTGCTCTATCCATCAGGGGTGCTCTTCACCTCCAGTGTGTAAAAAAAAAATTCTGTGTGTGCGCGTTAGCCACACTTATCAGCAACATAGGTGCGCTGGCATGCTGCCTGTGTCATTTATCAAGGGGCTGCTGCCTCATTCAGGGGTGCTTCCCCCCAGTTTGTAAAATATAAAGTATTTTATTTCTGCGTGTGTGTGTGCACATTAGCCACACTTATCAGCAATGTAGGTGCACAGGGGTGATGCCTGTGTCATTTATCAAGCGGCTGCTGCCTCTTTCAGGGGTGCTCTTCACCCCCAGTCTGATTTTTTTTTCTGTGTGTGGTTGTGTGCATTAGCCGCAATGTAGCTGCGTTATAATTGCTTGGTGACACTGCTGTAAGACCGCAATGAGTATGTAGGACAGTCACATGACAGGAGAGCAGTATCCACATACCAGTCTTGTAGCTGTCGGCAGCAGTCATGATGACGATGCAAGGCTGTCAATGTCATCTATGAAGGCCATTGCCCCAGGGCTTAAGTCAGGCCACGTAAAAAAATCTGATAGATCAAGCCCTTCATTCACTTTGCCAGGATCCAAAAGTCGTCAATCTCTTGAGATCAGATCACTATATTTTGGCGACCATACTTAATCCTAGGTTTAAGTCATACCTTGTGTCTTTCTTTCCGACGGACATAAATTTGAAAAGATGTAAAGAGCTGTTGGTGAAAAAATTGTCAGCTCAAGCAGCACGTGACATGGCATCATCTCTTCCTTCAGTTTCTGCAGCTGCCAGGTGATGCAGATCAGTCAGCAAAATCTAATGACATCTGGTTGTGTCTGAAAGAACTGCCTACAATGAGTGACATGTCTACCATGACTTTGTCTGATACGGTCACCATTCAGAGAATGGTGGATGATTTTTTTAGGGATCGCATCCAAATAGGCATGTCACTCAGTCCATTTCACTACTGGCAGGAAAAAGAGGCAATTTGGAGTCCCTTACACAAACTGACTTTGCTGTACTTAAATTTCCCACCCTCCAGTGTGTACTCTGAAAGAGTTTTCAGCACAGCCGGAAACCTTGTCAGTGATCGGCGTAGGAGATTACTTCTCCAGAATGTGGAAAAGATGATGTACATCAAAATGAATTACAAATTCCATGAGGAAAACCTTTACCAGCAATTAAGTAAAAAAAACTACAGAAGCGTCTGTAATGGAGGATTCCAGCAGGGACAAATTAATATTGTGTGAAGAAGAGGATGTATACACTGATGGGGATGACGATGACGACATCTGATCTTACCTATGTTGTAAAGCCAGTTTGTGTATGGTATCATTGCCACCAATTTCCACTGTGCATTGGCAGCTTGTTTTGTGGGTGGTCCATACAAACTAATCATTTCAGCCACAAGTGGCAGTCCCAGTCGCTGAAGTGATTGGTTTGTTAAACTGTGAATGTCCTGTTTCATATATACAACATAAGAGTGGGTGGGATGCATGCCCCTTTCATTTTTTTAAAAGAAAATTCTGAACCAACTGCTGCTTGTGTCAACTCGGCAGCACAAGTCACACAACAGTGACATTCAGCCAAGGGTTCTCAGCCCTCAAGGCTGCTACATGGCCCAAAGGCAACATCCTGCTGCAGAGCCCAAAGGCCACATCCTGCCAAGAGTTATCAGCCCTCAAGGATGGTCCATAGGCCACATCCTGCTTCACGGTGCAAAGGCCACCTGTTCTCACTCACCAACTCTCAAGGCTGTAATGGCTGCAACTTGCCAAGAGTTCCAGCCCTCAAGGCTGTTGCAGGACTGGTTCCTAATCATAGCTCTGTATTCCAGTACTACTCAGCCCAGAGGCTGCATCAACAATTAACTATCAACTATCAATTCTTGCTTCAGCCAATGACTGCACCAATTATCAAGTATCAACTCTTCTTACTTCAGCCAGTGGCTGCACCAATTATCACGTATCAACTATTCTTACTTCAGCCAGTGGCTACGCCAACTAAGTATCAACTATCAATTCTTACTTCAGCCAGTGGCTGCACCAACTATCAATTCTTTAGCCAGTGGCGGCACCAATTATCAGGTATCAACTTTTCTTACTTCTTCCAGTGGCTGCACCGATTATCAAGTAGCAACTATTCTTACTTCAACCAGTGGCTGTACCAATTATGAAGTATAAACTATTCTTACTTCAGCCAGTGACTGCGAAAACTATCAACTATCAATTCTTACTTCAGCCAGTGGCTGCAACAATTATCAACTATCAATTCCTTCAGTCACTGACTGTATCAATTATCACCTATAAATTCTTCAATCCTCAAGGGGTAACCCAACCATCATCTTTGCACAGTCCTTAACTCTATTTATTACTCAGTTTTGAGCCAACTAGCTGGATGCAACTATTTTGCCCTTAACTAGATGAAAAAAATCAATATTGTGAGCTGCGAGGTGGTCAAAATTGACTAGAAACTAGTGGAAATTAATGTTATTGAGGTTAATAATACTGTAGGAACAAAAACAGGCCCATTTTATATGATTTTAGCTGTTTTTATGATTTTTAAATAAAAAATCCAGATCCAAAACAAAAAACAAAACACAGAAGGGAGGTTTTCACAAAACCAATCCAGATCCAAAACCAGAGGAGATACTGATCCAAAACCAAAACACGGGGGTCGGCACACATCTCTAGTTCTAATACAGTAACTCTTCAACCAAATTTCCATTTCACTCATCCCCATGCAAAACACAGTATTTAACCACCCAACAGAAATTATGGAGGGGCAACTGCCCCCTCTGCCCCACACCCCTGGGAAATACGGGGCAAGGGGGAAACTGATAAACATGAGGAAGCATAGCCAGAGGGGGAGGGGTAAGCTGACAGGCAAAATGGAAAGCTGAAAGACACAGGGGGTAGGAAAACAGACAGAAAGACATGTGAGGTGAAGCTGAGAGACACAGTCAAGGGTGAGGCTGTACAGATACAGGCAATGGAATCTACAGTACAATACCTGTGCAGAATTTGTCCCCCAAAGACATACTATAATTGTATCAGGGTCCTAGATTTCACAACTCGTATGTAGCAAGTGTACAAAGTATTTCTGCAGAATCTATTCAGTACTGTATATCAGACATTCACTGTGCTGTACAGCTGATGCAGTACTGTATGTCTGTGGACAGTGTTGTTTAGAGATATACAGTAGACTGTAGCTGGTACAGACCCACCGAAGTACAATGTTTAGCCAGCTTAACTGTCACCACTTTCTTACCTAAAGGGGGGTCCCTGAACTCAAGTGGCGGAGTAACTGTAAAAAAAAAATTGGCAGTCAGTTTGATTCTGAAAAAAAAAGACCCATACAGTACTGCATAACAGTACTATTACTATAGTAGTATTACTACAGGTATTATTACAGTACTGTACAGTACAGTACTGAAGAAAAACACAAGTACAGAAAGAATTAGTGTGTAAGGAGAAGAGGTTGGAGATGGGTCTTTGAGTACAGGAGGGAGAGAGACACTGTGAAAAGGAAAAAAGTAGAGAGATAGAAGACAATGTAGTGTACAGTACTTACAAATCCTAAAGGGGTGGCTGGGGCCAGCTGCTGCCTCATGGGGCTGGGTCTCCTCCTCCTCCTCTTCCATTTCTGGAACTGTGAAAAGAAAACACAATGTCATTTTGTCATCAAACTATTTGAAAAATGTCAATAAATAAAGCCCAACAATATAATTACTGTAGTATTATTACACTATTTTGACAGTATAAGACAAGGTGACTGAAACATACTGTACAGTACAGAACTAAAAAAAAAACCACAAGTACATAAAGAATCACTGTGTAAGGAGAAGAGGATGGAGATGGGTCTTTGGCGTACAGTAGGGAGAGAGACTCTGTGAAAAGGAAAACAAGTAGTAAGAAAGAAGCCAATGTAGCGGACAGTACTTACTAAAACTAAATGAGTGGCTGGAGCCTGCTGTGGCCTCCTGGGCTGGGGTTGGGGGGGGACCCCTTTGGTTTCTGGAACTGTGGAAAAAAAACACAATGTAATTTTGCCTAAAAACAATGTTGAAAAATGTCAATAAATACAGCCTGAAAGTACTATTGCTATACTTTATTGACAGTATTCACTTACTGTACAGTATGGCTCATGGACACTAGATGAGGTGTGCATGAGCCGATATCATGAGCCACAGGCCCAGCAGCGGTGCTGGCATCATCATGTGTATATACACTTGCTGATGCTGGCAGCGAGGAATGATGATGGGGGTGGGAGGGGAGGCCATGTTGCATCGCCAGCATGGCATAATTAACAATATCCCCAGATTGGGCTGCATGTACAGACTACTGGGGATATCGTTGATGACCCGAGGGAGTGAGCACGCTTCATTGGTCATTTACTGCATACACACTAGACTATATGAACAAAACTGTACAGTAAATCATTGAACGATATTGTTATCGTTCATCAAAATCATCTAGTGTGTAAGCCCCTTAAGATAGGTCACCGAAACATACTGTACAGTACTGAAAAAAAAACCCTTTGGTTTCTGGAACTGTGGAAAAAAAAAACAATGTTATTTTGCCTCAAAACAATGTGGAAAAGTGTCAATAAATTCAGCCTGACAGTGCTATTACTATTATTATACTTTATTAACAGTATCCGCTTACTGTACTATATGGCTTATGGTTACTAGCCGATGTGTGAGCCGATATCATGAGCCATGGGCCCAGCAGTGATGCCTGCATCATCAAGTGTATGCACACTTGCTGATGCCGGCAGCGAGGAACGACGAAGGGGGTGGGACGGGAGGCCATGCTGCTTGGGCTGCATGTACATTATTAAAATCAAGAGAAGTATTGTACTGTACAAGAATACTAACTGTCTCCTGGCAGGCTCCTCCTCTTACTCCTCATCAATGACTAGGACATCTGTGTGTATAAGAAAAAAAAATATTATACAAAAAAATAAAAAAGGCAGTAACAGTACACTACTGTGTCTATATTTGTTGTAATCATTACCACTCTCAACTTCATCCTCCTCCTCCTCCTCCTCCTCTTCCCGTGGTGGTGTCTGCACTGTGGAAAAAGAACACTGGGCCTGATTCAGAGCCGGAAGCTCTTTAAGAATCGGGGCTTTTTTTTTTTTTGGTGCGGCCTCCTGGCCTTTTGCCGGCGGCCAGGTGATGGTCACAACCATCGCGACCATCGGGGCTTGCGACAATACCCTTGTGGTAGGGTCTTGTCTGTTGCAAGCCCCAGAGAGCTTCCTTTGGTAACGCCTCCATTTGTGTAGCCACCCCCCCGCTCCGCCTACAAAACGGGGCGAGCTGTCGATAAACAGCTCTGGGGCTTGTGCATGCGCAGTACCCCACCATCGACCTGCTTGCAAGCGCTATGCGCTCGCGAGCGGGTCTGAATCAGGCCCACTGTACCATCAGTTTTCCTTTTAAACTGGCCGATTTTAACAGAGGGCCTGATTCAGACCCACTCACGAGCGCTGAGCACTCGCAAGTGGGTCGATGTTGGCCCAGTGCGCATGCGGACGACGGAGGCGGCTCCGTCGTGCGCATGCGTGAGACCCAGATAGCGATGGGCAAGCCGTCACTCTGGATCTTGCTACAAAGGGGGCATGCTGTCGATGGTGAGTGACAGCACGCCCCCTTTGGTGGGCGTGCCGGGGGCGTGGCTGCCCAGACGGAGGTGTTCCCATGGGAACACCTACCATCTGGGGCCGGCCCCACTGACATCACAAGTGATGTCAGTGGGAGTGCTCTCGGCTCTGATAGAGCCGAAAGCACTCCAGGGCTTGCGGCAACGAGACCCTACCACAAGGGTCTCGACGAAAGCCTGATGGTCGCGATGGTCTTGACCATCGCGACCATCTTCCTGGCCGCTCGCTATAGCTGTGGGTGGTCACCCACAGCTATACGAGCGGCCAAGAGGCCGCTCTAAAAATTAAGAGGGATGTCCCTGATTCAGAGCAAGTGCTCTGTCAGAGCATCCGGCTCTGAATCAGGGCCAGAGTCCAAGTACATGCACACTCCCATGTGGACAAATAACACTACCATCAGTTTCCCTCTAAACAGTTTGGAAACAAAAAAACCATACTGTACAGTACAAATCTTTACCAGAACACCTCATACTGTAACACCTAAAGGGCGTGTCTAGCTCCACCTATGGGCGTATATATTCCTATAAACTGACACCCTAGCTCCCCCACTGACATTAAGTTATCTGCCCTGCCACATTCACATTAACACTCGATCTCCCCCCTGTCACATTTACATTAATAGATCTCTCCCACCCTTCCTCCCCTTCTCCTGTCCCGCAGCACTGACATTGATAGATTTTGCATGAGCTACAGTGAGCTCTAAAGATGCATACATACTAGACGACTCGCACAAGATGCGATGTTGTCAACGATTTCCCATGAACTCCCCTGCACTGCCAGACAAACAATATCGTGCATAAACTGTCCAATCTGACAAATGATCTGACCAATGACCTGAATCTTGTTAACAAGATTCGCAGTTCTTTCCTGCTGTAGGCAAGATCTGAAGATGCGATGTACGACCCATGGGGATGCACATCAGCATAGTGATCGTGAGTGGACATATTTTACACGATTTGTCGTTCCGGAGTGTAAAAATCGGGCAAAATATCATCTAGTGTGTACGCACCTTAACACACATAGGCCCTGATTCAAAGCCGGACGCTCCCTGACAGAGCACTCGCTCTGAATCAGGGCATCTTCTTTTTTTTGGAGCGGCCCCCTGGCCGCTCGCATTGCTGTGGGTTGCCACCCACAGCTAATGCAAGCGGCCAGGATGATGGTCGCGATGGTCAAGACCATCGCGAACATCGGGCTTGCGACAAGACCCTTGTGGTAGGGTCTCGTGGCCGCAAGCCCCAGAGAGCTTTCGGCTCAAACAGAGCCGAAATCTCTCCCACTGATATAACTTGTGATGTCAGTGGGGCCGCCCCCAAACAGTAGGCATTCCCATGGGAACGCCTCTGTCTGGGCAGCCACCCCCGGCCCGCCCACCAACGGGGCATGCTGTCACTCAACATCGACAGCACGCCCCCTTTGGTGCAAGACCCGGAGCGACGGATTGCCCGTCGCTATCCGGGTCTCGCACATGCGTATGATGGAGCCGGCTCCATCGTGCGCGTGCGCTCTGGGCCACCATCGACCCGGTTGTGAGCGCTCAGGGCTTGCGACCGTGTCTGAATCAGGCCCATAGTCTCATGCAGCTCTTCACTCCTCCAGCATTGGCTCCTCCACCCTCCGTTATTACTGGCTGGCCAGGGAATGCAGGGAGCATCTGTCTCTCTGTCTGTATTTGGCGGGTGAGTAAGCTGGGTGCAGGGGGGAGGCATCTCCGGGCCCCGTAGCAACTGCACTCCTGACTCCCTGCATCTGTGACCCTTGGTGATTACGCCCGTGTCTAGACACAGTCGAGCACAGGCCCTGACCCCTTCACCTCCGGACTCGAGCATGTGCATCTGGATTTTTATACGGGCAGTAGGAACGCGGGGATTCAGCCTACTTTACGGGGTAGCGGGAGCTCCCACCTTAATACGGGAGGGTAGGCAACTCACAGAAAGGACCTGACTTGCTCTATGACATGTAGAATCTACATTTTGTTAAGTCCTGGTTTATTCAGTGGTTGAGTTAATACATAGTGGTAACTGGTGAGCCAGAAAATCAAAGTTCAAATATGACTGTGAGTGGCATTACACTGTTTTAGCCTTTTCCATACAACCTGTGCTTTGGATTGTCCTTTCAGCTGGCCTCTCCACATTCTAACATTGGAATGCCCCAATAACTTCTCGTGTGAAGCTTTGTACAGAGGAAAATAAGGAGATTCCAATGACTAGCTCCTGTCTACTAATAGGTTTACAATAAACCACATCCTTCTTGTAAACATTGAGGCGTGCAGGCCGCTATAGGATGCACTGGGACAGTTCACATCGCCGGGGCCGGGAGAATTGCCTGCCTTCCCAGGAGGTCGGGAGCGGCACCTGATTTTTGGGAGGCTCCCGACCAAATCGGGAGGGTAGGCAAGTATGCATTTGGCACAGCAAAAAGTACATCCAGACACGTCCTGCCTACTTTCACTCACACTCCCTTCCAGACAGGAAGAACTGCTGCTGCCCTGAGTCTCTCCACTCGCACAGCCTTTCCTGTCACATGACATATTAGAGATCATCCTGTGTGGGACCTAGCAACAAAGGGAGAGTTTGGAAATCCCAAACAGGCTATACTATAGCACCAAAGAATACGTCTGCGGTGCCCTCTCCTCCAGGCCCCGCCAACATCACTTCATGCATGCGCAGTCGGCTTCCCGACTTGGCAGTGGGGAATCTGGGAGTTTGATTAAATTTTCCAGGACAGCAGGAGGCTCCGCAGTGAAGCGGGAGTCTCCCGCAGGAATCGGGAGGGTAGGCAACTCTGGGCCAAGGGTGTCAGAATGAACACTACTGTACTTTAAGGTGTGAAAAAGCATTTCAGGGAGATTGTTAAAGCAACACCTTCTGTACAGTACAGTATGAGCACAGAGTTAAAGTGGACGTGTACTGCTACAGTGCATGTGAGAGGCGTGTAATAATCTGCGCATGCATTACGAGGAGGTAGGTGTGTTTTTTTTACAGGTACCTTATGGATTCTACATGGAGAAGAGGAAGTGCTGGCTTCAGGAATACATAGGTGAGTACAGTATGTGAGATAGTGTGTACATGTATGTGCATGTACTGTATGTTTAAATAAACTTTTACTTTCTATGGTGTATGTGTCTTGTGTTTATTTAATATTTGTTTTGCTGTGGAACTACAGGTACCAGCGGGCCCATAATGCCCTGGGCTATCAGCCTAGGCCCGGGGTGTCCTGGAGAGGGGGTGCCCAGGGATCCCCAGCCTGGGCTGACTAGCAGTTAGGGGTAATGCTTCAGCTGGGGGACCCGGTGAAAGGGCCCCCGTGGCCGTGGCGTGTTTTGCTGTGGAACTACAAGTACCAGCGGGCCCATAATGCCCTGGACTATCAGCCTAGGACCGGGGTGTCCTGGAGAGGGGATGCCCAGGGATCCCCAGCCTGGGCTGACTAGCAGTTAGGGGTAATGCTTCAGCTGGGGGACCCGGTGAAAGGGCCCCCGTGGCTGTGGCATTACCCCCCCAGAAAAAGTTTAGTGCTGGTTCTGGTAAATATGTTTTTTTGACCCCTATATTATGGCAACCAGGACTGGCTCTGAATTTAGCACAACCAAGACTGGATCCCCAAAGCCTGGTACTGGTTGTTATTTTTTTGAGGGGTGGAAGGGGTATTTTAATTTTAAATATTTTCTTTTAATTTATACTTCTAAATAAATATTCAGTTTGGCTACTGTATATAATGAGAGTAATGTGCATACTGTATAGGGACACCTGCTCATGAGATCACTCCATATCCTTTGCAGGGAGCAAAGCGTCCAGTGCCACCAGTATTTATACAGGATATCATGGCAGGCATTCATATACACCCACCGTTTCTCCCAATTATTGGCAAGCGCCCTGTCCCACCAACGGACTAAAATCAAAAGCTCTCCCCTGCTGCATGGCCTGTAATGATCCACCACTTTGTCAGGAATGAGTAAGCATCAGGACGGCATGATGCAGTACGTCGCTGCAATGTGTACAATACAATGTCTAGTGCATTGCAGTTTCATGTAAAATACAGCTGGGTGGCATAGGGTAGCATAGAAATGGCAGGTGGTGGGAAGTTGAGGAGAGTCTACTGTACCTGAGTAGACTTGCTTAAGAATATTGAACTTCAATTGCTTGGTATTTATGCAATGCTGTATGTGCGTCTTTTGGTGAACACAGATACCTGTATGTGTTTGTATAAATGACAGAACTCACAGACCACCAAGTGATTTCTGTTTAATCCTGTAGTGAAGATTTTTTTTTAAAAGTGTGTCATCTGGAGGAAAAATTTACACTTTGAAAGAAGGACACAATTGCAGAAGCAATGATAGAAGCCATCCGGCAAACTAAAGAAGAATGGCAAGAGGGCGCTACCCAGCCTACCAGGAAAAAACATGACCAGGCAGTACAGTATGATCTGGAAATGGTCACGCCGGATGAAATTGACCCTGAGGATTACAACGACCCTGAGGATTACAACTTGGAGACTGCACCATCATTCCTGCTGTGGAAGAGGCCAGAAGATGCCGTAATCAAGAGGGAAGATCGACGGTGCCTGGATGAAGAGAGGAAGAGGCGGTCCCACTGGCCAGAGGACGGGCCAGCGGCAGAAGAAAGAAGCTGAGGAACGGAGAGGACTGTGGGGGTGGAAAGAAAAAGAGCTAAAGAAGTCCCCTCCCCCCGCAGCCTCTTCCACCGTAACAGGTAGGCCCTCTGTGAGGCCTACATTAACCCCTACCTAGACCATCATGTGTTAGACACTAGGCCCTCGTGGGGGTAAAGTCAGGCATTAGGCCTGTGCCACTGATAGGTGGGCACTAGGCCCAGGCTACATAGGGGACATTAGGCCCAATAGAAGTTAATTGCCTCCAATTAGTGACCTGAGTATTAGGCCCAGGTCACTAAGAGCTTTCAGGTTCCCACCAAAAAGGTTGTGTTAATCCATGGTCACTTTTGTATGATCTAACTGTCTTTGAATTGTTTTGTGTATCGCCGTGCAGAGTAGTTTGATGTAGCCCTATTACCAGATTGCAGATTGTGTTACACCACACACATAATTTGTTAGACCAGTGAGGTAGGGACAATATTAATGTGGATAGGTGGATTAGTGTGACACACTGTTAGAGCAGGAAAGGGCCCTGCATGGCGTATTCTCATTCCTACAGGGGCCTGTGTGTAGTATCGAGCAGGACAAAGAACAAGAGTATCTCCGGTGAGAACCTGTGTGTCTGTCTTTTACTGTCTTCATCTCTGCCTACCCTCCTTTCTTCAGGGCGTACAGTGGACCTTGCACTCCAGTGAGAGGTTGAGTCTTTATCTGGTGCGCAAGCACTTATAGGTGAAACCCGGGATCTGAGGCCAAAAGTTCCAGTGATGATTCTCACTTAAAACCCAAATCTTTTTGTATAGTCCTCGGTCCGGTAGGGCATATCGGTCGGCATTGAGGAAGGACAGTTTTTACGTCATCTCCTTCCTCCTACATAGTTGTTCCGTGTCCAGCTTGGAGTAACATACGGCCTGAAGGTGAGAGGGTACGATGCAAGCTACAGAAGTACACCTACACGGCAGCAGGCACTGCACCGCACCCCTCTTACAAATGCATGCTAATGTCATAGTGTAATACAGTTGTTGAGTAAAGACTTACTGAAAAAACTGCAGTAATGTATTCTGTAGTAGATCTATATTGTATACCAGTGGTTCCCAAACTTTTTTGATCCACGGCACCCTAGAGTATCAGCGTTGTTTTCATGGCACCCCTAAACCAAAAGTTTGTTATTGAGAAATGTAGTAAAATTAAGTAAATTGTGCTTACCTGTCATCCTTAGGTTCAGTTATGTGGTTGTGGACAGGTTTTATGCTTATGTTTGTCCACATATTTACATTACATTGACCATAAATAATTTGATTTGGTGATGGACCACCAACCTGGCACCCCTGCAAGTGTCCCAAGGCACCCCAGGGTGCCACAGCGCACAGTTTGGGTACCATTGTTTTATACTGTTAAACTACAACAGTGAATGTCTTTTTAATTTACTGTACACTACTGTATTGTTTGACCTATAGTACTTACAATAATCATTTTTGTTTACTTTTTCTAGTTGGCATCATGCAGTGACCATTGGCAAATCCATTTTGTTTTCATATCTTATCTAAAAGCATGTATTAAAAAAGTGTGATTAACTGCATACACTATATTATGTTGTTTTTATGTTTAGTAAAAGAATTGTCACTAATTTTTAAAATTGGTGTTTGTGTGTAATTATTTCAGTCTTTAAGTGCGTCTGAGGCCAAATACGTGCATCTGTCATTGCAAGGTACAGTACTGTACAGTTGGGGTTGTTGTAAATAATGAAGTGAGTTCGACACAGTACCTCAAAGGTAGTGAACAATAATTAATCTTACTGTACTATAAGTCAGTACGTGACATACAGTACAGTAAGATCTATCGTGCACAATCTAACAATTTTTATATTAGATCATACGCAATAGCAGAAGATGCTTGCAGCACAATTCAGGGAGATCCATGCTCCAAATATCGGTGAAAAAAACAGATCACAGATGCATGCCCGGATTAGTGCGTTCCGTGTTGCAAGCTGCTACGGTATGATAACAAAATGTCAATAAGACACAGATGCATAGATGGATCAGTGAGATCTGTCCATGCATCTGTGATAAAAGAAATGTATAGTATATAAGTGTACAGTAAGTATAAACACAATATATGCATGCCTGCCCTTTAACCCCCCCTTCCTTAAAGCACAACCAGCCTCAGACTCTTCAGAGCTGGTCCTGGTTTTGGATATACGGGGGACAAAAAGTGTAGGGGTCCCCTGTATTATCCATAACCAGCACTAAGCTCATTCTAGTGGGAAAGTAATGCCACAACCAGGGGAAGCTTTTCACTGGGTCCACTGGCCAAAGCATTGTGGAGCTACTTTACAGTTCAGTACCATATGTACAGTAGTGCCCTCAATACTGTATACTGTAGTATGTATGTATATATGTATATACATGCATTTATTTATACCTATATGTATTTATAGAGATTACAGAACTCACACATCAAGTCCTGTAGTGAAGATTTAAAAAAAAAAAATGCCCCTTACCAAGTTTCAAACCCGGGATGCCCACTCTTGCAAGCAGATCACCAAACCTGTAGCGCACAGTCACACCTGTTGTGTTGCTCGCAGTGCATCAGAATAGTGCTGATACACTGTCTCACTCCTGATCAGCTCCACTGGGCATGCACAGTACTATGAGACTCAATACGTCACAGCATAGCGTGACTAGCAGGGCGCTACATTGTGTATGGAGGGGCTCCACTGGGCATGCTACCACAGAGCCGACATTGCCACAAGTGTGCATCTTACAATGCACAGTCATTTTGTAATCCAGAGACCCCTCTTTCAAACAGAGCCCACTACTAGTTTCTGAAGTCATTAAATCACTACAGTATCTAAGTCTGGGATGCACTGTGTGTGACTCCCGACCACACTGGGCATGCACAGTACTATGCGACTCAATGCGTCACAGTATAGCGCTACTAGCAGGGCACTAGATGGCATACTGTATGCAGCGCTGCACACCCCTTTTTTGAGAACACAGTACATCAGCAGTACAGTGGCAGAAAGTAGCATAGAAATGCCAGGTGGTATGAAGTTGTGGACAATGTATTGAGTTTAGTAGGCTTTGATGACAATACTGAACTTCAATTGCTCGGTCTATATGCAATGCTGGGAGTGAATGTTTGGGGAGCATTAGTGAATATTTATTTCACCTCATTAAAAGCTGAAATATTGATATAAAAAAAGTACAGGACTCGACACACTTAATGATTTAAAACTTTATTAGACATTCTTCTACAGCCTTGATTCCTATAGGAACACGCTGTACTGTAGTGTTCCGAATCACTGACAGCTACCACAAATCGTTGAACAAGTCGTGATGGTCCGGTATCTGCAATCCCTACCTGCATCCTTGGGCAAGTGGGTGAGCCATGCCGACCCTAAGTCCACAGACCAGTTAGTCGAACTGGTGGAGAGGTACGTGGTGGCTGAAAAGCTGATGAGTCTGCCCCACCAAGCCCCAATGGCGCACCGGCGAAATCCCATCAACAATGGTAAGACTGTTCCTGGGAGAAGGGTGCTGGGCGGTGGAATGTGCCTAAGACTGAGGGTGGGGAACCTGAAGACAGGCCTTCCAGGAAGGTTCCTACTCCGCAAAAGACTAGACATTAATGTGACTCAATGTTTCCGATGTGGTGGCTTCGGCCATATAGCAGCTAATTGTTCACTTACCTCTGAGCCCATGCAATGTGATACTGCTTCTGTCAACTGCAGGGGGTCTTTCTTTGCACAGCCAGCCTATACTGCTGACCAGCAGGCTGAAACAGATAAACACATGTGTGTACTCAGTGTGGAAGGCAACCGAGTAGAGGCTCTGTTAGACTCTGGTAGCCTGGTTACACTTTTGAGAACTGAGCTAGTGAACCCTTTGAAGCATAAGGGAAAAACTGTTGGTGTGACATGCATACATGGGGATACTCTGTATTATATTACTGTCGTAGGGAACATTGAGACACCATGTGGTTCCGCAGTAGTCTCTGTAGGTTTGGTACCAGGCTTAATGTATGATGTGATATTGGGAAGAGACTTTGCTCACTTCTGGAAGTTGTGGGAAAGCCGGTTTTGCACAGTGGTAAATCACCCTGCCTCGTCTGAAAGGGTGACTGATTTAGTGGCAGAGTCAGAGATGTTGCCATTTTCTAGTATGATTGGCGAACTAGAGAATGCGGAGCATGATGGTGGCTCGCCTAGTGTTGTAGAGCCCAATGATCATCTGCCAGATTTAGAGATCAGAAGAGAGGTCTTTGCCTTAGAGCAGTTAAATGACCATACTCTGGTGAAACCCAGGGAGAATGTCAAGGTGGTCAATGGTAAACCCGTAGATTCCGATAGTCCCTTGACGTATCTTCACATGGTAATATGTCAGGGTCTGTTGTATCAGATGACTAAGAAAGGGGAGGAGATTGTGGAACAATTAATAGTCCCCAAAGCTTATAGTAGAACGGTGTTAGATCTGGCCCATGGTCATATAACGGCAGGCCACCTAGGGGTAAAGAAAACCACTGAGCGAATCGTGCAGAGGTTTTTTTTGGCCCGGTGTCCATAAAGACGTATCTGACTTTTGCGCCTCCTGCCCTGAATGCCAGTATCATGCTCCCAGACCACATTTCAAAAGTCCTCTGGTCCCACTACCAATTATAGAGCTAGCATTTGAAAGAATAGCTATGGAATTGGTGGGACCCTTGTTGAAGTCTGCCCGGGGATATCAATATATTCTGGTAATTCTGGACTACGCTACCAGATACCCGGAAGCGATACCGCTACGCAATACGTCAACCAAGTACATTGCTAGAGAGCTGGTCCATGATTTTAGCAGGTTGGGAATACCTAAGGAGATACTCACTGACCAGGGTACCCCGTTCATGTCAAAAGTTATGAAGGAGTTGTGCTGCCTGTTTAACCAGTTAAGGACCTCGGTTTATCACCCCCAAACCGATGGTTTGGTCGAGAGGTTTAACAAAACCTTAAATCATATGTTAAGGAAAGTAGTCGACAAAGGTGGTAAAGATTGGGATTATTTGTTGCCTTATCTGCTGTTGGCCATAAGAGAGGTTCCCCAATCCTCCACCAGGTTTTCACCATTCGACTTGTTATATGGGAGACATCCAAGAGGGTTACTAAACGTTTTCCAAGGAGACGTGGGAAGGGCAGTCCAGTCCTTATAAAACAGTGATTGAACATGTTTCCCAGATGCAAGCTGTAGTGCCGATGGTTAAGGAGTACTTGGAACAGGCCCAACTAGCACAGCAGAGGGTATATAACCGCAATGCACGGTTAAGAAACTTTGCTCCTGGGGACAGAGGCCCTGATTCAGAGCCGGACGCTCTGACAGAATGCTCGCTCTGAATCAGGGCCGGCCCTCTTACTTTTTGGAGCGTCCTCCTGGCCACTCACATAGCTGTGGGTGACCACCCACAGCTATAGCGAGCGGCTAAAATGATGGGCGCGATGGTCAAGACCATTGCGACCATCGGGCTTGCGACGAGACCCTAAGGTAGGGTCTCGTCTGCCGCAAGCCCTGGAGTGCTTTTGGCTCTATCAGAGCCAAAGCACTCCCACTGACATCACTAGTGATGTCAGTGGGGCCGGCCCCAGATGGTAGGCGTTCCCATGTAAACGCCTCCGTCTGGGCAGCCACGCCCCCGGCACACCCACCAAAGGGGGCGTGCTGTCAATCACCATCGACAGCACGCCTCCTTTGGTGCGAGACCCATAATGACGGCTTGGCCATCATTATTCGGGTCTCGCACATGCGCGCGACGGAGCCACCTCCGTCGTGTGCATGTGCACTTGGGCAACATCGACCTGCTTGCGAGCGCTCAGCGCTCGCGAGCAGGTCTGAATCAGGCCCAGAGTGTTGGTTCCCATTGTAGAAAGTGGCAAGGGCCCTTTGAGATCTTAGAAAAAGTGGGACAGGTCAACTATAAAGTTTACCAGCCGGGGAAAAGAAAACCAGAACAGATATATCATGTGAACACACATGCCACACCCACAATGAGCTATAAATCCAGCTAACCTCATAAACATTGTGTGCCTCCCTTCACCCTCCAAGTCACTAAAATGTGCCTTATGGAATGCACGCTCTGTCAGCAACAAACTAACATCCATCCATGACCTCTTTATTTCAACTTACCTCAACCTTCTGGCGATAACAGAAACATGGCTCATACAATCAGACACTGTCTCCCCTGCTGCACTTATGGTAACCTACACTTCTCACACACCTCCAGGCTTGGTAACTGTAAAGGAGGTTGGGTAGGACTATTACTCTCCCAATCTTTTACATACACAGTTCTCCCACAGGTACCTTCACGCACATTTACACCATTTGAAGTACATTGTATCAGGACTTTCACCCCTTTCTCTCTGCTAGTTGCTGTTATCTATCGCCCACCTGGGCCACCTCAACAATTTCTGGAACATTTTTCTGCCTGGCTCCCTCACTTCCTATCCTCTGACATCTCCACCATTATTATGGGTGATTTTAATATCCCCATTGACAGTCCACAATCTCCTCATGCCTCCAAACTACTCTCTCTAACCTCCTCTCTTGGCCTCTCCCAATGGACTGACCCTGCTACTCATAAGGAGGGCCACTACCTTGATCTTGTATTCAGCCGACTATGCTCAGTCTCTGATTTCACTAAAGCTCCTTTCCCTCTCAGATCACAACCTTATCACCTGCACACTCTCCTCCATTACAGCAACCTCAACGTCAGTGAAATCAACCAAACCTCCTAAAACCCGCAGAAATATTAATGCTATTAACTTTCAACAACTATCTACCTCTCTACAACAACGACTCTCACCAATTTCTACATTCACTTCTCCTGAGACTGCTGCATCACACTTAAACCAGATTCTAGAAAAAGCCCTCAATGAAGTAACTCCAGCTACCCATCACACACCACGTAGACTTAGACGTCAACCATGGAGTTCTAACTTTACAAGGCATCTACAAAAACTCTCACGTAAAGTAGAACGTCAGTGGCGAAAGTCTCATACTCCAACTGACTTCCTCATATATAAGACTTTCTACAACTCTTATCGTACTGCTCTGGACACTGCCAAACAAACATATATCCAATCTCTTATCTCTACTCAAGCCTCTAACCCCAAGCGACTTTTTAATACATTTAAGCTGCTTCTTACCCCTCCCTCACCCAAACCACGCTACTATCTGTGTGCAAGATTTTGCTTCCTATTTTAGGGACAAGATTGATGAGATCCGAAATTAAATGGTATGCTCTTCCTCAGCTAGTGACCTGCGCAATTCGCTACCTGAATCCTCTGGCACATTCTCTTCATTTGATCTCACAAACAAAGATATCTTCCCTCTTCTCAACCTCCTACTCTATTACCTCTCCTCTAGATCCTATACCTTCACAAATCAATAAAGCTCTGTCTCCTGTGCTTATCCCAACCCTAACTAAAATCTGTAATCACTCTCTCTCTACTGGCAACTTTCCATCACTGTTCAAGCATGCAGTGATCACTCCTATTCTGAAAAAACAAAACTCTGACCCCAACACTCTCTCAAATTACCGTCCTATCTCCTAGCTCCCATGTCCATCCAAGCTACTTGAGAGACTTGTCTACACCCGCCTCACACACTTTCTTAACTCACACAACTTATTGGACCCACTTCAGTCCGGCTTCCATTCCCAACACTCCACAGAGACAGCACTGACTAAGGTAGTAAATGATCTGGTCACTGCCAAGGCTAAAGGCCATTACTCACTCCTAATTCTTCTAGATCTCTCTGCTGCTTTTGACACTGTTGACCACTCTCTTCTCATACAAACATTACAATCCCTAGGTCTTAACGACACTGCTCTTTCTTGGTTCTCTTCCTACCTATCTGATCGCTCTTTTACTGTTAATTTTTCTGATTCTGCCTCCTCTTCGCTACCTCTATCAGTTGGAGTACCACAAGGCTCTGTCTTAGGGCCTCTGTTATTCTCAATCTATACCTCCTCTCTTGGCAAACTAATCAACTCTTTTGGATTTCAGTACCATCTGTATGCGGATGATACTCAAATCTACCTATCTTCCCCAGATTTATCACCAACTGTACTGGTCCGTGTCACTGAATGTCTTTCTGCAATTTCATCTTCAATGTCATCTCGCCACCTGAAACTTAATATTTCTAAAACAGAATTAATTATATTTCCACCGGCCAATAACAGTTACCAACCTGATCTCTCTATCACTGTTGATAAGTCGACAATCCACCTTGCCCCACAAGCTCGCTGCCTTGGTGTCATCCTTGACCCTGAACTGTCCTTTGTTCCCCACATTCAATCTGTCTCAAAATCATGTTACATACATCTAAAAAACATATCCAAAATTCGACCATATCTCACACAAGACACTGCAAAATCTCAAATCCATGCACTTATTATTTCCCACATTGACTATTGCAATAGCTTCCTTACTGGTCTTCCCAAAAACAGGCTATTGCCATTACAATCAATTATGAATGCAGCTGCAAGGCTTATCTTCCTTGGCAAACGTTCATCTTCTGCTGCCCCGCTCTGTCAGTCCCTCCATTGGTTACCGTATTCAATACAAAATACTCTTACTTACACATAAGGCTATTAACCAAACCACACCAACATACATCTCTTCACTCATCTCAAAATATCTCCCTACCCGACCACTCCGCTCAGCACAAGATCTGCGGCTCTCATCCCCATGCATTACTTGCTCCCACTCACAGTTACAGGACTTTCTTTGGGCTGCACCCACTCTATGGAATGCCTTACCATGCACAATACGACTTTCCTCTAGTCTCCAATCCTTCAAGTGATCCCTGAAAACTCACCTCTTCAGGCAAGCTTATCAGGTCCCAGAACCACCCACATAACCCTCATAGCTTCCATATCTAATTACAACCCCTTTCACAGTCCACACACAACCTCACACATCGTCTTTCTCTCACATCCTCATGACATTTGGCCGACTTTCCAGGCTGAATGGATCATGCAGTCCACCAAGAAACTGTGCATTCTGGCTGGACCAAAATGTAATATATAGCACCTATCCTTGTGTATAAATGCCTATTTCCCTATAGATTGTAAGCTTGCGAGCAGGGCCTTCCTACCTACATATCTGTCTCTTATTACCCAGTTTTGTTCAATTAATGTTGACAATTGTAAAGCACAATGGAATATGCTGCGCTATATAAGAAACTGTAAACAAATAAATAAAATAAATGTGAACCCGATAACACCCTGGAAGGATAGAGCAGCACTGTCAGCCATCCAAGCCCCTCCAGTGAACCCAGGTCCCATGGTACTCGAAGTGACAGTGGCAAAAACCCTGTCAGCCAGTAAACAGCAGGAGGTCAAGGAATTTTTTAATCAGAAA
Organism: Taudactylus pleione; assembly: GCA_031769625.1. Lineage (NCBI taxonomy): Eukaryota > Metazoa > Chordata > Amphibia > Anura > Myobatrachidae > Taudactylus > Taudactylus pleione. The sequence continues at coordinate 518,578 of JAUIMM010000853.1, read as the reverse complement.
TAGGGTACTATTTTCTGACCTGCCAGGAAAAACCACGGTCGTCAAACATGACATAGTCACTGACCCGGGGATTAAAGTTAACCTAAAGCCCTATAGGTTGCCCGAAGCACAAAGAGAGTCTGTGTCAAAGAAATTAAAAAAATATTAGAATTGGGGGTAATTGAAGAATCACATAGTGAGTGGTCCAGTTCCATTGTGCTGATTCCAAAGCCCGATGGGAGTGTGCATTTTTGTAATGACTTCCGAAAGCTGAACAGTATTTCAAAATTCGATGCCTACCCGATGCCAAGGGTGGATGAACTAATTGAAAGGCTGGGGACAGCAAGATATTTAACCACTCTAGACCTAACCAAAGGGTATTGGCAAGTGCCATTAACCGAAAACGCCAAAGAAAAAACAGCTTTTTCTGCACCAGAAGGGTTGTTTCATTACAAGATGTTACCCTTTGGGCTACATGGGGCGCCTGCTACCTTTCAAAGAATGATGGATCGGATTCTAAGACCCCATAGACGATATGCTGCGGCTTATCTGGATGATGTGGTCATATATAGTCCTGATTGGCAGTCTCACTTACCCAGAGTACAAGCAGTGCTAGACTCCTTCTTTAAAGCAGGTTTGACAGCTAATCCGAAAAAGTGTTGTCTAGGGATGGAGGAAGTAAAATATCTGGGATACACCATTGGCAGAGGTTTGATAAAACCACAGCTCAATAAGATTGAGGCAATACAAAACTGGCCACGACCCCTCAATAAGAAGCAGGTGAGAGCCTTCTTAGGGATCACTGAATACTATAGGATGTTCATACCCAGTTTTGCCACCACTGTGGTCCCACTTACTGACCTTACCAAGGGCAAACAAAAAATCATGATGGAATGGGGTCCTGAAGCAGAGAAAGCTTTCCAAGAATTAAAAATAGCCTTATGTACCCAAGCTGTTCTGGTGACCCCTGATTTTGACAAAGAGTTTGTGGTACAAAACGGATGCGTCCGGTGTAAGCATCGGAGCGGTCCTGTCCCAAAGCAAAGAGGGTGAGGAACACCTTAATTTTTACCTAAGCAGGAAATCAAATATACATGAGAGAAACTATGCCACAGTGGAGAAGGAAGCTTTGGCCATAAAATGGGCATTTGAAACTCTCAGGTACTATTTGGTGGGAAGAAAGTTCAAACTGATTACTGACCATGCCCCTCTGAAATGGATGTCAGAAAACAAGGACAGTAATGCAAGAATAACGAGATGGTTCTTGGCGCTACAAACCTTTAAATTTTCGGTAGAACACAGGCCAGGAAGCCAGCTGGCCAATGCAGACACGTTGTCATGCGTTCATTGCTTGGGGGCTTCAGTTGTTCCACCCCACTGGTCGAAATAAAGGGAGGGATATGTGATAGGAACACTGTTAAAGTTGTCAGTGGTAGATACATTTGTCCTAGGTTTTTGACCTATGTGTTCTAAAAACCCCCAGGAGAAAAGTCTGCAGTGAAGTAGATTTGAGTGTCGGCTTTTTCAAAAGCCGCTTTGGGTCTAGGGGGTGTGGATGTGAGGAGAGAGAGGGCTCCATCCACAGGCCACTCCAGGTTTTGGCCTTTTTGGCCTGATAGCAGGCTCATTAGGGTCTGCACCTGGAACTGGCTGATATAGGCTGTGTGTGATTGTAAACTAGTGTCTCATACCTGGGAGAGCAAGCAGACTGGCTGGCTCAGACAGAAACACTTGGTGAAAACTACCTACTGGTACCGACCAGCTAGTATGAGACCCCAGACTGGTGTACTATTTTTCCGGCTGCTGTGTGTGTGAAGAGGAAGTCCATCTACCCCAGGAGAGGTCGTAATCCGGTCGTGTTACAATGCATATATAATTTAAAAGGCAATTATAAACAAGTTTTATCAGTCACAAAAGCTATGCTGCTTTATGATAGATGGTGGGTCTGATGCTGATTTGAATAGTCCTAGAAACATATGGCACAAATACACATTGTAGCCTCGGCCTCCAACAATCTGTCCTTACGCCATGTGTTTAGTGACCATGTCCAATCAGTGTCATTACCACCATGTACCATAGAGTAGCTATTGGGAAAGATAAACCTTGTTGATAATTGTATAAAATAATAAAATAAAACTTTTATAGGTTGTAAAATCTGTAAAAGCTGTGTGGTCCAACGGCTGCTTTCTTCCCTGCAGGCTTGGACTGGGGTGCCGGGGATTCGGGGATATCCCCGGTGGGCCCGGCTGTTTCATAGCCACGCCCTCTTTTGCGAGAGGGCGGGGCCTAGCGCAGGTCATTGGCAGGGTTTATTATAGCAGGCTCTGCAAGGCTGTTATGTTAACTGACCCAGCTGCTGATCGCTCCCCCCATGCACTGGGCTGTCTCACATCCTCTATGGCCGGGCATCCCGTGCTGCTCACAAGGAGGATTTTTTTATAGTCTTGACTGTAGAGACCCGGCTGGTGTTAGTTGCTGCCCCTCCCCCAGGACCAGCCACCTATAAGGTATGTTTGTCTCTCCTAGACACGACCCCCCCCCCCTCTCCTCTCTCTCCACTACTCTTCCTGCAAGTGCGGCTGCGGTGTCATCCTTCTCCCTGCACAGAGTTACCTGCACTTTGACAGTCACTACTGTGGGTGTGAGGTTGGCTAGGGACTGCTGTATACTATGCAGCATGGATTGTTTCCTGTCTGCAGTAAATGGCTGCAGGTAATATAGATGGACATTAAAAATGTTAGTAAGTGTAACCACCCAGTACACATATCTACACGTGTCCCGTTTCTCTGCATTGGAATGCCTGGAAGCCTTATCTCTGGAATGTAACAGACCCCTCTTGTCTTGTAACCCTCTCCCTGCCAGCATCCTATTCTATGTACTATGTATACATAATTTACACTGTATATGTATGTATGTGTATACTATGTATATGTAATGTATGTGTGTAAGCATGCATGTATGTGTATACCAGGTCTATGTATGTATAGGTATTCTATGTATAGGTATTTGTGTATGCATAGATAAATGTATTCTATGTATAGGATTGTTTATGTACACTATGTATGTGTACACTATGTATGTGTGTGTGTATATATATATATATATATATATATATACACAGACACACACACACAGCATATATATATATATATATATATATATATATATACACATACAGTGTGTGTGTATATGTAAACTATTATTATTGTTAGTCTAATAAAAGAGGTACCAGTAATTGTTAGTATGAGGGGCGGATTGGGACAGCAGGTAAGTTCCCGTAAGGCCAGTCCCATAGTCTCCTCGGCTGGCCCGGCACACACTGTCACTGACTGCGGCCAGGCAGGCCTGGCTCGGTTTGGCTCACACTGTTGGCTGGAGCAGCACTTCCAGTACTTGCGTTCCACTATGGAACACAAACTGGAAGCAGTCATATGCTCCAGATAGCTAGCACTTCCTGGCGCCGCTAGCCGGGAGCAGCTGCTGCGTAATGTGGCTCTGACTAAGGGTGATAGGCTAACTAGCCTACCCCGGGACAGTACAGGACAGCACCTGGAAGCAGGGTAGCCAATAGGGAAAAGTTCAATATGTGAGCCTAACAGGGGTATTCAATATGGAGCGAAAACTCAGTTTTTGCGATGTTTTCGCACCGATGACGTAATTTTCGCAGGTTTTGGTTTTACACCGTATTCAATTTCAAAGACTTTTCGCAGGTTCGAAAAGTCTTTGAAAAAAAACGGGGATAACTTTTCACCACTGAATAGGTGGCGAAAAAAAGTGCAGAATTGGGGTTTAGGGGTGCAGGCTTAAAAAAAATAGCCTGCACCCCTGGGAATGACATTTTAAAAATAACTGTCAAAAAAAGTAAAAAAAAAAAATAGGGACACCCCAAAAAATGAATTAAAAAATTGGGGTGAAACATTTTTTAAAAAAAAATTGTTTAAACCTAGGGAAATAGGTTCAGGGCTATTCTGCAAGTATGCGGCAGGTGTATTCTAGAATAGGCTATTAGCGGCAGGTGCATATTTGCAGAATTTAAAAAAAAAGACTTTAGGGACTTAAAAATATGCTAGTACCCATTTTCATGTACCCCAAATTTGATGGGACCACTTAAAAAAAACGAAAAAAATAACCTAAGTGCTCTTCTGCATCACTTCTTCAATGTCGGGAAAAAAACACCTGCCGCAGCTATTAAAAACCCCGACTTTCATTTGCAGGCTAAAACGGGGGTACCCATAGTGATCCCCCATGTTTTTACAGCTTTAGGGGGGTCCTACAATTTATTCCAGGTAAAAAAATTTTTTTTCGCCGATCCTACTTCGCCGGGTCCTGTTTTCGTAGTTTTCATATTGAATACGGGGATAAAGCGGGCGCGCGCCCGATACTTTATCCCAGGAAAATCTCCGATATGCAACTTAATCTTCGACAGCGAGGTTTCCGTTCCATATTGAATACCCCTGATAATCTCCTCTCCCCGCCTCCTTCCCTTTCTCTTCAGCTCTGCGTGGCTGCTCTTTCTCCCTTGCCTGCTGCAGCTGTAGCAGTGTGTGAGGACCTCTCTCCCCACACCTTTCCTGTCCCCAGTATTAATATTATTCCCCACAGTGTCCACACCAATGCGTTTTTTTTTTTCCTGCCAGCGGCTAATGTTAGTTTTTTTTCCTATGTGGGACAATGTGTTTTATTTTTTTAACCTGTTCGGGGCCATTGTGTTTTATTTTCTTCTTATTGAGGCCGATGTGTTTGTTTTTTTTCCTGTGGAGACTAAAGTGTTTTCTTTTTATGTGATTTTTAATCAGTGCTTGCGTCCCGATGGTGCTCATACATAGTTGCAGTACAAATTCGGACAGATGCACCCAGAAGTGTATTAGAAATGTGTTGGGTCTTCCTAGGCAGTTGGCTAATCAGATGCAGATGTCACATAGTATGGGCGAGTTATTGTAGTGACAAGGGCGAGTTATTGGAGTGACATGGACGTGTTATTGGAGTGACGCAGGCGCGTTATTGGAGTGACGCGGGTGCGTTATGGGAGAGACATTGGCGTGTTATTGGAGTGACACGGGCGTGCTATTGAAAGTGGTTGCGTAGAGATGCTGAATTGCTCACACTGAAGTCCATACTCAGATGGATGATCTGTACCTACCATAGGGTGAAAGTTTCAATGGTGCGACTGATGGTGGCGTCTAAACATGCACGATTGCAGCGTCTGTAGACACTGTAATTGGGCGTCTCAGTCCTTACATATTCGGATGCATGGATGTTCACCAGGGAAGGGCATTGTAGCACCATTCGCATAAAGTCGCAGACATAACTACAGCAAAATGCGCAAGGAAGGCGCAACTGGGTCCGACAGAATCACAGAATCAGGCCCTATCAGGAGGGATCCTGCCCCCACTGCGCCCATAAACTTCCTAAGTAGGTTTTCTATCCCAATCCGCCCCTGGCTACTATAATAAAAGGGTCACCGATTATTGATATTTTTATAAAGGGGGCAGGGATTATTGGAATTAAATTAAGTGTCACAGATTATTGATATTATTTAATGGGGATGACCACACCACTCCAATTGATGGCCACACCTGCAAAAGGTTGGTCACGCCCCTTCGGCGGGCCCCTGCCATTGCATTCCCCTGTGGGCCTTTTATGCCCCAGTCCGACACTGCTTCCCTGCTGATGTCTTTTTTTCTGAGGGTAGTAGATGCTGGTGGGTATGGAGGAAGTGATACATCCCCCTCACTTTCTTCAATCAGACTCAAGTCAGAAGTCCCTGCCAAATCCAGTTCTTGGGAGGAAGTCTGTAGAGAAATAATCATCAAAAAATTTATGTTAATGTTTTAACCAATATTTTCAGCATTTTCCAGTTTCCTACAACTGTGGATGAGTGGAAAACCATCACTGAAGAATTTGAAAGGTGTTGGAATTTCGCTAACTGCACGGGAGCCATCGATGGGAAACATATCCGATTCACCACAAATGTGCCTGGGAATCCTAGGAGAGAGAATACATTCAGGATCCTGTCAGCTGGGATTCCGGCATTCGCAATGCTCATGCTGGAACACCTACACTTATTGCATTCCTGAAGCCTGCATCCCGACCACCGGGATACCAAAGGTAAGTACCAGGGTTAGGGGGGAGGGTTAGGGTTAGGCATTAAGGGGGGAGGGCTAAGTTTAAGGTGCAGGTAGGGGAGGTTAGGTTTAGGCAATATGGGGTAGGTTAGGTTTAGACACTGGGGAGGGAGGGGTAGGGTTAGGTAGTATACTGCTGTCGGGATGGTAATCTGGTTGGGATGCCGGCTTCGGGATTCTTACCACCGAGATCCCGAGTGCCAGCATCCCGTAGCCAACCCCAGGAGATTAATCCCAGAGTCAACAACCAATCCAGCAGAGAAGCAAACATTCTACTGAGGACATTAAGACACTTTATATTTAGTCTCCAGGGCCAATATGACTTGTGTGAATACCTGGGTGTAATTAGAAACTCTCTCCCATTGAGGAGAATGCAATGGTTTGTTCAAATCAAATTTCCAGGCTAGTGTAAATTTAAGAAGGTAATACCAAAAACCTTAAATAATGAACTTATAAATGTGGAAGACCATGGGAGAGATATGACAGGCCGCTAACTGGCGGTAAATGTTCGGACCTGCTTCACCCATTATCATGGTGAAGCAGGTCCTGACACAGCCAGCATATATTATTACTGAGTTTGCTGAAGAGGGAGAGTGCTAACTCACCTGTCCTGTGAATCTGCAATTGTGTTTGTTATTCAAAGGGAAGGTAGAAGAGGAAAAGAGATATATCTGCACTCTATCAATAAATTGATTGGATAACCCCTATATAATGTTGGTTCAATATATCATTAATCACGGGGGTGCAGCCCTAATCAACTAAATTTAAACTTGTGTTTAAAAAAGAGAAAAGGAGTTGATAATAATGGGCGCACAGATAAGGTAAATAGAGAATTAAAATATAACTTTTATTGGTTACTACCTAAAATAGTTATCCCCTATTGGGGGGGAATATACAGTGAAATATAAGGTTAAAAGATTGATATCAAACAACACATACATATATATTAAAATGGCAGATCCACTGACGTGTTATTGTGTAGAGTATAATTAAATGTCTCTCTAATTAGGGATAATAATAGTAATATTTATTTCCTACTCCTTTTGGATGCTATGATGTCTGGATTATCAGATATTTTCTTCCTCTTGATGGGGTATCGAAATTAAATTCTCATATAATAATTATAGTATCTTACTGTTGATACTCTTATTGGTATAATGTGAGAAAGATATATAGTTTGAGACTGGAAAATCCCACCACCATATCAATATAATTGGTTTAAATACCTATACCAAATTGCCAATATGTTGTGGCACCTAAATCAGATTTATTCAATTGATGGTTAAATATAACCGATTATTGCTCAGTCCGCGATAGTGCATGTAACTCTCTATTATTAGTTACGTTTATGAATAGGTAGAGAATATTCTTAATTCTAGTTTTGTAACAGATCTCAAATGATATGCAAAAATATATTTTTTCTCACTATTGCTAGTTGTGCTATAACTATATAAGATGTATTATCAGCACAATGTATCTTGCAATTGTGCAATAGTTGTTAATATCACAGTATCAATTTATAGATTCTTATAATTAGGAAGACAGAAATAGTCTAACTTGTAGCATTCTAACCCATTTAACATAAATCAGCTACTTAGAATATTATATAATTCTTGCTGCATGTGTCATACATAACATTGACATTGGTGATTTAAATAGACAGTTAACTGAGTAATTGTAAGTGATATTATGTAGCTCTTCAGAGTCAGTCCTTAATATTGGTTAGGTCCCGTTTGGCCCAGAGATACAGACACCCGTACAGACAATTTCATAGCATCTAATATTTAAATGTTCATGGTTCTAACTACACATAATAAACACACAACATGGAGCTGCCAGTGACGTCGTGTGCATGCGCATTCAGCCACCATCGACCCGCTTCGCTCGCGAGCGGGTCTGCATCAGGCCCAGAGGCCCTGATTCAGAGCCGGATGCTCTGACAGAGCGCTCGCTCTGAATCAGGGCCGTCCCTCTGATTTTAAGAGCGGCCTCCTGGCTCTAGCGAGCGGCCAAAATGATGGCCATTGGGCTTGCGACGAGACCCTTGCGGTAGGGTCTCGTTGCTGCAAGCCCTGGAGTGCTTTTGGCTCTATCAGAGCCAAAAGCACTCCCACTGACATCACTAGTGATATCAGTGGGGCCGGCCCCAGACGGTAGGCGTTCCCATGGGAACACCTCCGTCTGGGCAGCAACGCCCCCGGCATGCCCACCAAAGGGGGTGTGCTGTCACTCACCATCGACAGCACGCCCCCTTTGTTGCGAAACCCATAATGACTGCTTGGCCGTCGTTATTCGGGTCTCATGCATGCGCACGACGGAGCCGCCCTCGTCGTGCACATGTGCACTTGGCCAACATCGACCCGCTTGCGAGCGCTCAGCGCTCGTAAGCGGGTCTGAATTAGACCCAGAATGCAATCCCGTGAGAAAGTGAGAACAGATCCGGACTGCCACGCTAGCAGGGAATGAAGCTCCAAGTGTATGTGTTTCCTAGCCCATTCACCAATGCGTTTCGACCTCAGTCTTTATCAAGGTGTACATTACTGGGGCTAGGAGGCCAGCTTAATCCCCTCAATTGTCCCTCCTTCTCAATTAGGGGCAATTAGTGAGGTCCACAGAAATAAAATCAGAAACAAAAGTACAGCTCACGCCTTATCTTATATTGCATACCCATACATCCTGCATGGTCTTTATACATTTTCACAATACCACCTCAGTATAGTGGTTGTTTAATAAAAAAAAAATTTAATCTCGGAGTTTCCGTATTATGCGTTCCACGTCTGAAACGCATGTATTTCCGCCGGAAGTACCTCCTCATTGGCGGCGGTTCATGTATGCCGCGGATGACATATAGGACTACGCTTGTCAGGACTTCTGTTTCTTAGATGTCATCAGGTTGTTGGATTCCTTGATTGCTTATTATTCCAAACCTGATTCTATTCAGGTCACATGTTCTGAACTTCCTATGGATCACAAACCTCTGGTATAAAGCCTGTTACTAACTATGCCTCATTGTCTGTGCAATGTTACTTTCAGGTCTTCCTTGGACTCCTGCCAGATCCCCACTACAGAGCTCAGCATTGCCATTGTCTTTCCGTTGTTATCCTGCTCTATTACTGCTATTCCATTCTACGCTACACTATTTGGTTTACTTGTTATAATTAACACATACGGACACTGGGGTTACTTCTTCTACAGTTGTCAACTGCACTGTTACAGTCTATCCTCATCGGAACCCCATCACGTCGCAGTTCTCAACCCTGCTCCGGACCTTCATTACGCTGCAGGGCTCAACCCTGCTCCGGACCTTCATTACACCGCAGGGCTCAACTCTGCCCCGGACCTTCATCCTGTCGCAGGGATCAACCCTGCTCCAGACCTTCATTATGTCGCAAGGCTCAACCCTGCTCTGGACTTTCATTACGCCGCAGGGCTCAACCCTGCTCTGGACCTTCATCACGTCTCAGGGCTCAACCCTGTTCCGGATCTTCATTACTTCTTAGGGCTTAACCTCATTCCAGATCTTGTTACATCTCAGGGCTCAACCCTGTTCCGGACCTCCGTTGCAATACAGGGCTCAACCCTGTTATTGACCTCCATTATATCCTGAGGCCCTAGCCTCATGTTGGACTTGGGGTTTCACCCCACACCAGTTCAGTGTGTACTTCAAACTTTGTTTCTTACAGGGGCATATCCCTGCACCTATTAGTGCATGTCAAGAACCTTGTGTTATTGAGATTTAATATGGAACTTTTCCATACAGTTTTGTTCTTGAATAAATTCTATCTACTTTTATTTCATGCTAGTGATATTTCATGAAAAGGTCAATCCTAAAACCACCTCAGTTCATACTACCTAGTAACCTGACTCTTCCCAGGAGTCTCAAGTGTCTATAGCCGTGACAGTTTGCACAGAACTAAAAATGAATCCGGATCTGGAACAGGCTACTGGGGTACATGTGCTCCAGGATTTGACCGCCCATCTGGAAGTACAGGAAAATACACAAGTTCAAGTTTAGCAGGATTTTTCTACACGTTTGGATAAATTTAATATACCTGCTACGAATACATCAGTGGTTTCTGCTTCTCATTTACGTCTACCGACTCCAACCTCTTATGACGGTAATCCAGAAACCTGCAGAGGATTTCTCAACCAATGTGAGATTCATTTTGAGTTATTACCACAAAGTTTTTCCACCCCTCATATTAAAGTGGCTTATATAATATCATTATTGTCTGGTACTGCTCTCGAATGGGCCTCTCCTTTATGGGAGAGAAATTATGCTTTAATGTCTAATTACCAAGCTTTTGTTTATACTTTTAAGAGGATATTTGATGAACCTGGAAGATCAGTGGCCGTGTCTGTGGACATTTTGCGATTGAAACAGGGAACATCTCCAGTTGGTCAGTATGTGGTTCATTTTCAAACTATAGTGGCAGAACTTAAGTGGAATAATGAAGCATTAAGAGCAGCCTATTGGAATGTTTTTTCTGAGAAACTTAAAGATGAGTTAGTGACTCAGGATCTTCCTGAGAATTTGAATGAGTTGATTTAATTGACTATTAAAATTGATTTGCGCATGCGAGAATGAGGGGTTCAGAGGAGTCGTACTGAGCATACTAAAATTTCTCTTCCCCAGTCTCGTTCCTCTCATGGTACAACTGATGAACCTATGCAAATTAATAAATATAAGTTATCTGAAGTAGAGAAGCAACGTAGGAGGCATTCTAATTTGTGTTTGTACTGTGCGTCCTCTGAAAATTTTTTGGCTAAATGTCCAATAAGACCGAGAAACGGTCATCCCTAGTTGATGGAGGGGAAGTCAAACTAGGGGTTCTCTCAATGTATTTCCCCAAAAAGGATTGTTTAATCTCCGTTTGTATTCCTGATTTTGGTTATTCGTGTCAAGTGTTTTCTGACTTGGTAGATTCTGGAGCAGCTGGCAACTTTATTTCGTCTTCATTGGTTCAAGAGTTGCAGATTCCTGTTGTTAGATTATCCCGTTTTCTTTCCCTCTCTGCAGTGAATGGGACTAGAATAACTAATGGATATGAAACGCATCAAACAAAGTCTATGAAGCTGAGGGTTGGAGCTTTGTATAAAGAAAGTTTAGAGTTGTTGGTATTACCTTCTTCTATGTATGATATAGTTCTTGGTTTACCATGGTTAACTCTTTATAACCCTCATATTGATTGGACTTGTACTCAAATCCTTTCTTGGAGTCCTAAATGCAAACTAAATTGTTTGATCCCTGTTGTACAATTGGCTGAAGTAAAAGTAGATGTCCCACCTTCTCTCCCACAGCCTTATCATGAGTTTGCTGATGTCTTTTCTGAACAGGTGGCAGATGTACTTCCACCGCATTGTCCTAATGAACTTATTCCTGGTAAAGTGCCACCCAAAGGTTGAGTATACCCTCTCTTTGTCCCTGAAACTCAAGCCATGTCAGAGTATGTGCAAGACAACCTGAGGAAGGGGTTCATCAGGCCTTCCTCGTCTTTTTTGTAAAGAAAAAAGATGGTGGACTTAATCCATGTATCGACTTTCGAGGTCTAAATGAGATCACAGTAAAAAATAAATATCCTTTGCCTCTTATTACAGAGCTGTTCGACAGAGTCAAGGTGTCTCGACAGTTTACTAAACTTGACTTAAAGGGAGCTTATAATTTGATTAGAATTAAAGAAGGAGATGAGTGGAAAACTGCGTTTAATACATGAGATGGTCATTATGAGAACCTCGTTATGCCTTTTGGCTTATGTAATGCCCCCGCAGTTTTCCAGGAGTTTGTGAACGAAATTTGCCGAGATATACTTTATCAGTTTGTTATTGTTAATCTTGATGACATTTTAATTTTTTCCAGGAATCTTTCTGATCATCGTATTCATGTCAAAGAGGTACTAAGTCATCTTCAAGCTAATAAGCTTTATGGTAAGATCTCTAAGTGTGTTTTTGAGGTCCCGGTTATACCCTTTTTGGGGTATATTATCTCTGGTTCTGAACTTCAGATGGACCCGGAGAAGCTGAAAGCTACACAAGATTGGGTTTTGCCCACTTCATTAAAGTCTATTCAGAGATTTTTAGGCTTTGCCAATTATTACAGAAAGTTTATCAAAGCATTTTCAATGATTATGGCCCCAATTTCTGCTATGACAAGAAAAGGGTCTAACCCCAAAGTGTGGTCCCCAGAAGCATTGAATGCCTTCCAGACGCTCAAAGATGCATTTTCTGCAGCTCCTATTTTAGTTCAACCTGATGTTTAAAAACCATATATATTGGAAGTGGATGCGTCCACTTATGGAGTTGGTGCCATTTTGTCCCAAGTGGCCGCAGATGGGAGAACAGTGTCTTGTGGTTTCTTTTCACAAAAGTTTTCCAGTGCTGAGAGTAACTATTCCATCGGGGACAAAGAATTATTAGCTATTAAATTAGTGTTAGAGGAATGGAGATATTTGCTAGAAGGTGCAAAGCATCCAATTACCATTTTTACAGATCATAAGAATTTGTTGTATTTAAAGACAGCTCATTGCTTGAACCCACAACAGGCTCATTGGGCACTCTTTTTCTCCTGTTTTGATTTTATCCTCAGGTATCATCCAGGTTCATTGAATAAAAAGGCAGACACACTTTCTTGATCTATGTTGGAAGAGAAAGAACAAAATGAGGATCAAAGGTACCCTTTAATAAACCCTCTGGCCTTTTCTTCAACTTCCATCTCTCCTGATCCTCCTCCTGGAAGGATATTTGTGGCACCTGAATTTACGAGGTAAACTCCTTTCTTGGGCTCATAATTCTCATTTCTCTGCACATCCAGGGGTTCATAAAATGTATTAATTCCTGCAACGTTCATATTGGTGGTCCTCCATGAAAAAATATATTCAAGAGTTTATACATTCTTGTTCTAAATGTGTACAACATAAATCCTCCTGGCAGTCTCCTGTGGGTCCCCTCCATCCACTACCCATCCCTACCCAACCATGGACCCATCTTTTCATGGATTTTATTACAGATCTTCCCGAATCCAGGGGGTGTATGGTTATTTGGGTATTTTGGGGGTGTATTGGTTATTTGGTGGATCGTTTTACCAAAATGGACCATTTTTGTCCTTTGGCATGAATTCCATCAGCCCCCAAACTAGCACAAATTTTTATCAAGGAGATATTCCGTCTTCGTGGACTTCCTTCTGAAATAGTGTCTGATCATGGTGTTCAGTTTGTTGCTCATTTTTGGAGGGCGTTATGTTCATCATTACAAATTAAATTACAATTTTCTTCTGCATATCATCCTCAGTCAAATGGACAAACCAAAAGAGTGAACCAGGATTTGGAGACCTTCTTGAGAATGTATATTTCCTCTTCTCAAGTCGACTGGATGGATTTTTGCCTTGGGCTAAGTTTGCCCATAATTTTCACTATTCGTCTGCTACAGGTGTAAGTCCCTTTTTGCCAACTGTGGCCAGCATCCTCGAGTTCCTGAGCTTCAATCAGTTCCTACAGTGGAAGTTCCGGCAGCCAAAGCTACTCTCCAACATTTTTCCGGAATTTGGAGACAGGTACATAAGTGTCTTAGGAAAGCCTCTCATAATTATAAAATTTTTGCTGATAGAAAACGTTCAGCTGTTCCTAAGTATTCTGTCAGTGAACGTGTCTGGTTGTTCACTAGAAATCTTCGACTTAAAGTACCCATTATAAAATTTGCCCCCGGTATATTGGGCCTTTCCATATTGCAAAAATTATAAACCCAGTGGCATGTAAGTTACAGTTACCTCCAACTATGCATGTACCTAACTCCTTTCATGTCTCCTTGCTTAGACCATTGATTCTTAATTGGTTTCATGACAGCTTGCCTAAAGTACCTCCAATAACAACTTCTCGAGGAGTGGAGTTTGAGATTGATAAGATTCTGTATTCACGTAAGCATCAAAATCAGTTGCAATATCTGGTAGACTGGAAGGGCTATGGCCCGGTGGAGAGATCTTGGATTAAAGACTCTGATGTCCATACTCCTAAGTTGATATGTAATTTTCATGCTAAATTTCCCTTTGAACCTGGTGGGTGTTCGGAGACCACCCAAAAAGGGGGGGGGGTACTGTCAGGACTTTGACTATTTCAGTACATAAAGATAAACTACACTTGCCAAAGTTGCATTGTGGTCATTGGAGGATCTGTCCTGGTTGCTGGCATTCATTGCATGCAGTGTGCAGAGAGTTAAAGTGATCATCTGTTTCTTAGATGTCATCAGGATGTTGGATTCCTTGATTGCTTATTATTCCAAACCTGATTCTATTTGGGTCACATGTTCTGAACTTCCTATGGATCACAGACCTCTAGTATAAAGCCTGTTACTTACTAACTATGCCTCATTGTCTGTGCAATGTTACTTTTAGGTCTTCCTTGGAACCTGCCAGATCCCCGCTGTGCCTGGTGTATGCTGTGGACCTCACTACATTCCTGCTCATGTTGCGGTTCAATTTCTGATACAGGTTATCAGCTGCACTACAGAGCTCAGCATTGCTATTGTCTTTCCATTGTTATCCTGCTCTATTACTGCTATTCCATTCTACGCTACACTATTTGGTTTACTTGTTATAATTGACTCATATGGACACTGGGGTTACTTCTTCTACAGTTGTCAACTGCACCATTACAGTCTATCCTCATCAGAACCCCATCACATCACAGGGCTCAACCCTGCTCTGGATCTTCATCCTACGGCAGGGCTCAACCCTGCTCCGGACCTTCATTACGCCACAGGGCTCAACCCTGCTCTGGACCTTCATTGCGCGGCAAGGCTCAACCCTGCTCCGGACCTTCATTACGCCGCAGGGCTCAACCCAGCTCCAGACCCTCATCATGTCTCAGGGCTCAACCCTGTTCTGGATCTTCATTACGTCTCAGGGCTTAACCTTGTTCCAGATCTTGTTACATCTCAGGGCTCAACCCTGTTCCGGACCTCCATCGCGATACAGAGATCAACCCTGTTATTGACCTCCATTCTATCCTGAGGCCCTAGCCTCATGTTGGACTTGGGTTTCACCCCACACCAGTTCAGTGTGTACTTCAAACTTTGTTTCTCACAGGGGAATATATCTGCACCTATTAGTGCATGTCATGAACCTTGTGTTATTGAGATTTAATGTGGAACTTTTCCATACAGTTTTGTTCTTGAATAAATTCTATTTACTTTTATTTCGTGCTAGTGATATTTCATGAAAAGGTCAATAATAAAACCACCTCAGTTCATACTACCTAGTAAGCCTGACTCTTCCCAGGAGTCTCAAGTGTCTGTAGCCGTGACACTGCTGTGCTCAGGTGGAATAATTTTTCTGGCGCAACTTCTAAAAACTAAATTTTTTATAACCAGAAAGTATTATATATTTGTTTCTTCATACATTTGGAAGTTATCCTAGCCTCTATATGAGGAAGGAAACAAATGTCCAGTACTTTCCCATTTGGAACGCACAGCCATATTTACCTCCTAATGCCTAATAGCACTATGTCCCCTCCCTCCCTGACTGGAATGCACGGCCATATTGTTTAAAACACACAGACCATAGAAGCTAGAATATCTCCAGCTGGAAGAGAGGATGTACTTAAGTTGCGCCAGATAAATTATATCCCCCTGAGCACAGCGGTGTCGTCTATGTCATCCGCGGCATACATGAACCGCCGCCAATGAGGAAGTACTTCTGGCAGAAATACATGTGTTCCAGACGTGGAACGCATAATATGGAACCTCCTCGATGAAATTTTTTTTATTAAACAACCACTATACTGAGGTGGTATTGTGAAAATTTATAAAGACCATGCAGGATGTATGGGTATGCAATATAAGATGAGGTGTGAGCTGTACTTTTGTTTCTGATTTTATTTCTGTGGACATCACTCCACCTCTCATTTAGATGGAGGGACGATTGAGGGTATTTAAGCTGGCCTCCTAGCCCCAGTAATGTACACCTTGATAAAGACTGAGGTTGAAACGCATTGGTGGATGGGCTATGGAAACACTTATACACTTGGAGCTTCATTCCCTGCTGGCATGGCAGTCCGGATCTGTTCTCACGTTCTCAGGTGATTGCATTCTGTTCCATCTGCTCCATGTGTATATGATTGTTATTTTATTGGATTTTAAGTGTTGACATCAATAAAATTGTTAAAACCAATTCTGCTCCTAATACAAAATTTCATATAAAATTTAATACATGCTTCATGGATATGAGGTGAATAAGAGGATTGGTGGAGGAGGAGAGACCTTGATACGTCCATCATAGCATGCTTGATTGTGAGTTTGGCTACGCCCATCATCTTTCTTACTACTACTGGTAATATATTTCTGGATAAATCAAGAATTTTACTCCTGTATACACTCAGCTATATAGAGGATAAAGAAACCTTTTTGGGTGGTACATACTCCGTTTTATATGTGAGTAAGGGATGTTACTTGAAGATCAAAAGTGGAGGACTATTTTTTACAGAATTGCCCACATATTTCAGATATACTATACAATTGGTTTTTTCTTTGTTTTTTCTTTGTCTGCCCTCTCCTGAGGATAACTCGATATGGAGACCGGCATTTGAAAATCAAGACCACCCATAGGATTGAAGTTCCTCATTGGTAGAAATACCAATTGGATTGAACTAAAATAAGTGACTTTTTTTATTCCTGTTGGTTTATGAAATCTTCCTACTGTGTTTAATACTGTGCTTTATTAATATTGTTTTAGTTTACCAGCTGTGCGCAGGTACGGGAGTACTTAACTCTTTTTTTGTATCCAATATTCTTCCTGTAGGTGGATGATCTCCTTTTTTAGTACTTCCTAACTGCTGCCGCTTGTGTGCGTAGTTAACCCCTCAACTGTTCTGTTTATAATGTTAAATGCATCCCTAACAGATGCCAAACCTTGCTCCCTGTGTGTCAAAAGAAGGTATTATCTAAACCCGGTGTGAAAGGGGTTGCCCCAAAAGGTAATGAAACTAATTTATCTAATATCACAATGCAGCTTTTTTGTTAATTTTAACCCAGGAGAGGTCGGTATATTTGAATAAGTCGTGACAGATGGGAGAAGAAGAGGCCTGGATGTGTGCATTAAAGCTTTACCGAGAAAGGGATGAATAATTGTGCAAATTGCACGGCCAAGTAACCAGTCAGCAATATAGCAGAAAGAGATGAAAGCAAAAATTTTGGTAACACCCAGTTCCCCCCTTTCCTGTTCTAGGTCTTTTATAGCTCCATAAAAAAAAAATCACAACTATGCAAATTATCAGTATCAGGGAATATAATGCTTTTAATTACAGTATGTCTGCTCCACACAGGAGGTGGAGGAATTTCCAATTACCAAAAGGGGTACAAATTTTATTTATCGGTGGGGGAAAAATTTGCATCACATACTGTAGCTAGTCAATATTCAGTGTGATCTGAATTCCCAAATATTTTACTTGAGAATGAGTACATTTAAATTCACAGAGGAGGTGTTGGTTCAGTGTGGAGTGGGGAAAATTGGAGGAAAAATACCAGATTTGCACAGATTTTCCCTATATCCTGCAGAGTTTTGAATACTACAAACTATCTCTGAGATTGGTGAGACCAGATCTGAAACCAACATAAATATATCACCAGTAAATAATGCTGACATGGTTTCAGTTCCTCCTATAAATAGGGTAGAATGCCTCAGCACAACTACTAATGGTTTAAGAACAATGGCAAAAAGGAGAGGAGAGCACTATCTAGTCCATTGTTAGTACCCTCAGAATTCTTTACAATCCTTCTGGGAAGCCAAAGCGCTGAAGATAATCCAGAAGGTGGTTCCAGGTGACTAGGTCGCAAGCCTTTTTCTCATGTAGGGATAGGATGAAATTAGTAACTAGCATCCCAGAGGAATAGAGGGGCTCGATAACTGAAAACCTTTACTGATATACACCATGAATGATGATTCTTTATGAAACAAGTTTGGTCTCTATGAATGAATGACGGAAGAATGTTTTTTATCCTCTCAGCCACGATCTTGACAAACAATTTATAATCAATTCAGTCTGAGTATCTCTTACCCAAGGAGATGAGTCTTTGCAGGAGATTAACATAAAATTCTGTTTAAGTGCCTTTTCATTGGTGAGTCAATACAACATACTTTCCAAGTACTTCTCTTTAAACAAGACTTACCAATAAGAAATAGTGATATGTATCATAATGGAGGAAGTGCAGCTGTAGGAAAAAAGTGTTACAGTTTACATCATAGATATTAAACATTTCACAGATATTAGGTATAGAGAGATAGCCATTGAATCATATAATAGAAGATAAAATAATCATATAATGTGAAAATAAACAGCAGTAACATAACTGAATTATGCAGGGTGAACATCAAAGTAGTAACAGCTGTTGTAGTGAGAAGGGGGAGAAGGCAAGGGAGGAAAAGTGAGGTATAGACAAAAAACAGACAAATATAAGTAACAGTAGTACTCACTCCTAGCTTTATACTGTTTATTTCCAGTGTCTCTTTCCAGTGTTTCTCCGGATCAGACTCCTACAGTGTCTAGTCTTCGTGATATTTCCCAGTTCACCTCTGTCTACATTTCCTGTTTTTCACAGAGCAAGTCAGCGTCTGGATCCCCAGGGTTTCATTTCGTTATCCACATCTGCATCTCCAGTGTTACCCTGAGCAAGGCTGCATCTGGCTCTCCGTTGTTTCAAAGTACATTCTGTATCTGGACTTACGATATCTTTTCCATTGAAGTCAGCCTCAGGACCTCACATTTCCAAGTGCAAACTAGCATTTGGATCATTGCCATTAACTTCCAGTACCTTCTCATTTCTATTGTTTCCCAGTGTCATTACATTTGTAGTGTTTCCAGTGCTATCTCATTCTAGTATTGTTTCCTGGTCTTCCTGCCATTCCCAGGTACCTGTCCAGAGGGCCGCGACCTTCTCACTTGGTGTGGCAAAACCCAAATCCCAATAGGAGGGGTCACTGGTGAAGACCAACAAGTGGGTTAGACTCCACACCTCTGGGCAGGTCTAGCCAAACTTGGGTTTGGCCGTAGTAGGAAGACTTAATCACTGTCACTCTCTCAGTTGCTTCCTAGCCACCCCAAACCCCCCGGCTTTTATTCCTCTATTGAGGAATTCCCTGAGCTGATCATGACAGTATGCAGCTGTTATATAAAAAAAAGTACAGTAAACTGTACTTTCAAATGGGATCATTGGACTGCATTGGTTATAAGGCTAAATGACCCCTATGGCTACATTTTTCTAAAAGTAGCAGTATGTTATCATCAACAAATAGATCTTACTAACTAGGAGCTTATTTACATATGTATGTAAGTCAGTATTATGTCAATAGTGAGCTCAGCATGCGGCGGCATTGAATAGAAGTGAATGATGGTGGGGGATGGTGGTGAACCATACAATGAGCTCAGTGGAGTTGAATAGTAATGAGTGATGGTGGGGGGAGGTGGTGAAGGGACTTGGGTGGCAAAACACAGAGAGGAAGGGAGGAGGGAAGTGAAGAGTACTTTATTTTAAAACTATTGAACCTGACATGATCTCGCTTTATGAAAAACTTCCTGAGCATCATATAGAATTTCAATTGATCTATATTTATTTAATGCTGGGTGTGCATCTTCTGGCAAACACAGATACCTGTATGTATTTTTATGAATGACAGAACTCACACACCATGGGGCATATTCAATTGGGCGCAAGGTTTAGAAAGGAAAAAACCTCATGCCCCAATTTTGGATTACTGAGGTTATGTGCTCTCTCGATACCTGTGGTATCCAATTAAAAAAAAAGTGGTCCCGGTGTTTTCAGCTCTGAAAACCCTGCGCCACGTAAAAAAAATTATATATTTTTGCACTTACCTGCTGGGGGTCTCCGGTGGTCTCCATGGCTCCCTTCTAGCTTCTCACTGGAGAGGGGCTGCTGGGAGTTCCCAGGGGCTGGTGGTAGGGGCAAGGGCTGCAGTGAGATGTAGTTCACCTAGCGCCCATTCCATGGGGGCACACTGCACTTGGAGGGTACACATACACCGGGGGTCACACACACTCACTCATACACACTCATACACACACACACACACACACACTGACATACTCACCGCTGCTGTGGGAGGCCGGGTCCCGACACTGGATGCAGAAGACAGCACTTTTGAAGATGAGTATTACTGAATAATTAAGCACATTGGAAACTTCCAATTGCTTAATTAGTCAGTAGGAGGGGTGCCGCCAGGGTCCCAGAGCATTTACTGACCTTTTTTCCTAAAATTGGGGATTTTAGGAAAATTGGTCGTGCTCTGGAGGTGTGCAAAAAGAAACCTCCTGGCACACAAAAAGTAGACAACCCGCTCCTAATTGGATAGCAAAAATCCCGCACCTGCAGGCAAAACCCCACAGGTGTGGGATTTTTGTTACTCTCGCACCAAATTGAGTATGCCCCCAGAACTCACACAAGTGATTTATTTTTAATCCTGTAGTGAAGAAATAAAATAAAGAAATAAAAATAAAGAAAATATCGATATCCAAAATGCCATTGTACCCTTACGGATCTCGAACCCGGGATGCCCATTCTGCAAGGTGCTCATCGTAAGCACTTGCCCACACACGCCAGCCATATCGAGACCTGCACCTGTCGTGTATGTGATGTGACGTGTGCGACTTTACAGCAGTGAATGTGTATAATACAGTAGAATGTCAATAGTGGTTTATAGTCTAATGAAGCTGGATGTCATAATATAGAGATGAAAGGATGCAGAAAGTGCTAAGCAATGCATAAAGTTGAGCAGAGTACTTTAAAAGTATTGAACCTGAAATGTTCTTACTTTATGACCAGGCATCTTTACACCATGTATTGACAGTATACAGTACAGATGACCCATAATACAGTAAGTACAATATGCAGTAATGTCTACTGTATAGCAGTTTACTGTAGTCTTGATACAAAGTGATCATTTCAAGCAGGAGGAGTGATTATTTACACGGCCTGAACGTGATTGGCCAGCCTCTCACATATTACTGTGCACTGCTATAGTATTGTATTTAGTACTGTAGTTTTCATCCATTGAGCATATGCCATCCAGCGGTTAAACTGTGTACTGCAAGGCATGTAGTCTTTCATGGCATACAGTATGCCATGCCACAATGTAACGCGCAGTATCTGCCACAACACATACTGACACGTTGCGGCAGGGAGGCCAGTGAACAAAGATGTAGCACATCTTTGCTCCATATGCCATGTAGCACGCCATGCTAGTCGCGCCATGCAGTGGAGACGTATCTCGCAGCATGCTGCAGTAGGGTGCAACATAAAGTACTTAAGCACTGGAAAAGCCAAAGTGTGTAATACAACTTTCTGTCCACCAGAAGTCGCTTTTCCTAAACTGCACAGCGCCTGCGTGAAATAGCCAACTAAACTTTTGCAGCGTCGTCTGCTGATTGGCTGATGGAACCTATCTTTCATTACACTATACAGTAGTACTGTCATGAATGAACAATGGACATCGGTATTTTCTTTCTATTTTTTTTCTTTTGAATGTTTACTACAGGATTAACAAAAAAATCACTTGTTGTGTGAGTTCTGTTATTTATAAAAATACATACAGGTATCTGTGTTGGCCAGAAGACACACACCCAGCATTAAATAAAGACAAAGCAATTGAAGTTCAATATTCTTAAGTAACTCTACTGAACTCTATACATTGCTCTCAACTTCCCACCACCTGGCATGCTGCAGTTTATGCTACACCGCTATTGAGATGATACAGTATTGCACACATTCCCTACTGTAAAGTCCCATACACAACAGTTGCAGGTCTCAATATGATGGGCGTGTGTGGGTGAGTGGTTATGGTGAGTGCCTTACAGAATGGGTGTCCTGGGTTTGATACCTGAAAGGTGACAATAGCATTTTGGACATCAATATTTTCTTGTACACTTACACAGTGACAGTCTTCATGATATTTAATTCATGTAGCAGCTGACATTCTCTGCATATATACAGCTGTGACCCATTGGTTTGAGTTTTGAAAACAAAACATTTATATACTTAAACATATTATTACATGTCTTCATGGGCTCCAAATTGATGAAGAGAAGAGCAGGAAAACTAGGTACTTTCATTTTTACAAGCAGCCCCTTGGCTTTAACACTTTTTACATCTCAGTAATGTGCTCTAACGCTTCAATCAGTGCTAGATAATATATTAAAGCAGCACTAACTACTTCACAGAAGTTCAACCTAATTTGTTTTGGTTCTTTTAATTTACTGTCTGTGCTGTAATTTATTTTGTGAATTTCATGCAAGACTGATTCCCCAACGGGAACTGTGACAGTGTCAGTTCTATGTGTTTAATCTCTGGAATGTTTCTGGTTGCCTGTGAGTAGGAATGTTTGTTAACCATCAATGGTCAACCATCAGTGTTTGTTAACCATCAATGGTCTATGGCAGTGGTTCCCAAACTTTTTTGAATCACGGCACCCTAGAATATCAGAATTTTTGCCACGGCATCCCTGGGACAAAAATTCCTTACTAAGAAATTCAGAAAAAATTAATTTAAGTAAATTCTGCTTACATGTCACCATTAGGGTCAGTTATGTGGTGGGTGACAGGGCTGCGCTTCTTTTTGTACACATATTTTATGATTGGCAGCCATTAGCACTGGCTTTGGTTATCACACTGACTAAAAATGATTTTATTTGTACTGGATCACCAACCCAAGGCACCCCTGCAAGTGCCCTGAGGCACCCCATGGTGCCACGGGCTGCGCAGGGGTGCTGTGCTGCTGTCTGTCGAGGGGCTGCTGCTCAAAAAATAAATAAACAATTTTTTGTGTGTGTGTGTCAGCCACACCTGGCTGTCACTGTCATTGGTGTAGCTGTGCAGGGCTCCTATTTTTTTGAGGGGCTGCTGGCCAAAATAATAAAAAAATTCTGTGCATGATAGCCATCGGCGTAGGTGTGCAGGTGTCTGCTGCTGCTGTCTGTCAAGGGGCTGCTGGCCCAAAAACAGAAAAACATTTTTTTGTGTGCGTGTCAGCCACACCTTGCTTTTAATGTCATAGCTGTTCTATGCTGCTGTATGTTGAGGTGCTGCTGCCCAAAAAATAAACAATGTTTTTTGTGTGTGTGTCAGCCACAACTGGCTGTCACTGTCATCGGTGTAGCTTCCCAGGGGTGCTGTGCTGCTGTCTGTCAAGGACTGCTGCCCAAAAAATAAATAAACAATTTTTTTTGTGCGCGTGTCAGCCACACCTGGTTGTCACTGCCATCGGCGTAGCTGTGCAGGCGTGCTGTGCTCCTGTCTGTTGAGGGGCTGCTGCCCAAAATAATAAAAATAAAACCAACATTTTTTTGTGTGTGGTTGTGTGTGTAGTGAGTACGGAGGACAGTCACATGACCGGAGAGCAGGATCCACAAGCCAGTGTTGTGGCTGCCGGCAGCAGTCATGATTACGATGCAAGGCCGTCAACATCATCTATGAAAGCTGATGTACCAGGGCTTAAGTCAGGTCAAGAAGTCAGGCTAAAAAAAAAAATCTACTTTTACCCTGTTAAAGCAAAAAAAAAAAAAATGTAAAGCAAAGTTAGCTTTAGAGAAACAAAAAAATTTCAATATGCCATTCACTACACAAAGTGGCAAGGAAAGGATAAGGCATTGGCCTGTATTTATGACTGATGGTTCTAGTTATAATTTAAGCCCCTCTGCTTGTAGGAGAGATACAAAAAAATTTAAAATTGTTAAGATGAGTAAAACACCGGAACCAACTGTGTGCTTGGAAAAAAATCAGAAATCCCAGAGGAGAGTCCAAGTGTGTCCGTGGTTGCCATTGCCATAGAACTTGACCATTCTAATATGGTACCTGAAGAGGATCCTTCTTCTACCATTTGTGTGCCTTCTGACATAGAAATCGAGGATGCTACTGTGGAATTGCACGAGGAGGATAAGGAGGATTTTTATGTAGTTGGAGATAACAACAAGGATGATGAGGATGTTGATGATGATGAGGATGTTGATGGCGAGGATGTTTGTGTAAAAGCTGTAAATCAGGCAACAGTTGTGGCCCATGGTGGGAAAAATCCCATTGTTGACATGCCTGGGGAAAGGATCAAAAAATCCACTTCTCATGTGTGGAATTATTTCCACCCAGATCCAGACAACCTTTGTCAAGCCATTTGTAACCGTTGCCATGTAACGGTGAGCAGAGGTAAGGACCGTAACCATCTTGGAACCTCCTCCCTGTTACGTCACTTGCAGCACATTCATCCAATCGGAAAGGGTACAGAAACTTTAGGGACAAAAAAACAAACAACAATCAGTCCAGTGTCACCAAGCTTCTCCCTTCTATCTGGATCCAAGCGCCTGCAATCTCCACCACCAACACCTGCATCATCATCGACATCCTCATTCATGATCGGAAGTAGTCCTGCATCCAATATCATAAGGACTGACTCCTCTCCTATCTGTTGTTCCTCAAAAGGATCCTTGAGTGCTACGTCTGTTGCTGCTGCTGCTATTTCTATAAGTGGATATTTATCCCAGAAGGGGACCGGGAAGAAGACTATTTGTAGTAGTTCAGGAAGTTCAACAAAACAATTGACTATCACACAGTCCCTTGAATTGGTGAACAAGTATGACATCAAACACCCAACTGAACAGCGGAATAGTGACACCATAACAGCTATGCTGGTATTAGATGTGCGTCCAGTGTCCGCCATTAATGCAGTGGGTTTTACCCAGTTAATGGAGGTCCTATGTCCCCGTTACAATGTGCCTTCTAGATTCCACTTCTGTAGAATAGCAAATCCCAATCTGTACAAGGGCATTAAAAAAAATCTTATTAATATCTTCCGAATTGCCATTGTGCCCATTGTCCACTTAAACACAGATATGTGGACAAGTGGGACTGGGCAAACTAAAGATTACATGACTGTGACAGCCCACTGGGTAGGTGTATTGCCTCCAACTGTGCAAACAGCAGCAGCAGCATCTAACAAATGCCAGCTCATTCAGAGGCAGGCTACTCTGTGCATCACTGGTTTCACTAAGAGGCATACCGCTGAGAAACTCTTAGAGAAAATCAGGGAAATCATTGCAAAATGGCTTACCCCACTTGGACTCTCCTAGGGATTTATGATTTCTGACAATGCCAGCAACATTGTGCGAGCATTACATGTGGGTGAATTCGATCACATCCCATGTTTTGCTCACACAACTAATCTGGTGGTTCAACATTTTAAAAAAAATGACAGGGGTATGCAAGAGATGCTCTCAGTGGCACAAAACATTTCTGGACATTTTTGACATTCAGCAACTGCATGTCAAAGATTGCAGCAGCAGCAAGAACTGTTGAATTTGCCCTGCCATCAGCTGAAGCAAGAGGTAGTGACTAGGTGGAATTCTGCCCTCTATATGCTTCAGTGGATGGAGGTGCAGAAAAAGGCCCTCTAAGGCCACTACGGCCTATGACATAGGAAGAGGAGCAGGAATGCACCTTAGTCTAGCGCAGTGGAGAATAATTTTCGTGTTGTGCAAGGTTCTCAAACCCTTTGAACTTGCCACACGTGAAGTTAGTTCAGACACTGCCAGCTTGAGTCAGGTCAATCCCCTCATCAGACTTTTGCAAAGGCAGCTGGAGAAACTGAAGGAGGAGCTGAAACAGAGTGATGCTGCTAAGTATGTGGGACTTGTAGATCAAGCCCTTCATTTGCTTTGACAGGCTCGAAGGGTTGTCAATCTCTTGAAATCAGATCACTATATTTTGTCGACCATACTTGATCCTAGGTTTAAGTCATACCTTGTGTCTTTCTTTCCGACGGACATAAATCTGAAAAGAGCTGGTGGTGAAAAAATTGTCAGCTCAAGCAGAATTTGACACGGCAGCATCTCCTCCTTCAGTCTCTACAGCTGCCAGGAAAAAACTACATTTTCCTAAGAGATCCACTGCTGGTGGTTATGCAGATCAGTCAGCAAAATCTAATGACATTTGGTTGGGTCTGAAAGAACTGCCTACAATGAATGACATGTCTACCGTGACTTTGCCTGATACGGCCACCATTCAGAGAACTGTGGATGACTATTTTAGGGATAGCATCCAAATAGGCATGTCAGACAGTCTGTTTCACTATTGGCTGGAATAAGAGGCAATTTGTAGTCCCTTGCACAAACTGGTTTTGCTGTACTTAAGTTGCCCACCCTCCAGTGTGTACTTCAGCACAGCCAGGAACCTTGTCAGTGATCGTCATAGGAGGTTACTTCCCCAAAATGTGGAAAAGATGTTCATCAAAATATATTACAAATTCCACGAGGAAGACCTTTACCAGCACTTAAGTCCAAAAAATACAGAAGCGTCTGACGAATTCATATTGTGTGAAGAATAGAAGGATGCACACACTGATGAGGATGATGATGATGATTACATCTAATGGACTGTAAAGCCAGTTTGTGTATGGGATCATTGCCACCAATGTCCAATGCTCGTTGTCAGCTTGTTTTGTGGGGGTCCAAACAAACCAATAATTTCAGCCGCAAGTGGCAGTCCCTGTCACTGAAGTGATTGGTTTGTTAAACTGTGAATGTCCTGTTTCATATACAACATAAGGGTGGGTTGGAGGGCCCAAGGACAATTCCATCTACCATATTGATAATTGGTGGTGCAGCCACTGACTAAATAATTGATAGTTGATAGTTAATTTGTGATGCAGCCTCCAGGCTGAGTATTAGTGGAATACAGAGCTATGATTAGGAAGGAACCAGTCCTGCAATAGCCTTGAGGCCTGGAACTCTTGGCAACTTGCGGCCATTACAGCCTTGAGGGCTGGTGAGGAGTGATGACAGGTGGCCTCTGGGTCATGAAGCAGGATGCAGCCTTTGGGCCGTGTAGCAGCCTTAAGGGCTGAGAACCCTTGGCTGAATGTCACTGTTGTGTGACTTGCGCCATTGGGTTGACACAACAAGCAGCAATTGGTTCCGAATTTTCTTTAAAAAAAAATGAAAGGGGCATGCAGGAGATGCTGTCTGTGGCCATTAAAATTTCTGGACATTCATAAACCTATAACATTAAAAATGTCAGGTAGCAATGCCCCAACCAGCACATAATAAAAAGGAAAAAGGGGATAGATGGAGTGGGATGTGCTTGGTAAGGAAGTATGCCAAGCTCACCCAGGGACGGTGTGTGCTCATGTAAGGGGTTTGCCAAGTGTGCACAGGAATGCGGTTGTTTGCTGGTGCCAAGTAAGTAGGAGGAGATGCCCAGTAATAGGGGGGATCCAAAGAGTGGCCATTAAGAAAAGGGTTCAAAGTGTGCAGATTAATAGGGGGTAAGGTTGCTGGTGTTAAGTGTGTCAGTAAGGGGGGGAGGTTCTGTTGCCCAGTAATGGGTGGTTGCTGGTGCTGTGTGCCAAGTAAAGGGGTTTGCTGGTGAGCAACTGGGGTGTTTTTTTTCACTTCTGTGTGCCTAGTAAGTGGGGGGATTGCTGATCCAGTAAGAGTAGTGCTTTGTGCCCAGTAAAGGGAGGTTGCTGGTGCTGTGTGCTCAGTAATGGGTGGGGGGGTTTCTGGTACTGGGTTTTGTTGGTGTTGTGTGAACAGTAATGGAGGTGGGATTGCTAGTGCTATGTGAAGAGTAAGGAAGGAGGGAGGTGTTGTTGGTGCCCATTAGGGGGGTGGTATGTTTTCCTGTTAAGAATCTGATCTGTGGGGGGGGGTGCTGTGTGAGGGGACAGTGTGATCTGTGAAGGGACAGTGTGATCTGCAGGGAGGACTGTGTGATCTGTGAGGGGGACTGTGTGAAGTGGGATCGACCAGGAGGAATGATACAGCACATCAGCACAAGGCTGATGCACTTTGGATCTTTCACAGAATTTTGGAGCATGTGGGTTTAATCCGAAATGCTTAACAAGATGCAGCAAAAGTTAGAACTCTTACCTCGGTAGCCAGACATTTTCTTAAATATCATGATGGTAACCCTAAGGTGTTACAAGCATTTGGTATGAAAAAGTTAAATGTAGGCATTAGAAGAGGTCATCTGAATCAACAACTCAGAGACCAAAATGATTTTTCTGATGGACATCATGGTCCCCAAGGTCTCAATGAGGGCAAACGTTTTCTGCCATTTCTGTAAAGTTCTATTTTAAATTCTGATATTCCTGCTTGTGTCATCTAGTTAGCATTTGTGCTCAGCTGTAGCATGTCTCAATCAGACTTTCTTTAAATTTAGAATCAGTATAGAGGCAGCCGTGGGTGACGATGGCAGGCGTGTATTATAAGCACTAAGTGTGTTATAACACAAAGTGTAATTATATAACAGTTAAAAAAAACAATAATCTGCATAAATTTACAACTGGACTGAACATCTTCTATTTCTTTTTATCCCTGCAGGTATGTTACCCATTTTACAAGCTGCATAGTCTAACTAGTGCTTTGCAATCACTCAGATCAGCTGTTTGGATTTTAAAAAGTATGTTACCCATTTCCATCTAGCAAGCAACATATTGTTCTTACATTTCTGCATAATGGAATTTATTTCTGTTAGCAAAAATTTAGATGTAATGACTTGATTGTATTTTGTATTACCTGGGTGGGGGATGTTGTTCAGTGATGCCTAGTTTTGTGGTAGGATACTGCTTGTGTTTACACAAACCCAGTGCCAAATTTCTTCATTGATTAGTGAGCATTTGTGCTCAGCTGTAGCATGTCTCAATCAGACTTTCTTTAAATTTAGAATCAGTATAGAGGCAGGCGTGTATTATAAGCACTAAGTGTGTTATAACACAAAGTGTAATTATATAACAGTTAAAAAAAACAGTTGAACAAACATTGAACAACATCTACGACAAGGTATTTACAATATCATTCCTTACCAGTAGTTTGTGTGTTGTACATTATTGAATGTATTGAAAAAATTTATCAGAAACTTCTATTAATGATCTCACTCCATGGAATCATCTCTAAGACTATTACATCCTTTACTCTCCCTGCAGCTCATCCTTCTGTACATATTGCTGCCTCATTACTTTCCTCTCCTCTTACAAACACATATGAGCTTTCAACTTATCTATACATATTGACAATAACATCCACAACCTGTCGCCATAACAAACATTCAGACAAATCCAACAAATATATTTATATCTCGCTCCTGTTGCTTCTATTAGCTGGTGACATATCTCCAAATCCAGGCCCAACCCACATGCCACCCCCACAACGAACTATAAATCCAGCTAACCTCATAAACATTGCGTATCTCCCTTCACCCTCCAAGTCAATAAAATATGCCTTATGGAATGCACGTTCTGTCTGCAACAAACTAACATCCATCCATGACCTCTTTATTTCAACTAACCTCAACCTTCTGGCAATAACAGAAACATGGCTAACACAATCAGACACTGTCTCCCCTGCTGCACTTTCACATGGTAACCTACACTTCTTACACACCTCCAGGCCTAGCAATTGTAAAGGAGATGGGGTAGGAATATTACTCTCCCAATCTTTCACATTCACAGTTCTCCCACAGGTACCTTCACTCACATTTACATCATTTGAAGTACATTCTATCAGGACTTTCACCCCTTTCTCTCTGGGAGTTGCTGCTATCTATCGCCCGCCTGGGCCACCGCAACAATTTCTGGAATATTTTTCAGCCTGGCTCCCTCACTTCCTATCCTCAGACATCTCCACCATCATTATGGGTGATTTCAATATCCCCATTGACAGTCCACAATCTCCTCATGCCTCCAAACTACTCTCTCTAACCTCCTCTCTTGGCCTCTCCCAATGGACTGACTCCTCTACTCATAAGGAGGGCCACTGCCTTGATATTGCATTTACCAGACTATGCTCAGCAGTTTCTGATTTCACTAATGCTCCTTTCCCTCTCTCAGATCACAATCTTATCACCTGCACACTTTCCTCCATTACATCAACCTCAATGTCAGTGAAATCAACCAAACCTCCTAAAACCCGCAGAAATATTAATGTGATTAACTTTCAACAACTATCTACCTCTCTACAACAAGAACTCTCACCAATTTCTGCACTCACTTCTCCTGAGACTGCTGCATCACACTTAAACCAGATTCTAGAAAAAGCCCTTGATGAGGTAACTCCAGCTACCCATCACACACCACGTAGACTTAGACGTCAACCATGGCGTTCTAACTTTACAAGGCATCTACAAAAACTCTCACGTAAAGTAGAACGTCAGTGGCGAAAGTCTCGCACTCCAAGTGACTTCCTCACATATAAGTCTATCTACAACTCTTATCGTACTGCTCTGGACACTGCCAAGCAAATATATTTCCAATCTCTTATCTCTGCTCAAGCCTCTAACCCCAAGCAACTTTTTAATACATTTAAACTGCTTCTTACCCCTCCCTCACCCAAGCCACCTGCTACTATCTGTGCACAAGATCTTGCTTCCTATTTCAAGGACAAGATTGATAATATCCGAAATGAAATGTTATTCTCTTCCTCAGCTAGTGACCTACTCAATTCCCTACCTGAAACCTCTGGCACATTCTCTTCATTTGACCCCACAAATGAAGATGAAGTATCTACACTCTTCTCATCCTCCTACTCTATTACCTTTCCTCTAGATCCTATACCCTCACAAATTAGTAAAGCTCTGTCTCCTGTGCTCATCCCAACCCTAACTAAAATCTGTAATCTCTTTCTTTCTACTGGCATCTTTCCATCACTGTTCAAGCATGCAGTGATTACTCCCATTCTGAAAAAACAAAATTCTGACTCTAACACTCTCTCTAATTACCGTCCTATCTCCCAGCTCCCATGCCCCTCCAAGCTACTGGAGAGACTTGTCTACACCCGCCTCACACACTTTCTTAACACCCACAACTTATTGGACCCACTTCAGTCTGGCTTCCGTTCCCAGCACTCCACAGAGACAGCACTGACTAAGGTAGTAAATGATTTGGTCACTGCCAAGGCTAAAGGCCATTACTCACTTCTAATTCTTCTAGATCTCTCTGCTGCTTTTGACACTGTTGACCACTCTCTTCTCGTACAAACATTACAATCCCTAGGTCTTAAGGACACAGCTCTTTGTTGGTTCTCTTCCTTCCTATCTGATTGCTCTTTTTCTGTTAATTTTTCTGATTCTGCCTCCTCTTCGCTACCTCTATCAGTTGGAGTACCGCAAGGCTCTGTCTTAGGTCCTTTGCTATTCTCAATCTATACCACCTCTCTTGGCAAACTAATCCGCTCTTTTGGATTTCAGTACCATCTGTATGCGGATGATACTCAAATCTACCTATCCTCTCCAGATTTATCACCATCTGTATTGGTCCGTGTCACTGAATGTATTTCTGCCATTTCATCTTGGATGTCATCTCGCTACCTGAAACTTAATATTTCTAAAACAGAATTAATTATATTTCCACCGGCCAATAACAGTTACCAATCTCATCTCTTTATCACTGTTGATAACTCAACAATCCACCCCACCCCACAAGCTCGCTGCCTTGGTGTCATCCTTGATTCTGAACTGTCCTTTGTTCCCCACATTCAATCTGTCTCAAAATCATGTTACATACATCTAAAAAACATATCCAAAATTCGACCATATCTCACACAAGACACTGCAAAAACTCTAATCCATGCACTCATTATTTCCCGCATTGACTATTGCAATAGTCTCCTTACTGGTCTTCCCAAAAACAGGCTATCGCCATTACAATCCATTATGAATGCAGCTGCAAGGCTTATCTTCCTTGCCAAACGTTCATCGTCTGCTGCCCCGCTCTGTCAGTCCCTCCATTGGTTGCTGGTTTTCTACCGTATTCAATACAAAATACTGTTACTTACACATAAGGCCATTAACCGAATTACACCAACATACATCTCTTCACTCATCTCAAAATATCTCCCAACCCGACCTCTCCGCTCAGCACAAGATCTGCGTCTCTCATCCCCACGCATTACTTGCTCCCATTTACGGTTACAGGACTTTCTTCGGGCTGCACCCACTCTATGGAATGCCTTACCACACACAATAAGACTTACCTCTAGTCTTCAATCCTTCAAGCGTTCCCTGAAAACTCACCTCTTCAGACAAGCTTATCAGATTCCAGAACTGACCACATAACCTTCATAGCTTCCATGTCTTATTACATCCCCTCTCACAGTCCACACATAACCTCACATATTGTCTTTCTTTCACATACTCCTGACATTTTGCCGACATTCCTGTGTGACTGGATCATGCAGCCCACCAAGAAACTCTGCATTCTGGCCAGACCAAATTGCAATATATATAGCACCTATCCTTGTGTATCAATGCCTATTTCCCTATAGATTGTAAGCTTGCAAGCAGGGCCTCTTACCTCTATGTCTGTCAGTTATTACCCTGTTTTGTTCTATCAATGTTTCAAATTGTAAAGCGCAACGGAATATGCTACACTATATAAGAAACTGTTAATAAATAAAATAAAATAAATAAATCTAGGGCTTGGTATTTAGAGTATATTCTATGTGCTCTCACTCCTCCACTTTATATCAACTTGGGGTGCATTCTGTTGATATGGTCTTCGATATTTACAATTATATTGAGGGGAGAATCTGTAATAAATATACCATTATACTCCTATACAACTGGGAGGATTGGATGATGACTATATGGATTACAAATATCAAATGGATCCATCTATATTAACATACTCCTTATAGACTGATATGGTTGATAAATGTATACATGCACATATAGTGTTATCTATAATTGATGCAAATTTATAAATTGATGAATTTAACAGATCACTGTATACTAATATATTAATGTCTACATTATTACATTAATGTATGATATATTTTACAATACATATTTTAGAATTAAATATTGTATCCAACATAATATCTATTTTCACTAGATTTCACCTCATAGATAGTATGACACTAAGAATTGATTTTTATTTTTCATTCTCCACGAGTTGCAGTTAATATTTATATATTATTATTTTTTTTTTTTTGTATGAATAGGTACAGTATAATGTAGAGGATCACCAATAACACAGTTTTTTTGGCACTTTACTTTCATCCCTATATCACAATAATTTATTTCACTAGTTTGTTTGATCATAGCCACAATGATCTAATTATTCATAACACCTTTACATAATTTATGCACTTCAATCACTATATTTAATATGGATACATATTTATAAGTAAAAATTATTAGACAGTTGTAGAAATCTATTGCATTATTCAATAATATCCTTATACTATATTATCATTTGTGTAGTAAGGATTAATTTTCTACATTTATATTAATTATTAATTATTTACTATGACAATCGTCCATTTGCTCACAAACACTGGAAAATAGCCAAAAATAGTTGTTCAGACAAATTGGTTAAAAAAACACACAAATTTAACCAATTTGAAAAAAAAATTTGTCCTTTTTTCAGTGTTTAAAACCATATGATCGACTGTCATTTGCTCCCATACATTACCAGGTTTTCATTCCAACCAGCCAGATTGGACAGATATCTGACAGAAAATTGTATAGTGGATGCCCAGCTTTAGGTCTTAGGGATTGATTAAGCAGCACTGTTTGCTGTTTTGATTGATGTCTGTACAGAACCAGGAATGGGACAGTCACGTGACCAGGCAGCTGGCTGACCACAAAGGCTGATGATGTAATTAATTAGTAAGGAATGTTGATTGATTCAGACGGTCATGTGATTTATATTGATGAAATTGATTGGCCAGAGAAATGAATATAGGGCTATTGGAGGATGCAATCTTGTTTGCCCTGAGGAAGCTAATGTTGTGAAATATGTGTTGGCAATGTGGGCCTGCTGTGTATTAATATCTGTCAATTCATCTAGATCAGTGATTCCCAACCGCGGTCCT
Organism: Taudactylus pleione; assembly: GCA_031769625.1. Taxonomy (NCBI): domain Eukaryota; kingdom Metazoa; phylum Chordata; class Amphibia; order Anura; family Myobatrachidae; genus Taudactylus; species Taudactylus pleione. Next base: position 484,627 of record JAUIMM010000853.1, on the reverse strand, counting down.
CAAGGCACACTAACAGTCCTGCTATTAGTGATATCCATGCTTAAGCACAGATGGTTAAATCAAAATAACTGAGGTACTAATTAAGTCACCTGTGCCCAGCTATGGCTATCCTTAAAACCTGGACTGTTAGTGTGCCTTGAGGACTGTGGTTGGGAACCACTGATCTAGATTGTATCATACTAATAAGGGTGGCTGTTATACTGTCACTGGGACCAAGAGACTGCATTTATTAATGTGTGTATACCATGAGAACTGATCATTGACTCCTCACACAAACACCAGTGAATGCAAACACACTGGCAATGCTTTGTAACTAGCTGTATTTAAAATCAGGTACAGTCCACAAACAAGTGTAATTGCTAACCTGCCTATAAGGGCTCATTGATTGCAATGCTATGAAACAACATTATTCTGTGGCAGTAACGAATTGCTAACTTAACAGAATGAACTTGATATATCACATTCACAAGTATCAGTAAACGCAGATACTGTGTTAATGCTTTGTAACTAGCTTTACCTAGGAACAGGTGCAGTCCATAAACCACATAGAGAGTTACAATGTCTCTGGCTAACCTGCCCACAAGAGATTAATGATTGCAATGTTATGAATCCTTACACTATAATTTTGTGGCAGTAATCAACTGCTGATTCAACAGAAGCAATTTGGTAAATTACAAATACTTTTAAAAACACAGTATACTGACTTATAATACCAGAATGTTCTGTGCTCACATAATAATCAGCTTAATATATGCATAAGGCAAAGGTTCCCAAAAGTGATCCTCACGGCTCCCCAACAGTTCAGGTTTTAGAGATATCCATAGTTGAGAACAGGTGACTTAATTAGTACCTCAGTCAATTTGATTAAAACCACCTGTACTCACCCATGGATATCTCTAAAGCTGCATACACACAACGATTTAGTTAATGAACGATTTTAGTAAACGATTTTCTCCCTTGAAAAAATGAACTCAAATCGTTTACTAAAGTTGTTCATTTACTATGTTCATTTAAATGTAATGAACGATTTTTTAGAACTACAAATGATTTTTGCATATTCCCTTACTGAAAATCATTGAGTTGACAAGTCTGACTGTACTACAAACGTGAACGCGCATGAACGAAAATCGTTCATCGTTTGACTCAGAAAGTGAACGATTTTTACAAACTATTATCGTTAAACGATATCGTTTAAAAAATCGTGTGTGTATGCACCTTTAAACCTGAACTGTTGGGGAGCCTTGAGGACTGTGTTTGGGAACCTCTGGCATAAGGTGTTTACACATGACACTATTAGGGGAATTCAATATGGAGCGAAAACTCAGTTTTTGCGTTAATATCGCACCTATGACGTCATTATCGCAGGTTTTAGTTTTACACTGTATTCAATTTCAAAGACTTTTCGCAGGTTCGAAAAGTCTTTGATAAAAAAACGGGGATAACTTTTCACCATTGAATAGGTGTCGAAAAAAAGTGCAGAATTACGGTTTAGGGGTGCAGGCTTAAAAAAAATAGCCTGCACCCCTGGGAATGTCATTTTAAAAATAACTGTCAAAAAAGTAAAAAAAAAAAATAGGGACACCCCAAAAAATTTATTTAAAAATTGGGGTGAAAAAAAAAAATGGGAAAAAATTGTTTAAAACTAGGGAAATAGGTTCAGGGCTATTCTGCAAGTATGCGGCAGGTGTTTTCTAGAATAGATTTATAGCGGCAGGTGCACAATTGCTGAATTTTTAAAAACTTACTTTAGGGACATCAAAATATGCTAGTACCCATTTTCATGTACCCCAAATTTGATGGGACCACTTAAAAAAATGAAAAAAATAACCTAAGTGCTCTTCTGCATCACTTCTTCAATGTCGGGAAAAAACACCTGCCGCAGCTATTTAAATCCCCGACTTTCATTTGCAGGCTAAAACGGGGGTACCCATAGTGATCCCCAAAGTTTTTACAACTATAGGGGGGTCCTACAATTTTTTTCAGGTCAATTTCATTTTTTTACGCAAATCCCACTTCGCAGGTTCCCATTTTCGGAGTTTTTATATTGAATACGGGGATAAAGCAGGCGCGCGCCCGATACTTTATCCCAGAAAAATCTCCGAAGTGGAGCGAAAAGTCCAGCACGGACTTTTCGCTCCCATATTGAATACCCCCCTATATTGAATATTGCTGGAGGAAAATCTACCACAATAGTACAGTATGTAATGTAGCCAGCACTCATATGAATAACTATCTTTATTATGTGTAATTAATATATTAACATATTAAACTGGATTACCAACATTGAATCAATGAACATCCAATATAAAACAGATGCTGCTAATGTACAACAACAAATAAACAGTTGGTCAATCTTTATTTAATCACCTTTATTAACCTTTTTATACACTTACTGTTTTTAATATTTCAATGATTAAGCTTACATATTTTAATTGACTCAATAAAGGAAAGTGTGTGAACTCACTTCACAGGTGACTACTTTGAATGGTATCAGCACCATGCACAATAAAAAGTGTTCTCCACCTATGCTGAACTAACGTACATTCCCCATCCTCCAAATATGGTCATGGCTTGTTCTCAGGGGTGTAACTAGGTATTTGAAGGCCCCATGGCAAAACTTTGTAAGGGCCCCTATCATCAATTGATGAAAAATATATAAAGCACGTGCAACTTTGACAAGGAAATGGACACCATCAGTTCTGGGTCCCATAGCAGCTGCACTCCTTTCACCTATGGTAGTCATGCCCATGCCTGTGTAGTTTTGGATGGCTTGTTGCTTTTCCTCCATTCACTGAAGCAACATAAAGGATGACCATTCTCAACTTAAGCAGGGACAGTGCACAGTGTGAGGTAACATCACACATTAACACCCCCAGTTCAAATTATGCCACATAGTAGTGCCCTTAGTCACACTACACCTCACATTAATGGTCCTTCATCACATTACACCACACAGTGGTGTCCCTTCCTCACATTACAACTCACAGTAGTGTAGAGCCCATTCAAATTATACCACACAGTACTCATTAGAAACAGTAGTAGTACCCCTTATCCATTATGCCATGTAGTAGTTCCCCTTATATATTAAGCCACACAGTAATGCCCCTTACACATCATACCACACAGTAATCCCCCTTACCCACTGTCAACACCCAGTGTCCCTCCAGCAGCCTCTTACCTCCACTCCCCTTGTGTCTGTTCAGCAGTTACCTGTGTGCCATCAGCTGCAGGAGGTGTATTTGGTGCCAGGTCACCAGCGCACCAGCATACAGCCATTGCTGAAGGGGATTGATCTACAACTTTGCAGCCTTAGATAGGCAGCGCTGCCTGCATTTTTAATCTGGCACCAGTTGCAAGCCTTTAGGAGCTTGCAGATCTGCAGCAGCTGCTGTTTAGCTGCAGCTCCGTGAATTCCAATTAGCTTGTGACTGGTGCCAGATTAAAAATAATGGCACCGGTGTCTCTCTTAAAGGCTTCTGATGCTGCGGTTGCATAAGCGGTGATCCAACTGTAATCAGCTGGAAGCCCAGCCACAAATCAACACTGCTGCCATCTGGCCCTCCTCATCGGCACTGGCCAGACTGCCCCATATGGCCATCGACCCTTCTGGCATTTGCCAGAATTGCCAGATGGGCAGTCTGACCCTGAGTGCATAGTTGAAAAAACAACACACCAAGGCAACATGGGCCACCTGCAACACCACCGACACCTGCAAATGACCAAAAGAAACAGCACCTGGACATTTCTAGTACAATAAAAAAACATTCAAAATTGCATTATCAAAAGCTAGAAACTACTACGAATGAATAAATATGGCCTTGGCATGTCACCCACATCCATGCACTGGGTCGCCAAACTGTCCACTGTCAACTCCATGGAACAGTGCAGAACTGTAAAAGCAACACCCCAAGGCACTATGGGCCATGCCAACACCTGCAAATGCCAAAAATAAAGATAACTGAAGTTTTACTAGAAATGAAGGTACATAAATCTCCATTCAGGGACAGAATGAGTTAATACAGATGTGTCCATATACATCCGGCTTCCTAACAGCCCTTCTAGTCGAGCTATGATGTGGTGGCACCAAGCATTTTTTCATGCTGCTTTTTGCCTTTGAGTGCGTTTTGTTCATTGGGCAATGTCTATGGGGCACGCGGGTGACTTCTGCTGGTTGGAGTGATGTGTGGCCTGTGTTCTTTGTGAATGAGGGTGTGTCTGCAGGATGCTGCATTGCAGGGTCAGCAGCCGGGACACTGTGGTGTGGCATTTCGCTTGCGAGTGCAGACATACCAGATGTAACTTTGGTCTGCGGAGGCTGCTTGTGCATCCTGTTCATGTTGCTTTGCGGGCAGAATGTATTTGGGGGTAGTGTAAGTTAGGGGGGGGGTGCTCGGTTATACCAAGTCGCATAGTGCACGTGTTATGATTAATGCAACTTGTAGTGCACGGAGGTGAGATGTATGTGGACACATCTGTAGCTAGGACTGTGATTCTGGTTTGAGGGACAGTGTTTAAGAGATTGGTGGGCAATAGGGCAGGTTTATAGGGGTATTAGGTCAGATACAGATATGTAGTTGTTTAATCCTGCATCTTTGTTTTGATTTCCCACCCTCCGTCCCCTTTTGTGTATTGTCTGTGTTAGCTTTATCACAGGGCAGACAAAGTCTGGCATCATAGTATCCAGCTTGCTGCAGTATGGGGGTGCACTCCCCTTCAATGCACTGGTTAGGATTATTCCACCCTACTGGGGTCAAATACAGCAATTCTAAACTGAGCATGTAGGTGTTCTGGTGACTCTGTAGATTAGTGTGCATATACATTTTCTTCAAAGTTCTGTGGTCTCCCGTTTAAGGGCCTGATTCACTAAGGATCGTAACTGCGAATGCAATTGCGATTACGCACGCAGTTCAACTGCGATAGTACGCTAATCCATTGCAATAGCTATGTCACCACAGCACTACATAATGACACCCACTGTACCTTACACACATCCGTAATGTTTAGCAAGACTGCAAAATCATCTGTACAATAGGGTACCCTCACAGCCCCGCGCACACATGAACAATCTCTGACCTTACTCAGAAATTGCTAACTTCCTCGCATGCTGAGAGACCTCAATCTCCATATGCTGTTGCAGTGGCTAATTTATGTATGCCCCTGCAACGGCATTCAAATGCACTGGCACGCATGCATTATGTTGACCACTCCCCCATCACCACCCACAAATAGCACTTCCTGTGAATCACACTGCGATGGGACTGCATAGCCACTGTGATCGCAGTCCCACTCGCAGTGGCCGGTTTGCACACTCACCCTATGATGCATGTGCAGTACGCAACAATCAGCCATTTGCGGGCATTTAAGCAACTGCGTTCCATGCTGAATCCTATGCAAGATAATTTTTTTACAAAATTGCTATTGATTTAATGAATGATACTCTTATGCATATAATACCAGTAGTAGCCAAGTATTTCAATAGACTTAATTGTGAAACTACATAGTTTGCTTTTTAGTACCAATGATTTGTTCGCATAATAGTCTAAAAATGACAAAACACATTTATTATTATTTATTATTCTTTATATAATAGTCCAAAATACATAAATGAGTAAACAAGAAAATAGTGACTTACAGTACAAAACAATGCAGGACACGGACATAGGGCCTGATTCAGCAAGGATGGCTGATACGATCATGGCTGCAATTGCGCTCACAGGTCTGCTGCGATAGTATGCTAATGCTTACAATCACATTGCACTCGCACGGACAACATGCAGACCACTTCCCCTCTGTCACATCAGTAATACGTTACAAACCTCCTCAAACATGAGAGACATTGCGTACCATTGACCCCTCACGCAGAGTAACAGCAGCCCTGACCTTACCTCTAAATTGCTAACCTCGTGGCATGCAGTGACTACTCCAGGTGCATAAGCAATCGCAGAGGTTAATTTATGCACGCCCATGCAAAGGCGTTCAAACAGACAGTCACACCTGCGTTTCTCCGACCACCCCCCCATCACTACCCCCAAACACTCACTGCCTGTCAATCATTCTGCAATGGCTCTGTGTGGTCTCCATGATCACAGTGGTGCCTTTGCGCATGTGCACTGTGATGCATGCGCAGTACGCAATAATTGGCCATCTGTGTACCAGCAGCAGCGATATTAACAGCAGCGATATTTGCTGAATCAGGCCCATAGTTTATACACTTTACTGCAATAGCGATCATAACACTCAAATAAGCAGCAGGGCATCAGCAACCATGTGCTAGGTGCCCTTATGGGGACTTTGAAATAGACGATCATATGTGAAAAGGAAGGAGAAGCACATAAGGGAAGAGGGACCTGCTCGTGAGAGATTACATTTAAAACCTCATCCGAGCAGCATCGGATTCTCATGGGTTTGTGACCAGGTGCCATTTTATTGTCAGGTATGCTGCGCCTTTCGCTGCTGTATAGTGGCTGTGCTGCTCTTAGTCAATGTGATTGTCGCAGCGTGCTGGACACGGCTGTCACTTACTGGGTGTGGCAGCACTGGGGTCCTGGCTGGCAGCGGGTGGAAAATCCCTGTTGTAGCTGCTGGTGTCCTCACTCCTAGCTCCTCTCATGCAGCAGCATGCAGGCAGCCATGGCTCCTTTAGGGTTGAGCACCACTCTGTGTTTAATTAAAAGTGGCCAGCCACCTTCTATCATGACATCACATGAGGCGCCTAAATTCAAGCCTTGGAAAGTCCTTGGGAGCACTCCTGTGCCAGTGTATAGGCTCCCAAAACATAAGCTGGCCATCCACAATTTTCTGTCAGATATCTGTCCAATCTGGCTGGTCGGAATGAAAACCTGGTAATGTATGGGAGCAAATGACAGTTGATCATATAGTTTTAAACACTGAAAAAAGGACAAAAAAAATTTGTTCAAATTGGTTAAATTTGTGTGTTTAGGCCAATTTGTCTGAACAACCATTTTTGCCTATTTTCCAGTGTTTGTGAGCAAATTCATGACTGTCATTTGCTCCCTTACATTACCAGGTTTTATTCCAATCAGCCAGATTGGACAGATATCTTATAGAAAATTGTATAGTGGATGGCCAGCTTGACTCCAGCATTCCTGTTTGTGGCTTAATTGCTTGTTCCTGACCTTGGATTTGTTTGTGACCTGATTTTCAACTGCTCCCTGGTACTGTGCTTGGTATTCTGGTTTGAGCTTGGCTATCCTCCATTACCTGCATATGTCTGCTCCATGGTATGGTAAGGACGACGTTTGGCCTCACAGTGGGATCCGAGTCAGGCGGGAACACCTGAGCCATGGCTTGGGTGGACTCGGATCCCTGCTGCTCGAAGCCATTTGGATTCCACAGAATCCGAACCACTCATCCCTAATACCATCTTGTCCATTTGGTATTGACCAGACTTATTCGACTACTTTGTACATCTTCACAGTACTCCACTCAATCCAGAGCTCTCCAGCACCTGTATTAAGGGCTGTGACTTGCTTGTTGGATGCAGCTAAGTTCAAACCTCCTTGCGGGGTCCCTGGTAAATACCACCGGCATGTTAGACTCCGCACTTCAGTAATATGTCTCGCCAATCATAAATTCGGGTTAACATACATTATCCATTTGAGAGTTGTGACAGAATACCCTGGTCCAAAATGGATACTGCTGGTAATTTGTCACCATGTGATTTGCTTGAGAATCTCCTAACCAGAGTCGAGAAGCAAGAACAAGACCAGTCCCAAATTATGCAGTGCTTACAAATACTAATGCAATGAGTTGGGGTCACTCAGCATCTCTAGTGAAACCAGTCCCACCTCCTGGGGTGACAGTTCAAGCTGTAGGTGCTTCATCATGTTATGGATTCCAAATCCCTCGAAGTATGATGGAGATCCCAAAGGCTTTTGAGGATTCCTGAATCAGTGCTAGATTCAGTTAGAGGTTTAGGTGCAAATTTCACTTCCAAAAAGGTCAAAAGTGTCTTATGTAATCTTGCTGCTGTATGAACAGGCAAGGCATTGGCTTGGTCTTCTCCACTATGGAAAAGGAACAACCCTCTGGTTAATTAAACAGATGATTTCCTGGCAGTTTTCCAAAAGGTCTTTTGAGACTGGGCGAGTGTCCTCCACAGGGTCAGCTATTCTGCAGTTGAAGAAAGGCAACCTATCTGCAGGACAGTATGCTGTGCAATTTCGAACCCTTGCCTCTGAGTTAGTGTGAAACAATGAAGCCTTGGTCACTGCATTTATGCAAGAGCTGTCAGAGCAAATCAAAGATGTACTTGCACATTCTCTGGATAACCTGATTTCCTTTTGTATCAGGGTAGATCTTCACCAGAGCAAGCACAAGAGAGGGAACAGTCATCGCTTTAGCTTCAAGATGAACCCATGCAAATTGGGAAGTCACACCTTCCTGCTGCTGAGAGAGAAAGGAGCTACAAGAATAAGCTATGTCTGTCATCTTCTCTCTGACTGCTCATAATGTCCAGGAAATGAAAAGGTCTAACTGAACAAAGACAGTTGCCTCCCAGTTTTCAATTGATGTGACTCTGGTCCTGGGAAAATCATCTGAAGTCCTTAAGGCCTTTTTAAACTCAGGTGTTGATGGCAACTTCATCACTGCAAAGAAGGTTGAGGATTTAGGAATCCTATTGTGCCACTACATACACCACTCTGTATCATTAGAGTAGATGGGAATAAACTTCCCATGGCTACCATCCACTCCCAAATTTCAGAAGTTACCATGCAAGTGAGCTTCTCAATCGGGAGTTGATAGTGTTCTATATACTCCCATCACCCAAGAGTCCTTTTATCCTGGGTCTTCCGTGGCTTCACTAGCATGATCCAATTTTAGATTGGAGTGAACCGCAAATTCTGTTTTGGGGTACTCAATGCCATAGGTCATGTTTGTCATCTGTCAAACCTCCACACCATGCAATTCAGAGTTCAGTCATTTCCCCAGAAGATCTGCTTACAGCTCCTTACCAGTCCTTCAGAGATGTATTCAGAAAAAAGGCTGCTCAGATGCTTCCCGCTCATCATGTGACTGTGCTATAGATTTGTGACCTGGGAATTCATACTTCCTGAGTCCCAGGCAGTGTCAGAATAGATTAAAGAGAATCTGGAGTGCTGGTTTCCTCAAGAAGTCCAATCACCTGCTGGCCTATTCTTTGTTAAAAAGAAAGGTTTAGGTTTGAGACACTGCATTGATTACCGTGGCTTGAACTCCATTATCATCAAGGACCAGTTTCCCTTACCTCTGATCTCAGAACTCTTTGATTGGATAAAGGGGCAACTATCTTCACTAAGCTAGACAGTGATTGGGTCCTACAATCCAATCAGAATCTGATCTGGGGATTAGTGGAAGATGGCCTTCAATATGTGTGATAGTTAGTACGAGTATTTAGTTATGCCTTTGTTCCAAAAATACATAAATCCTATCTTCCGGGATCTGTTCTATAAGTTTGTGGTATATCTGGATGGTATATTGATATTCTCTAATGATACAGTGTGCCATTGCCAACATGTATGTAAATAACTGTCATGACTCTGGCCAATCAGCTTTTCGGCAAGCTAGAAAAGTGCCATTTAAGCAAAATGAACTGACATTTCTGGGTACATCATTTTGGGTTCTTCAGGGTGAACCAAAGAAGGTAACTGCCATGGTCAACTGGCCCAGTTCAATTGGGTTGAAATCGATACAACGCTTCTTGTGTTTTGTAACTTCGATCGCCAGTTTATCAGGAACTACTTGTCCATCACAGCTCCCATCACTGCTCTTACCAAGAAGGATCAGGACACTCGAGTGTGGTCTCCTAAAGCAGAGGAAGCTTTTGTCCTTCTAAAGCAATGTTTCCTTTCAGCACCCATTCTAAAGGTGCATACACACGTAACGATTTTGTAACCAACAATTTTCTGTCAGATTTTACCTTTGAAAAAGTGAATGATTTTTTGAAGTGTAATGAACGATTTTACGACGAATGAATAATGTTCTTTTCCTTAATGAAAATAGTCATGTTGGACAGTCTGAAATGGACTATGAACGATAACTACAAACGGGAGTGCGCATTTGTGATTATCGTTCATCGTTATAACTCAAACTGGAAGATTTTTTTGAACGACTTAACGAGAACGACGTTGTTATCGACAAATCGTTAAAAAAATCGTTACGTGTGTATGCACTTTTAGACAACCAAATTGTGACCAACTTTTTTTTCCTGGAGGTGGACACTTCCACAGTTGGAGTTGAGGCAGTGCTGTCACAGAAGGATGAGGAGGGCAAGTGGTATTCCTGTGGGTTCTTCTCCTGTAAATTCACTGCTCCAGAGAGGAATTATGCTGTAAGGATAAATAAAATCTACTAGCCATCAAATTGGCACTTCAGGAATGGTGATACTTGTTGGAGGGAGCTAAATTTCTGGTGATGACCTACACCAATCATAAGAACCTGATGAATCTTAAAACAGTCCACTGTTTAAATTAGTCAATCCTGATGGTCATTATATTTTGATAGGTTTAATCTGGTGATTACCTACCGGTCTGTTAACAAGGACGTCAAGGCTGATGCCATGTCCTGAGCACTCAGTTCTGCTGAAGTGGAGGAAGTAAGGGAAAACCAAGCCCATTCTGTACCCTGTTTGCTTTGTGGCTATCACCAACAAGGTCAAGATTCTGCTGGGAAAACATTCATAGCACCCAAACTCCGGTATAAGATAATTCAGTGGGCTCATCCATCACGCTTTACTGGTCAAGCAGTCGTGAGGAAAACTTTGGAGCTAATCCTCAGGAGCTATTGGTGGCTGACAGTTAATAAAGATGTCAAGGACTTTGTGGCAGCCTGTCACTATGTGCTCAACACAATTATTCACCGCACTCTCCATCAAGACCTCTGCTTCCACTGCCAGTGCCTGATCATTCTTGGACCCACATCTCCATGGATTTTGTGACAGATCAGCCTTCTTTTCAAGGGTTTAATACCATCTAGGTAGTAGTGGACAGATTTTCCAAGGCCGCTCACTCTGTCCCATTAAATGGACTACCTTCGGTTCCAAAGCTAGTGGAGACTTTTATTAGAGAAATTTTCAGGTTACATGGGTTCCCTAAGGACATTGTCAGACCATGGGGTGCAATTTGCGTTATGCAAGTGCTTTGTGTCAACTTAAGCTTTTCATCAGCATATCTCCCTCAGCATAACAGTCAGACAGAATGAGTAAACTAGGACCTGGAGAGGTTTTTTCAGATATGTGTCTGCTAATCAAGATGATTGGGTCTCTCTGTTTTCATGGGCTGAATTTGGCCACAATAACCGGTTTCATAAGACATCGGGTCATTCTACATTTTTCATTCAGTACGGCCTGCATCCTGTTCTACCAGAAGTACCAATCCTTTGGTCCATGTCACTTCCAGCTGTCCATGCTACGGTGAACCGGTTCTTCAAAATCTGGAAAGAGGTAAAAAAAAGAATCTGTGCAAAGCCTCTCAGAGGTGTAAACTGGTTGCAGACAAAAAGAGGAGGAGGGATCCGTTACTGAGGCCAAGTGACAGTGTGGTTGTCAAATTACAGTTCCTACAATGAAGATTGCTCCCAGATTCATTGGTCCAATCCACATTTTCCAGATGATCAACCCAGTGGCGTTCTGCCTAAAACTTCCTGGCACTCTCAGAATACCTAATGCATTTGATGTCTTTCTCCTCAAACCTCTGGTTCTTAATCAATTTTCAACATCTTGCAACCCTCCCTATGCTATTCCAGTAGACCTTCAGGAGGAATACAAAATGAAGCAGATCTTGGACTTTGGGGTTTCTAGAGGTTATGTCCACTTCTTTGTGGATTGGAATGGGTATGATCCTGAGGAGCACTGTTAAGTTTTCAGATATTTATGTGCCTCAGCTCCTCCACCAGCATGTTCGTCTCCATGCCTCAGTAATAGGTCTCGCCAATACCAAATACTGGTTTAGCATCCACTGTCCATCCGAGAGTTGCAACAGTGTATAGGGGGTGCACATTGCTGTATGCTGTGCTGTACTCATTGTATATAGGCTGTGCTGTGTCCAGACTCACAAGTGGCTGTGCTGCTCTTAGTCAATGTGTATAGGGGGTGTACGCTGGTGTATGCTGTGCTGTACTCTGGTGTATATAGGATGTGCTATGTCCATCAAAAAAGACATTCACTTGCATATATAAGTCCTGTGAACACCAAGCAGTTAAAATAGATCTGCGATATCAAGAAAAAAAAAGAATTAATAAATTGTATTGTTTGGTATGCTTTACCCTAGTGCACTTTGTTGACATGCATATATAAGACCTGCGGCTCCATGCAGTTTGAATAGAGATGAAACATGAAAAAAAAAAATCAATTAAATTTTATTGTTTGTACTGGTGGGTGCACTTTGCTGACGTGCATATATAAGACTTGTGGCTTAATGCAGTTTGAATGCAGCTGCAACGTAAATAAAAATCTATTTAAATTCTATTGTTTGTACTGTTTGGTGCACTTTGTTCCCGTGCATATATAAGCAATGTCAGTCCCCACAGTTTTAATTCAGCTGCGACATCAAAAATAAAATAAATCTCCAGTTCTACTGTCAGTAAAGGCTGTGCTGCTCATAGTCCATGTGTATAGGGAGTGCACGCTGCTGTATGCTGTGAGGTACCGTGCTGTATATATATATATATATATATATATCTTTTTTTTTTTTTTTTGTGGCAGTATCACCAGAGGTGGCACTGGTGAGCAGCAGATTCTGTGTGGGGCAGGGGCGATCCGCAGACCAGGTGGTCAGGATCATACCTGCAAGGAGACAGGCAGATTCATATACCTCTGACACTGTCCTTGTGAGAGGCGGCAGCCAACAAGCTGTGAAAGCTATACCAGGCCAGTGTCCAGTCCTGCATGTGGCAGGAAGGACCACAAATCTCAGAGACTGTGAGAGACTTTCATGCAGACTAGCTGCTTCTGTAGAGAGGGTTCAAGAAGTGAGCTAGTGCCCTAAACAAGGGCTAGGTTTGTTTATTATTTTCTGTTTCCTGATTTCACATGCTGGAAGTAAAGCATCACTTATGTTTATTTAACTGGAATGCTACATGTGGACTCTAATTCTGCACCTACTCACTGCACCACTGACTCCAGTCTACTGAGCTAATTAACCCCAAGTATCACAATATATATATATCCAGTCACTGATCAGCACTTACCCTTCTTGCAGAACTGTACCGGGTGCTCAGCCAAAGTAGTACATACACAAATCCAAAGGAGGCACTCCAGGATAAATAAAAGGAAACTAGCAACTTTGCTTTGCTTCAAGCAACGTTCCGGTTTATTCAAACAGTCATTAAGAATACACAAAAGCGCTTACCTTAAATACCCAATACCATCACACCAAAGTACATGTGAAACGCATGCCAGCTGCTGCCACTGCACCTCATGATGTCAGACGCATAGCGACACCTATCAGTGACGTCAGCAGTAACCCGCTCAGCCCATGGCAACACACATAAACAAATCAAAATACCAGAGCTGCATTGCACAGAGATGGAAACATACAGCGATGTCTACTCATTAATCTCCTGATGCGCTGGATACACAGAAAGCAAACATATAATACATTAACAGCATACAGTGCATAACCAACAGTAGAAAAAATATATACCTAAGTATAGTACCTCAGACTTGGATTATAAATCCATTAAAAATGGCTGGCTATGTGTCTGCATATTGAAGCTCAATTGGAGCAGGCTAGAGAGGGGACAAGAAATAAAATCAGACTGTTAGTATTTTATAGACAGACTGTCAATCAGTAACTCTGCCAAAGATCTACTCAATTAATTTATATGTAATGAGATTGAAATAGGAAACGACCAAAGCAACCCGTGCTTTGCTAAAGATGACCAAACAAATGAGAAAAAGATCTCTCATGTTTAAAGTAGGGGTGTGCACCGGCCACTTTTCGTGTTTTGTGTTTTGGTTTTGGATCTGGATCTTTCTTCGTGTTTTGGATCTGGATTGGTTTTGCCAAAACCACCCTTCCGTGTTTTGGGTTCTGGGTTTTGTGTTTTGGATCTGTATTTTTTTTAAAAAAAGCATAAAAACAGCTAAAATCACAGAATTTGTAGGTTTTTCTGCTCCTATGCTATTATTAACCTCAATAACCTTAATTTCCACTCATTTCCAGTCTATTCTGAACACCTCACACCTCACAATAGTGTTTTTATGTCCAAAACGTTGCACCGAGGTAGCTGGATGACTATGCTAAGCGACACGAGTGGGCGGCACAAACACGTGACCCATCTAGGCGTGAAACTGCAGTGGCAGACAGGATGGCAGTTTGAAAAACTAGGCCCCAAACTGTACATAATGCAAAGAAAAAAAAGAGGTGCAAGATGGAATTGTCCTTGGGCCCTCCCACCCACCCTTATGTTGTATAAACAGGACATGCACACTTTAACAAACCAATCATTTCAGCGCCAGGGTCTGCCACACAACTGTGGCTGAAATGATTGGTTCGTTTGGGCCCCCACAAAACAAGCTGGCAATTAATGTGTCCCTGCACAAACTGGCTCTATGGAGGCAAGATGTCATCCTCATCCTCCTCATCCACCGATTCCTCACCCTCTTCAGTGTGTACATCCTCATCCTCACAAAGTATTAACTCGTCCCCACTTGAATCCACCACCACAGGTCCCTCTGTACCTTCTGGAGGCTGGTCTCCCTGGAAGAGCTGATAATTCATTTTGATGAACATCATCTTCTCCACATTCTGTGGAAGCAACCTCCTACGCCTTTCGCTGACAAGGTTCCCGGCTGCACTAAACACTCTTTCGGAGTACACACTGGAGGGGGGGCAACTCAGGTAAAATAGAGCCAGTTTGTACAGGGGCCTCCAAATTGCCTCTTTTTCCTGCCAGTACAGGTATGGACTGTCTGCCATGCCTACTTGGATGCTGTCACCGATGTAATCCTCCACCATTCTGTCAATGGTGACAGTATCATATGCAGTGACAGTAGACATGTCAGAAATTGTTGCCAGGTCCTTCAGTCCGGACCAGATGTCCAAACTTGGTCCTGCCTGTCCTGCATCACCGCCAGCGGGTTGCTTAGGATACCTAAGTTTTTTCCTGGCAGCCCCAGTTGCAGGAGAAAATGAAGAAGGAGCTGTTGACGTGTCACGTTCCGCTTCAGCTGACAGTGTGTTCACCAGCAGGTCTTTGCACCTCTGCAGGCTTGTGTCGGCCGGAAAGAGAGACACCACATAGGCTTTAAACCTAGGATCGAGCACGGTGGCCAAAATGTAGTGGTCTGATTTCAACAGATTGACCACCCTGGAATCCTGGCAAAGCGAATGAAGGGCTTCATCCACAAGTCCCACATGCCGAGCGGAATCGCTCCGTCTTAGCTCCTCCTTCACTTTCTCCAGCTGCTTCTGCAAAAGCCTGATGAGGGGAATGACCTGACTCAAGCTGGCAGTGTCTGAACTGACTTCACGTGTGGCAAGTTCGAAGGGCTGGAGAACCTTGCACAACATGGAAATCATTCTCCACTGCGCTTGAGTCAGGTGCATACCCCCTCCTTTGCCTATGTCATAGATGGATGTATAGGCTTGTATGGCCTTTTGCTGCTCCTCCATCCTCTGAAGCATATAGAGGGTTGAGTTCCACCGTGTCACAACCTCTTGCTTCAGGTGATGGCGGGGCAGGTTCAAGAGTGTTTGCTGGCGCTCCAGTCTTCGGCACGCAGTCGCTGAATGGCGAAAGTGGCCAGAAATTTTTCGGGCCACCCAAAGCGTCTCCTGCACGCCCCTGTCGCTTTTCAGAAAATTCTGCACCACCAAGTTTATTGTGTGAGCAAAACATGGGACGTGCTGGAATTTGCCCAGATGTAATGCCCGCACAATATTGGTGGCGTTGTCAGATATCACAAATCCCCAGGAGAGTCTAAGTGGGGTAAGCCACTGGGCGATGATTTCCCTCAGTTTCTCTAAGAGGTTGTCGGCGGTGTGCCTCTTACTGAAACCGGTGATACACAGCGTAGCCTGCCTTGTAACGAGCTGGCGTTTCTGAGATGCTGCTACTGGTGACGCTGCTGCTGTTGCTGCGTAAGGTGATACATCTACCCAGTGGGCTGTCACAGTCATATAGTCCTTAGTCTGCCCTGTTCCACTTGTCCACATGTCCGTGGTTAAGTGGACATTGTGTACAACGGCATTTTTCAGGACACTGAGGACACTTTTTCTGACGTTTCTGTACAGTCTCGGTATCGCCTGCCTAGTGAAGTGGAATCTAGACGGGATTTGGAACCGGGGACACACTACCTCCATCAATTGTCTAAATCCCACTGCACTAATGGCGGATACCGGACGCACGTCTAACACCAACATAGCAGTCAAGGCCTCAGTTATACGTTTTGCTTCAGGATGACTGCTGTCGTACTTCATCCTCCTCGCTAAGGACTGTTGGAGGGTCAATTGTTTAGTAAAAGTAGTGGTGTTCCTACTTCCTCTCTGGGATGATGAACGACTCCCAGCAGCAGCAACAGCAGCAGCGGCAGCAGTAGGCGTAGCAATGCAGGATCCTCCAGAGGAATCCCGGATAGGAGAGTCAGTCATGCCAGTGACATGGCCTGCAGGACTACTTCCGATCCTGACTAAGGAGGAAATTGACGAGGAGGGAGTTGACGGTGTGGTTTGCAGGCGCTTGGATACAACAGGACAACGGGATTTAGGTGTCCCTGGACTGCTTACGGTCTTAGCCAAAGTTTCTGAACTTGACAGTAACTTTTTATGAACGCGCTGCAGGTGCCGTATAAGGGAGGATGTTCCTAGGTGGTTGACGTCCCTACCCCTACTTATTTCACCTTTACATATGGTACATATGGCAAGACAGTTGTTGTCCGGATTTGGATAGAAATATTGCCAGACCAAAGAGGTGGAATGTTTGGTCTTCTGCCCAGGCATGACCGTGATGGGCTTTTTCATCCCACGGACAACAACTGTCTCCCCCGGAGCCTGATTTAAACAAACCACATCACCATCAGAATCCTCCTCGCCAACTTCCTCCTCAGCGCCAGCTACACCAGTATCCTCATCCTGTTGTACTTCAACAGTGACATCTTCAATTTGCATATCAGCAAGTGGACTGTGGGTGCTCCTTTCAGCACTTGCAGGGGGCATGCAAATGGTGGAAAGAGCCACCTCTTCCCGTCCAGTGCTGGGAAGGTCAGGCATCGCAACCACCACCACACTTGGACTCTCCTTGGGGATTTGTGATATCTTCTTAGAAAGCACAGTTCTTCGCTGTGCTTTTGCCAGCTTAACTCTTTTGATTTTTTTAGTGGGAGGAGGGCTTCCATCGTCATGTGAAGCTGAACCACTAGTCATGAACATACTAGGGATCGACCTTAGCCGTTCCTTGCCACTCCGTGTCGTAAATGGCATATTGGCAAGTTTACGTTTCTCTTCAGCTGATTTAAATGTCTTTTTCAAGGTCATTTTCCTGAACTTTGCCATTTGGGATTGTATGTGCCCTCTACTATGACATTGGGCATCGGCCTTGGCAGACGACGTTGATGGCATGTTATCGTCTATGTCATGACTAGTGGCAGCAGCTTCAGCACTAGGAGGAAGTGGTTCTTGATCTTTCTCTATTTTATTTTTATCGGAGAAAGTTTGGTCCTCCATTTATGTTATATCGATTTGATATATACGTGCGGCTAAACACAGAAAATAATTTTTTTTTTGGTTTGGACTGGAGTGTACTTTGTGGGTTACAGCACCCTTTAACGGTCAAGCCAGCCGGCCCTTTACTTATGACACAGGCGCACGCTTGGCACTACTTTGTTGATGCACGTGCGGCTACTGCGCACACAATTCACAAACACAGAAAATAATTTTTTTTTGGTTTGGACTGGAGTGTACTTTCGGGGGTTACAGCACCCTTAACGGTCAAGCCAGCCGGCCCTTTACTTATGACACAGGCGCACGCTTGGCACTACTTTGTTGATGCACGTGCGGCTACTGCGCACACAATTCACAAACACAGAAAATAATTTTTTTTTTGGTTTGGACTGGAGTGTACTTTCGGGGGTTACAGCACCCTTAACGGTCAAGCCAGCCGGCCCTTTACTTATGACACAGGCGCACGCTTGGCACTACTTTGTTGATGCACGTGTGGCTACTGCGCACACAATTCACAAACACAGAAAATAATTTTTTTTTTGGTTTGGACTGGAGTGTACTTTCGGGGGTTACAGCACCCTTAACGGTCAAGCCAGCCGGCCCTTTACTTATGACACAGGCGCACGCTTGGCACTACTTTGTTGATGCACGTGTGGCTACTGCGCACACAATTCACAAACACAGAAAATAATTTTTTTTTTGGTTTGGACTGGAGTGTACTTTCGGGGGTTACAGCACCCTTAACGGTCAAGCCAGCCGGCCCTTTACTTATGACACAGGCGCACGCTTGGCACTACTTTGTTGATGCACGTGCGGCTACTGCGCACACAATTCACAAACACAGAAAATAATTTTTTTTTGGTTTGGACTGGAGTGTACTTTGGGGGTTACAGCACCCTTTAACGGTCAAGCCAGCCGGCCCTTTACTTATGACACAGGCGCACGCTTGGCACTACTTTGTTGATGCACGTGCGGCTACTGCGCACACAATTCACAAACACAGAAAATAATTTTTTTTTTGGTTTGGACTGGAGTGTACTTTCGGGGGTTACAGCACCCTTAACGGTCAAGCCAGCCGGCCCTTTACTTATGACACAGGCGCACGCTTGGCACTACTTTGTTGATGCACGTGCGGCTACTGCGCACACAATTCACAAACACAGAAAATAATTTTTTTTTTGGTTTGGACTGGAGTGTACTTTCGGGGGTTACAGCACCCTTAACGGTCAAGCCAGCCGGCCCTTTACTTATGACACAGGCGCACGCTTGGCACTACTTTGTTGATGCACGTGCGGCTACTGCGCACACAATTCACAAACACAGAAAATAATTTTTTTTTTGGTTTGGACTGGAGTGTACTTTCGGGGGTTACAGCACCCTTAACGGTCAAGCCAGCCGGCCCTTTACTTATGACACAGGCGCACTCTTGGCACTACTTTGTTGATGCACGTGCGGCTACTGCGCACACAATTCACAAACACAGAAAATAATTTTTTTTTGGTTAGGACTGGAGTGTACTTTCGGGGGTTACAGCACCCTTTAACGGTCAAGCCAGCCGGCCCTTTACTTATGACACAGGCGCACGCTTGGCACTACTTTGTTGATGCACGTGCGGCTACTGCGCACACAATTCACAAACACAGAAAATAATTTTTTTTTTGGTTTGGACTGGAGTGTACTTTCGGGGGTTACAGCACCCTTAACGGTCAAGCCAGCCGGCCCTTTACTTATGACACAGGCGCACGCTTGGCACTACTTTGTTGATGCACGTGCGGCTACTGCGCACACAATTCACAAACACAGAAAATAATTTTTTTTTTGGTTTGGACTGGAGTGTACTTTGGGGGTTACAGCACCCTTTAACGGTCAAGCCAGCCGGCCCTTTACTTATGACACAGGCGCACGCTTGGCACTACTTTGTTGATGCACGTGCGACTACTGCGCACACAATTCACAAACACAGAAAATAATATTTTTTTTGGTTTGGACTGGAGTGTACTTTCGGGGGTTACAGCACCCTTAACGGTCAAGCCAGCCGGCCCTTTACTTATGACACAGGCGCACGCTTGGCACTACTTTGTTGATGCACGTGCGGCTACTGCGCACACAATTCACAAACACAGAAAATAATTTTTTTTTTGGTTTGGACTGGAGTGTACTTTCGGGGGTTACAGCACCCTTAACGGTCAAGCCAGCCGGCCCTTTACTTATGACACAGGCGCACGCTTGGCACTACTTTGTTGATGCACGTGCGGCTACTGCGCACACAATTCACAAACACAGAAAATAATTTTTTTTTTGGTTTGGACTGGAGTGTACTTTCGGGGGTTACAGCACCCTTAACGGTCAAGCCAGCCGGCCCTTTACTTATGACACAGGCGCACGCTTGGCACTACTTTGTTGATGCACGTGCGGCTACTGCGCACACAATTCACAAACACAGAAAATATATTATTTTTTTAGCACTTGGGGGGAGCACCCCTGATGGACAGAGCACCCCCTGGACAACACTACAGCACTCCTTTAGGACTGGGACACTGCACAGGACTTTGGAGTGGACACAGCCCCTATGGAGAACTGACTGCACAACACAGTCCAGCCAGCCCCTATGGACTTTGAAGTAGTGGACACAGCCCCTATTAACAACAGCAGCACAGCACAACACAGCCAGCCCCTATGGACTTTGAAGTAGTGGACAACAGCAGCACTACACTACACTACACTACACAGCCCTAACTCCCACCCTCCCTCTTCACTGTCCACAGCCGAGTGAGAAAATGGCGCCGACGTGTGTACCTTATATAGGATCCAAAACCCGCGAGACTCGGAAGGCGGGAAGATGACGTTTTGCCTCGATTTCAGATCCGAGTCAGGCGGGAAAAGTCGAGCCTGACTCGGATCGGACTCGGATCGGGGGGGCTCGGGGGGGTTCGGATTTCAGAAATCCGAACCCGCTCACCCCTAGTTTAAAGGAAGCAATTGAGGGGCAAGGTTTCATTTAACCCCCATGGGGTCACTGTGTTGAGTGTAAAGATCCATTTAGCTTCCAAGCTGAGGAGTGCTTTAGCTCTATCACCCCCATGTAATGTCATGGGGACACAATCAATGATTTTATATTTCAACATCACTAGTCCATGTCAGAATTCTTTGAAATGTCTTGCGACAGGCTGATCCTGCTCCTTGCCTTCTAAAGCTGCCCTGATAGCAGAGCGGTGAAGAGCCATGCACTCTTTGAACTGTCTCATAGTTTTACCCATGTAAACCAGGCCACATGGGCAGTCATGTAGACAACAAATCTACTGGTGTAGGTAAGTATGTGTCTAATCTGGTAGCGTTTACTAGAACGGGGATGGGAGAAAGCATTACCCACCTCAAGATAACTACAGGTTGTACAGTTAATACATCTGTAACATCCCGGCTTTCTTGCCAAAAGACATTCTAGTTTTGGGGATTTTAGCTCTGAGACATCTGTGTTCACCACCCAGTCTCGAATATTCCTTGGGTGTTTATAGCATGGCATCAGCGAGGTGCTCATCAGAGCTGGCAAGAAGGGGTCCTCAGTCACAATATGCCAAAGTTCTTTGGCAGACTTAGTGATTTGCGGACTTAACCGACAATTTATTTTTCAAAAAACCGCTACGAAATTGTCGTTTTTTTTAATGATTGAATTAGGTCAAGAACATCTTTTTAAAACTATTTCAACGCAATTTTATTTTTTTTAAACACCATATACCATAAAAATTTACATTTTTATGGTATACTGTAGTTCTGGTCATTGACAGCTGTACCATCGATGGCCGATTGTTTCTATCGATGGCTGAATCTATCGATTGTTTGCCATCGGTTGGCGCTCCACACACACTGTGTGTGTGTGTGTGTGTGTGTGTGTGTATATATATACATACATGTATACACAACCACACATTTTATTTATATATATATATATATATATATATATATATATATATACACACACACACATGTATATATATACACACATACATCTAGGGCTTTGCTGTTCATATATGGGGTGGGGCTTGCAAAAATGGAGGAGGGAGAGAAGGGGTTGGTTCTTTGGCCAGCGGCTGCTCCCTCTACTATTTGCAGCCGCTGGGGAGCCGCTAACAGGGTGGTGGGGTGGAGAGCAGTGGCGTAACTAGGGTCTGCGGAGCCCAGGGCAAGTTTCAGATTGGCGCCCCTCCCTACACATACCAGAAATATATCTTGCGCGCCGAAGGCGTGCGCCAAAAATATAGGTGTGGTCACCTACCAGAAGGGGCGTGGTTACTGAATATGGGGCGTGCCAACATGACACGACACCCATATTTTGGCACATTCCTTTACATTCCATATGCACCTTACCTCTGCGGTGGTTTCTCACAACGTGGAACCTCTGAAGAAATGTATCCTCCCTGGGACGATGGCGTCTTCAGTCGGTATTCACTATTCATGTAGGTCACATCGTCCGGAAGATGCCTGTTCGTGTGGGAATAATAACAAAGTCATCATCATACAACAGCGGTTCAACCAGCCTCGTGCCTCCTGTGTAACTTCCTTTCCCCTGCGTCTCTCAGCCACACCATCATCCCACTGCATCATCCGTCAGCCACAACATAGCCTCCCCCCTGTGTCGTCTCACAGCACACCATAACTGCCACCCTGTGTCAACTCTCAGCACACCATCATCTCCCTCCTGCGTCGTCTCTCAGTCACACCATCATCTTCCCCCCACGTTCTCTCTCAGCACAGACACACTGACACAGATACACACACACACTGACACATGTATACATGTGCAGTTTTTAAATGTATGTGATATTTCATCTCTTGCATAGAATTGTTTTAACATGTATAGTCTATATTGTTCAGTGAAGCATAGTTTATGGTATATATCTGGCCTGGCTTTTGCTCCAACTCAGAGCAAGTTATCTCCTTTGATCAGCAGAGCAATTGAGTCAGTTGTAGCCTGTCTTAATCAAGGATACCACTCCTTTATATTCAGTCTAGGGGCAGCTGGGGCTGTTTCCAGCTGGGGTTAAAAGCACCAAGTGTTAAAGGCACAAAGGCCCTCATTCAGAGCCGTACGCTCTGAGCAGAGCGCACGCTCTGAATGAGGGCTGGGCTCCATTTTCATGGAGCGTCCTCCTGGACGCTCGTATAGCTGTGGGTCACCACCCACAGGCTATACGAGCGTGCTTTTTGATGGCCACGATGGTCGAGACCATCGCGACCATCGAAATTGCGAGCCGGAGCCTGCGGTTGAGGTTTTCAACCGCAAGCTCCGGAGTGATTTTGGCTCTATCAGAGCCAAAATCACTCCCACTGACATCACTAGTGATGTCAGTGGGCCGGCTTCTGACGGGAGGCGTTCCCGTGGGAACGCCCCCGTCAGGGAGGCACGCCCCCGGCACGCCCACCAAAGGGGGCGTGCTGTCAATCAACATTGACAGCACGCCCCCTTTGATCGGACACAATGAGCGAAGGACTTTCCTTCGCTCGTCGCGTCTGGCGCATGCGCACGACGGAGCTCCCTCCTTCGTGCGCATGCTCAGTGCATAACATCGACCCACTTGCGAGCGGACAGCCACTCGCGAGTGGGTCTGAATCAGGCCCAAAGTGTGATTACATAACAGTTAAACAAACATTGACCAACATCTAAGGTAATTTCAGATTAAGAAACTGATTGCTTAAAAATTTGTCTAAAAATAACAAACCTAAAACTCACCATGTACTACACATTTCTTTTTATCAACTCCCTCCTTTGTATTTTCTCTAAGGATATAACATCCCTAACTTTCCCTGCATCTCACCTCTCTGGGCACACTGCCGCCCTATTGAGTCACTCACCTCCTCTAAAAACGAATGAGCTTTCTTTTCATCAAAAATTGACAATTACAGCCTCATTGTGTCACTATAAAAAACTTTTACACAACTACAACTATATCTACTTCGCCATCCTTCTGCTTTTATTATCTGGTGACATATCACCAAATCCAGACCCCTCACACATACAGCGGATTTACTATGGAATATATATCCCGCAAACCTCACATGTCTCCCATCACCCTCCAAATCAATAAATGTGCCTTATAGAATTCACACTTGATCACAACTTATTATTTTACATCTGAACATCTCTTTACAATAACTGCTTTCACCAATTTCGACATTTACCTGAGACTGCTGGTTCACACGTTAACCACACTCTCTAAATAGCCCCACATGAAGTGGCTTCTGCCACCTGTCAGACTTCATGTAAACTGATATAACAGCCATGGCTCTCCACAAACACCTACAAAAACTGCCTCTTAAAGTAGAATGTCAGTGGCGTAAATCTTAATTCAAATGACTTCCACACATACTGTAAAATAGGAATCCAGCCATCTGTCATCCTAACCCTCTGTCCCACGCTCACTGTCTACCCCATCTGTGTTACCCCTGTCTGTCTGCCCATCCCCTTTAGAATGTAAGCTCTCACGAGCAGGGCCCTCTATCCTCTTGTGCTTATCCTTTCTTTACTTATACTATCTGCTCTATACTCAAAAGCACCTAACCCGTGACTTTTGCCATCCTGCTTCTGTTGCAGCAGTGTTTATATACCATGTACTTGTCTTGTAGTGTCTTAAACTGTATGACACTGTTTTCTTGTTCTGTTCAACTGTTTATGTACTATGTTTCTGTACTATGTAAGGCGCTGCGGAACCCTTGTGGCGCCATATAAATAAAGGATAATAATAATAATAATAATAATAATAATAATGTATACACACACTTATATATATATATATATATATACACATACACACACTGACATATACACACTGACATATATTCACAATGACACATATACACACACACTGACATACACAAATACATACACACTGACATATACACATACAGTACATACTGACACATATACACAAACATACACACTGACATATACACATACAGTACATACTGACACATATACACACACTGACATATACACATACACACACTGACACAGACACACACAAACACAGATACGCACACACACACACGCTGACACAGACGCATACAGACACACACTAACACAGATACGCACACACACACGCTGACACAGACGCATACAGACACACACTAACACAGATACGCACACGCTGACACAGATGCACACACACTGACACAGATGCACACACACTGACACAGATGCACACACACGGTGACACAATTGCACACCCACGCTGACACAGATACACACACTGACACAGATACATACATGCTTACACAGATACATACATGCTGACAGTAACACAGATACATACATGCTGACACAGATACATACATGCTGACACATACATACATGCTGACACAGATACATGCTGACACATATATACATACATGCTGACACATGCACACACATGCTGACACAGATACATACATGCTGACAGTAACACAGATACACACATGCTTACACAGATACATACATGCTGACAGTAACACAGATACACACATGCTGACACAGATACACACATGCTGACACAGATACACACATGCTGACACATATACATACATGCTGACACAGATACACACATGCTGACACATGCACACACATGCTGACACATATACATACATGCTGACACAGATACACACACTGACATATATATATCCACACAACCCCCCCCACCCCCTCTCCAATACTTATCAGTGGTGAAGCTGCAGAGCGCTGGGGATGGAGAACTTTCACTATCCACGTGTCACCCGGTGTCGGCAGCAGCTCTCAGCCTCTCAGTATCAGCATGCTGCAGAGTGCCAGGAGGACTGCCTTGGAGGGGCTGCGCGTCTCTGCTGCAGCTCCCCCTACAGTCAGCACCAGCAGCTTGCAGGCACTCATTACACTGTACTGTGTACAGTAGTAGATTTTGTCAGGGGAAGTGGAGAGCGGGCGGTGCAGGGGGAAAGCGGAGAGCGGGCGGTGCGGGTAACAATGCCCTGGCTGGCGCCCCCCTCTGCTGGGCCTGCCACGTCGCCCAGGGCACAAGCTCCGCTCGACCCCCCCTAGTTACGCCACTGGTGGAGAGAGAGAGAGCCGCCGGGCTGCTGCTAGCTTTGGAGGAGGGAGAGACAGACGCTATCAGCGCTGCCCTCTCTGCCCTGCCAGCAGCTGCTGGGCTGCTGCTCTCCGGAGGTGGGAGAGAAGGACAGAGCTATCAGCGCTGTCTTCTCTGCCCTGTCGGCGGCTGCTCCCCGGCGGGGGAGGGAGAGAAGGAAAGCGCTATCAGTGCTGCCTTCTCTGCCCTGCCAGCAGCCACTGGGCTGCTGCTCTCCGGAGGTGGGAGCTGTCTTCTCTGCCCTGTCGGCGGCTGCTCTCTGGAGGGGTAGGGAGAGAATGACAGCGCTATCAGTGCTGCCTTCTCTGCCCTGTTGGCGGCTGCTCCCCGGAGGGGGAGGGAGAGAAGGAAAGTGCTATCAGCGCTGCCTTCTCTGCCCCAGGCAGCAGCCAATGGGCTGCTATCGGGGGTGGGTGCGCCTTCATTGGGCTGTCCGATCACTGCTAGCAGTGTTCGGCCGGCCCACGGGGAGGGACAGTGTGCAGAGGGAACAGGAGGTCCCTCTGTGATTGGAGGCTGCTAGAAAATAATTTTCCAGCAGCCCCCCACAGAGCTTTCTTGACTGGTCGTATCAGATACGACCATGTCAGGGAAAGCCCAGTCTGGTATGGTCGTATCTGATACGACCATGCCAGGCAAGTGGTTAAAGAACTGAACTGATTCACCCATGTTAACCATTTGGTTTGTGGTTGTTTGGATCTTTTCTTTAGAATATCCTCTCTGGGGATGGCCAATACTCTCCGTTTGGTTTCTGCTAACATGGAAGCATTATAACCTCTGGTTATAAACTGTTCTACCATGGAGTCCATTGCTTTGACAGCCATTTCTGGATTGTCTGCAATAATTGCGAGAATGGTAACCCATGTTTGAGAGCAGTCGGGTGGTGACTTTCTGTTCTAAGAATCATTTTACAATCAGTAGGTTTCTAAAAGATGGTGGTGTGTAACATA
Source organism: Taudactylus pleione (assembly GCA_031769625.1). Taxonomy (NCBI): domain Eukaryota; kingdom Metazoa; phylum Chordata; class Amphibia; order Anura; family Myobatrachidae; genus Taudactylus; species Taudactylus pleione. The sequence goes on along the minus strand of JAUIMM010000853.1, from coordinate 457,927 downwards.
GGCAAACACAGGGGGGGTTTCTGTCTGCCTGAAAACCCCCCTCCCCAGCACACGCCATGACCACAATAGAAATAGTAATATAATATAATGTTACTACCGTGTTTCCCCGATAATAAGACACTGTCTTATTTTTTATTTGGGTCAAAAAAACTCCATAGGGCTTATTTTCGGGGTAGGGCTTATTTTAATTAACATTGATAGCATCATGCCCTCAAGTCCTGGTTTTATCCCCATCATGCCCTCAAGTCCTGGTTTTATCCCCATCATGGCCTCAGTCCTGCTTTATAATTCTTTACTTTTTTTTTGTTAGGGCTTATTTTCGTGGTAGGGCTTATTTTCGGGGTAGGGCTTATTTTGGACCGTTTTTCAAAAATAAGGGTAGGGCTTATTTTCGGGGTAGGTCTTATTTTGGACCGTTTTTCAAAAATAAGGGTAGGGCTTATTTTCGGGGTAGGTCTTATTATCGGGGAAACACGGTAGTGCTGCATGTTCTTCTCAGTATCACAAATGAAATGATTAGCAACACCTGTGGATCTTTTAAAATGTGTCAGCCAGTAATAAATATACCTGTGCACCAACTAGGAGATGTGGAAAACATGCACTGTTAGGGATGCGCTGCTATAGACTATCAATAGGGTTAATTATTAATACTGTATAATAATACACTATCCAGTACATAAGGAGACCAATCTGTACATATATGTCCAGGGCAGTGCTAGGTCTTCTGCTGCTACCCCAGACTCCAAGACTTGCTCCAATGCTCTGGAACGATGCCCACATCTGAAAAAATAACCCATTCTGCTCAGACAGGATGGCCCTACTGCTGCATATAATGGCTTACTGTGATCGCTGGTCCTGTATATGCTGGAATTATGCAACACAATATACTTTGTATGATGCATATTAAAGCTGGATAAGTGCTACTTATGTAACACCCCCAATTTGATGAGATGTCAGTGAGGGGATCGTATCTGCTGTGCTTCTGGAATCTGCTTGGGAGTGGATCAGGTCATTCCTCTTTCAGGCTCCTCCTATCACAACAGAGAGACAGGAGACCCCCCAGAACCCAGCAGAGTAAACACACTTTGGGGAAAGTGACATTAATTTTATTATGCTAAGACACTTCGTCATGCTTGTACTGTTCTAAGTAAAGGTTAAAGTATGCAAGGATAAGACAATACCAAAAATATATACAGTTACTTGAATTAACTTATGATCACTTTCCAAAGCTCACTATAACTTGCTCAATATGACATTTATAATACCAGTTTCACATTTGCTATTACTAACTGGCAATTAATAATTCTAGTTTAACTTATCAGTAAAACTAAACACATTACAATACAATGTCTCTGTGTGTAATTATACCCAACTGTTCTGGTGTTAGGTCTTACTGCAAATTGCCAATAAGGAGCACAATGTCCCTCTCTGTGTGTCCTTGAGGTATTGGGGGAGATGTATGAAGCCCTGAAGCGTTATCAGCGCACGTTATGTGCGCTGATACCGCTTCTCCCCGATGTATGATCGGGGGTCTGGGCGTTAAATGACAGGTGCGCTAGGCGCCCGTCATTATTGGCGCTGCTATCTACAAGATAGCAGCGCCGACGGCAGGGCCATGTACGAACGGTCATAACGCATGACCGTTCGGCCGCCTGTAGCTGTCGTTATCGACAGCTACAGCCTGGCGCTAGACTATCCCCACAGTGGCGGCTGTCTGCTCCAGGGCTCCACGTGGGGATCTCGCGATACTTGCGAGATCCCGCGCATGCTCAGTGGAGCCGGCCGGGACAGAGACACAGCGCATCAGCACTAGGCTGATGCGCTGCTGTCTCTAGCGGGTAGCGCCGGAGAGGGGAGTTAACGCTCCCCCTCTCCGGCCGATGAGATGTTCATACATCTCATCGGTAGTGCTTCCTGCTTCGCCTCGGTAAAGAGGCGAAGCTTTATAGCGGCACGTTAAGTGCCGCTATAGTACATCTACCCCATTGTCACTTAATCTTCCCTGTACAGGCTCTCGTCGGTGCACATAAATACAAAGGAGGTGCAGGTAATTGCTGTATACTGAGATGCAGGAGTGCTGTCCCTGACTATCCCCACAGTGGCGGCTGTCTGCTCCAGGGCTACACGTGGGGATCTCGCGATACTTGCGAGATCCCGCGCATGCTCAGTGGAGCCGGCCGGGACAGAGACACAGCGCATCAGCACTAGGCTGATGCGCTGCTATCTCTAGCGGGTAGCGCCAGGGGGGGGGAGTTAACGCTCCCCCTCTCCGGCCGATGAGATGTTCATACATCTCATCGGTAGTGCTTCCTGCTTCGCCTCGGTAAAGAGGCGAAGCTTTATAGCGGCACGTTAAGTGCCGCTATAGTACATCTACCCCATTGTCACTTAATCTTCCCTGTACAGGCTCTCGTCGGTGCACATAAATACAAAGGAGGTGCAGGTAATTGCTGTATACTGAGATGCAGGAGTGCTGTCCCTGTAACTGTGGTCACTCAGAACAAATACTGTGGTACACTGGTGTTAGCAGTATGATTATGTCTCCTTCACTGCAATGGGTACAATATAGCTTGCTGCTGTACCTGGATAGCTCTCACTGATGCAGCAGATACACTGGCACACTGGAATAGTTCTGTCCTGCACTTGTGTGCACTGGGATTGTCCTTGTTGCAGAAACAATCAGCTCTTCAGCTCTCTTCACTATGTGGTCACTCAGTGTCAGTTTTTGCATTGGTTACTCACTGTGTCCCTCTGCAGCAATAGCCGGCTCTCTGGTGCTGACAGTTAACAATCGTCAGACTCTGCAGGAGGCTCTTTCCTCTGTTTGCTCTTAGCATGGGCCGGTCTGTCTCTGGGGGTCCTCACACGCAGTGCAGCTCTGAATCACTACTGCAGCTCTCCTCAGGTACCACGTGTGCCAAGAAACTCAGGCTCTGCTCACAGTATGCTGCTCCTCTCCCAGTCTTGTACAGGACTCACTGGGCTTCTCTAGCTCCACCCCCAACAGCCTCTCTCTAGTTTCCCTCCTTATGGTGCATACACATGGTCCGATTTTTCCTTCAGATATGAACGATAACGATGGTGCGACGCACGAGCCCATCCCAGGAGCTGTAGAAAGAAGCAATTATCAAATACAAAATAGTTTATTTTAAGTGTCAATTTCAGTAGTTGGATAAACAGACTGATATCTGGGCCTTGATATTTGGTGTTGGTTAAGAACCTTCTTACTGCTTCCAAACCTGCATCGTGAGGGATATTCGTGTACAGACTAGATACATCTAGTGTACACAACAGGCTGTTAGCAGGAACTGTATATAAAAAATCCAAATAGATGTTTTTCCGGCGCACGTCAGGTCAGCAGCTGTTTAATCTCCTCAATGATGAGTAAAGAAGAAAAAATGAAAACATCGCTAATGGGTCTGATATAATAATACTTAATGAGATTACCCATACATTGTATGAATATATAAAAGATGAAAAAAATGTGCGGCTAGGTTTCACATATACTGTATTTTATTAATGAATTAAAATAAATAAATATATCCTGTGGCAATAATGATTGACAAATAAGGAATAATTGTAAATAAAATCATCTGATAAAGATGGGTTGAATGCACTTTACCATACTGACCCAAGGAAGTAAATATCCATAAGTCTCAATTGATCATATACCGTGGTAGGTGAATAATCTGGTGAATGTCCAGTAACGGAGGAGAAGTGATGTAGTATAGGAATTCATAGACCAGCAAGCAAAAGTCTGTACTTGGTTCAGTCCCAGGTCAAATACCTTCCAATCAATCCTCAACTCCAAATCCGGTCCGGTATAATATACAAAACTCCAATTGGAGTAATCCACGGGACAATCGTCGTACTTCCAAATGAAAGCGCAATGTAATGATAAAGTCCAAGCTTCCAGGTAAGTAGGATCAGCAGGTAGGGAGGCTCTACGCATTTCTGTGTGGAAAACACCCACACCTTCCTCACGAGCATATGAGCATTTATGTCTATGTGTCCACCTTATATACCAGACACATTAGTTTCATACATAACAGATGCGAAACAATTAAGTTCTAAAAATTAACCTAGCCGCATCAAATTACAACATATAAAATATATAATCCAGGAGACAATCAAACTACTAGACATATAAACATCTTATTGTGATATTTTAATGAAAAAAATAGTATTTAGAACCCAGGTAATTACCTTCTAGCGTTCCGTCTAGCTGGTCACATGATCGGAATGACCACATGATCACTTAGCTTACGAAGGGAGCTGAGTTAAATTCCGGAAATGTCTCAAGTGTGCGGAGACACGTGGAAAATACCGTCACGTGACTTCGCTCACTGAGTGATACGGAGACAAACGGAACTTAGACATGTGGTGTAAACAAACACCACGCGTCAATATTATGTCTGCTAAGTAGGGCAAACAATCTACTGCAAAGAGTATCATTCTAGCAACAACACAAATCATACCATTCATATATACATAGATAAATGAATATTCTATAATAAAAAGAACACATAATGTGTTCTGTAGCTTATAGAATAATTGGCAATGCACAAATGGTTAAATGGAAATACATAAATAATAATTATACACACACATATAGCATCAAACAAAACAGAGAATGTGTTTCTAAAAGTCATTATCTGTATATAGTTCAGCAAGATGCTCTATATTGCATTATGGTACTTTAAACTATTTCAAAAACAGTAGAATTTTGAAACTACATATGATATAGAACATGATCGATAATAAAGACTACATATAGTGGGAGACAGTTGATGGTATGGATTGGGACTAGTATAACATTTGTGTTGAACTCTATATATCATAGAATAGTAGCTAGCTGGGTTATGATGTTTGAGATGACTCAATCTGTTGTACAGGCTGATGATGGGGTCCCTATCTATCTACCCGGACTCCTAACCAGACACCTCCAAATCATATAACACAATTTAATTCTAGGGCCTCGTTTAAACCCTCTGGAAACATGCTGTTTAATATCCAATATACCTCTTGACGACATAGTTGGTTATATCTATCCCCACCCCGTTTTGTGAAGGGTATGTACTCAAGTCCAGTAATGGATAGGCTACCAGGATCCCCATTATGTGTTAGTGAGAAGTGTTTAGAAACACTATGTGATGGAAGTCAGTTGATAATGTTGCGATGGTGTTCCATAAACCTTCTTTTCAGGGGTCTAGTGGTCTGGCCAACATATTTCAAACCACATCCACAAGTGATGAGGTAAATAATGTAAGAGGAATCACAGTTGATAAAATGTTCAATGACATGTTTAGATGTATTGGAGGTTAGTTCTACTGTAGTGCACCTATCTTTTCCACATTTATAGAAACCCTGTGGTCTAATCGGTAACCATTGTTCCCCCAATGAGTTAGGAGTATCACAGATCTGTTTTAGGGGTCTTAAATAACTCAGAGCAAACATATTCTTCAAGGATTTATTTTTCTTAAAAATAACCAATGGTTTGGTGGGTAATAAATCTCTGAGAATATTGTCATGTCTCAAAATCTTATAGTTCCTCAAAATAATCTCCTTAATGGTTCCATAATGAGTGTTATATTTACAGATGAAACTAAATTCGTGTCCTCATCTGTTTTCATATTACCATCACGATTTGAAGATTTATATTGAAGAAGACTAGATCGATCTATGGTTTGAACTTCTGTCAGGGCTTTCTGTAAGAGGGTCACAGGATAGCCTCTCCATCTAAAAGCCTCTAACATATCTTTAGCCTGATGTGTAAATGTTTCTTCCTCAAAGCAGTTCCTACAGAGACGCATAAGCTGCCCTTTCGGGAAATTTAATTTCCAAGGTTTATAATGTGCGCTTTGAAAATGTAAATAAGATTGGGTACTAACTGGTTTAATGAAATTTGAAGTGGTAATCCGAGAGTCTATGGCTTCTAGGGTCACATCCAGGAATTCAATGCATCTGTTATTATAAGAAAAAGTGAAGGATAAATTAAACTGATTATTATTAAGTGAAGAAACAAAACGTTGTGCTGAAGGAAAATCCCCATCCCAAATGATAAAAAGATCATCTATGTAATGGCCAAAAAAGACCAGAGATGCGCTGAACTCGCCCCCCCACACATGGAGGTCCTCAAATTCGCCCATGTATAGGTTCGCATAGCTCAGCGCGAAACTGGTCCCCATGGCCGTCCCCATGACTTGAAGGTAAAAAGTGTCAAGAAAAATAAAGTAATTATGAGATAGAATAAATGAAATACTCGATATAAGAAAATCCTGCTGTTCCTGCATCAAGTCCCTATCTCTATTCAAATGGTTAAATATGTGTGTTGTACCAAGTTGGTGAGGAATGTTGGTGTACAATGACTGTACATCTAAAGTGAGGAAGGCATAAGACTCCTTCCACACGATAAATTCTATTTTTGTAAAAATTGGGTGGTATCTCCTAGATGAGACTTGAGAGCAGCAATACAAGATTGTAAAACAGAATCAAAATAGAAGGTGAAATTAGAGGTTAAAGAATCGATACCAGAAATAATAGGTCACCCAGGTGGTGAGGTGAGTGATTTTTGGATCTTGGGGAGATGGTAATACACCGGGATAGTTGGAAACTGGGTAAAGAGAAACCGCCATGTTCCCTGGATATGACCCCTTCCGCCAAGGCTTGATCCAAATGATCTTTTAATTCACCAAGGTATTGTTGGGTTGGGTCTCTTGATAGGGTCTGATAGAATGATGGATTACCTAATTGAGATTTTGCTTTTTTTATGTAATCTTCCCTGTCTTGAACAACAAGGCCTCCCCCCTTATCTGCTTCCTTAATGATAATGGAGGTATCTTGGGTTAATAATCGGAGTGCTCATTTCTCTGCCCTGGTAGGATAAGATGTATAACACAAAGCAAGTAGATACCAAAGTAATGTGGCATTTATATCCACAGGGTGTGTTCAGGTTTGCTGTGTAAATTATGCAAAAGTACAGCACACAGATGCCCTGGCACCTTCTGCTTTCCAGTCTCTTCCACGAGAGGAAACCAGATGAGAGAGGAGCCGGTTGCTGTGCTGATAGAAACCAAAGAGAGATACATAGGCAGTCACTCACATGCCAGGTGTTAGGTGACTGCTGATACCAATAATGGGCATTGCAGAAGTCAGATTTGCCGTGTGAGGGCTGTTTGTGATAGAAAAAATACCTGAAGATCAATGTGAGAGGAAGTCTTGTAAGCTCCACAGTAGCAACTCTCCATGTGTCAATGCCGGGAGAGAAGTAACAAGGAACTCTCCTTGTGTCAATACGAGGAGAGAGGCAGCAGGACACGCGTTTCACCAGGGCTTGTTCACCTGTGAATTTTAGGGATTGTATAAAAGATTGGCACTCTGGGACAATCTTCTTGCAATGCTTTGGCAACTGAAGGTGAGAGGAGTTGTTCCTCTACTGCCAGGTTAAGTACTCCATCAAGTTTGTTTTTAAATGTGCTCGTGGGGTCTGTACTTAATTCCTTGTACACATTCTGATCAGATAACTGAGTAAATCTCTTGTTTATATCCACTTAAGTCTTGCACCACTATGCCATCCCATTTGTCTACCCATCTTATAATAATGTCTGAATATTTACTCAGATAATGGAGTGTCATCCTTTCATCTTTAGACAGGTTGGGTGGCTATCAAGATCATTGGAGAGATGGGAGTCAGCTGCTGAATTAAGGAGATGTGAGAAACACTGTATGGAAGGATTAATTGAGGAGGGGTAAAAGGAAGTTGATTATTTTCTAGCAGTCCTCAAGTGTCAGATGGAAGAAGCCTGTATCTTTTGACAATGCATTTTGAGCTGTGTGCTCTTCCTCAGGGCAATACATGCTGCTCCTGTGATTGTTCTCAAATAGGCTGAAACAGTGTGGCGCAAAACCGGAAGTGACTCGGTCATGAATTTCTGGTTCACAGGTAATTCAAAAGGGTGTATGTAGCTTCATCTCAGGATGTAGGAGGCAGTGGAGTCCCTCATATGACGTGATACCGGAAGTGATATGGTCCCGCACTTCCGGTTCATGGGTGATTCTAGAAGGTGTTGTCAGCTTCATTAGGAGGTGTAGGAAGCAGTGCTTAACCTTGAATAGAGGCTCAGGCAGATAGTGACATCATTTGTCTTTGGAGGAGGGGAGGAAGGTCTTGTGTTTTGTTGATAACGACCATGTGCTTTTGTAATCTCATATTTTGAATGGCTTTAGACAATAAACCTTGCATAAAACATCCATAGTTTGTCATATACGGGGAATGAAGAGGGGACAGATTAAGAACATGAAAAGTGTGCCAATTTAATCAATAAATAAGATATAAAAACATTCCCAAAAATGGTATACAATATAATCTTGATAATTTAGATCCATGTTATATTGTGCATTAGCGCAATATATATATATATATATATATATATATATTTGCATCGGTCCGGCACTCACCACTTCATATTCCACCTTGCCCCCGTGCCTTCCTTAATAGGAAACCATACCAACAATTCGAGGTGGCACTGAAGGTCTTTATCCTGCTTTATTGAAACACACCAACGTTTCAGTCAGGTATAACCTTGACAAAAGGGCTGGTGCCCTGAAACGTTGGTGTGTTTCAATAAAGCAGGATAAAGACCTTCAGTGCCGCCTCGAATTGTTGGTATATATATATATATATATATATATACTCGGTTACCACATTGAGGCTTTAGGGTTACCTCTGGTTTACGGCTCCACTGGCTGCTTCTAATTTGTACGCCTGAAGGTATTGCAATCTTTATTATGTGTCTGCTATATATAAGCTGCGTTTTTTCCAGACTCACAAGTGGCTGTGTTGCTCTTAGTCAATGTGTATTAGTGGTGCACACCGCTGTGTGCTGTGCTGTATGTAGGCTGTGCTGTGTCCATAAGTAAAGACATTCACAAGCATATATAAGGCCTATGACCTTCAAGCAGTTTGAATACAGTTTGTTCTGCGCTTTAAACTAGTGCACTTTGTTGACATGCATATACAAGCCCTGTAGTTCCATGCAGTTTGAATACAGCTGCAACAGCTTGTAAAAGACTCTTTAGCCAAAACACTTTGGAGGTGAGACAGAGGAAGACAGCCTTTCCAGACACGTACATCTATGGTGGACTTCTGTTCCCGGGAGGTACCTGGTTTCATTTCTTGTGCTTGAATTGGTGTGCATTATACACCACAACATTTGGTACACTGCCTACCTTTGGGTGGTTTTTATGTTTTATCCATATTCAAATAAAAAGTGTTGTACTATTAGAGAGTCTTCTATTTCCCATTTTATGTTGATTATCGAGTACATACCCACATCATAAGGGAATAAATGAAAACCAGAAACTAACCGTGCAGTGGAGGACACACTATTGGATTTTTCCTATTTACGGATGCTATTGAAGGCAAGCATTTATGAACAGATTCATTGTTTGACGTAAAATATTTGGGAGTGGTTTTAGAACACCCCTATAATTAAAGAGGGGGCTCTCTGGTCTAGGGGGTGTACTCAACTATATAGTCTTCTATTGTTAGCACTGTTTGGTGTGCATTACACTTGTGTGCTTTGTTCATGTGCATATATAAGCCCGGAGCTGCAAGTTCAAAAAATAAAAAATGACAAAAGCGCATCTTAAGGACATGGGAGATGTCTTGAGAAAACTCCCTGAATATACACAGCAGATAGGTGACTATTTATGTAGTGCAGATGTGAGCACTTTATATACCATTTTTTATATGGAAAATGTCTTAAAGCCGTAACACACTTCATAAATTTGAGTGATTCTAAAGACTCCCTTAAACTATTTATTTTAACAGAGTATTCAATTTATTTTACTGAATAACTCCTTTTTTGGCGGAATATTTTACATCCAGTGGGTCGGCACTGCCATGTGCACCAGTTACGCCAATCTGTTTATGGCGTACTGGTAGGAGCACCTGATTTGGCTAACCTGGTGTCATGGCAGCATTTTCTAGATGATATTTTATACATTTGGAGGGGAGGTCAAGCATCCCTTAAGTTTATTAATGCATTTAACTCCAATGATTTGTCTATTAATTTGGACTGTGGAAGAGGTATCCTTTTTAGATTTAAGTATTTATATAAAACATGGTGCTGCTAACACAAGAACCTTTAGGAAATCAACCGACTCCAATGGTTTTATTGAAAAAAAAACAGTCAACATCACTCCAAATGGCTGGATGGGATACCATTAAGCCAATTTTCTTGAATAAAATTATATTATACAGAGGGCCTGATTCAGAGCCGCTCGTAAGCGGCCGCTCGTTCGCTCCGAGCGATGTTCACTCATCTGCGCATGCGTATGGGTCGCAATGCGCATGCGCCAACCAGTCATTGCAGTCGGAAATCGTGCACTCGTAAAACAGCGAGGGCCTGCTAATTTGAGTGACAGAATGAGGCGTATGTGGGTGGTAACAGGGGAAGGTGCTTGAAAACGGGGAGTGAAGATCCGAACGCAGGCGTGCCAAACGGTCAAAACGGGCGTTTAATATGTGTGCATAATTAACAAAGCAGCATCATCGACCACGTCACTTGGTTGTCTTTTAGCCTGAACTGCTTGCACTGATTGCGGGAAGTAAAACCTACCACAAGCACTGCGAGCAGTTCAGACGCCTTTCGATGTACTCGATTAATGTAATAAATAGCGTAGATGACGTATGATGCAAATGGCCAAGGGGCGTCTTTACAAAATAGCGAGCGCATGTTTCGGACGTTCACTCAGACATAGAGGCATCAATAGACCGCAAAGAGCGAGCGCTCAATTTAAATATCCGGCCCCTTTTTCTGAACGAGCGTCCACAAACAACGTCCGGCTCTGAATCAGGCCCAGAATCTTCAGTTTGTGATCAACAATTAGGGGAAGTACCAAACAGATTATTCACAAAGGGGTATTCAAATAGAGTTCTGGATAAAGCAAGAACCTAACGTAGATGCACTGGAAAGATCAGATCTGCTAAAAATTAAAACCAAACATACAGGAGATAGATGAGAGATTCCAATGGGCATTTATTACACATGCATTTTAAAGAAATTGAGAATATTTTTAAGAAAAATTGGATTTTGCTGAAGCAAGCTCCTATACTAGGCAGAGCATTTCCATAAAAAAAATTTTTTTCATTTATAGGAAAGCCCCTGCTTTGAAATATAAACTTGTGAATAGTAGTATTGATACTGAAGTAAGACAAAGTATTAGAACTAAGGTATTTCACCATTGTGGATCTTGTCTCATTTGCAAAACTGTGAAATCCTGTGATCGAAAAACTACGGATTTCATAGTACACAAAAGATCCTTGCCCATTAGGGAATTCATCACATGTCACTCCAAGAATGTGGTCTATCTCTTCGAGTGTGCATGTGGTTTGTTTTATGTGGGAAGGACCACTCGTTGTTTAAAAGTTAGACTTGCAGAACATATATACAATATCCGTAGAGGCTTAAAAACCCATACAGTTTCTGTTCAATTGAGAAACATTCACAACTCTAAAAAGTGATTTCTGACAAATTTTTGGGGCATTCAGCAAATTTACCGAAATAGAGAACTAGGGATATTGATAAGAGGTTGGCACAATCAGAGATGCGATGGATCCATAAATTATGTACCCTTGTTCCCAGGGGACTAAATGGTGAATTTGAGAGCAAATGGTTTTTAACCTAGTATTCTCCAGAAATGCGCCTTATATATATTTCTCACAAATGCAATATGTAATATGCCTTCTGGTTATTTGTATGTTGGTGTGTGTGTGTGTGTATATATATATATATATATATATATATAATCTGTAAAAAAGTGAGAAAGAAAGCGCCTCCTAGTGCAATAACGTACATATAAAATTCTCCACCACCAATCACCTTTTAGGGTAAAGGTGTACCTATAGAGGTGGTATAAACCACTGTTGTATTCACATATAGGAATGACCCTTCAAAACAAAATCTCCCCTGGTGATTGTCAACTGGGATATATTCATCCAATGATCAGTTTTCCAGTGTTTCCACAATAACACCCGATTTATAAAGCAAGCATAAAAAAGACAAAAATAGTGTAATACAATTTACACACAAATATCATTATTCACATAACAATATAAAATGCCCGTACATTAAAAACAATCAATTTAAGCTTATCTGGCGGGGAACTTAGCCAAGAACCCACAGTGTCTCCAATGATGATAGGATAGAGTAACGCACCTCAATGCGTTTCGTCCTTGTGCCAACGGCTGGACTTCATCAGGAGGATCCATATTAGAGCATTGAAACGTTGGTCGGCTCATCGCTGTCTGTGTCATTTGTTTGAGTGCCTTCGATTGGATACCATTATATATTTATATTATATATATATATATATATATATATATATTGCCACTTTACTATGAGACTTCCACTTTTTGCACAATTTATTGCAACTTTTTGTTCTTTATTTTTTTATGATCTATGGACAATGAGTGGACTCAATTCAAATTAAATATTTGGACACTAAAGACGCTTTCCTATGGATAAAGTAATGAAGTTCTATATGGGCAGCACAGATGGTGTAATGGTTACCATTACTGCCTCACAGCACTGAGGTCATGTGATCAATTCCCACTACGACTCTAACTGTGTGGAGTTTGTATTTTCTCCCTGTGCTTGCATGGGTTTCTTCAGGGTACTCCGGTTTCCTCCCACACTCCAAAAATATACTGGTAGGTTAATTGGCTCCCCACAAAATTGGCCATATTGTGTATGTGTGAGCGCATTTGGTAGGGAATATAGATTGTAAGCTCCACTGGGGCAGGGACAGATGTGAATGGTAAGATATTCTCTGTAAAGCACTGCGGAATATGTGTGTGCTATATAAATAACTGATAATAAATAAATACTTTATGTGTGTGAGAGCATGTGGTAGGGAATATAGATTATAAGCTCCACTTGGGCAGGGACAGATGTGAATGGTAAGATATGGTACAGCGCTGCGGAATATGTGTGCACTATATAAATAACTGGTAATAATAATCATATGGATTCCTTTTTAAATGAAGTGATGGGACTCTGGATGTTTTCCCACGTTAGTTGATGTGACAGCGGGTGTTTGGAGAAAAACAGAGGCTACTTCCAGGTGTGTTGGAATGCACCTGGAACACATGGAGCCATGTAATTTCTGATTTCCAGGTCCCATTATGAAGTGTGCATGGCACACGCCGAGTAGCAGCGTTTTGGATCAGCTGAGATTAGTTTGTCATTAAGCTGTGACTTGTGTACTACAGGTGAATGACTCCATAGGTGGCGACTGTTTTCTCCAAGTGGGCTTTGTATCTGCAATCTGACTTAACAACATAGAGGAGATCGGGAATTACCCAGTAGATGGTTGCTGCTTGCCATGATGGCGTATGATATGCCGTTTTCCATTTGTGTAAGTGCAATGTGTTATTAAAATTAATCTTTTTATGGAGATATTTGCACAATTTTGTTTTCTCTTTTGATTTTCCCAAATGCCCATATCACTGTACAAGGCATATCGGGAGGGAATATATACATGCTACATACATATTGAAAGGATTGAAGTGTGATGAGAATAATTTTTTATCCTCTATGATTGGAACATATTCAAAGACCAATTCTTTTAAAACTACTGGAAAGATAAAAGGCAATTTGAAGGCTCTCGTACAGCCTGGCTTTGCATTACTTAAGCTGCCCACCCTCAAGCGTGTATTCAGAAAGAGTTTACAGCACAGCCGGGAACCTTTTCAGCAATCAGCATAGGAGGCTATAGCATGTCCTGTTTCATATACAGTCAGGTGCATAAATATTGGGACATTGTCAGAATTTTCATATTTTGGCCTCTATTCACCACCACAATGGCTTTGAAATGAAACAAACAAGATGTGCTTTAACTGCAGACTTTCAGATTTAATTTGAGGGTAATTACATCCAAATCAGGTGAATGGTGTAGGAATTACAACTGTTTCTATATATGCCTCCCACTTTTTAAGGGGCCAAAAGTAATGGGACAAACTAAACAATCCTAAATCTAACTTTCACTTTTTAATACTTTGTTGCAAATCCTTTGCAGGCAATTACAGCCTGAAGTCTGGAACACATAGACATCACCAGACACTGGGTTTCATCCCTGGTGATGCTCTACCAGGCCTCTACTGCAAATGTCTTCAGTTCCTGCTTGCTCTTGGGGCATTTTCCCTTCAGTTTTGTCTTCATCAAGTGAAATGCATGCTCAATCGGATTCAGGTCAGGGGATTGACTTGGCCATTGCATAACATTCCACTTTCTAGCCTTAAAAAACTTTTTGGTTGCTTTTGCAGTATGCTTCGGTTCATTGTCCATCTGCACTGTGAAGCGCTGTCCAATGAGTTCTGAAGCATTTGACTGAATATGAGCATATAATATTGCCCGAAACACTTCAGAATTCATTCTGCTGCTTTTGTCAGCAGTCACATCATCAATAAATACAAGGGAACCAATTCCATTGGCAGCCATACATGTCCACGCCATGACACTACCAGAACCATGCTTCACTGATGAGGTGGTATGTTTTGGATCATGAGCAGTTCCTTTCCTTCTCCATACTCTTCTCTTCCCATTACTCTGGTACAAGTTGATCTTTGTCTCATCTGTCCATAGGATGTTGTTCCAGAACTGTAATGGCTTTTTTAGATGTTGTTTGGCAAACTCTAATCTGGTCTTCCTGTTTTTGTGGCTCACCAATGGTTTACATCTTGTGGTGAACCCTCTATACTCACTCTTGTGAAGTTTTTCTTGATTGTTGACTTTGACACATATACACCTACGTCCTGGAGATTGTTCTTGATTTGGCCAACTGTTGTGAAGAGGTTTTTCTTCACCAGGGAAATAATTCTTCTGTCATACACCACAGTTGTCTTCCGTGGTCTTCCGCATCTTTTGGTGTTGCTGAGCTCTCCGGTGCGTTCTTTCTTTTCAAGAATGTTCCAAACAGTTGATTTGGCCACACCTAATGTTTTTTCTATCTCTCTGATGGGTTTGTTATGATTTTTCAGCCTAATGATGGCTTGCTTCACTGATAGTGACAGTTCTTTGGATCTCATATTGAGAGTCGACAGCAACTGATTCCAAATTCAAATGTCACACCTAGAATCAACTCCAGACCTTTTACCTGCTTAATTAATAATGAAATAACGAGGGAATAGCCCACACTTGTCCATGAAATAGCTTTTGAGTTGATAATCCCATTACTTTTGGCCCCTTAAAAAGTGGGAGGCACATATAGAAACCGTTGTAATTCCTACACCGTTCACCTGATTTGGATGTAATTACCCTCAAATTAAATCTGAAAGTCTGCAGTTAAAGCACATCATGTTTGTTTCATTTCAAAGCCATTGTGGTGGTGAATAGAGGCCAAAATATGAAAATTCTGACAATGACCCAATATTTATGCACCTGACTGTATACAACAGAAGGGTGAGTGGAAGGGCCCAAGGACAATTCCATCTTGCACCTCTTTTCTCTGCAATATGAACAATTTGAGGCATTGCTGACTGACATTTTTATAGTTTATTAAACTGCCATCCTGTCTGCCACTGGTGTGTGGCAATATTTCACAGATGTTGATGAATGCCAAAAATGTTCAGAATTTGTTTGGCCACAGACAGCATATCCTGTAAGTCCTTTTTATTTATTTATTTATTTATTTAAATTCGGAACCTCTTTGTAATTTGTTAATATTTGTGCAAATGCACCTTGTATAATATGTTTTGTAAATTCCTTCCTCTCTCCCTCATAAATTGCTTCAGAATCCAAAACTTTTTCCTAATGTGCCATGTTGAAAGTTGAACTTCGACAGCAGCTGAAATCTTAGACATTCAGTTGTTGAATGTCAAAAATGTCCAGAAATGTTTATGGTTACAGATAGCATCTCCTGCATGCCCCTTTCATTTTTAAAAATATTCTGAATCACCAAGTTAATTTTGTGGGTAAAACATGGAACATGTTGTTCACCCTTGCTCTCCCCTCCTCTCTCATAAATTTACTTTGGAATAAAAAAATTAAATAAAATTTCCTACGAATCAACCCTTCCATTCACTTCCTTCAACTACATACATACTCCATCTCCCTCAGACCTCTTGATTAATGAAAAGATTTGTTTCCTGATGTTGCATGTTAGAAGTTGAACTGCCATGTGTTTGTTGCGCCAACTGCTGTCACATAGCATAGTTAGCCAGCTAGCTCGATGCAACCTTTTGGCTTCCACCGAATGAAAACAATATTGTGAGGTGGTAAAAATTAACTGGAAACTAGCGAAAAATAATGTTAATGAGGTTAATAATTATCTAGGAACAAAAAAAAAATTCTCAATTTATGTGATTTTAGCTTTTTTGTAAATTTGGGGAAAAAAAACAAAACCAGTCACAGCATTTTTGCAAAAGCAAAACTGAATGACTAAGTCAAACTAAAACCAGCAAAAATGGTCTGGTAAATGGTCTCTAGTAAATATGTAATGTCTTAAGTGCGCCATGTTCCCAATCATCAGGAAAAACAATTACTACGCATGAACAAATGCGGCCCTGGCATGTGTCACCCACATCCATGCACTGGATGGCCAAACTTTCCACTATCAAATCTATTGCACAGTGCACTGCTGTAAAAGCAACACCCCAAGGCAGCATTGGCCATGTTGACACCTGCAAATGACCAAAATAAACAACACAAGGAATTAAAAAAAAAAAGAAAATTAAAAAAACTCAATTCAAGATTTCATTATTAAATGCCTGGAATAACTACCATTCAGTATGAACAAATGAGTCATTGGCATGTCACCCACATTCTTGCACTGGGTTGCCAACTGGCCACTATCAGCTCCGTGGAACAATGCATAGCTGTAGAAGCAACACCCCAAGGCACCATGGGCAATGCCGACACATGCAAATGACCAAAATATACACCAGAACATTTCTAGAACAATTTAAACACACTTTAAAATTGCATTATCAAGATCCAGGCATAACAATTACTTTGAATGAACAAATGCGCCCATGGCTTGTCACCCACATCCATGCACTGGGTTGTGATGAACTGTATGCTATCAGCTGTATGGCACAGTTCACAGCTGTAAAAGCAACACCTCTAAACAGCATGGGCCATGCCAACACCTGCAAATGACCAAAATAAACGTGGACATTTTTAATAATGTTTGCAGTGTAATGATTTAAAACAATGAAAAAAGTACTTGGAAATGTGGAGGTGTTCTGGTGGCTCTGTAGGTTAGTGTGCATATGCATTATGTTTAAAGTTCTGTG
This sequence comes from Taudactylus pleione, assembly GCA_031769625.1. Classification (NCBI taxonomy): domain Eukaryota; kingdom Metazoa; phylum Chordata; class Amphibia; order Anura; family Myobatrachidae; genus Taudactylus; species Taudactylus pleione. The sequence goes on along the minus strand of JAUIMM010000853.1, from coordinate 440,628 downwards.
GTCGGACTTCTGGTTCTGGGTTTGAGTTGTGCAGAGATAGCCAGAGCTCCATCCTCCCCACCCTGAGACACAGATTTTCAAGAGTTTAACAGCCTCCATATTGCCTCCAGCTTACCCTCCTGCTTACCGCAAGTGGGATGGACCTTTTTGTCACCCCAGCGGGTCCGCCAAATCATCAGATGGCCAGTGTAGCAGAGTGTCAGACGAAACACCACTCAGCCGGAAACATGGTGCCGGACTCGGGGGTGGATCCTGCTTCCACAACCTCTAAGAAAGCAGCAGCAGCAGAATCCTCAGCTAAGTCAGCCACCCAGATATTGTCCCCTGACACTCCTGTTACCTATATTTTGGTGGAGGCAATTAAGTCCACCATGACTCCCCTTCTAACTCATGCTGTTAGTGATATAACCAGCCAGATACAGCATCTCTCAAAGAATCACACAGGCTGAGAATTAGCTTGGTGCAGCCATACATGATGTGGAAAGGATGAAACACTTTACTATCAAATTTGGAATAAGTTAGACGACATAGAGAACCGTTGCCGCAGGAACAATATACGGCTAGTAGGTTTACCTGCATCAGTAAAAAATTAATTACTGGCCTACTTTGTGCATAATACCCTGCCTTCTCTTCTGGGAATTGAGCAAGAATGTTGTGACTTGGTTAAGGAATGAGTTCATCATGTTGGACCAGCTCCTGACCCAAATAAACCTTGCCCATGAGTGACTCTCTTTCGTTGCCTAAATTATCTTCACAAAACAGCATTTTGGGCAGCATCGCACAGAGTGAGGGATCTCCAAGGGAGGGCCATAAACTCTTATTTCCAGGACTACTCTATGGAGATGACCAGGGCCCAAAAGGCTTTTTCTCCTATATGCTCACAACTAGTTAAATAGTGCCGGAAGTTTGAATTGCTCTACCGCACGTTTACGACTTTATGATATGTCTTCTCACAATGATTTCATCTTGCCTGCAAATGCAGCGGCTTATTTGAGGGAACTCACTCAATCTGGCTCGACTGATATCAGAAGCAGGTTGTTATGATTATACGTGTATTTCCTAAAGAGAGAACATATATCTCCCTATTATATTCTGTGGTCTACGCTGTATAATGTATCAGCTATTTCTAATTACTGTAACGGTTTATTTTTCGTTTTCATTTCTTCTTCATATGAATGACTCCACCTTATAATTTTCCAATTATTATAGTCATGATGAAGAGATCTGCACCTGTTAAAATCTCAAGCTATATTGTTAGTGTTATTGTCCTCTACATACCTGATCTGGTTATTTATCTTTTCCTTTTGTACAGCAATAATTAATAGGCACAGGAGACATTATTGAAACTTGTTTGAATTTTTGATTGGGGTGCAAGGCTGGAGTTCGCCTCCATTTACCATTATATATAATATTTGTGTGACTTATTCATGTTTTACATAGATATGTTGGTCGGAAGTATGTGGTCACTTGTATACTTTCGCATGTGGCATTGTGGCACTTCATGTGGCATTGTGTGCCCACCGATACTCTTTGTTTGATGTATTGTCAGTGTCTCCTTATCCCTGTCCTTCCCTCCCTGTTTCTCCTCCCCCTTTATCCTTCTAGGCCATGCTCTCATATTTATATATTATGCTATTTCAGATTCATTCATTTTTGTACTTCCCATTAAAATATGCCAAATATAAATATTGGGTCTTGGAACGTGGGAGGAATCAACTCCCCAGAAAAATGATGGAAAATTCTATTGTACTTAAATAAACAAAATGTGGATTTGGTGTTTCTTCAAGAGACCCATCTCTTACTGGTGGAGACTGCAAAATTTGAATGTTACATTGGTCACTGCTTGGTTTTAGCTCTTATACATCTAAAGCAAGAGGTGTTGGTATCCTGATTAAATGTCACATTCCCATTGAGATTATTAAGACATTTAATGATCCAGAAGGCTGCTTTGTTGTTGTTGTTCTCAAGAGTGGGGGCCGACCACAGCTGTTATGTAATGTGTACGAGTAAGGTTTAAGATATAAATGTGGTCTAGTCTACATCAGGAAAACAAGTAGAATTTTAAAGACCCCACTCGCAGAGCATGTATATAATATTAAAAAGTTTTGGAGACACCCTGTGTCAGCACATTTTAAAAATAAACATCATTCTGATGTAAGTGGTTTGAAAGCCTTTTGGGGAATTTAATTGATCTTCCCATCCTGGCGAAGTAAAGATTTGGAGGTGAGGTTAGCTAAAGCAGAGATGCGGTGGATCCATAATTTAAAGACTTTAGTGCCCAAAGGCTTAAATTTAGAATTTTAGATTACATGATTATTATGACATATTTTTTACGATATTTATAGTTTTTGTCTGATTCTAAGATCCCCTTTTTATATGTTTTTAGTGTATATATATTTTTATACCTACATTTATTCTGATATTATATCTGGTTTCTCATATGTATTTCTCTAGATATGCCATCTATTTTTAGATTGTTTTAATTGTTTTTGTGTTTTTATGTTTTTGAGATATGGAGCTTTCAATATGGATAACAATAAGAAGAAGGTGATTTATTGCTGCTATGGAACCCTCCAAAAGTGAAATACAAGATATGGCTTTAATCGCCAACTTCCAGTTTTGAGGATGAAGGAATATGAGGTAGAACATATAATGCTGCTCCAGTTCCATTAGTATAGACCGCGGCCATAAGGACTTCCGGTTTCTGGTTTTACAGGTTGGTGGAATGCAGGTTTACCGTACTGTTCTACCTTTAGTTATCCCTGGAGGCAAAGGAACCAGCATCACTTCCAGTGTGTCAGGATCTCCATAATTTCTGGTCTCGGATAAGTCTGTCGCACTTATTGTTATTGAGAAAAGCGGGAAATTAGAGTTCTACCTAGGGGGAGGTGTCTCATGAGGGGAGAAATTCTCATATGTTTCTGCCACTAATAAAAATATGCTTCCCAATATATGGAATTTCAACGCGCTCTTTCAGCAGCACAAAACTCAACCAAGACCTCATGCTAAACATTTATAGCTTTTGGCTAAAACACACTTTGATGAATTCATGCAGAATATGGGTGATTGCTATCACTTTTCAGTTAATTACCATTACCACAAATTTGGCAACAGAACTGGCAAACTTCATACAAACCATATAAATGGCTCACGTCCCCCTATGATAACACATCCCCTGAGAACTTCACAAGGAAGTTAAACCACTAGCAATACAGAAATATCTCAAGAGATACATTAATTTTATATAAATCTATATTCCGGGCCCCCTACCCCCTCATCTGAGCACATGAATGAGGTTTTATCTGACGACTTTTGGGATACCCTGTCTACACCTACGTTTCTGCCAGAGACAACTCAATCCCTTCTTGCACCAATAACACTAGAGAATGTTTAACAAGTGATACGGCAGTTTCAGAGAGTTAAGGCCTAAGGCCCTGACTGATTTAGCTCTGATTTTTATACAATCTTGCTTCCTAGAATAGGTGATACATTAATCCAAGTTCTTAACTCATTGATTGTTTCCAAATCCTTACAGAAACCTGGCAGGGTTGTATCCCTCCCAGGTTCCTATCATTCTATTTCACTATTGAACCTGGACTACAAATTACTAACTAAAATACTGACAAATCGTATAAAGCTTGTCCTTCCTCATATAGTCTATCCTGATCATAGGATTTATATGGGGCAGGCATTCTGAACTTAATGTTCGGAGAGTTCTATCGGCAGTTTATATTTCTGCAGTCACTTCCCCATTATATAATAATATGATCCTCTCCCTTGATGCCAGAAAGGCCTTCAATTTAGTCAAATGGGAACACTTATTCTTATCTCTGTAACATTTCGGATTTCCTGAACCTTTTATTTGATCTCATAAAGCTACTTTATTTTAACCAACAGTCATGGATTTTATGTAACGATGTTCTTTCTACTCCCTTTGTGGTATGTAAGGGAACAAGACAAGGCTGTCCCCTTTCCCCTCTCCTATTTGCCATAGCCCTCCAACCTTTAGCCATTGCTCTATGATCATCCACAACATTTCAGGGAATCAGAGTTGGTGATGTTGAACTTAAACTCTCTTTATTTGCAGATGATATGCTGCTTTTTGTATTGGACCCTGCTTCCTCTTTGCCTGAAATTCTTAAAAAAAATATACTTTTGGAAAGAGAGTGGGATACAGAATCAACAAGTCTGAAATACTCACTTTCAGGAATTCCCAAAGACCATTCCCACAAACCTCATTGACTTAAGGTGGCCATACACGGTGAGAATCAAAAGTTGGTCAGATCAGTTGTATGATTTCCCTTGAAAATTATTCCCTTCAGATACAGTATGATTTGTATTTAAAATACAACTATTTCACATTAGACCATACGATTTGATCAATCACATCACATAATGGGTGTCAATTCCTACATGATCAGTTGAGATCTCTCTGCAAAACCATCTGATCTGCGATCCAATTAGACGACGGTGGGGATGCGCATCGGGGTCACAGAAGACTCAAAATACAACTATTTTCAAATGAATGGTATGTCCAACCTGTAGAAACTGCCCAAATTGTGTGATCAATCGTCCCGTGTATGGCCAGCATTAGTCTTTCAAAGTAGTGACCACTAAAATTAAATATCTGGGGATCCAGATCATGGCAGAGCTCTCTAAATTGTATGAGGGAAAATTTCCCTCTGCACTAGTGAAAATAACTTCATTACTGGATAATTGGAAGTTACATTTGGTGTAATATGGCTATATACAAGAGACAGTAGATATTATACAGAATTGGTATGGTTTTTATTGTCTAAGAAATCTTTTTGTATGAATTTGGATATATCTTTCGGCATAGACCTGAATGTTTTGTTAATTTATTTTCCATTGATGGGTAATGCCTAAGGTTAAAAAAATTTCCTTCAAAATTGTTTATACAGAGGTGTGGGATAACCACAGTCTGCTCTCCCAATTTGAATTTTAAGCAGTGCTTTTAAGTTTTACTACACATATATTCTTTTGAGTTACTTTACCCATTAGGAAGCTAGAGAGCAGCAGCATGTTTCATCATCGCTCTAAAAGAACAGAAGAAATAAAACAAGCATTTTTCAAATCAACTTTAGTGAAGAAAATATAGAGATTACTGATGACAACCTGGAGACGGCAATGGAGAGACTTGAAGAGTGACTTATGAATGAAAATCGATTATGGTGGGAGATAGCCAACTTGAAGAAATATACAGCCGAACAAATCATCTCAAAAGGCTTAAGAATAAAGAAGCTACCATATTTAAATATGGAACAGAGGAATTTATAGAAGAATGGCAGAGTATTGTTAATGCATGCTCTTTTTCCTTGATGGAACTGATCCTTAAAGAGAGGAGATGCAAATTAAAAGAGCTAAATGAAAGAATAGAGGTCCTGGAAACTTTGATATGACCCTTCAATACATTACCTCTATTTAAGAAATTAGAAGAAGCTATTCATTCTCCAATAACAAAAAACACCAAGGACCTCATTAAAAAAAATACAATTAATTAGAGGGATTTTAATTTTTATGACTTTGGAATAGAGAAGAATAAAAAATCGACCATCATAAAGGAGAGAAGAGAGGAAGATTATAATAAAGAAAATAAACTTACACTATATGAGGAGGACTTAGTTGGAAGTTTGGAAGAAGAAATCTCTGATAGAAAAAATAAAAAAAAAACATTGTCTCAAAGGGAACATAGCTGCAAGACTGAACAACAGGAACAAGGATTGTGGTCTTTCCCCATGCAGAATTGGAGAAGAAGTAAACAACCATATCCATGGAAAAACAACTATAAAAATACCCTGAAAATACAAATGACAGGGAAGTTACCTGACTTAATAAATGGGAGAGATTTTGTTCAGTCTTAAGAAGATACTTTGTGGTCCACACAGAGAAATGGAGGAAGGTATTTTGAGGAAGATCGACTAGGAGTCATGGAGAAAACCTTATTTTCCAGAAAAGATCCTTATGAGATGACATCAAAGCGAGAACATCGGCACTTCATCCCAGTTTCAGAGGAAAGGCCCAGATGAGAATACACACCAAAAATTATGAGAAATATTATAAGACAATAAGACATCAGAATCAAAATCTCATCTTTTTTTTAGAAGAAACTTACAGAAGAGAAATGAGAATACAGTACACACCGGATTTTGGAAAAAATATACCTGCAGGAAAGAAAATTGAGACTTTAGTCAAGGGGGACATAAGAAGAGAGCCCACATTGTTGGTCTAAAGAATAGTAAGGAGCATAAGAAAATGAAAATGAGAATGTAGGGCTGGCAATCAAGGGGAGAAAAATATGAATACACAACAAAATCACAAGGTTGATCACACAGAAACAAAAAATAAGATTTGGAGGGGGAAATATACAATTTGAGCAAAAGGAACCTAACGATTATTATTAAAGTTTGCCCCCACGGCTATGGCTGATAATTTTGGAAAAAAATGCTTAGACATACATAAATTCACAAGGAAGGTAACTTTGAACAATTTTTTAGGTTAAAACAATAGGAATATGGCATAAATATCACAGAAGTACCTTCTACCTCCATTGATACAAAAAGGATAAAGAAAAAGTAAGTTCTATCCAACACATGTGAAGGGTAATTACATAGATACTTTTAACAAACTGGTTTTAGACGATTTGAATAAGATGAAGAAGAAAAAGATGATGCTCTACATTTTATCCAGAAAGGATAGGGAAGCACTAAAAAGCCTCAGTGAAGATAAAGATATTGTTATAAGCCCTGTGATAAAAGTGGGGGTATAGCCATCCTTAATAAGTAAGATTATAAAAAAGAAGTAAAACGGCAACTGGCAGACCAAGTCACCTACCAGAAACTAAAAACAGATCCTACCTCTTGAATAAATAACAGTTTTATGAAATTTTTAAACACATATTTGGACATGGGCGGAATCTCAGAAGATGAATTTGAGTATATGTTTATTGCTATTATGGTTCCATCCATATATGTACTCCCAAAGGTAAAGAAGGATCCCCTAAATCCACCTGGAAGACCGATCCATGGCAGCACGAACAGTCTGACATCCAACCTATCAGCTGTAGTTGACTCTCTATTACAACCCATCGTAAAGAGCAATCCTTCATATTTGAAAGGCACTGGTGACATTCTAAGGATGTTGGAGACATTTACCTGGGATGGACAGATGATCTTAGTTATGGGGGATGTAATATCCTTGACATGAGAAGGGGATAGAAGCAGTGACTTGGTTCTTAGAAAAAACTGATTATCCAGAAGCCAGAAAAACCTTTATTGTGGAAGCCTGAATGGCTGAATAATAACTACTTTTACTTTGAAGGGGACTACTTCCTTCAAAAAACCATCACTGCAATTGGGAGTAAATTTGCACCAAGCTATGCTAACCTTTTTATGGCACATTTGGAAGTTCACAACATCCATAGTGGCGTAGCTTTGGGTAGCTACCTCCTAAAATTGTATCATTATATAGATAATGTTTTTATGATTTGGAGAGGCACAAAAGAACGTTTGGACCTATTTTTTAATAGGTTGAATCAGAATGACTATAACATAGTGTTCTGCTTTGAAGAAAAAGTTTATATTTTTGCACTGTCAATTTATGTAAAAGAAATTTCCATACAAACAATGACCTATAACAAAACTACTGATGTCAATACATAAATCCCCAATAATAGTGAACATCATCATAATCGGATAAAAGGGATCCCTAAAAGTCAACTTCTAAGGGTTAGAAGGAATTGTACTGAATATGCAATATGTGAAGAACAGATGACATCGATGAAAAATGACACTGTTGGTAAGGGCTAAGATACCACCCAACTCACCACCATGATGGAAGAAACTTTGATGAAGGATAGATGGAGCCTTTTGAAAGAACACAACCAAGACCACATTGTCTCAAATTCTCATTTTCTATGCAAGGACCCCATTCTGAAAGAGATTATCCCCACCCAAACCAAGGTTCATTTATCGAAAAGCAAAGAACTTGATAGACCATCTTGTGAAGAGTGCACTCCCACAATCTACAAAAAACCCTATCCGTACAGAATGGTTTTAACAGGTGTGAAGTCTGTCTTGTAGACAGATAACAAACACTCCATCCAAAAACACAGAAATAAAAATGAAAGATACCATTTTTTAAATTAAAGACTTCGTCACCTGTCACATGACCAATGTGATATATCTGATTGAGTGTGACTGTGGACTACATTACATAGGAAGAATGACGAGATCTTTAAAAAACCACATTGCGGAACATTTTAGGAATGTGAGAAAAGGTCTACAAACACACCATTTATCGGAACATTTTAGGGTGTCATATAATTGTTCTACAGCACACATCTAGAGATTCATAGGAGTAAAGCATGTTATTATGTTCAATTGGAGAAACAGGAATGTAGAAAAGATTGGCAATGGAGAAAATTAAACTTATTTTAAAATTAAATACATTAGCATCAGCTGGTCTTAACCAAGACTTTGAACTTAAATGGTTTTAATTTTTATAACTACAGACATTTTTGTTTTAACAATAATATTATCATATATATTCCCTGTTTTAAATAGAGTATAAATTTATGTATTTTTATAAATATTTTTTCCATAGATGCTTAAGGTGACACTAATTTATAATTCTCTACCATTTGTTTTTTATATACAGGGGAAACACTGCTCCAGATTTTAATCTAATTAAATATGTGAACTTAATATCACTGGAAAATGATGTGTGGCACAAGTTTCATGGACCTGGGACACTCAATGATGTCACTTCCAGTCTGTGGACTCACGCCACTTCTGGCTCTTGAGGAGTCAGCGTGGATGCTTAGGAGGGACTCTACTATTGTGTAACTGGCAGAGGTCACATGGATGGACATCCCCCAATATAGAAAACTTACAGTTTCCGGATAACCAGAAATGACAAGATCGGCACTACTATTTAAGGTTCGAGCAGTACACAGTCTCCATGTCTTGTCAAAGGGACAGGGAGTCCTGAAACACGTTGGCAGGATAGGAGGTACCAGACCAGGGTACTATACCAATTACAGAAGATGGTGGAGGATGGAGATGAGGATCTGGACTAATCATCTTCCCTTTTATACTCTGCATGTTTAAGAAACATAAAAACATAGAATTTTACAGCAGATAAGAACCACTTGGCCCATCTAGTCTGCCCCATTTTTAAAAATATTGTTACCTCAACCCTTTTTGATCTTTACTACTTCTGAAGGATATCCTTCTGTCTATCCCATGCATGTTTAAATTGCTCTACTGTCTTAGCCTCTACCACCTCTGATGGGAGGCTATTCCACTTTTCCACTACCCTTTCTGTGAAGTAATTTTTCCTCAAATTTACCCTGATCCAACCACCCTCCAATTTCAGAACATGTCCTCTTGTTCTAATACTTCTCTTTCCTTGAAGAATGTCTCCTTCCTTTATCTTGTTAAAACCCTTTATATATTTGAACATTTCTATCATGTCCCCCCTTTCCCTTCTCTGCTCCGAACTATACAGATTAAGATATTTTAGTCTTTCCTGGTACGTTTTGTGGTGTAGACATTGCACCATTTTAGTTGCCCTTCTTTGTACAGTCTCTAAGTATTAATATCCTTCTGGAGATATGGCCTCCAGAACTGAACACAGTATTCGAGATGAGGATGTATAAATGACCTATACAGTGGTATTATCACTTCTTTCTTTCTGCTACTGATTCCTCTCCCTATGCAACCAAGCATCTGACTTGCCTTCCTCATTGCTTTGTTACAATGTTTGCTTGCCTTTAAGTCACCTGAAATAATGACTCCTAGATCCCTTTCCTCTTCAGTAGTTTCTAGTATAGTGCAATTAATACAATATTTAGCCTTTGGATTTTTGAGACCCAAGTGCATGATCTTGCATTTTTTGGCATTACACTGTAGTTGCCACATTCTTGACCGTTCCTCTAGTCTACCTAGATCATCAACCATTCATTTTAACCCTCCTGGTGTGTCTACCCTGTTGCATACCTTTGTGTCATCTGCAAAAAGGCATAAGTTTGCCTTTAATGCCATCTGCAATGTCATAAAGATATTACAAAGCACTGGTCCAAGTACAGATCCCTGAGGTACTCCACTGGTAACATTTCCCTCTTGAGACTGCACTCCGTTTACTACAACTCTCTGTTTACTATCCTGCTGTCACAATCCTGGCTAGTTTTTACCTTTTGTGACTTACCTCTGCCAGCTGCTCCATGGATCTGTGTTTGTAATTCTCCTGGGAGATCTGCTCTGGCTGAATCATGCTGGCTGTGACAACTCTGTGTGTGCAGACTGCTCTCCTCCCCACACTAATTAATCACCTGGACTCTGCTCTGTCTGTGAGCATTGCTAGTCTTAATTGGAATCACAGGTGTGGTCCTGATTCTCAAGGGCTGTAGAGATGATTACTCCCTCTGCATGTTGTGCCTTGCTCCACTCAGAATGCCACTGCCAGACCACCTGTCTGTGTCCACCAGTCACTGCCAGACTCTAGGTATATTGATCCTCCTCTAATAGCACTCTGTGTTTGAACATCTCATTATGTCCCGTGGTGTACAACTTGTGCTATAGCTGTACCTCTGAGTACCAGTATGTCCCAGGCTCCTGCTGGTTCCTAGACCAGTGCTATCCATAAGCCTGCTGCGTTCAGCTATCTATGCTACCAGCCTCTCGCCTATGGCTCCCAGACTGCTCCAAGTAGCTTCCACGCTACCAGCTTCTCCACACGGTTCCCAGGCCGCACCAAGTAGCTTCCACGCTACCATCTCTCACCCATGGCTCCCAGGTCGCACCAAGTAGCTTCCACGCTATCATCTCTCACCTACGGCTCCCAGGCCGCTCCAAGTAGCTTCCACGCTACCAGCTTCTCCACACGGCTCCCAGGCCACACCAAGTAGCTTCCACGCTACCATCTCTCACCCACAGGTCCCAGGCCGCACCAAGTAGCTTCCACACTACCATCTCTCACCCACGGCTCCCAGGCTGCACCAAGTAGCTTCCATGCTATCATCTCTCACCTACAGCTCCCAGGCTGCTCCAAGTAGCTTCCACACTACCAGCTTCTCCACATGGCTCCCAGGCCGCACCAAGTAGCTTCCACGCTACCATCTTTCACCCACGTCTCCCAGGCCGCACCAAGTAGCTTCCACGCTACCATCTCTCACCCACGTCTCCCAGGCCACACCAAGTAGCTTCCATGCTACCATCTCTCACCCACGGCTCCCAGGCCGCACCAAGTAGCTTCCACGCTACCAGCATCTACCCACGGCTATCCAGCAGCTCCACGTAGCCACCCAGCTACCAGCATCTACCCACGGATATCCAGCTGCTCCACGTAGCCACCCAGCTACCAGCATCTACCCACGGCAATCCAGCTGCTGCACGTAGCCACCCAGCTACCAGCGTCTACCCACGGCTATCCAGCCGCTCCACGTAGCTACCCAGCTACCAGCATCTACCCATGGCTATCCAATCACTCCATGTAGCCACCCAGCTACCAGCATCTACCCACGACTATCCAGGCGCTCCATGTAGCTACCCAGCTACCAGCGTCTACCCACAGCTATCCAGCCACTCCATGTAGCCACCCAGCTACCAGCGTCTACCCACAGCTATCCAGCCGCTCCACGTAGCCACCCAGTTACCAACGTCTACCCATGGCTTCCCGAGCCACAACAAGTAGCTTCCACGCTACCATCCATCTGCAAGACCATCTACTAGTAACCCGACCAGCTCAGTCAGCCTTCCTGCCGGTCCCAGTCCGGTTCCTCCAAGTTCACTCACCTCACGGCTCATTAGCTGCACCAAGTAGCTTCCGTGCTACCAACCATCTGCAAGCTCATCTACTGGTGCCCCAACCAGCTCAGTCAGCCTACCTGCCGGTCCCAGTCTGGTCCCTCCAAGTTCCTTCTGGTCTCACTCCAACGCTTCAAGTTTCCAGTTCCAGTCACTCATCACCAAAGGCAGTTCTCACTGCTACCCAATTCTTATATTAAAAGAGCTATTCATGTTACCCATGGTTCCAGTCCAGCCGGCCTCCAGTGATTCCAGTTAATCACCTGAGACAAGTAACTCAGAAACACCAACTGTGACACCTGCAGCCATGATGTTATCCATTCAAATATCTTTGTATCCAATCCCATGCTTTCCAGTTTATTTAACAGTCTGCAATGTGGAACAGTGTCAAAAGCCTTACTAAAGTCTAGATAAGCTATATCTATGGCCCCTCTTTATCTATTTCCTTAGTAACCAAGTCAAAAAAGTTAATAAGATTTGTTTGACATGATCTCCCCCCAAGTAAATCCATGCCTTTTGGGATCCTGCAAATTGTTGGATTTGAGATAATCTACAACTCTTTCTTTAAAGAGTATTTCCATCAATTTTCCTACTACTGATGTAAAGCTCACTGGTTGGTAGTTGCTTGCCTATTCCTTGCTTCCACTTTGTGCAATGGGACAATGTTCACTATTTTCCAGTCCTCTGGAATTACTCCAGTAGCTAGTGACTGGTTGAATAATTCTGTTAATGGTGTTACCAGCACCCTTTTAAGCTCTTATAGTATCCTTGGATGTATCCCATCTGGACCCATTGATTTATTCACTTTCAGTTTTGAGAGTTCTGTTAGGATCTTCTTTTATCTGGTAAAGCAGCCATCTGGCAATTTTCATTCATTTATCTATTTATTCATTCAACCATTGAAAGTCAATTGTAAGCACTTTACCCCCGACTTTGAGCCACAGTACTTTTAATTCATGTGTTTTACTATCTTATTTATGTATTCCATTTTTGCATATCTTACCATGTCCTTTGAATCAGTTTTCTGGTGTAATATTACCATATACTAGAGAAAGTAGATATTATACAGAATTGGTATGGTTTTCAATGTCTGAGAAATATTTTTGTATGAATTTGGATATATCTTTCAGCATAGACCTGAATGTTTTGTTAATTTATTTTCCATTGATGGGTAGCTCCTAAGATTAAAAATGTTCTTTCAAAACTGTTTATACAGAAGTGTGGGTTCACCTTATTAACCACGGGCTGCTCTCCCAATTTGAATTTTAAAGTTTTCCTACACATATATTCTTTGAGTTACACTACCATTATCTAACTTGGGCAGAGTGGCAGTTCTTTAGAGTGTTGTCTTCCCGAAATTTTTTTTATCTAATGCAGATGTTGCCTATCAGCTTAATTAGTCATGATATTATATGTCTATGTAAATTAATGACAAAATGTATCTGGAAGGGAAAAAAAACACTTATAGCTTTAGATACGCTTATGGATCTGAGGGTGACGGGAGGTGCCGTGGTTCTGGATTAGGCATCTTCTTCTCTTTCTATGCTGTTTAGATGTGCTGCTGATTGGATGTATGATAGATATGCTTTCACAGATCCCATATTAGATGCTGCTTTTTTTTTTCCATTTTCCCCGAGTGGACACCTACATTCTAAAGCCTCCGATATTACTTCCCATATCCTTCACAACCCTATATTCCATGATATTTATTATGCATGGCTTGCTCTTAATAAAAATTTAGAAGAAATCCACAAACCTCCCTACATATTCCATTATGGTGGAATCTGGCCTCCCCCCCCCCCATTCTCTCTCTAACATAAATCTCCTCACCTGGAAAAAGAAAGGGTTGTCAAACTCGTCTAAAGTGTTTGACACAGGTGGCACAATTCTCCAGTTTTCTGACCTTAGGGATACATTTTTTCTCCCAAATTCAAATTTTTTCATGTACCTGCAGCAAGACACTATATTTCCTGTCTTTCCTCCAAGATCCACCTCCCCAAGAGGTTGATGTTGAGCTTAACCTTCTACAATCTGTTCTAGATTTTCACGAACATAGACAATATCAAATTAGATATATCAAATTAGATATGTTTATTCTATTTAAACTAATACACTTACAAAAAAAATGTAGATACTTTTACAATAGCAAAAAGATATTCCAATAATAACAGATTCAACACAGCTAAATCAGCATTATGACTCTACAATGAGGGCCCTCAATCCCACATAACTCCCTGAAGTTCATTTGCATACAATATAAATAGCATATATTTCCCCAGCCCAATATGCTCGCTATAATCCATCACAGTACAAAGAATGCCCACAGTTTCGATTTGCATAAGCCTCATTCGACCACTGTTTCTGGGAATGTGGATGCATCAGGCAATTCTGGAACAAAGTGATATCATTTATTAATAATTTTATGTTGATCAGAGTCACCCCCAATCCTCTGGCATATTTATGGGCCAACTTTTAGACTGGAATCTGGATCCCTCACACAAATCAATCATCCCTTTCTAACTGTGGTGGTCATGGTAGCTAAGAAAATAATTCTTACACATTTGATCTCTAAGTCAAACCCCATACTCACAGAGGTTCATAGGAAATTTCTGCAAATATTACATTTTGATAGGAAATATGCAGAAACAAATATAGAAATAAGTGTAATACATTTCCTTATAAAAAAGGGACTTTATATCAAATCTCAGGATCAATATACCCAACACCAGATTTTTAAAATATTTGTGCAAACTGGTTTCTTCATAGGCAATTATGTGCACAGTCTTAACTTCATTCTTATTTTTCAATGTACGCTATTTTGCATTTATTGTATATTTTATCTGAGCTTTATGTGAACATGGTTTCCTCCTGCCCCCTTCATTATCCTCATGTTTTCTTTCTTTTCCCTTTACTTGTCTCCCCTTTCCTTTTTTTATGATTTGTCTTCAGTGTAAACTTTTTGGATGACAGCAGAATATATTGTATTTGTAATGTATTAGGTTATTGTCATTACCTTTTGGATTCATACAATCTAGGGATGAGCAGGTTTGGATCTCAGAGATCCAAACCCACCTGAACTATGGGGATCCGAGGCAGATCTGAGTCGGCTCAGATTTTTCTGTCTGACTCGGATCTGAAAACGAGGCAAAACGTCATCATCCCACTGTCAGATTCTCGTGGGTTTTGGATTCTATAAAGGTCCCGTGACCGCCGCAATTTTTTCATTCCGGCTGTGGAGAGTGAAGAGGGAGGGAGCTGGAATCTGTGCTGTTGCACGTTGATGCTGTGCATAGGGGCTGGCTACTGTTGTCCTGTCCATAAGGGCGGGCTGGCTGTTGTCCTGTCCATAAGGGCTGGCTGGCTGTTGTCCTGTCCATAGGGGCTGGCTGGCTGTAGTGCTGTGTTGTCCAGGGGGTGCTCTGGACTTCAGGGGTGCTCTTCACCCACCCCCAGTGTGAAAAAAAAAATTATTTTGTGTGTGTTTATGTTAGCCACACTTGTCATCAGTGCAGGGGTGCTGTGCTGCTGTCTGTCAAGGGGATGCTGCCCTTTCAGGGGTTTATCCACAGTGTTAAAAAACAAACAATGTTTTGGTGTGTGTGTAAGCCACAATTGAGCTGCACTATAATTGCAGTAAAAGCTGTCAGGTAGTTTATCACTAGCCTATGTTGTACCAATTCCTTTTTATAAACCTGTAGCTCCTTACCCGTATACCTGAAAGTGTCATCATACATCTCAGTGATGTTGTCTATTAATTTAGCCAGGTCTTGGATGTATCTAAAATTGAAAGTTCCCTGAGTGATCCTGGTGGGATCTAATGCTACCAAAATATGGAAACCAGTTGTTTCACTAATCAACTGTGTGGCTATATGTTCTTCACCAGGGATCATTTTTCTTTTGTCACGATGTTCATACCGCATGTGTATGATTGGGGGCAGTGTGGTTTTATGGATACCAATCATTTCATCATGTGTATGGGTCATTACCTCTGGGACCAATTTGCCTATAAAACATAAACCCTTGGAACTTGGAGATAACCAAGAATATACCCTTCTTCCACAAACATAGTATACATTATCTGGGAGGACATGTGGTATATTATGATCTTGCACAATATCACATAAAGTTTTACCAAAACTACCTATGCCTATTGTCCTCATCTGCTCAAGACATGTTTCAGCCTGAATAACATTTTTACAATAACCCATAGGAACTTTTCCAATAGATACCACATTCGGTTTGCTCCTATGTCCTCGTCTCTGGTGTTCGTCACTACTGGTGTGTCAAGCCATTGTCTGATCCAATAAGTATGCTTCCAAATTCTCCAGTCTGTCTATGTATGAGTTGTTCAGACACAGCAAAGACCGATCTATGGAGTATTGGCGCAGCTATAAACTAGGGGACCTGGTAATGTTATACTTCCCGTCTATGGACCTCCCTCCCTGTAATTCAAGGACCTCAGAGAAATTTAATGGGAATGGTACTAATCCTACATTATGTTGTCCCTGAGGCACGTGAGTGCACACCCAACATTCAGTCTGGTTTAAGACCTTACCCACTAAGGAATGGTAATCCTCTAAAGGATGCCCGCCCAAATACAGATTATTCTTGGACTGGCATCGTTGGATACATTTCTCATCAACTAGGGATCCACAGTACTCACAAATACAATATTCCTCAGACAATAACCCCTCACACTGTCTCCAAGTTCCATGGCTAACAGATCTCTTTACAATCCCTGAACTGAGTTTGACCATAGGTTGCCCTGATCGTTCTATTGCTTTCTCCTCTGATTCCACTCTATCGACATCACTATCGGCCTCTCTCTCCGTCATCTGTCCTCCGTCATCTGTCCTCCGTCACAAAAATAGGAAATCCTGAAACAGATAAAAATAAGATGAACCGTGGAACAAGAAAAAGAAACAGAAACAGATCGCCACTCCATTGCTGGAATAGTAATCTGTACACGTCTCTGGCTCAGGTGTTTTCACTGCAGTCTTTAGTTATCCCTGAACAGGCTCGCAATCAACAGGTCCACATTGTCTGTCTTGACTTCACCTTGTACCTCTTTTTGGGTGGTTGACTTTTCTGCAGTGAGTGGAATGGACCCAGGTATCTCTTTCTGCTACCTTCAAAGATTTGGTACTTGTCATCAACACCTGGTAAGGACCTTCCCACAGGTCTGTCAAACAACCTGAGCATAAGAAATTTCGGATCATAACATAATCTCCAGGTTCAACATCATGACAGTTTGTTTCTGGCATATCAGGTAACGATATTTACAGTTTCTGTTGCTGTTGTTTCAGCTGTCTACTCATAAGATATTGCACAGTAACCTCATTATTACTCTTCAAATCATCCTGTGGACTTATAGTCAAATGAGATTGCCTCCCAAACAGTATCTCAAAGGGGGACAGATTACGAGGAGATCTGGGAGTGGTTCTGATGCTATGGAGGACTAGCGGTAAGGCTTCTGGCCATCCTAATCCAGTTTTAGCCATGATCTTACTCAGTTTATTCTTAATACTCTCTCCACCTTCGCACTGGCTTGCGGTCGGTAGGGGGTGTGAAGTCTACTCTTAATTACCATAAGCTTACACATGTTTTGGAAAACATCACCAGTGAAATGAGTACCCCTATCACTTTCTATGATTCTTAGCAGTAAAACAGCAGTATTGGTGGCAGCTGGATATGCCTCTACCCAATTAGAAAATACATCAGTACAAACTAATACATACTTGAGATTTCTGCAAGGTGGTAATTGAATAAAGTCAATTTGTATTACCTGAAAAGGACCATCTGTTGGAGGGATATGGGATGGCTCGGTTGGTATTGTCTTCCCTACATTTTTCCTCAAACAAGTCAAACAGGACATTGCCCTCTTTCCAACTTGAGAAGAAAAGCCTGGTGCACACAAATATGCTCTGACCAACTTGCACATACCTTCTTTTCCCAGGTGTCAGACCATGCCCTGCCTCAGCCAAGCTTGGGTAGTATGCCCTGGGAGCAACAGGCCTACCATGTCCATCTCTCCAGAGTCCTGAGGACTCCTGACCACATCCATTCAATCTACAGACCGCCTTTTCCTGTAGGGAACACAAATCTTGCATATCAATTAATTTCTGTGTGTCTATTGTCTGGAAGACCATTACTTTGTTAGTTGGTATATTTATGTGTATAACCCTGCTGCCCATTTGGCAGCATCATCTGCTCTGTTATTGCCCATTGACACCGGGTATTCTTTGCATGTGTGGGCTTTGCATTTGATGACAGATACTGCCTTTGGTAATTGAATTGCTGTCATAAGTCCTTTTATGTGTTGTGAATGTGCTACTGGTGTGCCTGCTGCTGTCATAAAGTTCCTAAGATGCCAAAGAGCTCCAAAATCATGTACTACCCCGAAGGTGTACCTAGAATCAGTGTATATGTTAGCTAATTTACCTTCTGCCAACTCACATGCTCTCCTTAATGCCACCAGTTCAGCCACCTGGGCTGAGTGAGGTGGACCAAGTGGTTCAGCTTCTACAACATCCTTGTCATTTACAACAGTATAACCTGTGCATAAATCTCCTGTCTGTCTGTCTATGACAACTCCCATCCGTGTAAAAAATGAAATATACATCTTCTAATGGTGTGTCATGTATGTCTGGTCTTGCAGTAAAGGTCTGATTCAAATATTCCATACAATCATGTGTGTCAGTATACCTGCAAAACTCACCTTCATCCAGAAACTCACCTCCTTCCACCCTTTGTGCATCTCGAGGCACATATGGTAAGTACGTTGCTGGATTTAACGTATTGCACCGTTTAATGGTAAAATTTGCAAGTGCCATCAGAGCTAGTTCCCATTCTTGCTGAAGAGACATGCCCTGTTTTGGGCTGAATTTAACAAAGCAGATACTGCATGCGGTGTATAGAAAGTTGTATCATGCCCTAAGACTATGTCCTTGTTCTTATTTACCAGAAGAGCAGTTGCAGCTACACTTCTTAAACATGTCAGGAGTGATCTTGCCACAGTGTCCAATTATGCACTGTAGTATGCTACAGGTCTGCTAGCATCACCATGTTTCTGTGTGAGGACACCTACTGCACAGCCATCAGCTTCTGTACAATATAACTCAAAGGGTTTTTCATAATCTGGTATTCCCAAGGCAGGTGCTCTTGTCAGACTATCCTTAAGGTTAAGGAAAGCCACTCTGTCTCTTCAGTGTGTATGACACGGTCGGGTTTTGAGGATGAAACTAAGTCCTGCAATGGTAATACCAAAATAGAAAAACCTGGGATCCATGTCCTGCAGTATCCACACATGCCCAAGAAGGTACGGATTTGCTGCTGATTTTGTGGCAGTGTCATGGTCTGTATGGCCTGAATTCTGTCCGTTGTCAAGTGTCTTAGCCCCTGGGTTAGACAGTGTCCCAAGTATTTGACCTTAGTCTGGCATGGCTGTAATTTGTCCTTTGCAACCTTGTGCCCTGTTTGTGAAAGATGAAGCAACAACAGTTTAGTATAATTTAAACTTGACATAAACGAATCAGAGCACAACAACAAATCATCTACATATTGAATTAGAACAGATCCATTGCCTGGTTGAAAAGATTGCAAACAGTCATGTAAGGCCTAAGAGAAAATACTGCGGCTATCTATGAAACCCTGGGGAAATCATATTCATGTGTATTGTATCCCTCTGTAGGAAAATGCAAATAGATATTGACAGTCAGGGTGAAGAGGAACAGAGAAGAAAACAGAACATAAATCAATGACAGTAAAATGGGTAGTAGATGGTGGAATCTGCATGAGGATGACAGCTGGATTGGGCACGACGGGGAATTGGTTTTCAACAACTTTGTTAACTCCTAATATCCTGTACTAATCTATAGCCCCTCCCCCCAGTCTTCTTCACTGGAAAAATGGGACTGCTGGCTGGACTAGCTGTATGAATTAAAATCCCTTGTTGCAATAACCTCACAATAATGGGATACATCCCTAGCTCCACCTCAGGCTTTAATGGATACTGAGGGATTTTTGGAGCCTGCCTACCACTCTTTAAGTTAACCATTACAGGGTCTACATTTGCCATCAATCCAGTGTCCTGTCCATCTTTGGTCCAGAGGGAACCCGGTATTTGCAATAACATCTCTTTTACCTGAGATGGATTTTGTTCTAGAATGGCAGAGTGCTACATTAATCTTTGTGGTGTGTCCAATATATCATGTACCTCATGCGCAACCTTTTCCGGTATATCTAGGAATAGTATATGACAGATCCCATTTTACACATCAAATCCCTTCCTAGCAGGTTAGTAGGAGCTGCCGCTGCCAGGAGAAAGGAATGCTTGGTTTGCAGTGGCCCAATAGTAACCTCTGCAGATTTAGTTAAAGGGTAATGCTGTACCCTCCCCGTTACTCCCATTGCTGGTATGGTCTTGTTGGTAAGCTGTAAATTAAATGGAGAAGTTATCACGGATCTGGTCACCCCTGTATCTACAAGAAAAGTGTGTTTAGTACCAGATATATCAACTGTCATTGTAAGTTGTTCCCTAGTATTCTCAGTTAACCTGACTGGCTGTAGACTACAGGTATGACTTGACCCCTAGCACTGACTATCATACTCCAGCAGAGCGTTTGCTGTCACTATGTGAGCGGGTAAATTTCCTGAATCTTGTGAGTGCCCTCTCTGAGTGTACCTAGGTGTTCCCTTCTTAGGTGGCCCCCAATTTCTCACTTTACAGTCCCTCTTTAGGCATCCTTCTTTATTACAATTATAACACTTTACTGTATAACTTTGTTGCTGGCATGTGTTGTAGTTATGTGATGGTGTATGTAATCCCTCTACAGCCTGAATGCTCACTGCCATTAACTTCTCACCCTGTGCCTCGTTCTTCCTGGAAATGTTCTTATCATGTTCTATGGCAGATTCTCTAAGTGCATCTACAGTAATTCTTCTCTAGTTAGGTAGAGAGGTTTGCATCCTGGTCTTTAGACTATCTTTGAGACCATCCATTGGTACCATAACAGTTACTTCCCTGTGGTGTACATCATCTTTAATATCTGCTATCCCTGTGTACTGGGTTATCATTAGCAGTGCTCTGGTGAAATAATCTGCTGCAGATTCACTATATTTTTGTTTAATAGTGAAAATTTTACTCCAGTTCACTACAACTGGAAAATATATAGCCAATTGTGTGATTATACGTTTTATATTTACTTGGTTATCCTCATCCATTAAGGATTCATCCTCCTCCAATACACTTTCCTTAATAAACTTTTGTACATCAGTATTGGAAGGGAGATAGGCCCTTAACACCACTCACCAATCTTTATTAGTTGGCTCATGAACATTACCTAAATCTTTAACAAATTTCTGGCATTTGGCTAACTCTTTCCTATGGTCTGGGAAGTCTGACATAATTGAATGCAATTCTGCTCTCATCCATGGACAATGCATTGCTACATTCCTGATAGGAACTATACCATCTTTGTCCGGTTTCCCATTGGGAACTGCAACTGTACGGACAGGATGTATACTACCACATCACTATGTTCAGGATTAATTACTGGACTTATTGTTTCGGTACTATGGATGTTACCTCTTCTATTACGGTCTCCACTAATCTCACCAATTTCAGCTGCTGCCCCTGCTGGTTGAAACGCTGCCTTTCCTCTCTATATTAACAGCATGTATATTAACAGCATATGCAATGGCTGAAATTACAGTAGGTTCATCATCCTCTACAATAACATTTTCCTTGAGGAGACTTAAAACAGGGTATAAGTTACTTGTTATGATTTTTTTATGTTTGGTATCGGCTGTACTTTCACCTGCGGCTGCATATGGTGGCAGAGGTGCGCATGCGCTCTCTTCTTTATGCGCGATAACGCTACCTTGCAGCATGGGTATGCTACCTGGGGGCGTGCTGCTTTGAGGCATGAGTATACTGTTTTGCGGTGCGCTATTTTGCCACATGTTCCCCTCATGCAGCCACAACTTTAAACAATGATTATACTTTACTCTTTTATTATTATCAGTTATTTATATAGCACACACATATTTCGCAGTGCTTTACAGAGCATATTTTGGCCATGCACATCAGTCCCTGTCCCAATGGAGCTTTCAATCTATATTCCCTACCACATGTACACGCACACACATACAAAGTAGGGTTCATTTTTTTGTTTTGGAAGCCAATTAACCTACCAGTATATTTTTGGAGTGTGGGAGGAAACTGGAGTACCCGGAGGAAACCAATGCCAGCACAGGGAGAATATACAAACTCCGCACAGTTAGGGCTGTGGTGGGAATTGAACCCACAACCTCAGTGCTGTGAGGCAGTAATGCTAACTATTACACCATCTAAACATATGTTATCTCTAACATTACTTAGTACCTCCGAATCGAAACTGCCAACTTTGGGAAAGGGTTTCATACATCCTTTGGTCATCTTGACCCATATGTCGCAGTATGCTGTAGCGTACGTGCCATACTTCACATTCATTATATACCTTGCCGAACCAGTCGGCCCTTCCATAAGCAGCATCATCGACTATCCCTAGCGACTGCTTAGCACCCATCTGGGACAACGCTTTGCCTACTTTCGCTAGGGACTTCGACCGGTGGATGAATTAAACTCACTTCCACCTGCTGTGCACAACCAACCACTAAGCGTGTTTTATCAGTTTTACACAATGAGGAAACAGAAAATAGCCTATGCAATTATTCTGCTTTCCGGACAAATTAACCAAGCTTTGTTCAACCGCTTCCTACTTTGAGTTACTCTCCACTGGTAGAATTTAAGTGTTCCAATAACACTTACCCTTGCCAGTGATTTCCTCTACCACAACCAATTCACAATCATGGTTCACACAACCATGTGGTCCGATTGCATTGCCCAGAGACACCACCTTATCAATGGACTTTGCGATTACAATTAGAAGTCGACCGAGAAACAACCTCCGGTTTCTCACCCAGTTATACCTGCTATGTATAGTGCTATGGCTGTCCTATCCACCTCTTGGACACCTTGCCGGCCCTGTCTATTTTCAACTAGGGGTGTGCACCGGCCACTTTTCGTGTTTTGTGTTTTGGTTTTGGATCTGGATCTTTCTTCGTGTTTTGGATCTGGATTGGTTTTGCCAAAACCACCCTTCCGTGTTTTGGGTTCTGGGTTTTGTGTTTTGGATCTGTATTTTTTTGAAAAAAAGCATAAAAACAGCTAAAATCACAGAATTTGTAGGTTTTTCTGCTCCTATGCTATTATTAACCTCAATAACCTTAATTTCCACTCATTTCCAGTCTATTCTGAACACCTCACACCTCACAATAGTGTTTTTATGTCCAAAAGGTTGCACCGAGGTAGCTGGATGACTATGCTAAGCAACACGAGTGGGCGGCACAAACACGTGACCCATCTAGGCATGATACTGCAGTGGCAGACAGGATGGCAGTTTGAAAAACTAGGCCCCAAACTGTACATAATGCAAAGAAAAAAAAGAGGTGCAAGATGGAATTGTCCTCCCACCCACCCTTATGTTGTATAAACAGGACATGCACACTTTAACAAACCAATCATTTCAGCGCCAGGGTCTGCCACACAACTGTGGCTGAAATGATTGGTTCGTTTGGGCCCCCACAAAACAAGCTGGCAATTAATCTGTCCCTGCACAAACTGGCTCTACGGAGGCAAAATGTCATCCTCATCCTCCTCATCCACCGATTCCTCACCCTCTTCAGTGTGTACATCCTCATCCTCACAGAGTATTAATTCGTCCCCGCTGGAACCACAGGTCCCTCTGTACGTTCTGGAGGCTGGTCTCCCTGGAAGAGTTGATAATTCATTTTATGAACATCATCTTCTCCACATTTTGTGGAAGCAACCTCCTACGCCTTTTGCTGACAAGGTTCCCGGCTGCACTAAACACTCTTTCGGAGTACACACTGGAAGGGGGGCAACTCAGGTAAAATAGAGCCAGTTTGTACAGGGACCTCCAAATTGCTTCTTTTTCCTGCCAGTACAGGTACGGACTGTCTGACATGCCTACTTGGATGCTGTCACCGATGTAATCCTTTAACAGACAGACGCACGCTTGTCGCTGCTGCTTTGAGGATGCAAGTGCGGCTACATCGCACACAAGTCACAAACACATTAAAAAAAAAGTTTTTATTTTTTGGAGCACTTTGAGAGTTACACAACCCTTTAACAGACAGACGCACGCTTGTCGCTGCTGCTTTGAGGATGCAAGTGCGGCTACAGCCCACACAATTCACAAAGACAGAAAAAAAAGAACAATATTTTTATTGTTTGTGTAGCACACTTTGAGGGTGTCACCACCCTTTAACAGACAGACGCATGCTTGTCGCTGCTGCTTTGAGGATGCAGGTGGAATCTAGACGGGATTTGGAACCGTGGACACACTACCTCCATCAATTGTCTAAATCCCACTGCACTAATGGCGGATACCGGATGCACGTCTAACACCAACATAGCAGTCAAGGCCTCAGTTATACGTTTTGCTTCAGGATGACTGCTGTCGTACTTCATCCTCATCGCTAGGGACTGTTGGAGGGTCAATTGTTTAGTAAAAGTAGTGATGTTCCTACTTCCTCTCTGGGATGATGAACAACTCCCAGCAGCAGCAATAGCACTAGGAGGAAGTGGTTCTTGATCTTTCCCTATTTTATTTTTATCGGAAAAAGTTTGGTCCTCCATTTATGTTATATTGATATATACGTGCGGCTAAAGCGCACACAAACACAGAAAATATTTTTTTATTTTTACTGGAGAGTAGTGCACTTTGTGGGTTACACCACCCTTTAAGAAAAGAGCCAGCCGGCTCTTTACTTATGGGACACAGGCGCACGCTTGGCGCTGCTCCTTTGTTAATGCACGTGCAGCCACAGTGCACACAAGTCACAAACACAGAAAATATATATTTTTTTGGTTTGGAGTGTACTTTGGGGGTTACAGCACCCTTTAACGGTCAAGCCAGCCGGCCCTTTACTTATGACACAGGCGCACGCTTGGCACTACTTTGTTGATGCATGTGCGGCTACTGCGCACACAATTCACAAACACAGAAAATAATTTTTTTTTGGGTTTGGACTGGAGTGTACTTTGGGGGTTACAGCACCCTTTAACGGTCAAGCCAGCCGGCCCTTTACTTATGACACAGGCGCACGCTTGGCACTACTTTGTTGATGCACGTGCGGCTACTGCGCACACAATTCACAAACACAGAAAATAATTTTTTTTTTGGTTTGGACTGGAGTGTACTTTGGGGGTTACAGCACCCTTTAACGGTCAAGCCAGCCGGCCCTTTACTTATGACACAGGCGCACGCTTGGCACTACTTTGTTGATGCACGTGCGGCTATTGCGCACACAATTCACAAACACAGAAAATAATTATTTTTTTGGTTTGGACTGGAGTGTACTTTGGGGGTTACAGCACCCTTTAACGGTCAAGCCAGCCGGCCCTTTACTTATGACACAGGCGCACACTTGGCAATCCTTTGTTGATGCACGTGCGGCTACTGCGCACACAATTCGCAAACACAGAAAATAATAATTATTTTGGTTTGGACTGGAGTGTACTTTGGGGGTTACAGCACCCTTTAACGGTCAAGCCAGCCGGCCCTTTACTTATGACACAGGCGCACGCTTGGCACTACTTTGTTGATGCACGTGCGGCTACTGCGCACACAATTCACAAACACAGAAAATAATTTTTTTTGGGGTTTGGACTGGAGTGTACTTTGGGGGTTACAGCACCCTTTAATGGTCAAGCCAGCCGGCCCTTTACTTATTTCACAGGCGCACGCTTGGCACTACTTTGTTGATGCACGTGCGGCTACTGCGCACACAATTCACAAACACAGAAAATAATAATTTTTTTGGTTTGGACTGGAGTGTACTTTGGGGGTTACAGCACCCTTTAACGGTCAAGCCAGCCGGCCCTTTACTTATGACACAGGCGCACGCTTGGCACTACTTTGTTGATGCACGTGCGGCTACTGCGCACACAATTCACAAACACAGAAAATAATTATTTTTTTGGTTTGGACTGGAGAGTACTTTGGGGGTTACAGCACCCTTTAACGGTCAAGCCAGCCGGCCCTTTACTTATGACACAGGCGCACGCTTGGCACTCCTTTGTTGATGCACGTGCGGCTACTGCGCACACAATTCACAAACACAGAAAATAATAATTTTTTTGGTTTGGACTGGAGTGTACTTTGGGTGTTACAGCACCCTTTAATGGTCAAGCCAGCCGGCCCTTTACTTATGACACAGGCGCACGCTTGGCACTACTTTGTTGATGCACGTGCGGCTACTGCGCACACAATTCACAAACACAGAAAATATATTATTTTTTTAGCACTTGGGGGGAGCACCCCTGATGGACAGAGCACCCCCTGGACAACACTACAGCACCCCTTTAGGACTGGGACACTGCACAGGACTTTGGAGTGGACACAGCCCCTATGGACAACTGACTGCACAACACAGTTCAGCCAGCCCCTAAGGACTTTGAAGTAGTGGACACAGCCCCTATTAACAACAGCAGCACAGCACAACACAGCCAGCCCCTATGGACTTTGAAGTAGTGGACAACAGCAGCACAGCGCAGCACAGCACAACACAACACTACTCTGCACTACACTAAACTACACAGCCCAGCCAGCCCTAACTCCCACCCTCCCTCTTCACTGTCCACAGCCGAGTGAGAAAATGGCGCCGACGCGGGTACCTTTTATAGGATCCAAAACCCGCGAGACTCGGAAGGCAGGAAGATGACGTTTTGCCTCGATTTCAGATCCGAGTCAGGCTGGAAAAGTCGAGCCTGACTCGGATCGGACTCGGATCGGGGGGGCTCGGGGGGGTTCGGATTTCAGAAATCCGAACCCGCTCACCCCTATTTTCAACAGTTCAAAAAGCAAAAACCTTCTCAGTTTTTCTTTTTCCTTTTCACATCACAAGCACATGTTCACATTCATATACCTTTGTTTTCTGGCCAGAAAAATGCTTTCCCTCATGACAATACCTATTCAGAGGTTTTAACAAGCGATACAAGACTATCTATCAAAATGATTGCTTAAACATGTGGCAGTACTACAGGGAAGATGCATACGCTATTTGCGAATCACCTATTGCAGCGCAAAAGTGACAATAAAAGAAACTGACTTTTCTCTCTTGTCCCTGGATTCTAATCAGTGCTAGTTAGTTAACTCTGGTTACTAACTATACTGTGTGGGAACCATTTTATATGTATGCATTCGCATATGTGCATCTGTGTATTGAAATAGCAAATATGTGTCAGTATGTATGTGAATACGCATATGAGCGTCTATGTGTATGTATGTGAATATACATACGAACGTCTGTGTGTGTGTATATATATATATATATATATATATATGTGCGTTATGTGTGTCAGTGTATGTGTATTATGGATTTGCATTTGTGCACATTGGATTGCACTGACGCAAAGTGACATCCTAGTAACACATCATCCAACCATAGATGACTATATTATTAGATAATAATTGTAAAGCGATCATATCCAATTATTTGACTTTGCCAAGAGGTAAGGACCTTAACCATCTTGGAACCTCCTCCCTGTTACGTCACATGCAGCGCATTCATCAAATTGGAAAGGGTATTTCAAATTCTAAAACTTTGGGGACAAAACAATGCTGGACAAGGATATAGTTTATAAACATTGCTGCAATAACGATAATACTTAAATAAGCAGCAGGGCGCCAGCAACCAAGTGTTAGGTTCCCTTGTTAGGAGTAAGGAGTATATGATCGTATGAAAAAGGGAAGGAGAAGCACATGGGGGGCCCTGCTCATGAGAGCTTACATTTAAAACATGTACTTTATGTATGCAATGTCTTAGTGGTCCATATTCCCAATCATCAGGAATAACAAGTACTGTGCATAAATAAATAATGCCATGGCATGTCATCCTTATCCATACACTGGGTCACCAAACTTTCCGCCATTAGGTCCATAGCACAATTCACAGCTGTAAAAGCAACACCACAAGGCAGCATTGGGCATGTCGACACCTGCAAATGACCAAAATAAACACCAAATAATTTCTAAAAGAAATAACAAAAAGAATCAGGACTGCATTATTAAAAGCAAGGAATAACAACAATTACGTATAAACAAATGTGGTCTTGGCATGTGTCACCCACATTCATGCACTTGGTCACCAAATTGCCCACTTTTAGCTTCCTGGCAAAGTGCATAGCTGTAAAAGCAACACCCCAAGGAACCATGGGTCATGTCTACAGCTGCAAGTGACTAAACTAGGAGTGTGCATTGGCCACTTTTCTTTTTTTTTTTGTTTTGGATCTGGATTGGTTTTGCCAAAACCACCCTTCCTTTTTTTATTTTTGGATCTGTATTTTTTTTGGAAAAAAGCATAAAAACAGCTAAAATCACAAAATTTGGATTCATCTTTTTTCCTACGCTATTAACCTTAATAACATTAATTTCCACTTATATTGTATCTGGGCCAAAAGGTTGCACCAAGGTAGCTGGATGACTATGCTAAGTGACACAAGTGGGCGGCACAAACATGTGGCCCATCTAGGAGTGGCAGACAGGATGGCAGTTTGAAAAACTAGGCCCCAAACGGTACATAATGCAAAGAACAAAGAGGTGCAAGATGGAATTGTCCTTGGGCCCTCCCACCCACCCTTATGTTGTATAAACAGTACATGAACACTTTAACAAACCAATCATTTCAGCGCCAGGGTCTGCCACACAAATGTGGCTAAAATGATTGGTTTGTTTAGGCCCCCACAAAACAAGCTGGCAATTAATCGGTCTCTGTACAAACTGGCTCTACAGAGTCAAGATGTCGTCCTCATCCACTGATTCCTCACCCTCTTCAGTGTTGTGTACATCCTCATCCTCACAGAGTATTAATTCATTCCCACTGGAATCCACCACCACAGGTCCCTCTGTACTTTCTGGAGGCTGGTCTTCCTGGAAGAATTGATAATTGATTTTAATGAATATCATCTCCTCTTCTCATTTTGTGGGAGCAACCTCCTGCGCCTTTTGTTGACAAGGTTCCTGGCTGCACTAAAAACTCTTTTGGAGTACACACTGGAGGGGGGGCAACTTAGGTAAAATAGAGCCAGTTTATACAGGGGCCTCCAACTTGCCTCTTTTTCCTGCCAGTACAGGTATTGTCTGACAATGCTTACTTGGATGCTGTCACCGATGTAATCCTCCACCATTCTTTCAATGGTGACAGCATCATATGCAGTGACAGTAGACATGTTAAATTGTTGGCAGGTTCTTCAGCCCAGACCAGATGTCCAAGCTTGGTCCTGTCTGCCCTGCATCACCACCAGTAGGTTGGTTAGGATATCTAAGTTGTTTTCTGGCAGCCCCAGTTGCGGGAGAAAATGAAGACACTGTTGCTGTGTCACGTTCCACTTCAGCTGACAATGTTTTCACCAGCAGGTCTTTGCACCTCTGCAGGCTTGTGTCCACCAGAAAGAGAGAGACCACATAGGCTTTAAACCTAGGATCAAGCACTGTGGCCAAAATGTAGTGGTCTGATTTCAACAGATTGACCACCCTCAAATCCCAGCAAAGCAAATGAAGGGCTTCATCCACAAGTCCCACATACCAAGCAGAATCGCTCCATCTTAGCTCCTCCTTCACTTTCTCCAGCTGCTTCTGCAAAAGCCTGATCAGGTGCATACCCCTTCCTTTTGCCTATGTCATAGGTGGATGTATAGGCTTGAATGGCCTTTTGCTGCTCCTCCATCCTCTGAAGCATATAGAGGGTTGAGCTCCATTGTGTCACAACCTCTTGCTTCAGGTGATGGCAGGGCAGGTTCAAGAGTGTTTGCTGGTGCTCGAGTCTTCGGTACGCAGTGGCTGAATGGCGAAAGTGGCCAGAAATTTTTTGGGCCACCCAAGAGTCTCCTGCACGCCCTTGTCATTTTTCAGAAAATTCTGCACCACCAAATTTATTGTGTGAGAAAAACATGGGACATGCTGGAATTTGCCCAGATGTAATGCCCGAACAATATTGGTAGTATTGTCAGATATCACAAATCCCCAAACTTTAAGTGGAGTAAGCCATTGGGTGATGATTTCCCTCAGTTTCTCTAAGAGGTTGTCAGCGGTGTGCCTCTTACTGAAACCAGTGATAAACAGCATAGCCTGCCTTGGAACGAGCTGTCATTTCTGAGATGCTGCTACTGGTGATGCTGCGGTTGTTGCTGCATAAGGTGATACATCTACCAAGTGGGCTGTCATAGTCTTATAGTCCTTAGTCTGCCCTGTTCCACATGTCCATGGTTAAGTGGACATTGGTTACAACCGCATTTATTAGGACACTGAGGACACTTTTTCTGATGCATCTGTACCTCGGTATCGCCTGCCTAGTGAAGTGGAATCTAGATGGGATTTGGTACCGGAGACACGCTACCTCCATCAATTGTCTAAATCCCACTGCACTAATGTTGGATACCGGATGCACGTCTAACACCAACACAGCTGTCAAGGCCTCAGTTATCTGCTTTGCAACAGGATGACTGCTGTTGTACTTCATCTTCCTCGCTAAGGACTGTTGGAGGGTCAATTACTTAGTAAAATAAGTAGTGGTGTTCCTACTTCCTCTCTGGGATGATGAACAACTCCCAGCAGCGGCAGCAGTAGGCGTAGCAATGCAAGATCCTCCGGAGTAATCCCGGATAAGAGAGGAGTCAGTCATGCCAGTGACATGGCCTGCAGGACTACTTACGATCCTGACTGAGGAGGAAATTGACGAGGAGGGAGTTGACGGTGTGGTTTGCAGGCACTTGGATACAACAGGACAAAGAGATTTAGGTGTCCCTGGACTGCTTATGGTCTTAGCCATATTTCCTGAATTTGACAGTAACTGTTTATGAATACGCTGCAGGTGACGTATAAGGGTAGATGTTCCTAGGTGGTTAATGTCCCTACCCCTACTTATTCCACCTTTACATATGGTACATATGGCAAGACAGTTGTTCTCTGGATTTGGATAGAAATATTTCCAGACCAAAGAGGTGGAATGTTTGGTCTACTGCTCAGGCATGACCGTGATGGTCTTTTTCATCCCACGGACAACAACTGTCTCCCCCGGAGCCTAATTTAAACAAACCACATCGCCATCAGAATCCTCCTCACCAACTTCCTCCTCAGCGCAAGCTACACCAATATCCTCATCCTGTTGTACTTCAACAGTGACATCTTCAATTTGATTATCAGAAAATGGACTGTGGGTACTCCTTCCAGCACTTGCAGAGGGTGGGCAAATGGTGGAAGGAGCCACCTCTTCCCATCCAGTGTTGGGAAGGTCAGGCATCACAACCACTGCCACACTTGAACTCTCCTTGGGGATTTGTGATAACTTCTTAGAACGCACAGTTCTTTGCTGTGCTTTTGCCATCTTAACTCTCTTCATTTTTCTGGGAGGAGGAGGGCTTCCATCGTCATGTGAAGCTGAACCACTATTCATGAACATAGGGAAAGACCTTAGCTGTTCCTTGCCACTCCATGTCATAAATAGCATATTGGCACGTTTTTATGTTTCTCCTCAGATGATTGAAAGTTATTTTTTAAGGTTATTTTACTGAACTTTGGCTTTTTGGATTTTATATGCCCTCTACTATGACATTGGGTAACGGCCTTGGCAGACAACGTTGATAGCATTTCATCATCTATGTCATGACAAGTGGCAGCAGCTTCAGCACTAGGAGGAAGTGGTTCTTGATCTTTCCCTATTTTATCCTCCAAATTTTTGTCCTCCATTTATGTGATATTGAAACATGTGGCTAAGGTGTGCACACAAACACAGAAAAAAACACTTGATTTATTTGGGCACTTGGGGTTACACCGCCCTTCAACAGACCAGCTGGCCCTTGACTTATGACACAGGCGCACACTTGGCGCTGCTACTTTGTTGATGCACGTGCAGCTAACACACACACAAAGATAGAAAAATAACACTTATTAAATGTTTTAATTTTTTGGGGCACTTTGGGGGTTACATCACCCATCAACAGACTAGCCAGCCCTTGACTTATGACTCAGGCACACGCTTGGTGCTGCTACAGATGTGCCCAGCTAGTTTGTTGCTCATAGCGTGCCATTCAGGCCTCCTGTGTCTCGCCATGGATCATTACATTATGGCTGTACTGTGGCGTACCATGGTATTCTACAATGAAAGATAAGCCATGGCATGTAATACACTGCTTAACCTCTAGGTGGCGAGTGCTCCACTGATAAAATTTGTACTGCGGTGGGATGTTGAGAGAAATGCTTTCAGTTCAGTAGAGTTCTTTAAAATAATTGAACTTCAGTTTCTCTGTCATTATGTAATGCTTAGTGTGCATCTTTTGGTCAATGTTAGCTACTATATGGCTGCTTTATTGGAACTCAATACAGTAATATGCAACTACTGTAGGGTCAGTTTTGGGGACAGGTACTTTGCAGCACAGTAATAGAGATGAGTCCACATACATAAATCCTTCATGCACTACAAGTTGCTCCACACATAGCGAAGGAGTGCTGTGTGACGTGGTAGCGCCGAGTGTCTTTTATACATCTTTTACCGTAACTTGCATCTTATTAGCACAAGCAGCTTCTGCTGATTAAAATGATATGCAGCATGCTTATGTTCTGTGAGGCAGTACGGGTGTATCTGCAAGCAAATCACTACGTTAAAGTGTTACAGTCGCTAATGTAATGTTTTGCATGCAGATACACCCAAACTGGATCACAGAATATAGGCATGCTGCTTGTACTATCTATTCAATTTGCTGTATGATTCAGATGCATTTGAAGGAAAAAATTTGCATAAAAGACGCTTGCGCTACCGAGTCACGCCATGCCATAACAGAATTCACACACACCACCAAGTGATTTATTTTTAATCTAGTAAGGAAGTTTCAAAAGAAGAAGAAGAAGAAGAAAAAAACTCCCCTTCCGTGATTTGAACCCCGGACCCCAAGGTGCAAGGTGCAGACCTTACCCACTAGCCCACACACTCTAGCCATGTTGAGAGCTGCACCTGTTGTGTATGTGGTGTGAAGTTTGCAAATTAAAGCAGGCAATGTGAACAATGTCAATAGCAGGCTCAGCATGTGGCAGCATTGAATAGAAGTGAATGATGGTGGGAAGCCATATAATGAGCTCAATGCAGTTGAATAGTAATTGTGTGATGGTGGGGGGAGGTGGTGAAGAAACTTGGGTGGCCATACACAGAGAGAAAGGGAGAAGGGAAGTGCAAAGTATTGAAGTTGACATGATCTCTCTTTATGAAAAACTTGCCCCCCGTTATGTGTTACAATACAATGTCTGCTGTATAGCAGAAATGCCAAGTGGTGGGATGTCGAGAGAAATATTTTGAGTCTAAGGAGTGCTGTGTGACTTGGTAGTGCTGAGCGTCTTTTATGCATCATTTATGCATCTTTTTACCCTTAAATGCATCTTATTAGCACAAGCCACTTCTGCTGATTAAAATCATATGCAGCATGCCTATGTTTTGTGAGCCAGTATGGGTGTATCTGCAAGCAAATCAATACGTTAATGTGTTAGTCACTGTAAGTGTAACATAACATTTCGCATGCAAATGGCTCACAGAACATAGGCATTCTGCATATCATTTTAATCAGCAGAAGCTGCTTGTGCAATCAATTCGATTTGCTGTATGATTCATATGAACTTGAAGGTAAAAAGTCACATAAAAGATGCTCATGCTACTGAGTAATCATGTCTCGGTGAAAACTTTGCATGGCTGTGACCCCTGTCTGAGCCAATGAGACAAATATATATTTTTTAACAGTACCGGACTCACACACATACTGTACTGTTATTATTTAATACTTTATTACACATTCTTCTACAGCCCTGATTCCATGAGCAAATTATATACTATAGTGTTCCGAATCACAGCTTCTGTCAGTCAATCATTGGATGGTGATACAGAAGATGCATTGGAACTCTGATGCATGTGCTGTGTAGTTTAGGAAAAGTGACACCTGGTGTACAAAAAGTTGTATTACACGATATGACTTTCTTCCAGTGCTATGCTACATTCCGTTAAGAAACATTCTGTGTGGCACAACTCAAGGCACGAGATGCAAGGCATGCTACATGGCTGTATGGAGCAACAAACTAGCTGGGCACATCTGTACTTTGTTGATGCACATGCAGCTAATGCGCACACAAACACAGAAAAATAAACACTTTTTAAATGTTTTCATTTTTTTGGGCACTTTGGGGGTTACACCACCCTTCAACAAACCAGTCAGCACCCAGATGCATGCTTGGTGCTGCTACTTTGTTGATGCACATGCGGCTAACGTGCACACAAACACAGAAAAACATTTTTTTTTGCATTTGGGGTAGCACCACTGATGGACAGAGCACCTCCTGGACAACACTACAACACTCCTTTAGGACTGCAGTGACACAGGAGCCACTTCTGTATGCACACAGCTACTATGGACTACACAGCCTTTATGGGACAACAGCACTGTACAACACAGTCCAGCCAGCCCCTATGGACTTTGGACACAGCCCCTATGGATGGGATGTACTCAGGAAACCGATGGTCTAAATACCAACCGCCAGCTTCCTGACTATCTAAATCCAGCATAGTATTAATGACAGGTGCCTGGCATTATCCATACTAATGACCAACGCCCGGTATACCGAACGAAGGTAAGCCGGGTGCGGACAGCCTCTGGGGTGGAGGGTTAGGTTTTAGGACTCCCAGGGGGACTCAGGGTTAGGTCTAGGCTAGGGGAAGGGGGGTTATGGTTAGGCACCCCTGGGGGGAGGTTAGGGTTAGGCACCTCCCCGGGAGACCTAGGTTTAGGCTGTGGGGAAGGGGGGGTTAGGTTTAATAGGTTTAGGGAGGGGTTTAGGTACTTGTGGGGAGGTTAGGGTTAGGCACCCCTAAGGGAGAGCTAGGGGGTAGAATTAGGTTAGTGATACTTAGCTTTTAACGATCAGGATTTTCACCCTTGTCAGGCTGCCGCTGTCAAGATTTTAACCGCTGGCCATGCAGCCAGCGGTAATACCTACTACACCCCTGTGGACAACAGCAGCACCAGCACAGCAACCCCCACCCTCCCTCTTCACTGTCCACAGCCGGATTGAAAAATGCCGCTGACGTGGTGACCTTTTATAGAATCCAAAACCTGCGAGACTCCAACAGCGCAAGGGTGAAGTTTTGCCTCATTCCGGGAACTGAGTCTGGCAGGAAAACCAGAGCTGGACTCAGTTCCTGGCTCGGATCGGGGGGGCTTGGGGGGATTCGGATTTCTAGAATCCGAACCCGCTCATGCCTGATTTTTTATATATATATATATATATATATATATATATATATATAATATACACAAACAGATCATTTAGTGCGCATAAACAAATTAAACACTATATCTAGGAATGCAGGTAAATCATTAAAGTATTAAATGTATGTACGCAAATCATATTATATACCTAGATGAATAAACCATTTGATTAATGTAGAGTCTTTAATGCAGAGAAGTCATTCAAACCCTACCCATAATCCCTGTAATAATGTTATCATTAAATGGACACATAAATCACCATAGTCATCCCAGGATACTGAATGCAATATAGGTATCTATAAATACTGAAACAAGTAATCAAACACTTGTAAATAACAACGGTGTTGTTGAACCCCCATAAGAACATACATACATATGCATACACATATGCCTAAATATATATATATATATATATTTTGTGTATGTACTGTGCGTATATATGTATATATATATATATATATATATATATATATATATATATATATACAGAATGTATGTGAACATCGCTGAAAATCATGACACCAGAAAACCATGTATATTAACCCAATGTGAACTGCTGGGGGAGCAAAAAGTCTCCATCAGCTTTATTCTACATGTCTGGTGTCTTCTAGGGATACCTTATTAAAAACTGAAATGTGTCATTGGTGGGACGCTATCAATTTACAAAAATATATAGCTAAAAACATGGTCCCAAGTGGTCTAATGGTGCGTACACATGGTACGACTCTTATGAGCGATTTGAACGATATCGCTCATATTGTTATTGTTCATATCGTTCACTTTTTTGCAGTCACCAACCTGACAACGATGCACGTTCCCGCTTGAACGATAACGATATCTATGGTCTTTCATGCATGCATGCCAACTTGGACGATTTTGTAAAGATTTCCCTGTAAAAAGATAGCTTCACTGAAATATCTATTATATATATCTCTCTTGGATATCTATCAGTGTACAACCAAAATCGTTTGACCTGCACTACAGAAATTTGGAGGGAAATCTATCAACAATATCTATGGTTGTTAAAGTTGTTCCGTGTTTATGCAGCATATGAATTTTTAAAACTTTTCTTTTCAGGATGACCCAGATCTAATGTTCGGTTTCCTTGATGAAATTATTGATAAAATATATAGAGTGTAAGGTGAGCCAAGTCACCAAAAAGAAGATCTAGAATCCCAAATGACTACTTTTTAAGGAATATGATTCATTCAAAGAAAAGATATGCAGGTTAATCAAAGAGTTGAGGCATTTGAAAAATCAGTTATTGATAAGAAAATTATACATTTAAATGAGACATTGAGGATTATAGAACCAACAACATAAGAACATATAGTAAAAACTTTAATAATGGGAATAGAAATATATACACGCGGCGCCCCAGAAACCTATTTAAAACACCCAATACATTGTTTAATACATATAAAATGGAATACAACCAGCAAAGAATAAGAAGAGAGGAAAAAAGGTCCAAATATAATCAGTTCACAAGAACTCCAGCAAATTTAGAATATAGAAGGCCCAGAATAAGCCCTAATAGAGATCTAGGAGCAAGACCCAAAGTAAATCATAGGAGATTTTCTAATAGAGAGGATTCAACTTCCCCATCCATTTTTTTACAACAAAATCAGTCTCAAACTCTAAAAAACATCCATCATCCAAATTAATACCAAGCCCTGTCACCAGGTCGACAAAAAAGACAAAGGGAAAATATAGAGGAAAGAGGGGAGGACAAAACAATAAAAAGAAAATCACATCAAGTAAAGGCGTATTTAATATTGAAATACACAACTAACAGAATCCCAAATAAAATTATTAGGTAAAGGGCTCTCTCTTGCTCCTTCTTCAGAAGCAAATATGTTTGATCTATTTGTGGAATTAAATAATTTACTCAGGCTCTATGCCATAAAAAGTATTTTACAAAGAAAAAACTAAAAGGATTAGCAGAACATACCAATCCCATTGTACTTGATGATTTGGATAAATTGGTTGTCTCTGAACTTGAAGAATTGCTCACGGAAAGCAATTATGATACTTAGTGACCAACTCAGACTGATTTATAATTATAAGGAATCGACTATATCGAATAAGAAATTTAAACCATGTTCTGAGATTTTTCCCTTGATAAAGAAAGGACCCAATAAAGATTGCTTTTACCAAAGCACCCTGGAAGGATTGAAACATATTTGCATGCATAAATCCAAAGTTTCTCATCACAATTTATCATTAGGAGAGAGAAGAGTGATTAAAGAACTAACTGGAGATCAAGCAATCATAATTAAGGCAGCAGACAAGGGGGATGGAGTTTTGATCCAAAATATAGAAGATTACAAAGCAGACGCAAACAGGTTTCTTCTTAATAGTAGTTTCGATACTAGTTTGGATCACAACCCATTCCACAAATATCAAGTAGAATTGAAGCAGATCTTAGATGAAGCATTGAAGGAGGGACTCATATCCAGGGAAGAATGGAAGTTTATATATGTTGCTTTTCCCATCACACCCATTTATTATCACTTACCAAAAATACACAAGTCACTTTTGGTACCCCCGGGTCGACCTATTATTTCGGGGGTGGGGTCACTCACTAGTAGTCTCTCGCACTATATTGATTTTCATTTACAGCCTTAAGTAGTTTCACTCAAATCACATATCAGATTCTACATATGTATTGAATCTAATAAGAGACATCAAATGGAAGGATAGCTATGGCTTCCTAACACTAGATGTGGAATCCTTATATTCGTATATCCCACATAAAGATGGTATTGATACCATGAAAAAAGTCTTTGAAAATACAAACACATTCTCCCCAGAACACCAGAAATTTTTATTGGATTCTATTTGGTTCATATTGACACACAATCACTTTTTATTTGATAGTATACACTTTTTACAGGTGATGGGGATGAGGTTTGTGCCAAGTTACGCCAACCTATACGTGAGCACCTTTGAAGAGGACTTTGTGTGGGAATCTCATCCTATATGACTGCTATATAGATGATTTATTTATTATTTGGGATGGGGATGCACAATTTTTTGTACTATAAAAGCACGCATTATAAGCCATGGAGGGATAACATCCCAAAAGGACAATTAATGCACAGAAAAATAAATTGTAGTCTAGAGTCTACCTTTAAGCACCAGTCCCAGGATATGTTAGTTCATTTTTCAGAGAGAGGTTATCCGAATCCTCTTTTGGATGAGGCTCTAAATGAGGTGTGTCAAATGGATAGAAATAATCTACTAAAGCCCTCCACCAAAAGAGCTAACAGTGATGGATTGAATCTTACCCCTAAAATGAATGAAGATAAAAAAGATCTTATTCTTTTTATATGTAAATATAATAGATCTGCATACCAAATAAAAAATCTGGTATTAAAAAATTATCCATTATTAAAGAGAGACACAGTTTTAGGCACAATAGCAGATAAACAGAGAGTTATATTTAAGAAGAGTTGCAACTTAAAAAATATCTTGGCACCAAGCTTCCTAAAAAGTACTAAGAAGAAAATAAATCTAGATAGAGACTCCTGGCTTTCCTGTCCCACAATGGGGTTCTTCAAATGTGGGAGCTCAAGATGCGGTATGTGCTC
Organism: Taudactylus pleione; assembly: GCA_031769625.1. NCBI lineage: Eukaryota > Metazoa > Chordata > Amphibia > Anura > Myobatrachidae > Taudactylus > Taudactylus pleione. The sequence continues at coordinate 401,845 of JAUIMM010000853.1, read as the reverse complement.
ATACACAAGAGATAAAACAAAAGAAGTATTTTTACAATTTTGGAACAAACAATACAAAATTAGAGAATTCATTAATTTTAAAACACAATATGTAATGTATGTGGGTGCAACTTACTTTACATCGGCAGAACAATTAGGAACTTGAGAACTAGGTTTGAACATAAGAGGAACATCTTAAATAAAGTTATGACACATAGTGTCTCTAGAAACTTTGCTCTCCATCATAATAGCAATCTAGAGAGTCTAAAAATTATAGGGGTGATCACTATAAGCAACTCTTTAAAAGAGGTTTACTGGATTCATGATTTCAACTGTTTATATCATGATGGTCTAAATGAAGCCCTAGACCTAAATTAAGCCTTATGAAAATAACCATTAAATCTTCATTCTCATTTGTTATTAGAGTATGAGTTTATTTGAGTTGAACTACCCATTGTATGTAGTGGTGTGGCTAATGGTGCCCACCCAACTTTAGGTATTCTTACTCATATATGTATAATATTGATCTCTATCTATGCTGGTAAGGTTATAGATCTTACTCTCAATCTACCTTTTTTTAAACTTGTGTTTACTGATCTCTGGGTACTGCAACCTATATATCTATATAAGGGTTGTCTTTAATTATGTTGAGATTTTTACATCTCAAACTGTAATTTCCTCTTCCCTCCACACCTTCTTGGCATAGGATTCTTCAGCCGATGGGGTTACCGGGAGGATTTATTGTAATTTGGTTCCTTTATGTAACTTTCCTTTTTTTTCTGTTCTCTCCCCCCCCTTTTGTTATTTTTCTCCCCCCTTTATTTTCCCTCTCTCTTTATCCCTAGAAGACACTAGTCATGTTGAATAAAGCTGATGGAGACTTTTTGCTTTATGTATATATATATATATATATATATATGTGTGTGTAGTGTATGTGTGAAACAAAGAATGAAATAATTAGTATATATATAAAAAGCCTTAATGGCTTACAGGTTTGTCTGAGACCTATTAATCAACAATTAAAACAACAAATAAAACCACAGAGACAGTGTATAAATACAATTGAGATAACGATGGAAAATAAGTGCAAATAGATAAATATAGCAGCTTATCTGAGTGTAAATGAAAGGTAGTTTGCCAGAGTTCATGAGGCATAGGACAAAACGTGTTGGGAGTGGTCCTCTAAGACTTCATCACCCCCCTTGATGAAGTTTTAGGATGAAACGCACTGGGAGTGGTGCTCTATGCCTCATGAACTCTTGTAAACTACCTTTCGTTTACACTCAGATAAGCTGCTATATTTATCCATTTGCTCTTATTTTCCATCGTTATCTCAATTGTATTTATATGTATATGTGTAAAGGCATATGTGTATGTATGTTCTTAGGGGGGTTCAACTACACAGTTGTTATTTACAAGTGTTTGATTACTTGTTTGTGAAAGTACAGGGATTTATAGATACCTAGATTGCATTCAGTAAGCTGGGATGACTAGAGTGATTTATGTGTTGATTTAGTAATAACATTATAACAGGGATTATGGTTAGGATTTGAATTACTTTTCTGCATGAAAGACTCCTCTTCATAAATCAAATGATTTTTTCATCTAGGTATATCATTTGATTTGTGTATATACAGTAAATTATTTACCTGCAATTCTAGATATATTGTTTTATTAGTGTACGTGCACTAAATGATCTGCTAGTATGTATGTATGTGTGTATATATATATATATATACACATATAAACACAATAAGTGGTATATTGAATGGATCTGAGACAAATTTGAAATTATATTTTATCCTGATTTCAGTTAATAAAAATAAAAATTAGTATTACATATATACAACATATATATATATATATATATATATATATATATTATACTCATACAGTAAACAATATACAGCACTCACATCCCTTGAATTGTAATCCAGCAGGGTGCTCCACTAGAGAGAAAACCATATAGGTACTCCATGTATATATCCAAAATATTGGCTAACCCAGTAGCCAAAATGAGGGCACTCATTACACTTTGTAAATAGAAATCAATCAGTTTTAATGAAAAAATAGCATATCACCATATTTGTAATCGGCGTTTCGACCCCTGGGGGTCATTATCAAGACAGGACACCACAGACAAGTGTCCAGCATGCTGATTGATTTCTATTTACAAAGTGCGGGGTTAGCCAATTTTTGGTATATGTGTGTATATATATATAATATATATATATATATATAATTTATTATTATTATTATTCGAATTCAGTGATTAATAGTGTCATTATTTTCTTTTGGATTTATTACATACGTATGCTTAACGAATAAATAGTAGCATCTTTACTGGCATCACAACAATGCTTGTGGCTATTCACATTGCTATAAGGTGTGTGAAGGGTTTAATTAAGGATAAGCCATCCTCCTGCATTAAATTGATTGCAATTTATGATCTTCTGAAGTGATCATATATGTTTCAAATATTGTATATATATATATATATATATATTGTTGATATTAAAATGAACCTCTATATACACCTTCCTATACCTTCTAATATCCTGCCTATACCTTCTAATATCCTGCCTATACCTTCTAAGGATGACGCTAATTTGCGTACGCAGTCATACAGTAAATAAATACTTAGACCTGGAATCTGTGGTTCCAAAGCACAAGTATTATTCAAGTAAAAGTGCAGTCAGTTACACGCTATTGATCCAGACACAATTAGACGCAAAGGAATTATACAGACCCAAGTACAGTATACATATGCAGCGCTTCCGGACCCGGTGATAGGCATCAGCAAGAGACCCCTTGTCATTCAGCATTCAGCAAGAAGACTAAGAACCCAGCATTATTTATACCCCCCCAGAATAGACCGGACAATAGAGACGTTTGTTGCTGATGTCATTGGTTCCCAGGGGAGAAGCATCTGTTACAGAGCATTTAACAGGCTGGTTCAAATAGACTCTCCCAGCCTCTAACAGCTTGAGGTCTTTCCCCTCCCACCCCCAATGCTGCATCCTAACAGTTGTTCATAAAATATACATTTTGTTGCTTGTAGTCTCTGCGGTCCATAAGTTGAGAATGCATGATGCGATCTCCACACCGATAGTACCGGAATTCTATTGAAAGAGTATGCATCAGTACGAACCCAAACATGACTTTCCTAGTATATATGGAACCCACTTCTGCACCCTGATGACAAAGCCGTTCCGGCTTTGAAAAGTCGTCTCAATAAAGTATGCACTTTACTTTTTGAAATAGTCCAGATGAGTGCCGCCTCCTTCTATATGGAAGACTGGTTTTATATATATATATATATATATATATATATATATATATAAAGTGTAACAAATCAGCGGCACTTGGAGTCTGAAAAATGCTCATTTAATGTGTACAACAACACATATCACTGTCACCAACGTTTCGGAGTGGTAAACCCCTTTGTCAAGGTGTAAAAGAAGAAAAAAGAAAGAAAAACAGCTTACCTTATACCAAGAGAAGCCCGCCAGAAGTGAAAGATCGGACGCCGCCCGGGACCCCACGCGACGCTGCCGGAGTCCCGCACAACTGATGTCATCACGACAAGCATCCCTGGAAACCTAGGTAACCAGTAGGCAAGCACTCTGACGCAGCTAGCCGTCCTGCATAGGGAGAACAAGGAAAGTGGTGTAAACAGAAACTGAAATATATACACATAAAAAGATCTCAAGTGACACAACGAATGATAAGAGACTGAGACACCATATAAAAGCGCCAATAAAGAGAGACATACAATGTTACTGTTGTGAATGATAATAACATGTGGAACCCCACTAGAGGGTGATCAGAAAGCAAACAAATAGGTTCCACTATGTCCTTGCAAACCGCCTGGGTAGGAATGCCCGATTTGATAACAACGGGTCTCACAAATTCCGTAGGGTAAAGAGACCCCTCATGTATGACAGAGTAGTGCTGAATATACCCACCCAGCTGGTGCAAAAAATCGTAAATTAATTAAACACGTTCCAATTAATTCTTTTGTTGAGGCCAAAGGGACTGATTGTCCGTAAATTATACATCCATCTTGCTTCTACCTGTAGAAGGCGAGCCGCCCTATCACCTCCTCTGATGTTTTTAGCCACATGATCTATGGCCATATGTTTTAAATCACCAAAGGTGTGGTTCTTCTCGTGGAAGTGCCTGGCCACCGGTTGATCTGTTGTCTTGCCTGCCAAGGCTGCTCTGATTGCAGAGCGATGCAGAGCCATGCGCTCTCTCATTGTTCTAGTGGTCTTCCCGATGTATAAAAGGTCACAAGGGCACTTTATTAAATAAATGATGAAGGCAGAAGTACATGTCAGAACGTGCTTAATGTGATAAATCCGTGATTGAGGGTGGATGAATGAACTGCCGATGATCATATGTTGACACGTAGTGCACTTTAAACACTTTAAAGTCCCGTGATGAAAAAGCAGCTAAGAAAACACCGTACATGCAGTGGTGGGCTAAACACCTTGAAGATAGGCTGTATAAGTAAAAAACTGAGTGGTGCCTTGTCCCAAGTAGGTCCGGAACAGGATCCAGTCCTAACAGTGTATATACATCCAGCGGACCGGCACTCTGCTTTCCTCAATCAAACAATGCTCCAGTGCCTTCCGTAATAGAAAGGTAAGTGTAACAAATTAGCGGCACTTGGAGTCTGAAAAATGCTAATTTAATGTGTACAACAACACATATCACCGTCACCAACGTTTCGGGGTGGTAAACCCATTTGTCAAGGTGTAAAAGAAGAAGAAAGAAAGAAATTTCAGTTTCTGTTTACACCACTTTCCTTGTTCTCCCTATGCAGGACGGCTAGCCGCGTCAGAGCGCTTGCCTACTGGTTACCTAGGTTTCCAGGGATGCTTGTCGCGATGACGTCAGTTGTGCGGGACTCCGGCAGCGTTGCGTGGGGTCCCGGGCGGCGTCCGATCTTTCACTTCTGGCGGGCTTCTCTTGGTATAAGGTAAGCTGTTTTTCTGTCTTTTTTCTTCTTTTACACCTTGACAAAGGGGTTTACCGCTCCGAAACGTTGGTGACGGTGATATGTGTTGTTGTACACATTAAATGAGCATTTTTCAGACTCCAAGTGCCGCTGATTTGTTACACTTACCACACTTACCTTTCTATTACGGAAGGCACTGGAGCATTGTTTGATTGAGGAAAGCAGAGTGCCGGTCCGCTGGACGTATATATATATATATATATATATATATATATGATAGATAGATATAATTTTTTTAATTTGTTTTATTTATGACATCTATAATATAAGTAATTAAGTTAATGAATGAAGACACACAGGTGTGTCATCTAAAGCTTTTTGAATCTGGTATATAAGAGGGCTGTTTCCCTCTGGACATATCCTTCTGAGGAAATCCCATACAGGAAGAAATGTGTTAGGGATACCAGGACCTTATCTCCACAGAACTATACCTACTAGATTATGCTGTCCCAATATCCTACAAGAGATTGTGGATGCTGGATATTTGCTACGATTCACACGGCTGACTCAGGACAGGTTGCAGACAAAGCACCGGCACAAGTGGACATGCTAACCAGGCAGCGCGCCACTGCCCGGACCGAGAGGCAAAGAGCTGGGAACTGTCAAGCCATCACTATAGATGCACAGTGCAGCAGCCACAACTTCGCTAGAGACCTGCCGATTATGCTCACCGCAGTAACTGCACAGAAGTCCCTTTATATGCAGATCGCATTATAGTAAACGAGAGACCTGCTAAGGCGCCACATTGGGACTATTTTTGCGGTTGGTTTTGCATCCATCACCCGCTCGTTGCTCCCTTTGGTGAAAAATGCATAAAGGTAAAATATACTGTACATACAGCATCTGCTAATATATTGAGAAGATTTTACATGGATTCTATACTAATACTAACAAGTGACCAGATCCACACTTTTATCGATCAGATAATTCAAAAGTAAATATAATAGATATTATCGCAGTGGAGATTTGTCACAAATACCTTCTCATTCAATATATACATTTTTTACCAATTACACACAGCCAGTGTGTGGATCCAGCAACCATTCTTATATTGAGACATTCCTTTTCAGCTGGATGCAGCTGCAAGGATTTAATTGATACTTAAGTCTAAGGTTTATATTAGAGCTGTGGGGATACATGTATTTGTACTGTGGTTAGTTTTAATATATTAAGTTATAGCTATGCAATGTATTGATATGATTTCTATTTATTGTGATGCTTTTTTCACTTTGAACTCTAGAGGTGCATACACACAACGATTTCCAGTATGAACGATTTTCGTAAACGATTTTCGTTTATGAAAGTTGAACAAAAATCGTTTTTGAAGGAAAGAATGAACGATTTTCACAAACGATTTTGCAAATGATGAACGAAATCGTTTGTATGTAAATGAGGCATGCCTACAAACTCATTTTATTGGTCCATTTTGTTAAAAAGGATTGGTAATTTTTTAAGTGGATGTTGTTTGGTGGGAGGGCATTTCCACACAGAATAAAAAGGCTGTCGGCCATTTCCAAAGTCTACATTTATGCTCTGTGGCTAGTTTGGTGTGGTTTATACCTCCTAAATGTTGTTGCATAGCTAATGTGCTTGGCTTTGTTTCTGGCTTGCCTGTTAACAAAGTGCGTTCTTTGTGCTTCTGTGATGGATCCCATAAGTCAGAGTGTTCTGGTGGTTTATGCTGGAGTTGTCATGTTTTCTGGCAGGAGGAGGTCTGAGAGGAGGAGAAGGCCTTGTTTCTGTTGGACGAAGGAGTGGCTGTTGCGCCGGGAGACCATGTTGCATATGCCCCTCTTGATGGAGATACGTGAGAATAACCCTGATGATTTCAGGAATTTCTTGCGTATGGACGACCAGACTTTCCAGGACTTGCTGCGGCTTGTTACCCCTGTCATCCAGAGGCAGGATACAGCCATGCGGCAGTCTCAAAGCCGGCCCTAGGCATAGGCATTCTAAGCTAATGCCTAGGGCATCTGGAAAATGCCTTAAGGGCATTCCACGGCTCTGCAGCTGCCCCCCCGTCGCCAGCCGCATTCGGAGCTCAGCGGTCAGGTGGGAGCCAGGTCAGAATGAGCTTCTGCATAGAAGCTCATTCTGACTACAAAGGACAAGGAAGATGGGCGCTGCTGCTAGAGGCCGGGAATGCTGTGCATACCCGGCCGCGGCCACTCCTCCCATCATCCTTTGCGGAGCAGAGGATGGCTCCGCCTCCATTTTCCCGGCCCGCCGCACAGCGCCATCGGACCAGGCAGGCACCACTTCGCCGAGCACTGCAGGCAGTAACTGCACAGCCCAGGACTACAGGACGGCTCCGTCGACTCCCACTCCAGCCTGGCTGACCAGAGACAAACAACAAGAAGAGTCTCGGTAAGTTAGCTCAGGCTGGGAGAGGGGCATACTGTATATGTGTGTATATTATATATATATATATATATATATATATAGTATATTTATCTATATGTGTGAGTCTGTATGTATATATATATATATTATATACTGTATATTTATCTATGTGTGTGTGTGTATATATATATATATATATATATGTGTGTCTGTGTATATATATATATATATATATATATATATACTGTATATTTATCTATATGTGTGTGTGTATATATTATATGTGTGTGTATATATATATATATATATATATATATATATATTCATATAATATGTGTATGTATATATACTATACATATATATGTGATATAAATTTTAATGTGTGTGTATATATTATATATACAGTATATATAAATATATATATATACAATTAATGTGTATGTATGTGTATATATATATACACACACACATGTATATATATGTGAGCTATATATTAATGTGTGTATTTATAATATATATATTGATGTGTTTGTATATGTATGTATATATATATATATATGTGTACAGAATAGTCCGGCACTCGCCAATGGGAAACGCCATGTGCCAGTCCAACAAAAGTGCACATGTATATGGGAAAAACGGAGCGCACCCCACAGGTCTCAGCAGCAACAGTAAAACAAACCAAACAGAGCAGGTAGTATATGCCAACATGCGCTGAAACGTTGGCATATACTACCGTCTCTATCTGGTTTGTTTTACTGTTGCTGCTGAGACCTGTGGAGTACCCTCCATTTTTTCATATATATATATATATATATATATATATATATATACACATACAGTCAGGTCCATAAATATTGGGACATTGACAGAATTTTCAGATTTTGGCCTTTATTCACCACCACAATGGTTTTGAAATAAAACAAACAAGATGTGCTTTAACTGCAGACTTTCAGATTTAATTTGAGGGTAATTACATCCAAATCGGGTGAACGGTGTAGGAATTACAATAGTTACAATATGTGCCTCCCACTTTTTAAGGGGCCAAAAGTAACGGGACTATCAACGCAAAAGCTATTTCATGGACAGGTGTGGGCTATTCCCTCATTATTTCACACTCTCCAGGAGGTAGATGTATATGTGTCAAAGTCAACAATCAAGAGAAGACTTCACAAGAGTGAATATAGAGGGTTCACCAGAAGATGAAAACCATTGGTGAGCCACAAAAACAGGAAGACCAGATTAGAGTTTGCCAAACAACATCTAAAAAAGCCATTACAGTTCTGGAACAACATCCTATTGACAGATGAGACAAAGATCAACTTGTACCAGAGTGATGGGAAGAGAAGAGAAGGAAAGGAACTGCTCATGATCCAAAACATACCACCTCATCAGTGAAGCATGGTGGTGGTAGTGTCATGGCGTGGGCATGTATGGCTGCCAAATGGAACTGGTTCCCTTGTATTTATTGATGATGTGACTGCTGACAAAAGCAGCAGAATGAATTCTGAAGTGTTTCAGGCAATATTATATGCTCATATTCAGTCAAATGCTTCAGAACTCATTGGACAGCGCTTCACAGTGCAGATGGACAATGACCCGAAGCATACTGCAAAAGCAACCAAAGAGTTTTTTAAGGCTAAAAAGTGGAATGTTATGCAATGGCCAAGTCAATCCCCTGATCTGAAACCGATTGAGCATGCATTTCACTTGATGAAGACAAAACTGAAGGGAAAATGCCCCAAGAGCAAGCAGGAACTGAAGACATTTGCAGTAGAGGCCTGGCAGAGCATCACCAGGGATGAAACCCAGCGTCTGGTGATGTCTATGCGTTCCAGACTTCAGGCTGTAATTGCCTGCAAAGGATTTGCAACAAAGTATTAAAAAGTGAAAGTTAGATTTAGGATTGTTTAGTTTGTCCCATTACTTTTGGCCCCTTAAAAAGTGGGAGGCACATATAGAAACCATTGTAATTCCTATACCGTTCAACTGATTTGGATGTAATTACCCTCAAATTAAATCTGAAAGTCTGCAGTTAAATCACAACTTGTTTGTTTCATTTCAAAGCCATTGTGGTGGTGAATAGAGGACAAAATATGAAAATTCTGTCAATGTCCCAATATTTATGGACCTGACTGTATATATATATATATATACACACACACTTCCTTGTGTCTGGTCTTATGCTGGGTACACATTTAACAATATATATATTATAATATATATATTAATATATTATATAATATATATAATAGCATATAACATCGCAGCATCGCCCGTTCACTTGAATTCAATTCACAGAAATATCGCTGCACAGCTGATGACAGATATATCTGCTCATTGTGTGGTGTCTACGGGTGGTCTACCACCCGCCTGTACACTTGCTGTAGAAGCCGGCAGGTAGGGGGTCACGATGCGACCCCCGGCCAGGGGGACCAGAGAAGATGGTTGTTCACTGTGTATGATGAACCATAATCTGCAGATATATCTTTCAGCTGTGTACCCACTTTAAAATTGGTGGTGCGATTATCTGCTAAGGGGCATCTGCCAAAATTTTGCCTAGGGCACCAAATTGGCTAGGGCCGGCTCTGGGCAGTCTATATCTGCTGAGGAGAGGCTTGTCGCTACCCTACGCTACCTAGCGACTGGAAGATCCTTGGCCGATCTGAAGTTTGGTACGCTCATTTCGCCCCAGGCTTTAGGACTGATTATTCCGGAGATCTGTATGGCTATATACAGGGCCTTAAAGCCTGATTATTTTAAGGTCATTTTAAAATTTTTGGAATTGCAAAGTACTTGTATATTTAGAATAACAATTTTAAAATTGTTAACCTTCATTATTACGTTATAATTCAGGGCTCTACAAACTTTTGTGCCTTCAGGTGCTGTGGAACTAAACAACCCAGCATGACCTTAAAGCATTTTTAACTTACAACATGCTAAATGCCAGGGCATCCTTGTATATGTAGTTCCACAACACCTTGAGGGCCAAACATAGAAGAGGCATGTTTTTTTTTTTTTTGCTTTTGTAAAAAGGCCATTATTAAATTGATTTAGTTTTTGTATTGTTTGGAGTAATGTGTTTAATTGATTAACAATGATGTGCTTTTCACCTTCTTCAGGAACACACATTTTTAAATTGGGTTTTTGTAACATTCTTATGCACCTCATTTTAGACACAAACGCCTGTTAAGAAAAACTAGCCAGATGTGTCCATTTTAAATTATTTTGCCACCAGGAAAAGGCCTATCTCCCTTACCATTCCATCCCAACAGGTCATACGTTGCTTCCCCACTGGCTCTCTTGCAAAAGTGCACATTATGTAGTGGCCCCTGTAGTTTTCCCCTTTATGCTTTGGCCCTTGCAGTTTTGCCCTTTATGTTTTGCAACCTGTTCTTTGGTTTTGCCCTTATGCAGTGCCCCCAACCTCAATTAGTGGTCCTGTGTATTGGCCACAGCCTTAAGTAGTCTCCCAGACTCACCACGTATGCAGCACCCCCAAGACTGGTTGTGGGCCCAGTTCCTGCAAATAAGTTACCTTTACTTGGGAGCTGCTTCCGCTGCCTTCCTGTTCCTGAATGTAAGTACATACAGCATGCGTGTGGGACAGCCTCCTGACGTTGTTTGTGATATCACACGCAAACTGCATGAGGGTGAACAGTAGCCACTGAAGCAATTGGAGGCTTCTTTAGACTCAGCTAACTTCAGAGGACAGTGTCTTACACCAGGGGTGTGGGTGGGCAACTGGTGTTTGCAAGCCTCTTTCTGGTGACCTTGTTGGACAAAGAAACCAGCCTGTGAAGATCCCTGCCTTTACATTGGGAAGCATTGTTAGGCAACTTTGGGGGCCAACAATGACATGTCTTTTAATATTTTGTTTTGATAATTAAATTGCATCTTGCTGTTGTTGTTGAAAGATGTTTTTGTGTACATTTTAAAGTATTAAATGGCATAATAAATTGGAAGGTACTTTTGTGTGCGTGCATTCCTGCTGTCCCCAGTGGCTATTGCACCCTAATACTGTATTGAATGTTTTGCTTGGTCGATTGTGTTTTTGTAATTTTAAAAACACATAAATAATTACTCGATACTTCTATGCATAAATGCCCCACCCCTCCCCCCTTATTTGCAACTGGGGACCTTACTTCATATGTTATATTTGTTGTAGACATTTAATGATGTTTTCACACCATAATGGCAACAGTCCTGTATTGTGTAGTTAAAATTTACATTGACATCATGTATTTTAAATTGTTTATATAATGTGTTTTTCACATTTAACAAGTGTGTATTGTTTTTTATGTTTAAATTTGACAGTTTTCTTGTCTTTCTTTACCATTACAGTTTCAAAGCGGATTGGCAGGCTGTTGCTTTAGATTTTTCCCACAAATGGAATTTCCCAAATTGCGGTGGAGCCATAGATGGGAAACATATCCAGATAACCCCCCCAAGCAGATCTGGATCCTTATATTATAATTATAAGGGTTTTTTTAGTATTGTTTTAATGGCGGTAGTCAATGCGCAGTTGGAGTTTCTCTTTGTTGATATCGGCAAAAACGGAAGGTCTTCCGATGGCGGATCCTTCAAAAAAACACAGTTTGGAGAACGGCTTGCTAATAACACCCTCCATCTGCCCCCGCAGGATCAGTGCGCACATGGACTTGGCTTTGTGTTTGTGGCCGATGAGGCCTTTGCCTTAGGCCAGCATTTGGTGAGGCCCTTTCCCCAAAGAACTCTGACTCACGATAGGAGAATCTTTAACTATCGGCTATCCAGGGCACGCAGATGTGTGGAAAATGCTTTTGGCCTACGCACAAACCGGTTTCGCATTTTTCATAGTGCTATAAAGCTCCAGATAGACAAGATTAATTCCATTGTTTTAGCAGCCTGTGCATTGCACAATCTATTAAGGTGCAAGACCCTAAATGCAAATATTTCTACTGCAGTGGAAGGTACTGACCAAATTTCCGAACATCTCATATCTGTGTCTCGCCCCACAGTTCCACAATCAAGTACTCCTGCTGGTAGACAGATAAGAGAACAATATGTGTCTTTCTTTAATGGGGAAGGTGCTGTTCCATGGCAAGAAGCCCAGATTTCTTAGCACAATTCATTACTTTCCCAAATGAAAGCCTTTATTTTTACACGTTTATTTCACATGAAAATAAATATATTGAACCCGTCACAATATAAGATCTTGTCATGTCATTATTTGAAGGTATATTGTTAGATTCTACATTTTGGAGAGAACTACTAGCAAACATTTTAAAAATCACACACACCCCCCAAACAAAAATAAAAATTTAAATAATAGGTGTTACCTTGGTACCATGTGTTAGCACCTTTTCATGTGTTACCTTGGTACCATGTGTTAGCACCGTTCAATGTGTTACCTTGGTACCATGTGTTAGCACCGTTTACGGTGTTACCTTGGTACCATGTGTTAGCACCTTTTCATGTGTTACCTTGGTACCATGTGTTAGCACCATTCAATGTGTTACCTTGGTACCATGTGTTAGCACCATTCAATGTGTTACCTTGGTACTTTTCATGTGTTCCCCTCGTACCTTGGGTGCTGTGTTCAGCTATCTACATTGTGCAAATTTTGCATTAGTTTGGGCAGGATTTTCTTTAAATTGTTTTTGTACATTTTTATAACAGAATAAAATGTCCACTAAATATTGTTAAACTTTTGAAGTGAGGTTTTTGTACCAATAACATTGTTATTTTTTAAAAAAACAGAAAAGCTTTTTACTTTTTAGGAATTTTATAATGCCATTCCTGGCCATTATAATAAATCGAATTCTGGACAGGATTCAAAGAAATATACAGAGATCATGGGTGCCCTTAACATCCGTACTTCTCAGATCGGTGGAAGCAGGCACATGAGAAATTGGTAACATATGGCACAAACCACAATGCAAAGAACAGACCTAGCTTTGTGAAGCAAAAAATAACAATTTCCGACCACTATACAAGGGAATCACAACAAAATATTTGAGCTCCAAAATTCCAGAGCAGGGATAAATGAGGGTAATAAACCAACTCTATGATAATATGATCTATTCAGTCATTATCTTAAATAAAGAGCTGGAGATAGAGGAGGGATAAAATTATGAAACTTACACCAAAAAAAACACGCAAATTAAAAAAAAAATTAGGTTATCAAAAAATCAATACTCATCATCAGGATGAAGTACTGCATGAGTACTGTGCCAAAGTGATTGCACAGTACTCGTGGATGGCCCAGGTTGTTGGGAGGTGGGAGCAGTGGACCCCGACGCATAGTGGGAGTGATATTCATACGGAGGGTTTGGGGGAAACGAACGAAGGGGAGCAAAGGTTGGATATGATGGTGGTGGTAGCTGGTGGCCACTATATGGGCTTAGCATCGTGTTTTCTTCGAGAGTATCGACTAACCCACAATGCGCTGCCTCATATATGACCCTCTGAAAATACAGCTGTGCCTGGGGCTTCATTTTCCGCATGTCGTTCGCCATATTAAGCCCGAACACTGTAAATCCATCAGTGTTTCTATTCAACACCTCCTTTGCAAGCCTCATAAACTCTTCCTCTTCCTCCGACCATCCCGACCGTGAGGTTTTCGCAGCAGCCTTGCCACCCGGCCTCCTCCTCTTTGCCGGTGGCGCAGAGGCTTCTTGGGCAGGCTCTTCAGCTGTTGGCTGCACCATGCTGCTCTCCCCACGGTCGATGTGTACACTGGTTGGAGAGCCAACAACAACTTCCGGAGCAGGGAACTAGGAGAAACAAGCACAATAATGACATTGTTATAACAAGTTGTGAGTTTGGCATTTCCAAAAACACATTTTGAATTTTAAGATTATGCACACAAATATACACCTGGAGGGCAACATTTAAAAATTACAACCCCAAATACCCTAAAAATTGCCCGTAAATACATTTTCCCCACATGTCTAAACACCTTTATGGGGGGCACATGATCATTTTCCTCCTAAATGTAAAGTTTCAAATAAATATCAAAATGAAACCTAACCTATTCTCCTCATCCATATTGAAAGCATCATAAAAACAAAGGTACACCCAATACTTGCTGCCTCCAAAAACGAAGATGTGGTTTGAAAATGTTAACAGACATTATTGTAATACATATTAGATATGGTGGAAACATTTTTAGGGAAAATGTTAAACAAATAGTCCTTTTGAAGAACACATATTAACCAAAAAAAAACCCATACGCTTTCTTGACTCTCCAAATCCTGGCAAGGAACGTCCTCGTCCAGTGTACACACCGACGGCATCTCCGGCTCTTTATCCAAGACAAAGGTGAATAGATCATAATACCATAGTGTTGGTTTATGGACCTCGTCTGTCCCAGCTCCGGAACGCATGGAGCTCAGGTACTTGTTGTGTTCCCTTGTAAAAGCGGTTCGGAAATTGTTGATTTTTTGCTTCACAGAAGCTAGGTTTGCCTTGGAATCCCGGGTTTGTGCATATGTGACCAATTTCTCATATGCTACTGCCTTTATTTGCCGATCTAAGAAGGACTTCATTTTTGGGTTCCACAGGCTCTCATGATCTCTGTATATATCAATGAATCCTGTCCAGAACTCTCTGTTAGCAGCCATTTCTTTTGGTAAAATAGAGGGGTACAAAAATTGTCAAGTTGCTGTGAAGATGCTTATGGAGGGCTAATTACAGGAAAAATGCATTCCTTTACACATGTTGGTCTTCAAAATGTTGACCTTTAGGCCAAATAGGGGGGCCAAATAATGTTAAAAAATTGAACTTTACAGTGGAAGTAGAAGTGCCAGCAGACATGCCACACCTGTCACTTCAAACTCCAAAAATAATAGACAAAACATACACACCGTGTCCATTACAAATTTAGTACACACACCTACCCATTGACACATACTTACCTATACTAGATGTTTAGCTCCCCTTCTACAGTCTAAAACCATGATGACTGGGCCTGTCAGAAAATTTACATACTCACCAATATCCTGCGCTGGTCTCCGCACAACCCATACCGCTCAAACGCCACACGCAACAGCTATGAATATGTGTGTTGACACACATATTCAGAGCTGTTGCATGTGGTGTCTGAGCGGTATGGGTTCTGCGGAGACCAGCGCGAGGGTATAGGTGAGTATGTGTTTTTTTTTACAATGACAATCATGGATATTCTAGTGGTAAAGGGGACAGATTATTCTGGTATAGGTAAGTATGTGTGAATGAGTAGGTGTGTGTAATAAAGTTAGACTGTCACGGTGTGTGTGTTTTTTTTGCATAAAAATAATAATTTTACACTGAAATTACAGGTACTGCATGTCTGCTGGCACTTGTATTTGCACAAGTGCAAAATGGCAGGCAGGCTGGCATTTGTAGTTCCACTGTAACATACAATAGTTTGACATTATTTTCCCCCCCATTACCCCATTAACCACTGCTCCAGGGGTGCGGGGAAGAGCCCCGGCCTTCAGTGGAAGCCTGTGGTGCTTGGGTGGGGGAGGGGGGGACACTTCTTTGGGGGCTCCCAGACTCCCCTGAGATCACCAACTTCCACTGACCAACTTGACCTGGAAAACACACATAACATTTGAGAGTTGTTCAACCAAAGATGCTATGTACACAATTTGTAATTTGCAAAACAACCCCCAGGGCCCAGAAGCCTACCCTAGTGCCCCCTTATATGCTGCCACATGACCCCTTATATGCTGCCATAATGCTCCTTATATGCTGCCATAATGCCACCCTTATATGCTGCCACATGACCCCTTATATGCTGCCATAATGCCCCTTATATGCTGCCACATGAGGCCCTTATATGCTGCCATAATGCCGCCCTTATATGCTGCCATAATGCCGCCCTTATATACTGCCATAATGCCCCTTATATGCTGCCATAATGCCACCCTTATATGCTGCCATAATGCCCCTTATATGCTGCCATAATGCTGCCCTTATATGCTGCCACATGACCCCTTATATGCTGCCATAGGCCCCTAATATGCTGCCATATTCAGGCCCTTCAAATGCTGCCATATGCCCCCTAATATGCTGCCACATGAGCCCCTAAAGCATTGGTGGACAGTGGGGGGAGGGCGAGATAACTACTTACCGCAAGAAATTGCTGGTCGGGGACTCCGCGGAAAGCTGGCGTCTTGCAGGTGTCCAGGCGTGGCAATGACTGTAGTCCGGCGGGGAGTGTTGTGGGAGGGTCCGTCATTTATCGTTTTCTGGGCCTGATTCAGAGCCGTTCGCTATTTGTGGTTGTTCGTTCAAAAACAAGGGGTGGCTATTCAAATGATCCGTTCGCAAATTGCAGTCTGTTCCCACCTCTAAGTCTGAACGAGCGAGCAAAACATACGCTCGTTTTTTTTTATAAAAACGCCCCCTGGCCGCACGCACCATACGTCATGTCCGCTATTTATTAGATTAATCGAGTACATCGTACAGCGTATGAACTGCTCGCTATTCTTGTGGTTGGTGTTTTCAACCGCTATTTTGCGAGCAGTTCTGAGTTAAAAAAAAACAAGTGACGTGGTCAATGACGCTGCTGTATTAAATATGCACTCCCTTAAAACGCCCGTTTTGACCTTTAAGCACGCCTGCGTTCGGATCTCCACTCCCCGTTTTCAAGCACCTTCCCCTGTTACCACCCACATACGCCTCATTCTGTCACTCAAAATAGCAGGCCCTCGCTATATTGCGTACCAACGATTTTCGGCCGCACTGACTGGTTCGCGCATGCGTACTAAAAACCGTACGCATGTGCAGATGTGCGAACATCGCTCGGAACGAGCGTACTGCCGCTAGCGAGTGGCTCTGAATGAGGGCCTCTGTTCATTCTGCCAAACATGAACGATTTTCCGAACAAAAATCGTTCTGTTGGATGGTCAGAATGGACGATGAACGAAAACGAAAAACTACAAACGGGCGCGCGCATGAATGAATTTCGTTCATCGGTTTTGGTTAAATGAACAACGATTTTTAAAAATGATTTCAATATAACGACGTCCTTATAGTCAAATTGTCCTGAAAATCGTTGTTTGTGTATGCACCTTTATCATTAAAGTATTGATATGTTTTAATAATACATTTATGTTTTATTAAACTGTGGGTACATTTTTCTCATTTTCTCATTGTTCCTTTTTTGGTTTGCCACCATATAAACAGCTGCGTAAAGTGACAAATTAAATTAGAGGTTTCCTTCTTAGTGCCTAAGCTACTAGATATATTGGGTTCCACATCACATGCCTCTGCCATGGATGACAGGACATCTGTGACATCATCTGCATAAGCCAGTACACTCAATGGAGTCTCTGGGCCCAGATATACCCCTCCCACAGTGCCACAATCAACCTTCCTTATGAAAGTATCAATTGCGAACACATATTGTTCCTCTGTGCTACCAGCCTCTGAAATAACCTCAGACTCCTCTTTTTGCATATCTCCCATCACTCAGATCTACTTTAGCCAGTCTCCAGAAGTGTATCTTGCAGAAAGAAGTCTCTAAATGACTGGCTAACACTTTCCTCCTTCAGAAGCTCAGAATTCAAGCGCCATTGGCCCTGTCCTTTCTGTGGGGTTTCTGAGGCATTCAAAGTAACACTCAGAGAAACATGATTGGAGAATTCTGCTGGCTTCACCTCAGGAGGCAATGTTTTTGAAGACTCCTTAACAAAAAACCTGTCTATTCTATGACTACTGCTAAAGTATGTTAAAACTGTGAGGTCTGGATGATGGCAAATGTGCATATCAACCAGACCAGCCTCTTTAACCATACCTACTATAAAACTAGCATCATAGCCCAGAGTTGCCTTTGCACCTCCCCCCATCTGTGGGCCTAACGATGGTGTTAAAATCACCTCAAAAGACTTTCTGCTGGGCTGTAAATGAAATGGTTTTATCAACCCAAAAAGGAACTTCCTATCCCGGGTCGACTGTGGTCCGTAGATGTTAATCAGCCTAAGGTCATGCCCCCTTAGGTTGATATCCACAATCATGCATCTACCTACCTGTAATTCTATAACTCAGTGTATAGTTACCATGTTGGTAAAAAGTACCACCACTCCACTGTACGGCTCGGCCACAAGAGACCAAAAAGATGGACCATGCCTCCACCGGCGTTTAACCTTGAGAAGAATGGCCAAGTCTCCCACCTTGGTTGCCTGCAAAAATAAAAAATCAACATCAAATTTGTTGGAAAAGTCATGGGCCATAAAGCCAGTTTGTTCAAAAATAATGGAAACCAAATTAATAGTGGCACATCGTATGAACTGGGGATCCATAGTTCTGATTTATAGAGGTAGAACTCCATCTCGCTTTTTCTTTGTCAGCCAAACAGATTTCTCCCCAGAGGAACCTGTTCAAAAGGGAGAACCTCATTACATGTCAAAAAATCTCTTCCAAACCACCCTCCACCTCATTCACACTGACAGAAACTCCAGAGGCCATGGCCCCAACCTATGGGTTACCAGACCCTCTAACTTCACCAATACTCACAGTCCCACCCCCCTCCACCACTCCTAACATCCCCTCCTGGGAAGGAACTGGGTCTGGAGGCTTTGTGGTTGCCATACACACCTGACAGAGCCTTAGGAGGGACCTTTTCAGGAACCACCTGAGAACAAACAGGACAAAAAATAAACTCCAGGGTCTTCTCAACCACACTTATATCACCTGAGACCACTGCACCCTGCCCCTTAACAGACATTTCCCCAACCTCCACTTCCCTTCACCTAGCACCAACACTGATGGGTCCCACTCCAGGTCACGATTACATCCCTGTCTTGGTGAATTAATATCATGTATTGAAAAACAGCTTTATTTATTTATTTTCCTATAAACTTTAAATGGACTAAATTTTGTCTCCTAACCGAAGCTCCACTACCACCTCTAAACACCAGGACAGCAGGTGCCCTACCTCAAACCACAATAGCATATAATGAAGGCCCAGGTGTGACTTGGACCTGCGGACCAGAAGTAGAAGGGTTCAGGCACAACAGCCATATTAGCACCCCCACAAACTCCATATTTTTCCAACCTTCGCTGCTTGGCCTGGTCAGCCACAATTAAGTCCACTGCAGCTAGAGTCCTTGCAGGGACACTAATCTCTCCAAAGACAGTGTCTACTATATTTAATTGTCCCACATTTAGACTTGATTTGTCCATCTTCATGCAATCCCTACACCAATCTTGGCTCTGCCTTTGAGACCCGAACAGTTTTGTCACTTAGACCCACAGCTGTTCTAAAGCCACTACCTCCATCACCACATCTACCATCTGTGCCTCCTGAGAGTCATTGTCATTCACCTCAGAGATGCAGCTGACACCTGCCCTGTCAGATGCAGCGAGGACTTTTCTTCAACTACACCAGACTGCACTGGCATATCTTTACCTAGCTCCATCATGGCTTCAGACAGGCTGTGAGACACTGCTTCCATCACAAAGGAGACGGAACCAGACATCTCCATGGTAATATCCATGTTACCTCCCCCAGCACCTGCACAGGCATTAGCCAGAGAAGGAGCTGCCTCCTTCACTAGATGTGTTGGCTAAAATGTAGCACGCCCATCACCTAAACCCACATCCGGGTTCAGTGCCATCTTAGCTGCCACTGTGCCCTCCAGCTAGGGCTACCTACACCTAACCTGAATCACCCCCGGCTTCATCACTGGCACTATCACAGGCACATCTGGCTCCAGTGCCATCTTGCCTCCCAAGAACGCAGCAAGCTTCCGCTCAGTGGCCATCTTGCTTGAAGTTTTCCTGCGGACACTTGGCCCATCTTCAATTACCAACACCTTAGACAGCAGCACTTCCTCAACACCTTGCAGGGGCTCCAGGATGCCTCAATTAGCTAGAACAACCATTCCCAGACCACCAAAGGAGCCAGGAATCGCTGCAAACCAAACTATTATCATGCATCGGGACCGGCACCATTTTGTGAACCATGTCACCAGCCAGCACTGCCTCCTCCTGGTCCAACGTCTTATCATGGATACTGGTGTCCACAACAGTACTGCCCTCCAGTGCCTTCTTGCTCTGGTCTGTGGCCTGCACCACCATGACCACCGTGATCACCAGACCTGCCATCCTTGCCTCCTGCATCCTTCATCTCACTGCATGCCAGCCTCCCCAGAAGGTAAGCAACATGACCTTTATACTTATGCAGACTTTTCACAAGCTCAATCATCTCATCCCACAGAATAGGACTCTCCCAGGCACTACATTATTCCTCTTTTTGTGATTAGCACTAATTAATGCCTGGATCCTAGACATTTGTTTCCTTGGGCCAGCAACACCGAGGGCCATGAATTCTGCCTCTGCTCCAGACCCAGACTCTTCAGAGTCAGTTAGGAGCTTCTGAGCTTCAGCACACACACTCTTCACCAGTCACATCCACATCACTTCAGGTAGGGAAAATGATAGATGCCCTTTAAATTTCTGTACCCTGACATCATCAGCCAGTGTCCAACATCATTCCCTACCATCCAAGTGGGCATATAATCTTGTGGCGAGTTTAACGAGCCACCGAGCCTGAAGCGCGCCTGCAAAGGGCCAACTTTCTTTTTTTGGTGGACTGTGTTGGCCGGAAACTGCACTTCTGCCCTCAGTCAACATCACTTCCAGGTACAATCTCTGAAGGGGAAATATACCTATCCCTGCAGGTAGGCTCAGCCAGCATCCCCAGCTCACTCCCTGGAGTTCCGTAACTCACAGGGGGTTCCACCTGCGTTCTAGGAGCCCCACGAGGCCCACATCCAGCCCTCCAACCAACACATCAGGCATTCCAACACTATCACCAATCTGGGCCTGAGATCTGAAGACATTCCCCAAGTCTGGGCCTTTAGGAACAGATAAGACCCCGGGGTCACCATCATCCTACTCTGCAGAGTGCTATATCCTTCCTGGGGAGGGATTGCAGGAAAGACCATGGGCTGAAAAAGAACTAGCAGCCTGGGAGCTCAAAACCACACAACCTCTCCATCACTTATGTGAATTTTTGAGTTGTCTGTGTTTGCAGAGAGTGGAGATATTTCACAGAACATTTTTTTGCTTTCCCAATAGGAAATAATGGGTTTGCAAAAACGAAAGAATGCATTTTTTTTAAATGCAACATGGGAGACAAACCATTTTACATCAGTTTAGTGGGCCTTTGCTTTCATTTTTTTAAAAAGTTTTGCAACATACATATTTTTTTAAACAGGCCAATATACAATATACATGGCTTACACTCAGCCAAATAAATTAACAAAACCTTTAGCCCATCAACCAAAACCTACTATTACATATAGACTACACTAAGCTTATGGGCAAGGTATATAGCATATGCATACTATTGTATACATAACAAATTATCACACAAATAAACTAACACACCAAACCTAACTCACCAACACTAACCCAACTCTCAAGACATAGAAAGAGTGAGTGAGCTTACTAGCTACATGCAAATCGCATCGAAAAATCCAAAACAGCGACAGGGGTTGTGAAACATTGAAAAGCAAATAGGAGAATAGAAGGCAAGACTTCAGAAAACCACTAAGGGGGCTTCAGATGGTGCCAGATCCTGGTTCAACTGATCTATCCACCTCGTATCCACATCCATCAACGTTTTCACCTCATGCAGAATTGTACATGCCACCACCTCGCAGGGAAGGGATCTGACACTGTGCACTCCACATGTGGAAGCTAACCACTAAGCTGAATATAAAAATAGTGGTTAAATCAAACCACCTATACATTTTGAAAGCTCCATAAACCCACGCAGGGTAACTAAGCCCCAAAAGGCACGGGATACGTAACGCTCTTGAAACCTGATTATAAACCTTTACATTGAAGGGACACTCAAGCAATAAGTGGTCCATGGTCTCTTCCACTAGACATTCCTCATGTGGGCAATCACGATCATCGGCACTTCTACACTTGAGAATACCCCACATGTAAAGCTTTCCATGGAAAGAAAGCAAGGTTATGTCCCTAAACTTCAGTGGGATGTTCTGAAGGTTAATCAGAGATGACCCAGTTGAGCAAATATTGCCAAGGCAGTCCTTCAGTGATAGCAGATCTGAGAAGTGAGTCTGCAAAATTCTCTTCCCCAACTCCCTTCTAGAAGAGTTTTTGATTGTAGTCATCTCATGCCCCTAACACCTTGTCACCTTCAAGCACTGAATGACATAGATCAAGAGGTAGCCATGCCAAACTCAGAGAGTTTTCACCTGGCCCCCCTCCATCCACAGTGTGAGGAAGGGAAACACCCAAACCTTTTAAGCCTTCTACCCACCGAGGGGGAGTATAAAAAAAAGACTGCAAAGGTTAAGCTTAATAAAGGTGGTAATGAAAAAACACAGGGTTGACCATACTAAGCCCACCCTGTTCCTTCAGCTTGTAGGTGATAACTCGCTTGACTAGAGTCATTCTGTTCCACCTATAACAGCAGGAAGAAAAAATAATTAATCCTGGACCAAAAAGACTGAGTCAAAAAGCACACATAACTGACATAGAGAAAAACAGGGGTCAGATAAGTCTTAGAGAGACCAATCCTTTCCCAGAGAGTAAATATCCAATTTCTCTAACACTGTACTTTTAGGGTCCCTTCTTCCAGCCACAAATCCCAATATCGTGTGGCATAGTAACCATGGCCAAATTGTATGCCTAAGATTTTTTTCTCTGAGCTGGCCCAAGGAAGGCTGTTCAGAAGGCCAAACTCATCACCTTCCTCCCCATCCAGAAAGCTTGATTTATTCTAAAACATGAAGCTCCAGAATATTCACAGATAAGCTGTATCAGCCACATGCATCTTCCAAAGAGGATACAACTATTGTGATGTCATCTGTATAGGTCACCACCTACAATGGAAACTCCAGGCCCAGCTTCACCCCCCCATACAGCACTGTTCTCTACCCTCCAATGAAGGGGTTGATAGCAGGAGAGGGCAAAGGGGGCAACCCTGTTGAACACTAAAAGTAGGGCCTATCCAACCATTCACAAGTGGAAAGCTCTTGGCCTGGTTGTAAATAACACGGAACCAATCCACCACCAGAACTGGAAGACCATACCTTTCCAGCAAGTCCCACAAGTACTCATGGTTAACTCTGTCAAAAGCCATAGACTGATCCAATTCCAGTAGGTACTTACCCCACTTTTCTGCATGATACTGCTCTACTGCCTACCGGATGCCAAGAACTGCACTACGGATGCTAAGGCCGTTCATGGTATAATACTGAGAAGGGGAAAGCAACAGCCCGGAAACTTCCATTAGCCTATTGAAAAGTACTTTTCCTAAAATCATTCTGTCCATATTAAAAAGAGTGATGGGGTGTCAGTTCTCAATACAAGAGAGATCCTTACCTTTATACAGTAATATGAAGGCAGATAACCTCATAGAGGGAGGGAGGGCTCCCTCACACAGGAGCTAGGATTTCTGCAAAGGTCTTAAAGAACTCAGATGTTAATTTATCCAGGCATGGAGATTTCTTTATAGACAATTCATCTATAGCACTACTAACCTCCTCCACTGTTATATCACTGCCCAAGGAGTCAAAGGAAGCATCAAGACCACTCATTTCCGGTGTCTTACTCAAAAACTTTTCCATCCTCTCTCTGATAAATGACTGCTCAGATAACAGGTCAGAGTAATGAGATCTAATGACTCCAAGAATGCCCTCCCCCACCTCACAGAGGACATCCTGGTCATCATATAGACCCCTCACCTCCTTTGCATTAACTGACCTTCTAAAACTCTGGTAGGGAACAGGCAAGTGGTATTAACCATGATCCCTCTCTAGAATCAAGAAATCTCTCTCAGCTACACTGGTATTCCTTCATCTGAGCCTTCACTCTGGAGATTTCCCCACTATCTCCACACTCAGAGATCAAGATATCAAGCTTTTTTCTTAGACTATGGTAGATATTCCTTTCTCAAGCTCCTTCTGGCTGCAAGCCTTCGGAAAAAAAGTTCTCTTTTTGCACACCTGCCACCACTTAGGTCTATTCCAACCTGCCTCCAAAAGTGTCTCCTGCAATCGAAGGAAATTTTAAAAAGGGCTGTCAAACCTCCTTGCTTTATGAGGTCAGAATTCAAGCACCATAGGCACCAAACTTTCTGAGGGGTTTTTGAAACATTCAAAGTCACCCACAGAAAACAGTGATTGGAGAACTCTACTAACTTCACCACACGAGGCAAAGTTTTTGAGGACTCCTTAACAAAATACCTGTTTTAGACTTAAGACTACCACTAAAATAGGTTAAACCTGTGAGGTCTGGATAATGGTAAACATGCACATTAACCAGACCAGCCTCTTTAATCATTCTAACTAAAAAATTGCTTTCATTGCCCAGGGTTGTTTTTGAGCCTTCCTTATCTTTAGGCCTAACAATGGTGTTAGTCCCCTTGAAAAACAATTTGTTGGGCTGTATAAAGATATGGTTTTACCTCCCTGAAGACACTCTTCCAATCCCAGGCCAACTGGGGCCCATAAATGTTAATTAGCTTTTGGTCGTGTGCCCTCAGGTTGACATCCAAAATCATGCACCTGCCTATATGTAGTTCTATAACTCTGTGCCACCATACAGCTTGGCAGCAAGAGACCAGTAGGAACAACCATGCTTCCAAACATGTTTCGCCTTATGAAGCGCTGCCAGGTCACTTATTATGGTCTCTTGCAAAAACAAAAGTCAGCCTCAATCGTGCAGAAAAATCAAAGGCCATGAAACAAGACTGAAGCCACATTAATCGTGGCACATCTTATAGGATGAGGATCCATGTTTCTTGGGTTATAAGATGGGATCAACTCACTTTTTCTTTGACTTTTTATTTGATCTCTCTCCAGAGGAACCTTACCTCTTTATGCTGAGGCCAGCAGGGTTAACCTCTGCCTCCTCAACATCCACCTCCTGGAACTCCACATCAGACCTCTAAATAGGGGGACTCAACAACCACAACTTCTTTAGGCTCCGCCACTAACAGGCCACCCTCCACTACCATAAGGCCCATAGTGTTATCTGATACCTCTCCATGCTTTCCAGGATTTTCAATTATATCAGATGGACCTGGGTCTGGCAGATCAACTGCGAGGGAGGAATAAGGGGGACAAATAGACACATTGGGAATGGGATCAGGAGTGTTAGGGTGGGGGGAAGAGACACAGGGACATAGGAGTTACTACTCCAGACTCCCTGGCATAAGTAGCAGGACCTGCAACCTCCACATTCTCTCCATCCACCTCAGATGACACCAGGTCTGAAGATTCCTACAAATTATCTTTCTTTGAAGATTGTTTTCCACCGTTTTTCTTTACTGCTGTCTTCACATCCACCTCCCCGAAGGACAATTCTATAAGTTTTTTTACCTTTTTCTTTTTTAAATTTGTTATAAACAAGACAATTTCAATGTCAAATATATTACTGCAGATGACAGTAATACACTTCATTTTTCCTCTTGCCCTTCTTCTTTTGGACTACCAGTCTCTGCAGTAGTTTTTGTATGTGTGGCCTCACTCTTTTCCTTCCATTTCCTCTCTGTCCCTAATTATGGCCCAAAAGGACTCCAACCCTATATCCTCTGATTGTACACTTGCAGCCACAGACATGTGCCCAGTTCTCATGTCATGCACCACCCTAGCCTCCCCCTTCTTCCCCTCTTTATTGTGACAGGCCTGCCGGTATAGGTTGTAAGAGTGGCCCTCCTTCCCAAAGAGATTACATTTAATTTTGTTGCATTCTTTTGCAGCTTGACCCTCCATTCCGCACAAGGCACATTTGACTACCATGCAATCACTGCTCAGATGCCTGAAACTACCACAGCAATGACAAGTCTTAGGCTGCCCAGGATAAAAACATTGGAGCCTATCCCAGTCAATGTACACCACCAATGGAATATGCTCCAAGCCAAGCCCAGCACTACGCAGATGCACATTGGCGACCAGGCTCCACCCCAGACACCTTTAGTGAAATTTAATTTCACCAGCTGGGAAATTACTGTACAATCCCAGGACAATCAAAACCCAATGTCAGAAGCAGGGATGGATTTGTTTCTCATGAGAACCATTGCTCTTACTTGGTCCTGCTCTGTTTCTGCCAGAGTCATAAGAACTGTAAGAATGATCATACCTATGTTTGTCCCATTTTGCCCAAAAGGCTTGCATCCCATTATAGGAAACAAAGCTAAAATCATAATCTGGGGGGTTTACAGGGTGAATACATGCAAATAAGACGCTAGCCTTAATCCTCAAGGAAAACACAATTTCTAGGAAATCACCCTTAGAAGGAGCATTCTCAATAGGAATCCAGCAAAAATTGACTAGATTACATCTGTTAGTAGATGGACCCACACTACTCAATCCACTAGCAGATTTACTTGAGGCACTCTGACCAAGCATATGACATCACACCTGGCTTCGGTACAGCAGATAGGATACCTCAAGTAGATCTATCACCACCCACACTACTGGATAACTCAACATGATTTGTGGGACCTTCTTTACCGCTGCAGCCTTGCTCTTCTCAATCAAAGAAATCACTGCATGGGCTCTAACAGGCATCTCCATGGCCACTACCAAATACACTATCCACTATTATCTTTCAATTGCAGATAATACACTTTTATTTATTGCAAGTAAACCCTGAGTTAGTTTTTTTGACACAGAATACTGAACAATATTAACATTATGGGTGGACAACTGATCCAATTGTTGAACCACTACCATGTCCATAGGAGAAATCTCAGAGCCTCTAGCATCATTCAGAGAATGCATAACTACAGCATCCAGTACCTGTCCCTTCTGTGTATCAGCTGCCTGATCCAGCATTCCTGTCTCCATGGGAACCACCTCTGTTACTAGATCCAACAGCAGTTAGGTTAGAGCGCATCCCTGTAACCATAATTGTTGAAGCAGAGACCGCCCCACTCCGCCCTGCACCCAGCACATAGCCACTGTTACCAGGGGAACCACTAAACCAGCAAACCTCTACACTGTCACCAGAGAATGCTTCCATGCTGCCATGAGAATAACAGGGACCGCCCTGGCTTCTACATCAGTCGCCTGACTGACAGACTGCTCCACACCATCCAAGCCAACCACAGACCGCATGGACCCAGACACGCCTCCCAGTGAATCATCAGCTGGACAGCCTGATACTGCCCTGGTTGCTAGTACAATACCCACTGCCGTTGATTTAGCTGTGACCAGTCCAGCCTTGGCACACACCTCCAAGCTCTGGAGCACAACTCTGGGCTGCTGCCCACCAACCTGCGCTGGCCACCCAAGCTTCCCACACTTACTCTCCAGCTCTCCCATGGGTGGATTGCTACCCTGAGGGACTACAGCCGAATTTGCCACCATGATGGTTCTCAAAGCAGCGGACCCAGCCATGCCTCCCACTGTGTCATGGCCCTGTTGATTTGCCTGTAAATAGACCAGCCCTTAACTGCCAGCAACAAGTCTGTCTCCTCTAGCTCCGGCCTCAGGACCCATGTCACTGCCACCATCTCCAGACCCACAGACTGCAGAAACCATGCCCAAAACCACTGCAGCCTCATGGGCTCCCTGCCTAGTAACCACACCAGCAGCACCTGCAGCCTCTCCTCCTATGGCATCATTTACTGGATCACTGCCCTTTCTCACAGGCACAAAAGGCTGGCTCTCCACAGGCACACCCAGTACAGCAGAAGGTAAAACACTTTTTTTCTTTGCATGTTCAGCAATGATTTTGTTAAGCCTTTTTGCTGCAATTGTACTTTTCAATAAGGCCCCCCCATTTCTGCATGTATTACCTTCCTCTCCCAGTCAGGCGCTGAATTACACTTTTTCCTAAAAGACTCAATGTAAATTATCCAGCTTCTTATGCCTCTCCATTCTATCTCAAAAGTACAATTTATCAGAGTCAATTGATTCTTCCTCCTCACTCTCCTCCTCACACAATCTCTGGGCATTTTCCAGAATCACCCCTTCAACACTCATTTGTGAGTCCGGAGTCTGCTTCACACACTCCACCTGAGTTACATCACACAAGTGATTTAAGGCCCAGGATTCTCCACCAGAGACCCATTACTGGATCCACCAGCCTCCTGGTCCGCAACAAGCATGGACACCATACTCACTATGCAGGATAGCACCATCTCAGCCACCACTGGATCTCCAGGACCAGATAGCAGTAACTCAGGCCCAGATGGGTGGCATAATCATCCTCCTCCTCCCCAGGAGGGTCCATCCTCCATGGGGGAAACCTCTCAAGAAATGCAGCTGGATTGGAAAACTTTCAAAGGCCAGGAAGCTCAAACACACACATCTGGTCTGAGACAGTGTGTGAAATTTTGAGTTGTCTGTGTTTGCTGAGAGAGGATATATTTCAGAGAACATCTTTTTGCTTTCCCCATAGGAAATAATATTTTTTTGCACAAAATAAATGAATGCATTTTTCTCTTAAAACATGGGAGAAAAAACATTTCACGTAACTTTAGTGGGCCTTGGCCTTCAACACATTGTGTGAAATTTTGAGCTGTCTGTGTTTGCTAAAAGATTAGATATTGCAGAGATTACGTTTTTACTTTCCCCATTGGAAATAATGCGTTTTTGCAAAAAAGAAAAAACAATTGCAGTTTTCTTTTAAACACAACATGAAAGAAAAAAAATTAATCTTCAATTTAGTGGGCCTTGGCCTTCAACACATTGTGTGAAATTTTGAGTTGTCTGCGTTTGCTAAAAGAGGAGATATTGCAGAGAAGACATTTTTTACTTTCCCCTTTGGAAATAATGCGTTTTTGCAAAAAAATTAATAATTGCAGTTTTCTCTTAAACACAACATGGGAGAAAAAACATTTCATATCACTTTAGTGGGCCTTGGCCAATTCTCTTTTAAAGGAGAATTGCAATGTACAAAACAATAAAAACCATTAAAAACACAATACATATCAATTATCAACTGATGACCAACTAACATAAACCAGAAATGTCAGACACTTTAACAAAACAAAACAGATAAACTTCATGCATACTCAAATAGATTAGGCTTAACCCTCCACAATCGTCTCTTCTTTTTTTAGACACTTAAGCCTCAGTGCCTACACATAAGTAACATAATATCGATACATAACATAACTAATAACCCAACCTACTCTGGCTTAAGCCAGAAAGTCATAAGGCCAATAACATGCAGCCAAAACACTAACATATAAGACACCATTCATACCACCCAGACAAGACAACATATAACTAACCCACCACCAACTAGGAACCATTCTAAATGTAAACTATCCCACCACCAATCTAACTCTAAACTGCCAACACTAACTCCATTGACATAGAGAAAGTGAGTGAAGCTTTAAGATGCATGTAAATCATTTCCAAAAAACAAGACCAAAAGTCTACAGAGAAAGGAGTGAAAAGGACAGAAAAGCCTTAAGCATGTACAGGAAGAGGCTGTCAGCCACCCACTAAGGGGGCTTCAGGTGTTTCCAACCACTCCTTATCCATCTCCATCAACCTCTTCACCTCATGAAGAATATTTTCCACCAGGGAAGGACTTTGTTTTGCAATGGAAGTAAACACTGTGCATCCACAAGTGATACCTAACCACTAAGCTAACTATGAAAATGGTGGTTAAATCATACCTCCCATACCCTTTGAAAACCCCATAAATCCACTCAGGGTAACTAAATTCTGAAAGGCACAGGATGCATAAGGCCCTTGAGACTGTCCTAGACACCTCTATGTTGAAGGGACAACTCAAAAGGAAGTGGTCCATGGTCTCCTCCACCCCTAGACAATCCTCATGTGGACAATCACAAGCATCGGCACTTCGATTCTTGATAATTTCCCTCATGTAGAGCCTACCTTGGAAGGAAAGCCAGGCAATGTCCCTAAACTTCAGTGGGATTCTCTCTGATATAATCAAAGATATCCTATCTGAGTAAACCCTGCCCGGGCAGTCCCTTAGTGACAGCGGAGCATGAAAGTGAGAATGCAAAATGCTTCTCCCCAACTGCTTCCTGGAGAAGGTTTTGATGTCATTCACCAGCAGCTCCCAACGCCTTGTCACCTTCAAGCACAAGATGACATAGATAGGGAGGTAGCCACGCCTGACTCTAAGGGTTCTTACATGGCCACCATCTACCCATTGATCAAGAAAGGGAAGCATCCAGGCTGTAAAACTCTCTACCCATTGAGGGGGAGTCTCTAAAAGCAGACTATTCAAGATTGAGCTTTAAGAATCTTGTAGCAAATAAGACCATGGGACTGATGATGTCTAGCCCACCCTCTTCCCTCAACCTGTAGGTTATACCCCTATTATTATTATTATTATTATTATCCGTAGTACCTTACGTAGTACATAGAACTAATGAGTGGACAAGAAACAAGTAACTTACAGTACATTACAGTGCAGGACAAGGACACCATTTATATACATTGCTGCAATAGCGATTAAAGCACTCACAATAAGCAGCAGGGAGTTGGCAGGCACGTGTTAGGTGCCCTTATGGGGAGTAAAGAGTAGAAGAAAATGTAAAGAGAATCACATGAGGGAAGAGGTCCCTGCTCGTGAGAGCTTTCATTCTAAAGGAATGATGATGTTCATCCCATTCCCCTGATGGGGGGTGTTTTTCCTTCTTTCTTTTCGTACACACAGGCCATTGCTAGCTTGTTTAATCCCAATATATCTGAAGCAAATATTATATTTTTCATATAACTAACATGGTTATATGTAACATAAATATATAAACTCGCAACGTGTTTAACCAGAACTATATACCTTTTAAATCATTTGAATCATTTAGATAATAACGTTCCACACAAGATGTGTTTAAGTAAAGTGTATTTGTATTCATGAAATCAATCCTCATAAAACAGTATTAATTTTTAACAACACTAGTCAAAATACAATGAGAGAGAGAGAGAGAAATAAGAGAGATATATAGAGAGAGAGCTATGAAGGGGGATGTTGAGGCCACATATTCAAGGTGGCTACTGAGAAGGCATGGTGAGAGTGTGTGTGTAGGGGTTGTTAGGGCCCATGTCCTATTGTTCAAACCGCATGGTCTCTGAACACAAAGTCCATTTTGAACGTCAGAAAAATAACATAATGTTGTAACTCTATAAATCATATATTCATGAATGATCATACTTATAATAACTATAATAAACCTATCTGAATTATACAACACCAAAACTGGGTAGAATTAGAACTATGATCACAAGACTAGCAATTCACAACTTCCATTGAAATAAGCACATGGTTCAATGTGGGTAGGGGAGTATCACATGTAATGCTATTGTCTAACCCACTTGATGGCAGCCATCTTTAACAAAACTGCGGACTACCTTCCACACGGTTATTATTACTTATACCAAAAATCCCAAAACTATGATAGTACATAACTTCACAATACTTTCACAATATGGTTAGCAATCCACAACTCCCATGGAACCACAACCACTAGCCAAATTCAACCTGAAATATTCACATTCCATACTACAATATTTCAACCAGATTCCATTATATAATATTTCAGAAAATATAAACTACTAAACAGTGTACATTACTTATAAACTTATTACAATGTAATTGAGCACTACCGAATTACGGGTTCCTTCATCACCAGCTGATATAAAACAATTATATATTCTGCAGATTGCAATATTTCACCCAATTTCCATCTTAATCCTAACTACACAATGTTACAGTCAAACCACAAGAATACAACACATACCAAGCCTATCTTAATACTGAAAACATCCAATCACGTGGACAAACAGCAGTTTCCATTAAACACATGGTTCAATGGGGGAAGGGGGGGAGCACATGGAATTTCCTTTGTAACCTGAAATCTACACCATGTTACGAAACTGTAGCTTCCATTAAACAAGACAAGGAATACACTACAAATCCACTGTATGCATTGCTACATATTCTACATTACAGACTCACCCATATAGCTTGCTGTTAGAAATTAACACAGCCTCTACCAGACTACAATACAAACTTGTTACACATATAGGGCCTGATTCAGACCCACTCGCGAGCGGCTGTCCGCTCGCAAGAGGGTCGATGTTCTGGACTGAGCATGCGCACGACGGAGGGAGCTCCGTCGTGCGCATGCGCCAGACGCGACGAGCGAAGGAAAGTCCTTCGCTCGTTGTGTCTGATCAAAGGGGGCGTGCTGTCGATGTTGATTGACAGCACGCCCCCTTTGGTGGGCGTGCCGGGGTCATGCCTCCCTGACGGGGGCGTTCCCACGGGAACGCCTCCCGTCAGAAGCCGGCCCACTGACATCACTAGTGATGTCAGTGGGAGTGATTTTGGCTCTGATAGAGCCAAAATCACTCCGGAGCTTGCGGTTGAAAACCTCAACCGCAGGCTCCGGCTCGCAGTTTCGATGGTCGCGATGGTCACGACCATCGCGGCCATCAAAATGCACGCTCGTATAGGCTGTGGGTGGTGACCCACAGCTATACGAGCGTCCAGGAGGATGCTCCATTTTCATGGAGGGCGGCCCTCATTCAGAGCGTGCGCTCTGCTCAGAGCGTACGGCTCTGAATGAGGGCCATAGTCTACTACAGATTGAGACAAACTTGCTACAAATATAGGCCCTCATTCAGAGCCGTTCGCTATTTGCGTTCGTTCGTTCAAAAACAAGGGGTGGCTATGCAAATGATCCGTTCGCACATTGCAGTCTGTTCACACCTCTAAGTCTGAACGAGCGAGCAAAACATACGCTCTTTTATTTCTTAAAAACGCCCCCTGGCCGCTCGCACCATCATGTCCGCTATTTATTAGATTAATCGAGTGCATCGAACAGGATATGAACTGCTCGCTATTCTTGTGGTTGGTTTTTTCAACCGCTATTTTGCGAGCAGTTCTGAGTTAAAAAAAACCAAGTGACGTGGTCATTGACGCTGCTATATTAATTATGCACACCCATAAAACGCCCGTTTTGACCTTTAAGCACGCCTGCGAACGGATCTCCACTCCCCGTTTTCAAGCACCTTCCCCTGTTACCACCCACATACGCCTCATTCTGTCACTCAAAATAGCAGGCACTCGCTATATTGCGTACAAATGATTTTCGGCCGCACTGACTGGTTCGCGCATGCGTGCTAAAAACCGTACGCATGCGCAGATGTGCGAACATCGCTCGGAATGAGCGTACTGCCGCTAGCGAGTGGCTCTGAATGAGGGCCATAGTCTACTACAAATTGAGACAAACTTGCTACAAATACAATAACTATCCAAGGCATAACCAATGTATTACAGCTTGATAACCTTGCTGTTATCAAAGATTCCACTATGAATCACAAAATTAATCACTACATAAATCACTACAAACTATACTAACTACTCAATACATAATCAATATCCCTAAAAACACATGATTTCTACATCTTGCCTGTAAACCATATGTGATTGGAGAGATAGAATACTTAGCCATTATGAGTAGATATCTCCAGGCCTCCTGGGGACTGAAGCTGTATTTTGGCCACCTCCTGGGGTTGGGGGGTGTCTGCTCTGCCTGTGTCTCCCTGGTGTGTCCTTGCAAGCATGTGTGTCCCCAGTGTGTTCCTGTAGGAATCTCCACAGTGTAAAAGCCATACTCCTCCCCCTTACCTATGAGGTGTGGTCAGAAAGGGAATATCCTATTGGTCAATTGGAACTACTGCTCACTTTAAACTTGGGCTATTGTTCTAAGCTTTCCTGTGTGAGGCTAGCTATGTGTGAACTGTGGCTGTATGTAAACAACTGCTAATTAGCAGTTGGCCAGGTCTATACATTGGACTGGAATAACCAGTTATCTGGGCTCTGGGATGACTGATTACATTTCATTTATATATTTTGGTTTTAGCTATATAAGGAATTAATATTCTATATTTTGTGATTAATATACTATATGTTGATTTTTATATACACACTGTAACATCCCACACAAAAGAAGGAAGAACAAGGAGTTCATCTTGGTAAATAAAGATTGTGACAAGAAACACACAAAACTGACATACAGAAAAAATGGAATCAGGTAGGTTTTTCACAAATAAACCCTTTCCCTAAAAGAAAGCTTTCACTGCCTCCAGGCCTACACCTTCCTGGTAGCATCTTCCAACTTCCTCTCCCAATTTAAAATGGCATAGTCACCATGGCCAAATCTTATGCCTAAGATCTTAAATTCAGGACTGGCCTGGGGGAGGCTGTCCAGAAGGTCAAACTCGTCACCTTCCTCCCCCATCCAGAAAGCTTCACACTTGTCTTGGTTCACTTTTGAGCCTCCAAGTACTCCAAAATAAGTTGTTCCACATCACATGCCTCTGCCACGGATGATAGGACAACAGTGACATCATCTGTATAGGCCAACACTCTCAATGGAGTCTCTGGGCCCAGCTGCACCGTTCCCACAGTGCCACAATCAACCCTCCTTACAAAGGGATCAATTGTGAACACATACAGAAGGGGACTCAGGGGGCATCCCTGATGTACACCAGAGTCAACCCTGAAAGCAAGGCCTACCCAACCATGAACAAGTGGGAAACTCTTGGCCTGACTATAGATAACTCAAAGCCAATTAACTACCCTCGCTGGAAGACCATACCTTTCCAGTACAGCCCACAGGTACTTGTGATTCACTCAGTCAAAAGCCTTGGCCTTGTCCAATGCCATTAAGTACTTACCCCATTTTTCAGCACGGCAACATTCCACAGCCTCCAGGACACCAAGGATAGCACTAAAAGTGCTACAGCCCTTAACAGTACACTGCTGAGATGGGCACAGTACCAGCCTGGAAACATCCAAGAGCCTGTTAAAGAGTATTTTTGCCAAAATCTTCCTGTCCGTATTGAGAAGGGCAATGGGGTGCCAGTTCTCAATACGAGATGGATCCTTTCCTTTGGACAATAATAAGATGCCAGAAGACCCAGAGGTGGGCTGGGCTGGGGTCAGGGTGCTCCATCTACTGTCCTGGGCTGTCTCCTCCACAGTAATGGCCACAGCGGTCCAGGAACACCCAGTGACAGCAGCTGTGGGCATGCAGCTAAAAGGAGGACAGAGGAACTGGCAGGCAGATGAGGAGTGGCCAGCCAAGGGTGACTGACTGAGGAGGGTCGGTGGGCATGAGTAGCAGGGATGAGTGAGGAGCGGGAACAGGGTTGCTGATGAGTCAGCGGATGCGGAGGAATGGAAGGGGGTGTCTTGGGGCAGATTGGACAGCCGGGACGGTTCCTGCTGAGCCGTTCACTTTGATGCCTTTATGGACCGGCGCGCCCTTCCTTCACCCACCCCTCTGCTTTGCTGCTGGCCCAGCTGCTGCAGCAGCAGCTTACTGTACCTAAAAAAATGTCCACCGGGGGAACTGCTGTGCATGCCCAGCAGCAGCTCATCCCATAAGCCTTTGAGGAGCCTGTCAGTCACTACTGATGGCTCTGCCTCCAGCCAGCCTGAGGACTATCTAAGACATGCATGCTGCTGCTACAACAAGCAGCCGCCCTGGCCTGTGCACACACAGACAGCTGGGAACAGCACCAGCCTGCAAATTCTGAATGTTATGACAGTAAGTAAACTGTTTTGTTATATTTTTAAAAAATGTCTGTCTGACAAGTGTGTGTGTATATATATATATATATATATATATATATATATATATATATACACTATGTGTATTCTGCGTGTGTATATATAGATAGATATACACACATACATACACATGTCTAGAGTGCTACCCATCCACTTGCTATATATATATATATATATATATCCCCTTGATGAAGTCATAGAGACGAAATGCGTTGGGTCTGTTGGCTGCCTCATGCACTGTGGAGAACGACCTCTCTCTTCTAACCAGATAAGCTGCTGAAAACATCAACTTACCTCTACTTTGTTTTTATCTATTTATTTATTTTTTACTGCCTGTCATTGTTTTTATATGGTCACATTCATTTATTTTTTATGTGTGCTGTTTACTAATAAATTGTAATAATTTTTATCATACTTTGCACTAGCACTTTGTTACCTATTGACTTGATATATTTATTTATTATTTAGCGTGGAATACATTTTCCTATATGTTCTGAGTTATAACCAGACTTAATTGCATTTGAAATTAATAACTCATTTGTTTTGTATTGTATCTTTCACTGTGTGTGTGATTTAACACATATAGCAAACTAGTCGCCTGATTGTCAGTTCACTTTTTTTCACTATATATATATATATATATATTTTTTTTTTTGTTATGTATGCAAAAATGAGCCAGCCCATCCTTTTAAAAAGAATCAAATATTTTATCAAGCATTAGTGCAAATTAGCATCAGTGCATCCATACTACAGTGCATATGTCGAGGCAGAGCTCTCTGCATTTGATGTGGACTTGTGACTTTGCTGCTCTGGATGAGAACACTGCATGGCTATATTGCTGAACTGTATTGTCACAATAATTACTGAGTCCCCTCATACCTTGACATATGGATATGAACTTTATGGATGCACTGATGCTAATATGCACTAATGCTGGATAAAATATTAGATTTTTTGTAAAAGGATGTGCCGGCTCTT
This sequence comes from Taudactylus pleione, assembly GCA_031769625.1. Classification (NCBI taxonomy): domain Eukaryota; kingdom Metazoa; phylum Chordata; class Amphibia; order Anura; family Myobatrachidae; genus Taudactylus; species Taudactylus pleione. Next base: position 364,977 of record JAUIMM010000853.1, on the reverse strand, counting down.
TTTTGCATATTGGTAACATTTTATGTGCCTTGCACGTGCCTTGCATTCCTACACTGTATATTTAAAGTGTGTGCTGCTGGTTTCATCGTTGCGGCAATGTGTCCGCTTGTGCGCATTCATCGCTGCATAGCGCAGCATACGCCAGGCAGCAAGTACTCACAGTTGGCGGTGGCCCCATTGAAGTCTATGGAGTGACGTGGGCACAGCAGTCGCTCCATCCATGCCACGATGTGTGTATCTATCTATCTATCTATCTATCTATATATATATATATATATATATAGACATTAAACAAACAAGATGTGCTTTAAGACTTTCAGATTTAATTTGAGGGTAATTACATCCAAATCAGGTGAACAGTGTAGGAATTACAACGGTTTCTATATGTGCCTCCCACTTTTTAAGGGGCCAAAAGTAATGGGACAAACTTAACAGTCCTAAATCTAACTTTCACTTTTTAATACTTTGTTGCAAATCCTTTGCAGGCAATTACAGCCTGAAGTCTGGAACGCATAGACATCACCAGACGCTGGGTTTCATCCCTGGTGATGCTCTGCCAGGCCTCTACTGCAAATGTCTTCAATTCCTGCTTGTTCTTGGGGCATTTTCCCTTCAGTTTTGTCTTCATCAAGTGAAATGCATGCTCAATCGGATTCAGGTCAGGGGATTGACTTGGCCATTGCATAACATTCCACTTTTTAGCCTTAAAAAACTCTTTGGTTGCTTTTGCAGTATGCTTCGGGTCATTGTCCATCTGCACTGTGAAGCACCGTCCAATGAGTTCTAAAGCATTTGACTGAATATGAGCATATAATATTGCCCGAAACACTTCAGAATTCATTCTGCTGCTTTTGTCAGCAGTCACATCATCAATAAATACAAGGGAACCAGTTCTGTTTGGCAGCCATACATGCCCATGCCATGACACTACCACCACCATGCTTCACTCATGAGGTGGTATGTTTTGGATCATGAGCAGTTCCTTTCCTTCTCCATACTCTTCTCTTCCCATCACTCTGGTACAAGTTGATCTTTGTCTCATCTGTCCATAGGATGTTGTTCCAGAACTGTAATGGCTTTTTTAGATGTTGTTTGGCAAACTCTAATCTGGTCTTCCTGTTTTTGAGGCTCACCAATGGTTTACATCTTGTGGTGAACCCTCTATATTCACTCTTGTGAAGTCTTCTCTTGATTTTTGACTTTGACACATATACACCTACCTCCTGGAGAGTGTTCTTGATTTGGCCAACTGTTGTGAAGGGGTTTTTCTTCACCAGGGAAATAATTATTCTGTCATCCACCACAATTATTTTCCATGGTCTTCCGAGTCTTTTGGTGTTGCTGACCTCTCCGGTGCATTCTTTCTTTTTAAGAATGTTCCAAACAGTTGATTTGGCCACCCCTAATGTTTTTGCTATCTTTCTGATGGGTTTGTTTTGATTTTTCAGCCTAATGATGGCTTGCTTCACTGATAGTGACAGCTCTTTGGATCTCATATTGAGAGTCGACAGCAACTGATTCCAAATGCAAATGTCACACCTAGAATCAACTCCAGACCTTTTACCTGCTTAATTGATAATGAAATAATGAGGGAATAGCCCTCACCTGACCATGAAATAGCTTTTGAGTTGACAGTCCCATTACTTTTGGCCCCTTAAAAAGTGGGAGGCACATATAGAAACCGTTGTAATTCCTACACCGTTCACCTGATTTGGATGTAATTACCCTCAAATTAAATCTGAAAGTCTGCAGTTAAAGCACATCTTGTTTGTTTCATTTCAAAGCCATTGTGGTGGTGAATAGAGGCCAAAATATAAAAATTCTGTCAATGTCCAAATATTTATGCACCTGACTGTATATATATATATATATATATATATATATATATATATATATATATAGTACTTTATGCAGTGATCCAAGTGACATTCTGGTACGCATTCTTGTTTTCTTATCACACCACTCTACTTGGACGTAAATTACTACACTATATGTGTTTATTTTGGTTCGGTGTGAGCCAAACTTATTTAAGGTTCCTGGTTACCCTGAAGTTTTGCGTGTACCCCACCATATGAGGTCCGAGCAAAAGAACCAGAGATAAGCGATAAAGTTTTATTTTCTGGTATGCACATTTATATTTCAGCACGTGCTAAAACCGTTTTTGAATTACTACACTATCAGGCGCATGTTCTTTCCAAACCTCATTTCCAGATCACATGTACCCTGATTGCCACTCGGGAACACGGGAAGACTGCTGCCACCTTCACCAGAGGAATTAAAGTGTCACACCTGTTAGCACTAATTGGACTTTATATACAACCTTGCACTACAGTGCAATATCACCTGTTATTTGAACCAAAGCGCCATTCTACACACCCTATACATATATATATATATATATATACACACACACACACATATGACTGCAATGCTCTATGCATGTTATGCTGGTTGCTGCGATGTCCTCTGTATTATGTGGTAGTCACTGCGATGCACTCTGCATTATATGGTGGTCCCTGCGATGCTCCCCCATGCTACTGTATGTATGGTGTATGTAGAATGAGATGTGACTTCCGCAGCTGCACCGCAATTTTACGTCTGCAGGTTACTCCAGCTGCGCCTGAAGGGGCAACATTCTGCAATTTAGGGTGCCAAAATTAAATTATGTCTTGGCCGCTGAACCTAAAAATGGTGTGGCGCCCCTAACTGCATCTGTATTGGTCATTCGTTGTGGCGGCAATGGACACATCTGCTGTTAATCATTTGGGTTCCTGGACCAGTGCATTGTGTGTGTGTATATATGTAGCAATTAATAAACAGTTATCCACAGAAAAGTCACTCATTTGACTTCACCAGCATTAAGAGCCTGATTGTGAGTCAGGCGCAGGGGTGATGTTGGACCTGTTTTTGTCTGAGTTGCACCGCACATACAACACAATGGTGTCTGTGCAGTAGAGAATCAGACACACATACGGAGAAATGCAGCAGAAATGTGTTGGGAATTCCTGTGTGGTTACAGGGGATTGGCTAATCAGACATGGATGTAGCGTAGTATGGGGGTGTCATTGGAGAGTCACAGGACTGCTGAAAGTTGTTGCATGCAGAGATTGCTCACATTGGAAGCCACACTTAGACGGATGATCTACACTTAGCAGATGATGGCGGCATCTGAAGAGACACCAAGCGGTATTGCACCGTACACACTAAGGAGTAAATTTACTAAGAATCGAGTCTGATCAAGTTTGTCTTTTCTTAAACTCAATATGCACTGCCGAAACTCGGGTGATTTTCCTGTTCTTAAACTCGCAACATTACTAAGAAGTGAGTTTAGCTGAAAGTGAGATGGCTGATGGTGCAGCAGATCGAGATTTCTCCCCAGCAAGTTTAGATGAGATTACTCACCCGAGATTGCAGTGTTTTCTCTCTGCAAAACTCTCCCGAGCAAGCAGCCTGCACATATCAGTGAGATATGTGAAGGCTGCTTGTGTGGTCTACCTCTTAAACAAGGGATAAATCTTTAAAAAAAAAGCTGTAGGGTTCCCCAAAAGCATAACCAGCCCCGGGCTGCTCAGCCAGTCCAGGTTCTGTATCTGCAATCACTAGGAAACAACAGAACAGCAGCAGCACGAATAATATTACGCACCAGGTAATAGCGTTTGGGTGTTATCCAGCCCTACATGAGTCCGAGACAGCGGCGCTGAGCATTAGAGGCCTTTCCCACACTCGCAGAGCAGCACTGAGTGACACCGGACAGGTCAGACACTAGTAACAGCTCAAAGTGTGAGCGGTTTAAGGTTTACATAAATGTATGTTTTTATGTGAAGTCCATAATATTCAAATTTGTTTTTAGACATGGAGAGTAACTTTACTAACTGCATGTATTGATCATAATTTTTATGATTTGTCTTAGTTTGTAAGACGACAGCTCCTCCCTCCTGGTGATGCTGAGTTGGACAGAATTCAGGAGCTTGTACACTTGCTTTGCATATGCCTATGTGGCATACCTGCTCCCTATCCATATGTTTAGTTTGCTACTAATCTTTAGTGTGCATCAGCCTACACTTGTTACAAAAGATGCGCCTATTTACACTTGCGAACAACTCTGTGGCCCTCAGTCTCGTCAACCCACCGTCACTGAACTTTGACCATATGGGAGTGCCCTGTTAGAGCCCTGTTACACCTCTTCAGCCATAAGTGAAGATGCACTTGAAACAAACACAGCTCTGCATCATTTGTATTCCTATACACATGGCCTGATTCAAAGTTGTGCCCAATACCGAAGTTTACGGAGTGGAGTGATTATCGGTAAACCAGGGCCACTGTCTTGTAGTTGCCCCCCAGGCTAAAAGTTGCCAGCCAGCCCCTGAGAAGACCTCATGGAGGGAGGGAGTGTCCCATCACCCAGGCACTCTTTATACACCTCCATAAGGCGGGGAGCCAAGATGTCAGAGAAAACCTTATAAAACTCAGAAGTTAAACCATCTGGTCCGAGAGACTTCTTGATGGACAATCCACCTATAGCTTCCTTGACTTCTTCCACCATCCCTCAGAAATGTCTCCATCTTCTCTCTGATGAGCGGCTGCTTAGATAAAAGATTGGAGTAATAGGACCCGATGACTCCCAAGATACCCTCCCTATCCTCACAGAGAGTGCCCCAGTCATCATACAGGCCCCTGACATCTCTCAAATCAAACAATTTCCTGCAACTCTGATAGGGATCAGGCGAGTGGTATTTACCATAATCCCTCTCCAGAATCAAAAGCCAGATGATTATAGTGAAATTCTTTTAGCTGAGCCCATACCCAAGAGATTTCCCCTCCATCTCCACCCTCAGATATCAAGAATTCCAATCTCTTTCTCAATCTGTGGATGATACACCTCCTTCTCAAGTTCGTCCGGGCTACCAGCCTCTGAAAGAACCCCCAGGTTCTCTTTTTACATACCTCCCACCACTCAGATCTACTCCAACCAGCCTCCAGAAGCGTCTCTTGCAGTTGAAAGAAGTATCTAAAGGACTGACTGACCCTTTTCTCCTTCAGAAGCTTGGAATTCAAATGCCAAAGGCCCCTCCCTTTCTGATAGGTTTCTGAAGCATTCAAAGTGACACTCAGAAAAACGTGATTGGAGAATTTTACGGAGGGTTCACCTCAGGAGGCAAAGTTTTCAATGACTCCTTAACAAAAAACCTACCTGTCCTAGACCTATGGCTACCAGAAAAATATGTGAACCCCGTGAGGTATGGGTGATGGTGAATGTGTGCACATCAAGCATACCAGCCTCTCTAATCATATGTACTAAAAAATGAGCATCTTAGCTCAGGGTTTTCCTTGCACCTCCCCCCTGTCTTTGGGCCTAACGATGGTGTTAAAATTGCCACCAAAGAGAATCTGCTAAGTTGTAAAAAGAAAAAAAATGGTTTTATCAACCCAAAAAGACACTTCCTATCCAAGGCTGATTGCAGTCATAGTATTTAATCAACCTAAAGTCATGATCCCCTGCAATTCTTTAATTCTGTGTATGGTTTGCATGCTGGTAAAAAGTACCGCCACCCCACCGTATGGCTCGGCTGCAACAGACCAGTAAGGTGGACCATGCCTCCTATGGAGGGTAGCCAAACCTCCCACCTGGGTCTCCTGCAAAAACAAAAAGTCAACATCAACTGTGTTGAAAAAGTCAAAGGCCAAATAATGAGCATGATCAGAAAGAACGGAAGCCACATTAATAGTGGCACATCGTATGGGCTGGGGATCCATAACTCTGAATTATAGAGGGAAGACTCAATCTCACTTTCTCTTTGCCTGTTGAACAGATTCCTCCCCAGAAGAACCTGCTCTTTTACAGGTGAGCCCAAAAGGGAGCACCTCATCAGATGGTAAGACAATTTCTTCCAACCCATCCTCCACCACATTCACACCAACAGGGACCACTTTATCTAATGACCAGACTCCTCCTCCAAGGAGCCTGTTTGCTTACAGGTTACCCTGAAAGGGATAACCTCATCACAAGACAATAATACTTCTTCCAAAATACCCTCCACCGCATTCACACCAACAATAACTCCAGGGTCCTTGACCCCAAACTGTGGTTCACTTGTCCCATCAATCACACTGTCCCTCAAGACCCTACCCCCACCCACCTCTCCCAACACACCATCTGCGGAGGATCTGGGTCTGGGGGCCCAGGGGGCTCGGAGGTTGCCACACCATTATCTATGATCATAGGAGGGTCTTTCCCTTGGTCCACCAGGACCTGTTCAGGAGTCTCATCCACTAAAACCACACCAGAATCACTCTCACTTATACCAGGCTAGTTTGCACCCACCATCCCCAACTCGACACCTGATGGATCACATTCTAGATCCGTACTAGAACCCCAACCAACATTTTTTTATTTTTCAGTGGCTTTGCCCCCTTTACCTTTTCTCCCTCTGCTCTCCCTTCTCTCCCTAGGTTTAGCCACTGCCGCAGCCTCACTAAAGGTCATCTTCTTAGGAGGTTTCTTTTTCTGGACATTAGGGACAAAAAACAGTTCTTTCCCATCAATCCTAACCACCTTCCCCTCCCACTCATCCTCCTCACCTTCTGTAGCAGAAAACCTGAATCTATTTGAGCAAAGGACAACTGAATCCTTTCCCGCCGCTTGCCCTATCTTCTTCATCCCACCCATTGTTAGAAAAGGGTTCTCCTCAACCACCACCAGACTCAGACCTTCAACTGCTTTCCTCTGCTACTCCAACTCATGCAGCATCATTTGCAACTTCAAAAATTCCCTTGCTGACCGCTGTTTCTCACTCTCCACTTCCACTAAAACAAGACCACTGACACTTCTCCCTGGCCCAATAAACTCAGAATCTGTTTTATGCAGAGCAGGAGGACATCTACTATACTGGTGTCGAGATTGGCCACACAGGTTACACATAACGGAACTGCATTCATGGAAGAGGTGACCAGTCATGCCACACACAGTGCATTTTTCCATGGAACAGCCACTATACATACTTAGAAAGTCACTGCACTTGTGACACATCCGTGGCTGCCCTGGGTAAAAGCACTGTATTCTGTCTCTTCCAATATATATGCAGCAGAAGGGATATGCTGGGCATCAATCCCCAACTGGTGGAGATGCACAAAACAGGAGTACGCCCCTCCCCACACTCTCTTCGTGTAATCTATTTTATCTAGCGATGGGGACAAAACCACGCAATATCTAGATTAGCAGAACAGGATATATTGCACTGGCAACGACTCATTTCTAACGAGCATCGTTATCCTTACTTTATCCTGCCTGGTTATTGCTAAGGACTTAAACTTACTAAAAGGCTCTTTCCCCTTCACTTCCTCCCATTTAAAAGTAAAAGCCTGCATACCTCTCAGAGACAAAAAAACGTATGTCATACTCAGGAGTACGTACAGGGTGAATAAAAGCAAAAAGATCTTCAGACTTAAACTCTAAGGAGAAGACCATCCCCAAAACCTCAGCCTTGACTGGAGGGTCACCATCAGCTATCCACCTTAGCTGAACCATGTTTCTTCTTTTGGGAGGAACCCCACCACCAACACCACTTTGCTGGACCAGAGGGACCCTACTTCCCACCACACTCACTTAGGAGACAAGGCCAGGTCTAACAGGCCCTTGAAGAGCAGGAGCACCAACACATGGTGCATACACACCACCCTCCACCCTCACATCTACTTTCCCACCAACCACCATCTGCCTGGCCAACTCCACAGCATTTAAATTGACTGCTGGCAAAGACCTGGCTGGATCAGCAAAATACGCAAAAATAGTCTCAATGATCCTGGACTGTTCCTTATACAGGGATGACTTCTCCAATACAGGTAACCCCTGAGCCAAAGTCCCTGACTCAATGTCCATAGGAATAATAACAACCTACCCGGCTGCACTCAACTCTGCAGCTACAGAATTGCCACCTTCATCATCTGTGCATCTGAGACACTGTCCCCATCAGCCAACCCATGGGCACAGCCAAAGCTTACCTCTGCTGACTGTGTGAGGGAGCTTGCCTCCAACCTCTGGTCCGCACCGGCCTGAATACTGATGCCTGTGACACTAACTTGGCTTCAGACGGTCCCCGGGTATCAGCATCAGTCACCACGGCAATGGCATCATCCGTCACCATGGAGACCACCATGCCCCCCCACCCCATCACCCACACAAACAGTCACCTGAGGGGGATCCACCTCTACCCACTGACGCCCCATTCCTTGGACTGCACCATCACTCCTAGCCACACCCAGGTGTTGCGACATCTCAGCCGGGGCAACAATCACAGGCTCCGACTGCACAAACCCAGGTGGAAACACCCCAGCTTTACGTTCTGCATGATAGCAGCTACTCCAACACCATTTTCTTCAGCTGGATCGCATCTTGAGACGCACAGCCACCATCTTGGTTGTGAAATTCCCCTTCCTGCATTGCACCAGGCTGTTTCTCCGGCTCCACAGACCTCAATGGCTCCAAGACTGGACTCATCTGACTCCTGATGCCTGCGATATCCAGGGCCAGAAACTTCTCATCCACTTTGCTTGAACCGGACTCATCAGAGCCCAACAACTCCTGAGCACCGACACTGGTCTCCACTGACATACTTCTTGCCATGTGGGAACTACACCTGTACCCTCTGCATCACCATGGGTAAGAATCACCGGTATCCCCGACTCACTACCAAGAGTAACATAACTCCCAGGGTCTTCCTCCCACAGTTTAGGGGCCACGATAAGATGCAGACTCTGGGCCTAATTTAGACCCGCTCGCAAGCGGGTCAATGTTAGCCCAGTGTGCATGTGCACGAAGGAGGCGGCTCCATTGTGCACATGCACGAGACCCAGATAGCGATGGGCAAGCCGTCGCTATGGGTCTCGCTACAAAGGGGGTGTGCTGTTCATGGTGAGTGACAGCACGCCCCCTTTGGTGGGTGTGTCGGGGGTGTGGCTGACCAGATGGAGGCATTCCATGGGAACGCCTACTGTCTGGGGCCGGCCCCACTGGGAGTGCTTTCGGCTATGATAGAGCCAAAAGCAGTCCAGGGCTTGCGGCAACGAGACCCTACCACAAGGGTCTCATCGCAAGCCCAATGGACCATCTTCCTGGCCGCTCGCTATAGCTGTGGGTGGTCACCCACAGCTATACGAGCAGCCAAGAGGCCTCTCTAAAATTTCAGAGGGACGGCCCTGATTCAGAGCGAGCGCTCTGTCAGAGCGTCCGGCTCTGAATCAGGGCCTCTGTTGCTTGACAGAGCCCACATCTACCTGGCTGAGCACCATACAGGCCGGCCAACACTTCCACTGCACTGGGTCTGAAAACCACCTTCACCCCCTGCATCAATATTCAAAGCCCCAGGGTCTCCATCCTCAGGAAAGTTCCCGGGCAGGCAAACTAACTGGGGCCTGGGAACTCAAATCCACACAAACTGCCTTCAACACTTTGTGTGAAATTTTGAGCTGCCTGTATTTGCTAAAAGAGGAGATATGGCAGAGATTAAATTTTTACTTTCCCCATAGGAATTAATGCATTTTGGCAAAAAACAAATGATTGCTGTATTCTCTTTAACACAACATGGGAGATAAACCATTTCACATGGCTTGGACTTCAACACGTTATGTGAAATTTTGAGTTGTCTGTGTTTGCTAAAAGAGGAGATATTGCAGAGTTTGCGTTTTTGCAAAAAACACTAAAAATTGCATTTTCTCTTAAACACAACATTGGAGAAAAACCATTTCACATCACTTTAGTGGGCCTTACCTATACTCCATTTATTAGGATATTGCAATGCATGTATAAAAGGATACAACAGATAAAACCACAATACCACTTACAGAAATGTAACACATGAAAATGATACCAGTCTTAATCACAGACTTATTTTAGGCCATAACACTGACCAAAACCTACAACATACCAATATATAATAAATGGAAAACACAATCTGGCTTTCTGCCAGAAACTTAAATAGACCTTTTATGGCCTATTGAAAGACCCATACTGAACAATTAAGACACCATTCATACCACCAAGACGAGACAACATATAACCACCCCACCACTAACTAATCACTCTAAACCTAAAGATATTCCTTCACCGGTATAACACTAGACTACCAACACTAACTCCATTGACATAGAGAAATTGAGATAAAGCTTTTAGCTACATGTAAACCATTTTCACACAAAAACAAAGACCAAAAAATTCTATGGAGGAAAGTGAAAAGATAGAAAGCCACAAGTATGGATAGAGAAAGAGTTTTAGCCACCAACTAAAGGGGTTTCAGGTGTCTCCACCTCCTAGACCACCCAACAGCACCCAACCTTTCTTTATCCATGAAAAAATGGAAAAAAATGGATGCGCTAACTGGAGAGCTGCTGGTAAAGGGGTTGTCAGTCCCTAAATGTAAACATATACAGATATCAAAAGAAACCAGCGCTGTTAATCAATATTAAATGTTAAATATTAATTACTAGATGGATAGTAAGACATAAATAATTTATTTAGCTGAGAGCACTAAATATCATAAAAACACATGTGCACATGAAACAATTATAAACATATGACATAAACACATATATTAAAATATAATAATGATGGCCACCTGTCTGTGGTGGTATATGAATAAATGCAGGTGAATCACTAATGTATCCCGCAACGGTCAATTGATACCTCCAGATTATAGTCAAAGTCTGGATATAGAGGTTGAAAATCAGCTCAAATAGATGATGACAATTGGTGCCACACTGGATAAACAACAGCACATTACCAGTCCTGGGTGTATGGGTGGTATGGGAATCCTCTGGCATCCAGCACAACTGATAGTTGTGTGAGGCTGAAGCACAATGATGAGGAAAAATCATAGCTGCGAAGTGAAGCCCGGTGGGAATGGTTCAATAGGTCCTCTGGCATCCAGCAAGATGTGACCACGCTGAAGCACAATAAGGAAACATCCACAGAGCAGGAAAGTGTCAAATATTCACCCAGCAGGAAATGATGGTGCCAATATTAAGGCAGGCTGTATAAATCCAAGTGGCAGTCTAGGTGGTTTCCAGAAATGAAGGGTCTTAGGGTCTCAACGCGTTTTGCTGAGGAACAACCACTCAGCTTCATCAGGAGTAAAAATGAGGGTCAAGGAACAGTCCATATATACCCCACTAATTGCACAATACTCAGAACACATGTAGCAATTAACAACACTTAGTACAAAAAACACCATCCATCTATATAAAGAATTTCTTAATAAAATACGTAGACAGTCATACTAAGAATCCCTAATTGTGGGTGTATAAGCTAAGATGACAGTCTGCAATGTATATTATAAATATAAATATATTAGAATCGCTCCTACCCTGCTGTGATTCCGGACTCCCGATCACGTGAGTGTGACATCACACGTCACGTGTGCAGGGTCCATCCATTCACAGCAAAGGTAAATAGAACTAGTCATCATAACACGTGTGATGACGCTGAGGACTCCGGTCTCACGCCCATATTGTATCTCGGCTGGGCAATCCCCAATTACATCAGCGAGAAGGAGCTGATTAGCTGATGATAAGCAGTCAAAGAGAGAGAAAAAGAACAGCACATGTATCATGGGAACATGATTACTATGGGAACATAACTGCTGACAGCCAATTATTCGCTGTTATCTCTAAAGTTGGCTCAGCTTTATTTCACATAAGGGCAGTAAGCTGCAGAAAATCTAAGCTTTATAGCAAAACAAATGTCCTTCATAAAAAAAGAACATTATATACAATTATAATATCCAAAAATAGCCGATAATACGTCCCACAATTATCTTATCCCAATGCTAAACATTTTCAATATATATCGATATAGGACACATTAAAACAATATACCATTAGAATAAATATATAGAACAACTAATAAAAAATCAAAGGATAGATTCATTGAGTCCTTCAGGATGTAAGGAGTTAAAATTGAGCATCCAAAATACTTCTCTACTACAGAGTTTGTTAAATCTATTGCCCCCCCTAGATGTTGAGGCAATTGTTTCCAAACCAATTATTTTTAAGCAAGAAGGATCACTATTATGTTTAAGATTAAAGTGTCTAGGTACACTATGTAAAATACTAAGGTTAATAATGTTCCTTCTGTGCTCCATAAAACGAGTCCTCAAAGGTCTAATTGTGAAGCCTATGTAAAAAAGGCCACAATCACAAGAGAGTAAATAAATAATATATTTTGAATCACAATTCATAAATGAGTTAAAAATATGTTTTTCTCCTGTAAAAGGTATATTCATTTCTGTAGTGTGTCTATCCATATGAAGACACATAATGCATCTCGGTTTACCACATTTGTGGAATCCTAAAGGTTTAGAGGTCAACCACTCTGTACCACTTCGTAAAAAATCCTACATTATTATCATTGCTTGTCTCTTTCTGTTGTAAATGGCTTGGTGCTAGAATGGACTTAAGTGATCTATTTTTCCTAAAAGTTATACAGGGATGTTGAGGTAGCAAGTCACCAAGAATATTATCATGTCTCAGGACTCTATAATTTTGAGAAACAATCTCCTTAATGGGAGTTATTATATTTACAAATAAATGCAAAATCCCTATTTGCCTTTTGTTGCTTTCCCATCGTGGTATTTATTTCTTTATGCTTTTTATTATAACTAACACTACTACCACCATTATCCATCGTTGTCTGTTTACAAATTACAAGTGTATCTCTATGTAAATCTAGGACATCCAAATATGCTTTTTCTAGTAATTCTTCAGGGTATCCTTGTAACTTAAAGGTGTTCATCATATCTCTCGCCTGAGACGAGTAGGTTTCTTTTTTGGAACAGTTGCGTCGTAGACATAAAAATTGTCCTTTAGGTATATTATATTTCAATGGTGCATAATGTGCACTGTCAAAGTGCAGATATGCATTCGTGTTAACAGATTTCTTATAGTTTGAAGTATTGATCTTCCCCTCACAAATTTCTAAAGTGAGGTCCAAAATGTGAACTTGGTGAGTGTCAATAACGTGAGTGAAATGCAAATTATAAGAATTATTATTAAGGTGAGTGACTGAAAATGGGTCCCCATCCCAAATTAAAAACAAATCATCTATGTAACGGTCATAGAAAACCAGGCTACACGCCCAGCCACTCCCCCACACATAGGTTTCTTCAATGTCACCCATGTATAAGTTAGCATAGCTGGGTGCGAACCTGGTTCCCATGGCCGTTCCCATTACCTGAATATAGTGATTGTCAAGAAATATAAAATGATTGTGAGTTAAAATAAAACATGCACATTGAAGTAAAAAACTTTTGTGTTGTTCCCTGAGGTCACCATGCTGGTCCAACCTTTTGGATAATACTTCAACACCTTTAGAATGTGGTATGTGAGTATATAACGCATTAACGTCCATATTCAAAAATAAGTATGAGGGTTTCCATACAATATTTCCTATCAAGTTAAGAAAGTGAGTGGTATCTCTGATATGTGACCTCAGGGAACTCACTCGAGGTTTTAAAAAAGAATCCAAATAAAAAGAAAGATTAGAAGTAAGAGAATTTACCCCCGAAATAACAGGTCTACCAGGAGGTGAAGTGAGGGATTCGTGAATTTTGGGGAGAAAGTAAAAAGTGGAAATAGTGGGAAATTGTGGTAACAAAAATTGATATTCCTCTTTTGACAACACTCCAGATGAAAGAGCTGTGTTGAGTAATAATTTGAGTTCAGTAAGAAAGGAGCCTGTGGGGTCTGATGGCAGAACAGAATAGAATGTGGTATCATTCAGCTGCCTAAGAGTTTCATTGATATAATACATTCTGTCCATAACAACGAGACCCCCTCCCTTATCTGCCTCTTTGAATATTAAGGAGTGATCTTTAGTGAGTATCCTAAGTGCCTGCTGCTCACCTCTAGATAAATTAGATGTAATCTTACTGCTCCCCTGTTTTCTTATACCCAAGGCTTTAAAGTCTTCCAGGGTGATTTTATAAAAGGATTCAATACTTCTACTTTTGTCTCTAATGGAAAAGAATTCAGATTTGAGTTAAAAATTTTTTCTCTGAGGGCTTAAATCAAAGAGTTTTGTTACAGATGGATTATCACTCATTTCTATATGACTTTCTTCCCATAGCTCTTCTAGAGTAGAGAGCATAATATCATCAGAACTATCTAATAATATAGGGAATGACTCATCCTTATGTTTATTGAGGTGTTTCTTCGCAAAATACCTCTTACGACACAAGGTACGTATAAATCGATTAAGGTCAACATACAGATCATAGATGTTAGGTTCAATAGTAGGAGAGAATTTTAAACCTTTACCTAGTAGGGAAAGTTGGTTCATAACTAGTTTTTTAGAGGATATATTAAAGACATTTTGAGTATTGTCTTCCAATTTAGATGATTTATTGTTCAATATCGTTTGACATCTTTCTTTAATAATTTTCCCCCCTCTTCTCCCTCTGGGCTTGAATCCCTTCATCTTTTTGGTGTACCTCTGAGGTTCCGGGGATTGTATCCTAATGTTTCTCTGTAGGTTTTTGGGCGAGCCCCTAAAAAATTCCTCTCTGTGGTTGTTTGTTCGCTATTCTCCTACCAATCTGTATCATACCTTCTCAATGTTGTGGACCTTTCTTGTTGTGATTTCCTAAACATCCGTGGAGAACATTTGAATCATTTGATTCCGCCAAAGCTGCGTATCTGTTGTAATGAGTATACCTATCAAGATCAGGGTCAGCTGGATTATCATAATTCCTTTTTTTATTACTTAGATTATTGTTATTTTGATATCTATGCTTTTTATTAGTATTATAATAGTTTTCTCTTTTTTTGCTGTTATCTCTCTCAAAGTGAATTGTATGACTCTTAAAGCGGAAAGATCTCACTTTACCTTCCTCATAGTCTATCAGATCTCTTCTAAATTTCTTTTGTTTGTTATCCAATAGATTTTTCTCAAAATTAATAACTCTTTCATTGATAGTTTTATCTAATTGATCAAACTTCTCACGTTCTTTATTTAACTCAATAGATTTTTTCAAAACATCAATTTCCTTTTCAATCTCATTAACCTTCATGGTCCTATACTTAATGATCAAAGTCATTAATGCCAGGGAACAATTATCCAATATCTGATCCCATTCTTCCTGGTAGGAAATATCACTTTGAAAGATTGAAGATTGAAGTCGCAGTCCCCTAGGAACCATTTTTTTATCAATATATTTCTGTAGGTTGGTACTATCCAACCAGTTTCTCAATTCTGCTTTTAAATAATCTTCAAGTTTGTGAAAATTCTTAATCAAGTTCGTATCATCAGGTACATGTCTCACTTCAGTGGGTACCTCCCAATGGGATAGATATGACTGTCTCTGATTATTTCTATCACCATAATGACTAAAACAACTCATGTTTGCTACGTCACAAGACAAAAAACAGACAACTGAAAAAATTGAAAAAATGGATGCGCTAACTGGAGAGCTGCTGGTAAAGGGGTTGTAAGTCCCTAAATGTAAACATATACAGATATCAAAAAAAACCAGCACTGTTAATCGATATTAAATATTAAATATTAATTACTAGATGGATGGTAAGAATAAACATAAATAATTTATTTAGCTGAGAGCACTAAATATCATGAAAACACATGTGCACATGAAAAAATTATAAACATATGACATAAACACATATATTAAAATATAATAATGATGGCCACCTGTCTGTGGTGGTATATGAATAAATGTAGGTGAATCACTAATGTATCCCGCAACGGTCAATTGATACCTCCAGATTATAGTCAAAGTCTGGATATAGAGGTTGAAAATCAGCTCAAATAGATGATGACAATTGGTGCCACAATTGGATAAACAACAGCACTTTACCAGTCCTGGGTGTATGTGGGTGGTATGGGTGGTATGGGAATCCTCTGGCGTCCAGCACAACTGATGGTTGTGTGAGGCTGAAGCACAATGATGAGGAAAAATCATAACTGCGAAGTGAAGCCCAGTGGGAATGGTTCAATAGGTCCTCTGGCATCCAGCAAGATGTGACCACCCTGAAGCACAATAAGGAAACATCCACAGAGCAGGAAAGTGTCAAATATTCACCCAGCAGGAAATGATGGTGCCAATATTAAGGCAGGCTGTATAAATCCAAGTGGCAGTCTAGGTGGTTTCCAGAAATGAAGGGTCTTAGAGTCTCAACGCATTTCACTGAGGAACAACCACTCAGCTTCATCAGGAGTAAAAATGAGGGTCAGGGAACAGTCCTTATATACCCCACTAATTGCACAATACTCAGAACACATGTAGCAATTAACAACACTTAGTACAAAAACACCATCCATCTATATAAAGAATTTCTTAATAAAATATGTAGACAGTCATACTAAGAATCCCTAATTGTTGGTGTATAAGCTAAGATGAAAATCTGCAATGTATATTATAAATATATTAGAATCACTCCTACCCTGCCGTGATTCCAGACTCCCAATCACGTGAGTGTGACTTCACACGTCACGTGTGCAGGGTCCATCCATTCACAGCAAAGGTAAATAGAACTAGTCATCATAACACATGTGATGACACTGGGGACTCCGGTCTCACGCCCATATTGTATCTCGGCTGGGCAATCCCCAATAATTTCTCGGATGCTAAACTCTGCCAGTGTAACGATTAGAATATTTCTTTTAACCTAGGCAGTGATGAATAAGTACCGGAGAACAGAAGCTTAAATCTGTATGTTATGTGAAAGTATAATTAGTTACTTTATATTAGGAGTTTATTTACCTTCCTTTGACAACTTAAATTCTGTTAACGGCCGTAATAGCCGAACAGTGACAAGCAAACATCAGAGTATGATATGCGAAATCTCACGGCAGTAGCCGCAAATCTTATTAACCTGCCAATGAGGATAATTACATAATCTGTATTTGTCAAAGGGATAATAACCCCTAATATTAGATCACACTAACTTATTTTGGGAATAAGTAGAATTAATTAACAAATAGAGTATAAGTAAAATTACTGTACACTACAGTTGAACCAATATGACTACTTAAAGACATCTAACACTTTCTGATTTATTTAAACAGTTTAATTAATCTCCTCCAATGCCAAAACCTGCCAAGGATTACAACAAGGCAGCAATTAAATAAGCGCCATAGGATAGATGCTGGTATATGTGTAACATATGTAAATCTCACTGCAGAAGCTGTAATATCTAACAAATGAACCAATAAGGATTTATATGATTCAAGGCAGCTGAATAATATAATGACCATAATGAGACACTTGATATGCTAGCACAGTCCAAAATTATTGTTACAGGATCTCATATTTTTATTTTCATGTTTGCATGGTTTGATCTTGGATACTCACTATATAAATAACAGGGAAAATCCTGCTATCTTGAACAGAAGACATATGTATCCATTGAAAAGCTACATTGGGTTGTAACAATTTAATATAATATCAATTTAATAAAGTTGCTGCCTGGGAGAATAACTCCTGTCTATTATGATCAACAAGTAATAATATGAGATGAATATTGAGTATTCTTGTTTATTATGATCAATAAGCAATAATATGAGATTAATATCGAATATAAATTTATTTGATAATTCTGTTATTGATTGACTCTAATATTGAGCTTATTTAATACGGGTGAGACACTAAGTGCATTATATTTATATCAACAAATCTAAAACTTATTCTACTTACTATTTGTTTAATATTTTGCTAAGCTTTCTACATATATTTTATTAAAGGGGTATTATTTTAATGAATACCTAATAAAGGTTAATTTTTAAATTATTTATTCTTGAATAGTGCACCATTATACTGCCTTTCTTTTCCTTCTTTAATACAATCCCCAATTACGTCAGCGAGAAGGAGCTGATTAGCTGATTATAAGCAGTCAAAGAGAGAGAAAAAAGAACAGCACATATATCATGGGAACATGATTACTATGGGAATATAACTGCTGACAGCCAATTATTCGCTGTTATCTCTAAAGTTGGCTCAACTTTATTTCACATAAGGGCAGTAAGCTGCAGAAAATCTATGGAGCACAGAAGGAACATTATTAATCGTAGTAATTTACATAGTGTACCTAGACACTTTAATCTTAAACATAATAGTCATCATTCTTGCTTAAAAATAATTGGTTTGTTAAGAATTGCCTCAACATCTAGGGGGGGGGGGGGGGGCAATAGATTTAACAAACTCTGTAGTAGAGAAGTATTTTGGATGCTCAATTTTAACTCCTTACATCCTGAAGGACTCAATGAATCTATTGAACTAAATTCTTTTATCCTTTGATTTTTTATTATTTGTTATATATATTTATTCTAAGGGTATATTGTTTTAATGTGTTCTATATCGATATATATTGAAAATGTTTAGCATTGGGTTAAGATAATTGTGGGACGTATTATCGGTTATTTTTGGTTATTATTATTGTATATAATGTTCTTTTTTTATGAAGGACATTCGTTTTGCAATAAAGCTTAGATTTTCTGCAGCTTACTGCCCTTATGTGAAATAAAGCTGAGCCAACTTTAGAGATAACAGCGAATAATTGGCTGTCAGCAGTTATATTCCCATAGGATTCATGTTCCCATGATATATATGCTTTTCTTTTTTTCTCTCTCTTTGACTGCTTATCATCAGCTAATCAGCTCCTTCTCGCTGATGTAATTGGGGATTGCCCAGCCGAGATACAATGTGGGCTTGAGACCGGAGTCCCCAGCGTCATCACACGTGTTATGATGACTAGTTCTATTTACCTTTGCCGTGAATGGATGGACCCTGCACACGTGACGTGTGATGTCACACTCACGTGATCGGGAGTCCGGTATCATGGCAGGGTAGGAGCGATTCTAATATATTTATAATATACATTGCAGATTGTCATCTTAGCTTATACACCCACAATTAGGGATTCTTAGTATGACTGTCTACGTATTTTATTAAGAAATTCTTTATATAGATGGATGGTGTTTTTTGTACTAAGTGTTGTTAATTGCTACATGTGTTCTGAGTATTGTGCAATTAGTGGGGTATATATGGACTGTTCCCTGACCCTCATTTTTACTCCTGATGAAGCTGAGTGGTTGCTCCTCAGCAAAACGCGTTGAGACCCTAAGACCCTTCATTTCTGGAGACCACCTAGACTGCCACTTGGATTTATACAGCCTGCCTTAATATTGGCACCATCATTTCCTGCTGGGTGAATATTTGACACTTTCCTGCTCTGTGGATGTTTCCTTATTGTGCTTCAGCGTGGTCACATCTTGCTGGATGCCAGAGGACCTATTGAACCATTCCCACTGGGCTTCACTTCGCAGTTATGATTTTTCCTCATCATTGTGCTTTAGCCTCACACAACCATCAGTTATGCTGGATGCCAGAGGATTCCCATACCACCCAAATACCTAGGACTGGTAAAGTGCTGTTGTTTATCCAATTGTGGCACCAATTGTCATCATCTATTTGAACTGATTTTCAACCTCTATATCCAGACTTTGACTATAATCTGGAGGTATCAATTGACCGTTGCGGGATACATTAGTGATTCACCTGCATTTATTCATATACCACCACAGACAGGTGGCCATCATTATTATATTTTAATATATGTGTTTATGTCATATGTTTATAATTTTTTCATGTGCACATGTGTTTTTATGATATTTAGTGCTCTCAGCTAAATAAATTATTTATGTTTATTCTTACCATCCATCTAGTAATTAATATTTAATATTTAAAATCAATTAACAGTGCTGGTTTCTTTCGATATCTTTCTTTATCCATCTCCATCAATACCTTAACCTCATGTAGAATATGACCCACCACCTCTGCGCAGGGCAGGATTTTGTTCCTCAATGGAAGTAAGCACTGTGCGTTTCACATGTGATACCTAACCACTAAGCTAACTATGAAAATAGTGGTTAAATCATATCTCCAATACCCTTGAAAGCTCCATAAACCCACTCAGGGTAACTAAGCCCCGAAAGGTACACGATATGTAACGCCATTGAGACCAGCTTACACACCTTCACGTTGAAGGGACATCTCAAAAGGAAGTGGTCCATGGTCTCTTCCTCCCCGAGACACCCCTCACATGGACAATAACGATCATTGGCACTTCGACTCTTGATATTTTCCCTCGCGTAAAGCCTTCCTTGGAAGGAAAGCCAAGCAATGTCCCTGAACTTCATTGGATCTCTCCCTGATATTATCAAAGAGATCCCATCTTAGCAGACTCACACTCAAAAGAACGTGATCAGAGAATTCTACTGGCTTCACCTCTAGAGGCAAAGTTTTTGAAGACTCCTTAACAAAAAACCTGTATTGTAGACCTACGACTACCACTAAAATATGTGAAACCCATGAGATCTGTATAATGGTGAACATGCACATCAACCAGACTATCCTCTTTAACCATACCTACTAAAAAATTAGCATCATAGCCCAGGGTTGTCCTTGCAACCCCCCTTTGTTTGGGCCTAATGATGGTGTTAAAATTGCCACCAAAGACAATCTCCTGGGCTGTAAAAAGAAATGGTTTTATTAATCCAAAAAGGCACTTCCTATCCCACGCTGACTGCGGTCCATAGAAGTTAATCAGCCAAAGGTCATGCCCTGCTAAGTTAATGTCCAAAATCATGCACCTACCTACCTGTAACTCTATAACTCTGTGTATGGTTACCATACAGGTAAAAAGTACTGTCACACCACCGTATGGCTTGGCCGGAAGGGACCAGAAAGATGGACCATACCTCCCCTGTGCCTTAGCCCTATGAAGGGTGGCCAAATCTCCCACACGGTTCTCCTGCAAAAACAAAAGATCAACATCAACCGTGTTGAAAAAAATCAAAGGCCAAATATTTAGCTTTGTCAGAAAGAACGGAAGCCACATTAATAGTGGCACATTGTATGGGTTGGGGAGCCATATGTCTGAATTATAGAAGTAGGACTTCATCTCACTTTCTCTTTATCTGACGACCAGACTCCTCATCTGAGGAGCCTGTTTCACTTACAAGTTATCCCAAAAGGGAGGCCCCCATCACCAGACAGACTCCTCTACCAGCCATGGCCCCTCCCTGACTCCCATACAAACCATCACCTGTTCCTGTAGTGACTCACCCTGACTCTTCATCAGAACCACCCTCCAAGTGAGAATGCTCGTTTGATCCAATGCCCCCTCCATCTCCACACTCTGGCAACCAGGCACCCCGTAATGCCCCGACTCCGTTCCGGACACAGCGGATTCCAGTTCCATCTTGCCAATGATGCAACTCATGTCACCATAGAAACATCTTGACCCAGCGCCATTTTGAGAGCGGCATGACCCATCACCGAAGAATCTTGAGCCAGCACCATCCTTGTAGAGGCTCCAGCAGCTGGATTCTTTGCTTGCTGCGGCACCATCTTGGGTGAGTCCTTACCCGATGTCAACATAGACAGAGCTGGACCAGATGCCATGTTGAATGTGGAATCCTCTGATGCCATCTTAGACAGGTCCTGCCATGCCGCCATCTTGGAGGTTGCATCCTCCGGCGCCATCTTAGAAGCGGCTTGTGCCGGTGCCATATTGGAAGCTGATTGCTCTAGCAATTTAAACACAACAGACTTTATTACGGTCCCGGCGTCACCTTGGGTGCGACCATCACAGGCTCTATATGACTTGTACCATCCCTGACAAGCATACCTGCCACCGCCATCTTGTTTGTAGTTATTGCCACCACAGCTGCAGCCATCTCTTGGATCCACTCAGCACGTACACAGGTGACCTGGTATCCTGGCTAACCAATGCCATTTTGGAGGCCTCTGCCATTTACCCTTCATCAGCCAGTTGAACCCCAAAAACAGGTTTATGGACCTCACAGAGCCCCAATTCATCCTCCACTGGGCCCCCCAACAACTCCGGTAAGCCACACAGACAATTTATTTGGTGCTTGTACTTTCTACATTTAGTCTCTATGTACGCCAGGTCCTCCCTAATGGTCACTCTTTCAGATGTCTTACATCCCTGGCATTTCCTCCACCTTGTACTCATAGTAGACTTAATCCGCTTTACCTCCTTTTTTAAATCCACTATGTCCAGAGTCAGGGACCTGTCCTCATTGTCCACAGAGTTCCCTGCCTTCTCCTCTGTGCTCAACAGCTCCTGGGTGTCCATACAAATGTCCCCTTTTCCACTGCAGGTAAAGGTAGTTGTCTCCATGTCCTCTGGAGCTTTGTCACTCCCATCTCTAGTCTCCTGCATTTCCGGGGCCACTGATGCACTCTGCCCATGCTGCTGCACAAAGCTCTCCTCCATTACCATGGGCTGCCGGCCTCCACTTCCTCCTCCCTGAGTCCCAGTCAAAGCACTCACCCCATGATTAGGGTCTTTAGGGACACTCAAAACCCTGGGATCACCATCATCCTCCTCCACAGAAACCTCCATCCTCCCTGGTGAGGGCTTTTAGGAGAGTCTGAAGACTGAAATCACGCTGAAAAAGAGCCAAGGAGCTCACTCACACATGTCTGACACCTGGTGGGCCTTGGCCTTCAACACATTGTGACATTTTGAGCTGTCTGTGTTTGCTAAAAGAGGAGATCTTGCATGCAGAGTTTGTTTTTACTTTCCCCATAGGAATTAATGCATTTTTGCAAAAAATGAACAATTGCTGTTTTCTCCTAAATGCAACATTGGAGAAATATGATTTAAAATCACTTTAGTGTGCTTGGCCTTTAACATTTTGTGTGAAATTTTGAGCTGTCTGTGTTTGCTAAAAGAGGAGATATTGCAGAGCTTATGTTTTTACTTTCCCCATAGGAATTAATGCACTTTTGCAAAAACGAACATTTATTTTATTCTCTTACACGCAACATGGTGGAAAAACCATTTCACATCACTATAGTATGCCTTGGCCTTTGTTTATTAAACAAAATTTGCAACCATATAAATATTCATAAAACCATATTATACAATATATTTACATGTATTAGTATTTATACAACATACCAATTGTATATAATGCAGACCAAAAACTACACACTCCATCACCAAAACCTAACCTCAAACCTTACCTCATCCAAAATCCAAACACCCCCACAAACCTCCCCCACCCCCTCCTTCCCTCCACGTCACCTACCCCTAAGTAGCGAAAAAGTAAGGTTAGTCATCCAGGTATACATAAAGCATTCCTCTATAATTTATTCAACATTCAAGTGAAAAGACAGAAGCCATTCAGAAACGACTCAAGACCGGATTTCGCTACCCATTCAAGGGGGCCTCAGATGATGCCACAACCGTGGCCAACTGATGGCGTCCATCCTTTCTTTGTCCATATCCATCATCCGTTTCACCTCGTGCAAGATCTCCCCAACTACCGATACCCAGGGAAGGACTTTACCCGTAATGCCTAATTAAAACTGTGCATTCCACATCCTGTAACGTACTGCTAAACTAACTAACCATGTCCCTTGAATGTACCAGAAGCCCATTCAGGGTAATTCAGCCCCGAAAGGCAAGGAATACGCAGGCGTCTTGAAACTCTCCTATAAATCTCTGTTATAGGGACACTTACGGAAGAAGTGGTCCATAGTCTCCTCCTCCCCTAGACATTCCTCCCATGGACAACCATGATCATCAGCACTCCTTACTTTAAGGTTACCGGCTTTAACATAGAGCCTTCCATGAAAGGAGAGCCAGGCGATGTCCCTAATTTCAGAGGAATCCTCTGAGAGTTAATCAGAGCCAATCCCTCCGAACACATCTCTCCTGGGCAATCCTTCAGGGCCAGGGGAATATAAAAGTAGGTCTGCAGAATTCTCAACCCCATCTCCCTCCTGGTTGAGTATCTTACATCACCCACCTCCAGTCCCCACCATTTCATCATTTTCAGGCAGAGGATCGCGTAGATTGGGAGGTATCCTTGCCTAACTCAGAATGTCTTAATTTGACCTCCTTCCATCCATTATTTGAGGAAGGGAAACACCCATTCCCTAAAACCTTCTACCCATTGAGAGGGAGTCTCCAAAAACAGACTCCCAATATTGAGTTTACAAAAAGTTGTCACAAAGAACACTACAGGGTTGACTATACTCTGAACTCCCTCTTCCCTCAATTTGTATGTGATTCCTCTTTTGACAATATTCATCCTGTCTACCCAGAACATCAAGAAAAACAATGAATTTATCCTGGTCCACATAGATTGAGGCAAAAAACAGACATAACTGATGTACAGAAACACTGGGATCGAGTAGGTTCTCCAAACAGACACCTTCTGGGTTGCTATTTCCAGCTTCTTCTCCCAATTTAGGGTGCCATAATCACCATGATTGAAATAAATTCCTAAAATCTTAATCTGCGTACTGGCCTGGGGAAGGCTGTCCGGAAGGTCAAACTCTGCCCCTTCCTCCCCCATCCAGAAAGCTTCACGCTTTTCCTGGTTTATCCTGGAGCATGATGCTTCAGAATACATACTGATAAGTTGTTCCACCCTCCGTACCTCCGCAGACAGAACACCATGATGTCATCAGCGTAGGCCACAACGTTCAGTGCAGGTCCCGAGCCCAGCTGCACCCACCCCACTGTATCATACTCCAACCTCCTTATGAAAGAGTCAATAGCAAACACATATAGGAGAGGGCTCAGAGGACACCCCTGATGAACCCCAGAGCCCACACTGAAAGCAGCGCCCATCCAACCATTCACAAGTGGGAAGCCTTAGACTGATCCAGTGCCAGCAAATACTTTCCCCTCCTCTCAGCCTGGCACCGCTCAATAGCCTCCCGGACATCAAGGACAGCACTAAAGGTACTATGGCCTTCACCGTGCAGTGCTGAAAGGCAGAAACAGCTGTTACAAAAATTCAATTAACCTGTTAAGAATTATTTTTGCCAGAATCTTCCTGTCTGTGTTGAGAAGAGCTATGGGGTGCCAATTCTCAACACACAGGGGATCCTTACCTTTGGGAAGTAATATAAGTGCAGATGACCTCATGGAGGGGGTAAGACTACCTTCACCCAGACTCACATTAAACACCTCCACCAGGCGGGGGGCCAGGTTATCTGAAAAGGTCTTATAAAATTCAGATGTTAACCCATCTGGACCTTGAGACTTTTTGACAGATAACCCATCAATTGCTCTCCTAACCTCCTCCACACCTATATCACTCTCCAAACAACCAAAAGAGACATCAGGTTTTATGAGCCCAGGCACCTCCATCCTATCCTATATAAGTAACTTCTCAGACAAAAGATCAGAGTAATAGTCTACTATGACCCCCAGAATGCCCTCCTTTGTCTCCTGAAGGACACCCTGGTCATCCCGCAGACCTCTGATCTCTCACTCAGTTGTCATGCTACACCTCTGCAAGGATAGGGCGAGTAATATATATAGTAATCCTTCTCCAGAACCAAAGACGCCAACCGGTTGTACCGTAATTCTTACATCTGAGCCTTTACTCTGGAAATGTCCCCACTATCTACCCCCTCAGAGATCAAGAGGTCCAATTTCCTTCTCAAAGCATAGTAGATGTTATTTTATTTCAAGTTCTTTTTTGCTACAGTTCACCTAAAGCAACTCAGAGTTCTATTTTTTTACCTCCTCCCACCACTCTGATCTACTCCATCCTGCCTCCAACAGTGTTTCCTGTGTATGAAAGAAATCTCTAAAGGATTGTCTAACTCCCTCCTCCTTTAGGAGGTCTGAGTTCAGATGCCACATACCCCTGCCCCTTCAAAGTGACATCCAAAATCATACACCTGCCCACTTGTAACTCTATAATCTTGTATATGGTTACCATGCCAGTAAAAAGTACTGCCACCCCACCATACGGCTCGGCCGCAAGAGACCAGTAAGATGGACCCCTCCTCCACTCCCTCTTAATCCTATGGAGGGCATCCAACTTACTTATTCTTGTCTCTTGCAAAAATAAAAAATCAACCTCAATTGTGTTGAAAAAATCAAAGGCCATAAAACGAGCTTGATCAGAAATTACGGAAGCCACATTAATCGTGGCACATCGTATGGGTTGGGGATCCATTTTTTTAGATTATAGAATAAGTGGAAATTACCTTACTTTTCACTTACTTACGTCCAGGGGGGACTCCCCTCCCCCTCACCCTCCACCCTTATGCCTTCACCACCCCCACCACCAATACACACAACCATTCCCCTACCCCCTGGATCCGGGGGTTTGGGATCCACAGACCCTGTGGAATTTCTACAGTTGGGTCTATATCAATCCCTTCCATATTCCTCTCTTCCTGAGGAAATCCACCTTCCGCCTCTTGCTCATCCTGACCTTTCCCTACCTCCATTTCTTTCCTACCCTCTTTTACTTCCCCTTATAATTCTGTTCCCATCTCATCACACTCTAACTCCTGTGGGTCCTCTTCTGCCCTCCCTTTCTTTCCCTGCCCCTTCTCCTCCTTCTCTCCCTCCTTCCTCCTCTTATTTAGTCTTGATCTTTCCTCCCTCCCTTTCTTCAGACCACTCCTCCTCACACTTCTCCTTGCTACTTTAGGAACAAAACATAACTCTCCCTCTTGCCTCATTACCTCCCCATCTTCCTCCTCATCAGTTGAGAAAATATCAAATCTATTACTCAGGACTATTTCCGCCTCCACCCTCTTCTTTTTCTTATTCTTAACCTCCTGAAACCCATCCCCTACTTTCTCTACCACTTTCCTTTGCTCTGTCACCTTCCACCTTGCCACCTTTTCTTCCCTGCACTTCCACCAACCCCCTTTCTTTTCTACCTCTCTCTTCCTCCTCCTGCTCTGATTCACCTCCTTCCCATACATCCGCCTCAAGACACCTACTGTAAGGATGCCCTTTTTGTCCACATAAGTTACATCTTACGCTATTGCACATTGTGGATGTATGCCCCACCTTCCCGCACAGTGTACACTTTGTCACCCCACAATCCCCGCTTAGATGGCATGTCTCCACAATGGAAACATGTTTTTGGCTGACCTTGATAAAACACTTGCACTCTATCTCTGCCAATATATGTAGCAGATGGAAGATGATTCGTACCACAAGCCGTACTTATTAACCTAATTTGGACTGTGTATGCTACTCCCCATACCCCTTTTGTATAATCCACTTTAATTAGCCCTGATAATACCTCGCAATGTCTTGACAACCAATACCTGATGTCATTCTCTGGAATTGATTCGTTATGCACCAGAATTGTTAACTTAATCATGTCCTGCCTTGATATCAGAATTGCATTGTATTCACAGTATGGTACCTCTGCTTTGACAGACAGCCACCTTCCCCACAACATTTGCATACCATTGTTTGTCTGAAAACTTGTCAAACTCCCTTGATCTGGGAGGATGAATGCATGCATACAAATCAATAGCTGATATATTTAAAGAAAACAACATGTTCAAAAAACCCTCCTTCTCTGGTGACTCCCCCTCCCCCACCCCCATCCATTTAAACTGGATCACGTTTCTTCTTCTAATCCCCTTACCACCTTCAAACCTTGAGAAAACCCTTCTTGCTTCAATTTTTTTCCCCAACTGGAGCCCCAGCATATGAAACTGGCCCCACTGTAGCTTTATGCACATATTGTCCATCTTTATTATTCACAGTCACAATCTGTTGTCCTATAGCCGTATTATTAATCCCAGACACAGAAGCCCCCACATTTACATCTTTATTACCCACATTTTTCTGTGCCTGGTTTTCACTTATTAGTTCCAGAGCTGCCTTCACTCTGGCAGGGGTCTCCAGTTCTCCATACATGATATCCAGCAGTTCTTTCTCCCATGGCTGCAGACCCCTTCTCCAGACATGGCATGCCCTGCACCGTGCCTCATCTCCTGCCACCAGCCTTCACATTAACAATACTTTCCAATGCATCATTAGCTGCCCCCGTAACCACCCCAGATCCTGAGGCATCCACAGTCCCCATTCAGCCTCCACATTCACCTGCACCCTCCTCGTCTTCTCTCCCCCGGTCTGCACCAGGCTACCAATATCGGTGTCAGGACCATGGGAAACATCTGCCGGCACAACGGAGCCACAATCAGCAATCCAAGCAGACTCCCCCGTTGCACCAATGGGGTTCCCCACTCCGTCACCTACCTGCTGATCAGCCACTCCGCCCTTCAACATTTCCATCTCCAATACTCTGGTTTTGCCAGGACTCTCCGCTCTTCCACTGCTGTCAGGACCATGGACACCCGTCACTCCTCTGCCACTAGGTCCTTTCATCTCGGCTGCTTCACCACTGGGAACAGGCATCTTTGGAATTTGCTGCCGCTGCTCCCAGGAATCTCTGCCACGTCATCACCGCTGACTGACAGGTCCCCCACCGCATCGCTGCTCAGGCTTGGAATCCCCGCCACATCACCAGCTTTGTTTTTAATGCTTTCTGGTACTTCTGCCTCCCCTTCCAACTGACTGATGATATCCATCAAGTGGTTTTCTTCCTGCGGCATTGTGGTTAACTCCTCCACTGCCGGGTTCGCTGGCAATCCACTGGAGGCTGCCGTCCACTGGCTCGCTTGTCTCAGGGATTTAATCCTTTCTTTAACCCTGTCCAGGGTATCTACCAGCTCCACCAACTCTCCCCGCAGCCTTGGCTTCTCCCAGTTATGGGCTTTACTCCGCTTCTTCTTTGTATAGCTGATTTTTGTATTTAGTTTTTTTTGCCTCTGCTACTGCATCCTCCAGGCACAGCCATGCCACATAGTTGTTGTCTTCGCAGCTGGAGTCCTGGGAATCCTCTCCCTCCTCCTCCGCTGACAGCATAGGGGCCACGGTCTCCCCCTCTTCACCTCCTTGTGGATTGCCGGCATCTCATGCCTCTGCTCCACCTGTGGTTACCTCACCGTGGGGAGCCTTCACAGACAGTTCGGGGAATCCTGATCATGACTGCTGTTTCATCACAATAGCCTCACTCCCGCTGGCATGCTGCACCAGCTCCTGCACCATGGGCTGGCTGGAAACTGCAGCACGATCTTCCGCCCTGGCATTCGGATGTAAAATTCCTTTTTTCTTAACATGCTGGGGTTGCGGTCTCTTCCGTGAGGGACCTCTCGCCTTCCCTGCTCCAGGAGGGCGCATCCTGCCTGGGGAAAGCCCGCAGATAGGCTGGCTGTAACCTGACACCTCAGTGGAAGTATGGAGCTCTCCAGCACACGTCCTGCCACCAGGACTTCAACAAATTGTGTGAAATTTTAAGCTGTCTGCCTTTGCTAAAAGAGATATTGCATGTTTGCAAAAAATGAACGATTGCGTTTTTCTCTTAAAAGCAACATGGGAGAAAAACCATTTCACATCACTTTAGTGGGCCTTGGCCTTCAACAATTCGTGTGAAATGTTGAGCTGTCTGTGTTTGCTAAAGGAGGAGATATTGCATAGTTTACGTTTTTTTCTTTTTCCATAGAAATTAATGCATTTTTGCAAACAACTAACAATTGCGTTTTTTTCTAAAACACAACATGGGAGAAAAAACATTTAAAATCAATTTAGTGGGCTTTGGCCTTCAACAGATTGTGTGAAATTTTGAGCTGTCTGTGTTTGCTAAAAGAGGAGATATTGCAGAGATTACATTTTTACTTTCCCCATAGGATTCAATGCATTTTGGCCTAAAACGCGCATTTGCTGTTTTCTCTTAAACGCAACATGGGAGAAAAAACATTTCTCATCACATTAGTGGTCCTTGACCTTCAAAACATTGTTTGAAATTTTAAGCTGTCTGCGTTTGCTAAAAGAGATATTGCAGAGATTACATTTTTACTTTCCCCATAGAAATGAATGCATGTTTGCAAAAAATTTATTGCGATTTTCCCTTAAAAGCAACATGGGAGAAAAACAATTTCATGTCACTTTAGTGGGTAATCCCTTTATTAAAACTTGCAATGCATAAATAAATAATACATAAATAAAAACTGCATTGCAGAACAAAACTTGTCAAGCACAAACAAAGAAAAGCCATAACAATATTGCACCTCAACACAAATAGGCTTTCCTAATCATAGTAAAATATACAATACATAATGGCCACAAACATATACATGAAACCACAGGACTCCATTCACACCACCCAAACGAGACAACTTACAACTAACCCACCACCAACTATACACCCTGTTAAATCTAAACTATCCCAACACCAAACTATCTCTAACCCACCAACACTAACTCCATTGACCAAGAGAATGTGAGCAAAACTGTTTAGGCATATATAAAACCATTTCTCAAAAAAGGAACCAGAATCAAAAATCTACTACGGCAAGTGAAAGATGAAGAGCCAAAAGAATGGACAGGAAAAAGGCTGTCAGCCACCCACTAAGGCGGCTTTAGGTGTCTCCACCTCCTCGACCAACCAACAGCATCCAACCTCCTCCTGTCATCTCCATCAGAGCCTTAACCTCATGAAGAATATTGCACGCCACCACCTCACAGGGAAGGATTTTGTTTCTAGTTGTTACTAGGCACTGTGCGCTCCACGTGTGGTACCTAACCACTAAACTAGCTATAAAAATAGGGACTAAATCATAGCGCCCATACCCTTTGAATGCTCCATAAACCCACTCAGGGTTACTGAGCATCGAAAGGCATGGAATGCATAAAGCGCTAGAAACTCTTTTGTAAATTTTGATTTTAAAGGGACATTCAAGAAGGAAGTGGTCCATTGTCTCCTTCTCCTCTAGACACTCCTCATGTGGACAGCCACGATCACCGCTGCTTTGCCACCTGATGTGCCCTCTAACATAGATCCTTCCTTGAGAGGAGAGCCAGGCAAAGTCTCTGTACTTCAGTGGAATTCTCTCTGAGCAAATCAAAGAGATCCCATCTGAGCAGACCCTACCTGGGCAGTCCCTTAGTGTCAGCGGAAGTGAGTTCGCAAAATGCCTCTCTCCAACCCCCTTCTAGAAAGGGTTTTGACATCACCCGCTGCCACTCCCCATTGTCTTGTCACTTTCAAGCACAGGATGACATAGATCAGAAGAGCGCCAGACCTGCCTCTGAAGGCTTTTACATGACCACCATTATACCAGAGCTCAAGGAAGGGAGCCACCCAAGCCCTAAATCTCTCTACCCACCAAGGAGGAGTCTCCAAAAATAGACTTCTAAGATTAAGTGTAATAAAAGACGTGGCAAAAAACCCCCACTGGATTGACCATGCCAAATCCACCTTCATTCCTTGGTCTGTAGGTTATACCTCTCTTAACAATGTTCATCCCATTCCCTGAAAACAAAAGGAAGAACAAGGACAACACTTTAGACCACAAAGATTGTGTCAAGAAACACACATAACTGACATAAAGAAACATAGGTACCAGGAAGGTTTTGCACAGATGGACCCTTTCCCTGTAAGAGAACTGCAAAGTTCCCCAGGACTTCACTTTCCTATTGGCTTCCTCTATCCTCCTCTCCCAATTTTGAGTGGCATAGTCACCACGATCGAATGTGATGCCTAGAATTTTAATCAGAGGACTGGCCTGGGGGGAGGCTGTCCCGGAGGTTAAACTCATCACCTTACTCCCCCATCCAGAAAGCTTGACATTTGTAGTGGTTTACTCTGGAGCACGAGGCCTCAGAGTAGTTAGATATCAGATGCTCTATGCACTGTGCCTCTGCCACGGATGACAGGACAACAGTGACATTGTCTGCATAGGCCACTACTCTCAATGGAGCCTCTGGGCCCAGCTGCACCCCTCTCACCACAAAACAACCAATCCTCCTAACGAAAGGATCAATTGCGAATACGTACAAGAGGGGGCTCAGGGGGCATATCTTGATGAACACCAGAGTTAACACTAAAAGCAGTGCCCACCCAACCATTGACAAGAGGGAAGCTCTCGGCCTGATTATACAGAACACAAAACCAATCTACCACCCTCACCGGAATACCATACCATTCCAGAACAACCCACAGGTACTTGTGATTCACCCGGTCAAAAGCCTTGGACTTGTCCAATTCCAGTAAGTACTTGCCCCACTTTTCAGCATGACATTGCTCCATGGCCTCTCGGATGCCAAGGACAGCACTACTTGTGCTACAGCCCTTCAGGGTGCAATGCTGAGACAGGACAGTACCAGCCCAGAAACTTCCATCAGCCAATTGAATAGTATTTTTGCCAAAATCTTTCTGTCTGTACTGAGAAGAGCTATGGGGCGCCAGTTCTCAATACAGGACGGGTCTTCACCTTTGGATAACAATATGAGGGCCAAAGACCTCATGGAGGGAGGGAGCAACCCCTCACCCAGGAAATTGTTATAAACCTCCATAAGGTGGGGAGCTGAGATGAATATAACCGGTCCTGGATATTTTTTTTATAGACAACTTGTCTATAGCTCTCTTGACTTCTACCTTCACACTGTCACCCAAAGAGTCAAAAGAGGCATCAAGCTTCATAAGCCATGGCGTTTCCCTCCTCTCTCTAATGAGTGGCTGCTCAGATAAAAGGTTGGAGTAAAAGGACCTGATGACTCCCAAAATGCCATCCCTGTCCTCACAGAGAGTACCTTGTTCGTCATACAGGCCACTAACCTCCCTCAAATCAACCAACTTCCTGCAACTCTGGTAGGGATCAGGCAAGTGATATTTACCATAATCCCTCTCCAAAATCAAAGAAGCCAGACAATTGTACTGAAGTTCCTTCAGCTGAACCTTCACCTGGGAGATTTCCCCTTCATCGCCACACTCAGAGATCAAGAAATCTAGTTTATTTCTCAAGCTCTGGTAGATGCATCTTTTTATCAAGTTTTTATGAGCTACCAGCCCCTTAAAAAACTTCAGAGTCCTTTTTTTGCACTCTTCCCACCACTTAGATCTAGTCCAACCAGCCTCCAGAAGTGTCTCTAACACTCTCCTCCTTCAGAAGTTCCGAATTCAAATGCCAAAGGCCCTGCCCTTTCTGAGGCATTCAAAGTAACACTCAGGAAAACATGATCGGAAAATTCTACTGCCTTCACCTCAGGAGGCAAAGTTTTTGAACTTTCCTTAACGAAAAACCTATCTATCTTAGACCTACGACTACCACAATGATATGTGTAACCCGTAAGGTCCGGGCTGTGACGAATGTGCACATCCACCATGCCTGCCTCTCTAATCATACTAACTAAAAACCTAGTGTCATAGCCCAGAGTAGACTTTGCACTCCCCCTGTCTTTGAGTCTCACAGTGGTATTGAAATCACCTCCAAAGACAAACTGCCAGGCTATAAAAAAAAATGGCTTTATCAGCCCAAAGAGGCATTTCCTATCCCAGGCCGATTGCGGTCCATAGACGTTAATCAACCTGAGATCATGCCCCCTTAGGCTAATATCCAAAACCATACACCTGCCTACCTGTAATTCTATAATTCTGTGTATGGTTACCCTGTCAGTAAAAAATACAGCCACCCCACCATACGGCTCGGCCGCAAGAGACCAGAAAGATGGACCACGCCTCCACTGGACATTAGCCCTGCGAAGAGTGGCCAAATCTCCCACCTGGGTCTCTTGCAAAAACAAAAAATCAACATCAACTGTGTTGAAAAAATCAAAGGCAAAATAACAAGCACACTTGGAAAAAACAGAATCCACATTAATGGTGGCACATCGTATGGGTTTGGGGATCCATAGTTTTGAATTATAGAGATAGGAGCTCAATTCACTTTCTCTTTATCTGATGATCAGAACCCTCATCAGAGAAGCCATAATGCTTACATGATGACCCAAAAGGAACGTCATCACCGGACGGCAAAAGAAACACTTCCAAGTCACCCTCCACCACATTCATACCACCAACTATAGGGGCTTCTGCCCCAACCTGCAACCACCCAACACCCCTTCTGGAGGAGGGTCTGGGTCTTGGGGCCCAGGGGGCTCTGAATTTGTCACACCCATATCATTAACCCTCAAATGTCTTTTCCCTATATCCATCACAACGTGCTCAGGGGTCTCCTCCACTCCCCTCCCCCAACTCCATATCCAAATGATCCCATTCTAGGTCCATGGTGGAATTCTGTCCAACATTTTTTGTTTTACACGGAACTTTGCCACCTTGATCCTTCTTCTCTTTCTTATCCCTCCTCTCCCTTGGCTTAGCCCCATTTGCAGCTTCGCCAAAGGTCATTTTCCTAGGAGACTTTTTTTTCCTCTTTTGGATATCAGGGATAAAACACAGCTCCTTCCCCCCACCATAACCACCTCCCCCTCTCCTTCATCCTCCTCATCCTCCTTTTCCCCCTTTCAAAGTGGAAAACAAAAGTCTGTTAGAGCACAGAACCACCAGCTCCTTTTCCCTAACCTGCACCTTTCTTTTTGTACCAACCGCTGTAAAATTATTTTCTTCAACCGCCTCCACATTCTTCTCTTCAACAACCCTCCTCTGCCCCTTCAACTCATGTAATTTCATCTGTAACTCCAGCAACTCTTTTGCTGACCTCTGCTCTTCACTCTCCATTGCCTTCAATCTAAAACCACTATCACTCCTCTCAGGCCCAATGAACTCCGACCCTGCATTATACAGGGCAGAAGGGCATCTGCTCTATGGCTGCCCAGACAGTCCGCACAAATTGCACCTGACAGTATTAAAGTCACGTGAGAGGTGCCCAGTTGCACTGCACATAGCACATTTCTCCACAGGACAGCCACTAGACACATAATGAAAATCACCACACTTGTGACATGTCCGTGGCTGTCCCTGATAGAATCATTGTATCCTATCTCTCCCAATGTAGGCAGCCGAGGGGATATGCTGAGCCACAATTCCCACTTGATGAAGGCGTACAAAGCAAGAATATGCCCCCCCATATAACCTCTTTGTATAATCAATTTCATCCAGCATTTGGTTTAGCACTGTACAATATCTAGATAGCCAAAAAAGTATATCCTGGACAGGCAATGACTCATTCCTTATGAGTACAGTTATTTTGACCCTATATTGCCGAGATATTGCCAGAGATTAATTTATTAAATGGTTCCTTATCCTTCACCTCCTCCCATTTGGATGTGAAGGCTTGCATGTCTCTTAATGACAAAAAACTAATATCATATTCTGGGGTGCATACAGGATGGATAAAAGCAAACAAATCTTCTGCTTTAAATCCTATGGATAAAACCATCCCATGGACTTTGGCTTTGACAGGAGGGTCCCCATCACCCGCCCAGTTTAGCTGGACAACATTCCTTCTTTTAGGAGGAATCCCACCACCAACACCACTTGGTTGAACTCACCTCCGAGCCTCTGGTCCGCACTGGCCTGACTATCTGTGGCTTAGACTCGGCTGTGGACAGGCCCGGGCAGGCAGCATCAGTCACCATGACAATGGCATCTTCCATCGCCACGGTAACCGGCACGCCCCCCAGCCCATCACCAGCAAAAGTCATCACCTGGGGAGGATCCGCCTCCCCTCCATCGCCCTTCACCTCCATCCATGCCCTCGCTCTCAGCCAACACCAAGTGCCGCACCATCTAAGCCTGGTTAGCATCCCCAGGCTCTGGCTGCGTACACCCGGATGGGATCACTTTCGGCTTCACTCCTGGCATTAGTATAGACACTTCCGGGTCCAGCACCATCTTTCTGTGCTGGAACGCACCCTGACATGCATCACCGCCATCTTGGTAGAGGAGTTCTTTCTTCTCCGTCACCCCGGACTGACTTGCGTAAACTGCTGAGTCCGCAAACTCTTTCTCCACCATGGATGATCTGCGGACATCTTGGCATGATACTCCCTCCTCCTCAGACTCTTTGGAAGCAGAGGAATCGACCGGCACCGGGTTCCCAGAATGTTCTGCGATCGCCGCCATCTTAGAGTACCCGTACTCGGCCATGCACATGGATGACTCCACCTCCTCACTGCCCGACCTATTAACAGGCACCTCGGCATCTCCAGCATTACCGCCCACCGGTGCCATCTTTCCTGCACCACCAGCCTGCTCCACCCAACTTCAGGCCACCAACACCTGCCAGCTTCTCCTTCTGCCCAGGCTCAGCACTCTGCAGGTAAGTTACCCAGTTTCTGCATTTTTGTAGCTTAGCATTAAGCTCGTTCAGTTCCACCTTTAGAATGGACCTCTCCATAGCATTGCTTTTTTCTCTCTTGCTCTTTTTTGTGTTGATCCAAGCTTGGATCCTGCTCATTTCTCTCCTAATGTCAGAAATGACCAAAGCCAGAAATTCCTCATCCACTTTGCTGACTTCACCTGACCCAGGCTCTTCCGAGCCCAACAGCACCTGAACATCAGCACAGACCTCCACCAATCTGCCGCTTGCCATCTGGGATTCCACGCCTGTCCCCTCTTTCTCACTACGGGTAAAGATCGCTGGTATCCCCAGTTCACCCCCAGGAGTTACGCCACTCTCAGGGTCTCTCACCTGTAGTTTAGGTGCCACACTCAAATGCAGGCTCTGTTGCTCCACAGAGCCCAAATCCACCCGGCTAAGCACCACCACAGGCCGACCAACAGTTGCACTGCATGAGGCCTGAGTTCCACTTTCACCCCTTTTAATAGGGCCCTTAGCAACATCCAAAGCCCCAGGGTCACCATCTCCCTCTTCCCCTGCAGCCTCCATCCTCCCTGGGGAGATAAACACAACAAAAGTCCTAGGCTCAGCAATCCTCCAGGGGCCTAAGAGCTCAAATACTGAAGATCTCATGCTGAGGCCTTCAACACATTGTGTGAAATTTTAAGCTGTCTGTGTTTGCTAAAAGAGGAGATATTGCAGAGATTACGTATTTACTTTCCCCATAGGATTCAATGCATTTTTGCAAAAAACTAACATTTGCTGTTTTCTCTTAAATGCAACATGGGATAAAAACCATTTCATATCACTTTAGTGGGCCGTGGCCTTCAACACATTGTGTGAAATTTTGATTTGTCTATGTTTGCTAAAAGAGGAGACATTGCATAGTTTACTCTTTACTTTCCCTATAGGAATTAATGCATTATTGCAAAAAATTAATGATTGCAATTTTCGCTTAAACGCAACATGGGAGAAAAACCATTTCACGTCACTTTAGTGGGCAATCCTTTTTAATAAAAGCTTGCAACACATAAGATAAATAGTACATAAATGAAACTGCATTGCAAAGCAAACTTGCCAAGTATAAACTGAATCAAATCAAGAAGTCATGAAATTATTACATGAACAAAGCAAATACATTTTCTTATCATAAATGCATATTGGCCACAAAGGGCCCCAACAACACAAATATAAACACTGAAAACCACAAGACCTCATTCACACCACCCAAAACAAGACAACCCACAAACCCCCTATTATTTTTTAAAGAAGCACCAAACTAACTACTACTGACACTAATTCCATTGACACAGATAAATTGAGTAAAGCTGTTTAGGTATATGTAAAACCATTTCTCGTAAAAAAAAATCTAGTTCGGAAAGTGAAAGAATAGGAAGCCAAAGAATGAACAGGAAGAAGGCTGTCAGCCACCCACTAAGGGGATTTTTTGTCTCCACCTCCTTGACCTCCCAACACCATCCAACCTTCTCCTGTCCATCTCCATCAGATTCTTAACGTCATGAAGAATATTACATTCCACCACCTCGCAGGGAAGGATTTTGCTTCTAGTTGTCACTAAGCACTGTGCGCACCACGTGTGGTACCTAACCAATATACTGACTATAAAAATAGTGATTAAATCATAATAGTGATTAAACCCTTTGAATGCTCAGTATACCCACTCAGGGTAACTGAGCCCCGAAAGGCACGGGATGCATAATACATTTGAAACCCTTTTGTAAATTTCGATATTAAAGGGACATTCTAGAAGGAAGTGATCCATGGTCTCTTCCTCCCCTAGACATTCCGCATGTGGGCTACCACAATCACTGGCACTTCACCACTTGATGTGCTCTTGAACATAGAGCCTTCCCTGAAAGGAGAGCCAGGCAATGTATCTGTACTTCAGTGGAATTTTCTTTGAAGAAACCAAAGAGATCCCATCTGAGCAGACCCTGCCCAGGCAGTCCCTTAGTGACAGTGGAGCATAGAAGTGAGCCCGCAAAATGCCTCTCTCCAACTACCTTCTAGAAAGGGTTTTGACTTCACCCTCTGCCACTCTCATTGTTTTGTCACTTTCAAGCACAGTATGACATAGATCAGAAGACTGCCACACCTGCCTCTGAAAGTTTTTACATGGCCACCATCATACCAGAGTTCAAGGAAGGGAGATGCCCAAGCCCTAAAACTCTCTAGCCACCAAGGAGGAGTCTCCAAAAATAGACTTCCAAGATTAAGTTTAATAAAAGTCATGGCAAAAAAGACCACTGGATTTGACCATACCCAATCCACCTTCATCCCTTGGCCTGTAGGTTATACCTCTCTTAACAATGTTCATCCCATTCCCCCAAAATAAAAGGAAGAACAAGGATGACACTTTAGACCACAAAGATTGTGGCAAGAAATACACATAATTGACATAAAGAAAAGTAGGAACCTGGAAGGTTTTGCACAAGTGAACCCTTTCCCTGTAAGAGAACTGCCAAGTTCTCCAGGACTGCACTTTCCTGTTGGCTTCCTCTATTCTCTTCTCCAAATTTTGAGTGGCATAGCCCCCATGGTCAAATGTAATGCCTAAAGTTTTAATCTGAGGACTGGCCCGGGGGAGGCCATCTGGAAGGTCAAACTCATCACCTTCCTCCCCCATCCAGAAAGCTTCACATTTATCCTGGTTTATTTTGGAACACAAGGCTTCAGAGTAGTCAGAGATCAGTTGTTCTATGCACTGCGCCTCCGCCATGGATGACAGGACAACAGTGACATCATCTGTGTATGCCACCAATATCAATGGAGCCTCTGGGCTCTGCTGCACCCTCCTACAGTACCACAACCAATCCTCCTAACGAAAGGATCAATTGAGAACACATACAAGAGGGGGCTCAGGGGGCATCCCTGATGGACACCAGAGTCAACCTTGACAAGTGGGAAGCTCTCAGCCTGATTGTACAAAACACGAAGCTAATCTACCACCCTCACTGGAATACCATACCATTCTAGAACAGCCCACAGGTGCTTGTGATTCAACCAATCAAAAGCTTTGGACTGGTCCAATTCCAGTAAGTACTTGCCCCACTTTTCAGCAGTACATCATTCCATGGCCTCCTGGACACCAAGGACAGCACTAAATGTGCTCCAACTCTTCATGGTGCAATGCTGAGACCGGGACAGTACCAGGCCAGAAACTTCCATCAGCCGATTGAATAGTATTTTTGGCAAAATCTTTCTGTCCATATTGAGAAGAGCAATGGGGTGCCAGTTCTCAATACGGGATACATCTTTACCTTTGGATAACAATATGAGGGCAGAAGACCTCATAGAGGGAAGGAGCAGCCCCTCACCCAGGCACCCATTATATAACTCCATAAGGTTTGGAGCCAAACCGTCTATAGCTCTCTTGATTTCTACCATCACATCGTCACCCAAAGAGTCAATAGAGGCATCAAGCTTTTCAAGCTCTGGTGTCTTCCTCAGTAAGGACTCCATCCTCTCTCTCTAATGAGTGGCTGCTCAGACAGAAGTTTGGAGTAATAGGACCTGATGACTCCCAAGATGCCATCTCTGTCCTCACAGAGAGTACCTTGTTCATCATACAGGCCCCAAACCTCCCTCAAATCAACCAATTTCCTGCAACTCTGGTAGGGATCAGGCGAGTAGTATATACCATAATCCCTCTCCAAAATCAAGGAAGCCAGATGTTTGTACTGGATCTCCTTTAGCTTAGCCTTTACCCGGGAGATTTCCCCACCATCTCCTCCCTCAGAGATCAGAAAATCCAATTTTTTCCTCAGTCTTGAATGATGCAACTTTTTCGCAAGTTTCTCCGGGCTATCAGCCTCTGAAAGAACCCGCAAGTTCTCTTTCTATATACCTTCCACCACTCAGATCTACTCCAACCAGCCCCCAGAAGCATCTCTTGCAGTTGAAAAAAGTCTCTGAAGGACTGACTGACCATTTCCTTGGAATTCAAACACCAAAGGCCCCACCCTTTCTGAGGGGTTTATGAAACATTCAAGAAACACATGATCAGAGAATTCTACTGGCTTCACCTCAGAAGGCAAATTTTTCGAAGACTCCTTAATGAAAAACCTATCTATCCTAGACCAACGACTACCACTAAAATAGGTGTACCCCGTGAGGTCTGGATGATGGCGAATGTGCACATCAATCAAACCAGCCTCTCTAATACTTTATAAAAAATTAGCATAATAGTTTAGAGTTGTCCTTCTTTGGGCCTATTGATGGTATTAAACTCACCACCAAAGATAATGTGCTGGGCAGTAAAAAGAAATTGTTTTATCAACTCAAAAAGGCATTTCCTATCCCAATCTGACTGCAGTCCATAGACATTAATCAGCCTCATGTCCTGCCCTCTTAAGTTGACATCCAAAACAATGCACCTACCCACCTGCAGTTCTATAATTCTGCATATGGTTACCATGCCAGTAAAATACACTGCCACCTGACCGTGCGGCTTGGCTGCAAGAGACCAGAAAGATGGGCCATGCCTCCACTGAGCTTTCACCCTATGGAGAGTGGCCAAATATCCCACCCTGGTCTACTGCAAAAACAAAAAGTCAGAATCATCCATGCTGAAAAAAAATCAAAGGCCAGGTATCAAGCTTGATCGGAAAGAATGGAAGCCACATTATTCATGGCACATCGTATTGGCTGGGGATCCATAGTTCTGAACTATAGAGATTTACAAATAAGCCCAAAGGGGATACCCTCTTCACCCAACAATGACACCTTAATCAAATCCCCCTCCACCACATTCCAACAGCAAGATCTGGGCCCCCAGGCCCGACCTGAGGGTCACCATACCCAACAGATCCCCCAGCACCCTACCACCCTTCACCTCACTCAAAATTCCAACTGGAGGAGGATCCGGGTCAGGGGGCTTTGGAAGGTTGACCCCCTCCACTGATGCCCCAGGCCCCTCTACTACTACCACCACCACTGTTGAAATGCTCAAAGGACTACGCCACTCTCCCCAACCAGACCCTCCAGTGTTTCCACATCAGTAGAACCTTTTTTCTCCTAAGGAGCCATCTGACTAGAACCCTGCTCCCTACGGCCTCCCCCCTCCAGCAGAGCTACCATCTCCGACACCAACTCCATACAGGACCCATCCCATTTCAAGTTCACCCCGACACTGTGCTTCTCTTTGCCAGCACCAAACCCCTTGGACTTACTTCCAGAGCTTACAGCTACCTCCCCCAGTGTCAGCTTTCTCCTTTGCCTCCTCTTCACCTTATCATGAACAAATCTCAGTTCTCTACCATCCACCAGAACGATCTCATCCTCACCCTCCTCATCCTCATGCAATGAGGAAGAGAAAACATTGAATCTGTTAACACAGACAACATCTGGGGAGCCACTTTCCCCCTACCCTTCTTTCCACCCTTCTTCACCTCTTTCTACTTGTGGGATGTAGTTGCTACTACAGGGGCAGCTGATGCATCCCTAGGCCCATCATCAGGCGGCGCAACCGGCTGCACCACCGGCCGCACTTCTGTAGGAGCTCTCTCAGAGACCGGGTCACTTTGGGGCAATATTGTCAACTACACTAGACCTCCATGATTGTCAGAAGCTTTGGGACACCTACTGTAGGGGTGACCCTCAGCCCCACAAAGGTAATATGTCATCTTCAGATATTCTCTAGAAGTGTGACCATCACTGTTGCAAAGGGTGCACTTAGTAACCGGGCAGCTATTGCTCATGTGTCTAAAATCTCCACATTTGTGGCATGTATGAGGTTGGCCAGGGTAGAAACACTGTATATGGTCTCTGCCAATACAGGCAGCTGATGAGATATGTTTTGTTTTGGCTCCTACCTGCGCCAGATTCACTGTGACAGAATAAGCCCATCCCCACACCCCCTTAGTGAAATCTATAATTTCTAGTACTGACAAAATTGTACAGTGGTGGGACAACCAGAACTCTGTCTGCCATCGAAAGAGATTAGTTACGGACCAAAACCGTGATCTTAACTTGGTCCTGCCTGGTCAGGGTGTTGGCTTTATAAGAGGAATAGGAAGCTTTGGATCTATTCAATTCCCACTTCGAGCCAAAAGCTTGCAACCCATTAATAGACAAGAAGCTCAGATCAAAGGGTTCTAACAGGGTGGATACAGGCAAGCAAATCCCTCGCCATAAAACCCAATGAAAAGATCATGTCTAAGAACTTGGCCTTGGAAGAAACATCACCTGTACCCACCCACCTGATCTGGACCATATTCCATCTCTTAATGAGTGTCCCACTCTCCGACCAGACTGGCTGGGCAGCCCTCTGCCCACCTGCACCCAAAAATTCATTTGCATATGTAGACGTGCCAGGCATCACCACCACAGGTGGCACCGGGGCAGAGGGACAAGGAGGAGGAGGGGGGAGTGGGAGGAGGAAGAAGATGGGGTAGAAAACCTCAACAGGCTGCCGATCAACTGTTACAACCGAATCAGGCATAGCCCTATGTGACTCCAATATTAACTGGTTTGCACTGATCACATCGATTGCTGCCCGCACCCTTGCTGGTACATTGATATTGCCAAAGATAGTTTCAACCACTGATGACTCCCTTGGACCCAGAGAACTGTGGTCCAAAGCTGGCATCCCTTGGGCTGTACCAGGCTACCACCAGCCCCCAAAATGGCCCCCACCTGCCACTAAGGACAGTCCACTTGTCACAGGTTTTACATTGCCATGGGCTTCCTCAAAATGGCCGCTGCCTCCAGCAATACACAACTCCAGGTAAACAGTCTCTCACATTATCCCGAGGTTTGACAAGATGGCCGCCGCCCAATGACAGCACATCCCGTCCCTGCACATCTTCAGCCGGCCCTCCAGTCACCTCCATAGCAACCAGGCCAGAGCATGCTGCTACAGGTATATTAGGAGATTCAATGCACAAAAACAACAAGAATGATAGTAACTTGCGACCAAACAAAAACTGCAGCTGTGACCTATCTCAGGTTACACCCAAACAACCAAATATACAACCTTTACACAATGGGAGATAGTGTCAATAGCGCAGTCTTTCTATATAAATATGCAAGGAAGCCCCCTTTATCTCATATACCCTCCACTGAGGAAGGACCAAGTGTCTGAAACGCGTTGATTGTGGAGCTCTAAGCAGGGACTGAACCACAGGTGATATCATTCTGTTTTTTGGATGTTCTTCATGTGATTTTCTTGAAAGAATTATTTTTGGCTGGAGATATACCTCTAATTTTTTAGGGTATATGGAGACATACATACAAACTGAATTATAGGCTTTGCATTGCCACCTGTGAGTTTCATACTGCTTTTTGTTTTTATATTTTTACTTTGTCTTTTTATCCATTGTTGTTCAATTTTTTATGGTTTTTCTGGGAGCAATAAAAATATTTTTTTATGAAGAATACTGTTATTGTTCACATATTTCCGTGAAAAGTGTTTTTTAAAGTAACCTTGATGTGCATGACCCAAGGAGGATAAACGGTGAGTGTGTCTAGTGACTCCTAGAAGTATGATGTACTCCAAACAATAAGAAAGTATGAAAAAAATTGCTTAGTGAACGCCAGTTAAGTTTCCATGGTGAGTTCCATCCAGTATATGTGAAAAGGAAGAAAACCCCATATCCGGAAGCAATACCATATTGAGATAAAGGGGGCTGCCTTGCATATTTATATAGAAAGACTGCGCTATTGACACTATCTTCCAGATATTAGGAGATTCAGCCTCCTTGCCCGCACCACCGGTCCACACCAGCCTCAAGGACGCAGTCTTCAGAGCCGGAGCTTGACCCAACAGACCACAGGAAGCTGTAGCGGTCACCCTAGCAATGGCGTCCGCCATCACCAGGGCAAACACTACGCCACCTGCACCATAAGATCCCAGCCCCGCCTCCAGGAGGGATGCCCCCCCCTGCCCATACGATGCAACCTCTGCCATCTTAACTCCTCCAGCAGCCTCACTGCCGGGCACCATCACAGGAGTTGCACACAGCAAATCCAAGGACATCTCTGCTTTCTTAGCCATATCAAGAGCACTAACAAGATCAGGCCCAGGCACCGCCATCTTGGACACCAACCAATCAACAGTAGCCTCCGCTCTTCCAGCTCTGATCACAGCCACTGGACCTCCGCCTCCCACAGCTTCCACACTGTCAGGACCCAGGGGCACTACAGCCACACCAACAGGAGCAGGAACTACGGCCAAACCACACAGAGCCAAGATTGGAGCTCCT
This sequence comes from Taudactylus pleione, assembly GCA_031769625.1. Taxonomy (NCBI): domain Eukaryota; kingdom Metazoa; phylum Chordata; class Amphibia; order Anura; family Myobatrachidae; genus Taudactylus; species Taudactylus pleione. Next base: position 320,789 of record JAUIMM010000853.1, on the reverse strand, counting down.
ACAGCCACACCAATGGGAGCAAAAACTACGGCCACACCACCAGGAGTCAGGATCAGAGCCCCTACAGCCACACCATCAGGAGCCAGGATCTGAGCCCCTACAGCAACACCAAAGCCAGGTACTAGACTCTTCTCTTGCTGTAATAACAATATTCTGCCCCTCAGCCTTTCAACCTTATCCAGCAGCCATCAATCTCCTCATTTAGAGCAGGCTTCTCCCAGCTCCGGGCATTATTTATCTTCCGCCTCTTCACAGACACCCAGACATGGGCCTGTCTCACCTCCTGCTTCAGCTCATCTAGGCTCAGATTAAGTAATTCCTCCTCTCCATCCCCAGATACAGAGGACAGCATCTCGCGACCCAGCTCAACAACCAAGTCCTGGGCACAGAGCAGGGAGCCACCTCATCACCAACCTGGCTGGTAAGCACCTCTGCACTCCCCTGTGTTTCCTCACACAGAAGACCAGCATCCATTGGTTCGGGGTCATCCATGATCACCTCCCAATGCCCAGTCAGGCCAAGCTTGCCTCGCTCAGCCCCCGGTCACTGCAAGCTCCACTGGGGGAGAGCTGGTGGAGCACCATTATGGCTCTCCTTAGGCCCGAATTGCAAGGCCCTCACCAGGCCCTTTTGCCTGAGGTCCACCTCCATCATCACCCATAGAGGACTACATCCTCCCTGGGCAGGGAATCACAAAAAAGCTTCACAAATACTCTAAAGGCCTAAGAGCACAGAACACACATCTTACCCCTAGGGCCTTCAACACTTATAGGGGTATTCAATATGGGTGCGATAACATCGTTTTTTGCGTTAATATCGCACTTTTTAATGTTTTTGCGTTAATATCACTGGTTTTAGTTTTACACCGTATTCAATTTCAAAGACTTATCGCAGTTTTGAAAAGTCTTTGATAAAAAACAGTGATAACTTTTCACCATTGAATAGGTGTTGAAAAAAAGGGCAGAATTGGGGTTTAGGGGTGCAGGCTTAAAAAAAATAGCCTGCACCCCTGAGATTGACATTTAAAAAAGAACTGTGTCAAAAAAAGTTTAAAAAAAAATAGGGACACCCCAAAAAATTAATTTCAAAATTGGGGTGCAAAAAAAAATGGGAGAAAATTGTTAAACAATAGGGAAATAGGTTCAGGGCTATTCTGCATGTATGCGGCAGGTGTTTTCTAGAATAGAATTATAGCGGCAGGTGCACAAATGCAGAATTTTTAAAAAATTACTTTAGGGACATCAAAATATGCTAGTACCCATTTTCATGTACCCCAAATTTGATGGGACCACTAAAAAAAATGAAAAAAATAACCTAAGTGCTCTTCTGCATCACTTCTTCAATGTTGGGAAAAAAACACCTGCTGCGGCTATTTAAATCCCTGACTTTCAATTAAAGGCTAAAACGGGGGTACCCATAGTGTTCCCCCATGTTTGTATAACTTTATGGGGGTGTCTTACAATTATTTTAAGGAAAAATTCGTAACTTTACGCAAATCCAACTTCGGAGTTTCCCGTTTTCGCTAATTTTATATTAAATACGGGTATAAAGCGGGCACGCGCCCAATACTTTATCCCTGAAAAATCTCCGATGTGGAGCGAAAAGTCCAGCATGGACTTTTCACTCCCATATTGAATACCCCTATTAGTGTGAAATTTTGAGCTGTCTGTGTTTGCTAAAAGAGGAGATATTGCAGAGATTACGTTTTTACTTCCCTTTAGGATTCAATGCATTTTTGTAAAAAACGAATATTTGCTGTTTTCTCTTAAACGCAACAAGGGAGAAAAACCATTTCATATCATTTTAGCATACCTTCCAACTATTCAGATTTAGCCACTACAGTACCATTTTTTAAAGGTCTGTACCGGCAACAGGGGCTGTACCATTTTGTACCGGTGGAGTACAATCTTCTGAGTTCTTTAGCAGCGCTGCTGGGATACAGGACTCCTGCAGTGCTGCTGAGTGACAGGCGGCGCCGCTCCGTCCTCCTTGGTGGTCTGGAGGTGCAGTCAGGACTAATGCTGATGTAATCACTACAGCGCCGGTGATCAGAAGTCAGAGCCCAGACAGTGCCAGCTGCCTCCAGCCCCCATGTACATGCCCCATTATATGTAACCACGCCACCTTTTGAACTTGGCCACACCCCTGTACCGGGTTTTCTCTATGAAATGTTAGAGGGTATGTTTTAGTGGGCCTTGGCCTTCAACACATTGTGTGAAATTATTAGCTGTTTGTTTTTGCTAAAAAAGGAGGTATTGCAGAGATTACTTTTTTACTTTCCCCATAGGAATTAAAGCATTTTGCAAAAAATGAACGATTGCTGTTTTCTCTTAAACGCAACATGGGATAGAAACCATTTCATATCACTTTAGTGGTCCTTGGCCATACTTTTATTAACATTATTGCAACATACATAACATTTAAAAACAAGCAATACATAATAAACAATATACATGGCTTTACACGCCTAATGAATATAATACCTTTAGCCTCACAACAAAAAGCTCATATTACATATCTCAACCTTAAGATACTTAGCTTATGGGCAAGGCATAACATTCATATGCTATAAGCAACAAAATATCACACAAAAAACTAAATAACACATCAAACCTAACTCACCAACACCAGCCAACCCCCTCAAGCCATAGAAAGAGTGAGCCAGCTTACTAGCTGCATGCAAACCGTATCCTGAAAAAATATATAAATAAAAAAACAACAGGGGCTGTGAAATATAGGAAAGCCAATAGAAAGACAGAAGGAAAACTTTAGCAACGCACTAAGAGGGGCTTTAGATGGCACCAAATTCTGGACCAACTGATAGCATCCGTCCACCTCCTATCCACATCCATCAACCTACTCACCTTGTGCAGAATTGAACATACCACCACCTCACAGGGAATGATTTTTCCTCTAAGAGGGACCTGGCACTGTGCACTCCAAGTGTGAAACCTAACCACTAAGCTAACTATAAAAATAGTGGTTAAATCAAACCTCCCATAGCCTTTGAAGGCTCCATAAACTCACTTAACCCAACTAAGCCCCGAAAGGCACGGGATCAGGTGAGTGGTATTTACCATAATCCCTCTCCAGAATTAAAGAATCCAGTTGACTATACTGGTATTCCCTCATCTGAGCCTTCACTCTGGAGATTTCCCCACTATCTCTGCACTTAGAGATAAAAAAATCAAACTTTCTTCTCAGATTATGATAGATATTCTTCTTTCTCGAGTTTCTACTGGCTACGAGCCTCTGGAAAAAACTCAGTTCTCTTTTTGCACACCTCCCACCACTTCCAACCTGACTCCAAAATTGTCTGCTGCAATTAATGGAAATCCTTAAAGAATTGTCTTCCTTTAGAAGGTCAGAATTCAAGCACCATTGGCCCCATACTTTCAGAGGGGTGCTTGAAACATTCAGAGACACATTCAGAAAACAGTGATCAGAGAATCTACTAACTTCACCTCAGTAGGCAAAGTTTTCAAAGACTCCTTAACAAAAAACCTGTCTATTCTAGACCTACGACTGCCACTTAAATAGTTGACACCCATGAGGTCTGGGTAATAGCAAACATTCACATCAACCAGACCAGCCTCTCTAATCATTCTAACTAAAAAATTACTATCATAGCCCAGGGATGTTTTTGATCCCTCCCTTTCTTTAGTTCTAACAACCACCAACAAAAACAATCTGCTGGGCTGGATAAAGGCACGGTTTTATCTCCCTGAAGAGACATTTCCTATCCCAGGCAGACTGGGGCCCATAGATGTTAATTAGCCTCAGGTCATGTCCCCTCAGGTTGATATCCAGAATCATGCACCTACCAATCTGTAGTTCTATAACCCTGCACAAAGTTACCATGCCAGTAAAAAGTACCACCACCCCACCATACGGCTCAGCTGCAAGAGGCCAGTAGGAAGGCCCACGCTTCCAATCATGCTTTGCCTTATGAAGCACTCCTAGATCACAAATCCTGGTCTCCTGCAAAAATAAAAAGTCAACCTCAATCATGCTGAAAATAATCAAAGGCCATGAAATGAGCACGTTCAGACAATATGGAAGCCACATTAATCGTGGCACATCATATAGGATGAGGATCCATGTTTCAAGGGTTATAAGGTAGGACCCACTCACTTTTTCTTTGGCTTTTTATTAGGTCCCTCACCAAAGGAACCATACCTTTTTATACTAAGACAAGAGGGATCAGCCTCTGCCTCCTCCGCATCCACCTCATCAGACTCCTGATTAAGAGACAGAATTACCACAGCTTCCATAGAGACCGCTTCCAACAATCCTGCCTCAACCTCCATTACACCTGTGGCATCACCCGATACCTCACCTTTTTTACTATAACCTACAATATTGGGCGGATCTGGATCTAGCATTTCAGAAGCTGGGGAGGAAACAGGGGTGGGAGGGGCAGGGCCTACAGACACATCGGGAATGGGATTTGAAAGATCAAGGAGGGGAGGTGGAGACTTTGAAGACCCAGACACAGAAACACTGGTCTCTGCAGTTATATCAACAGTATTTCCAGGCACACACTTATCCGCATCAACTTTTAATGACATCAAACCAAAGGAATCCTGCACATTATTGCTTTTCCCAGACTTTTTACCACCACTCTTTTTCCCTGTCACCTGAGCCACTACATCCCTTAAAGACAACACTGTGGGCCTCTTATCCCTCTTTGTTTTCTTTACTTTGTCACGGACAAACACCAATACCTTTCCATTAACTAAAACAACCTCACCCTCATCATCCTCCTCATCACCCGATGAAGAGAGTGCCTCAAACATATTACTGCATATGACATTTGCGCTACCCTGTCTCCTCTTTTGCCCTGTCTGAAAGTAAGGCTCCCCTTCCACAACAACCTCCTTACCCCAGGCAGCTTCCCTCTCCTCCTCCTCCATATCCCTGATGATAGCCTGAAAGGTCACCATCCCTATGGCATCGGACTGTTCAGCTGCAGCAGGCTTATGATTGGACCTCACATCTTGCGCCACATTAGCAACCTCCTCCTCTGATTCCTTGTTATGGTACGTCTGGGGGACATGACGTAAGAATGACCACCACCACAGAGATTGCACCTAATCCTACAACACTCCCTAGCTGTATGTCCCTCCTCCCCACACAAAGCACATTTCACCACTGTGCAGTCACCGGAAAGATGCCTAAAGATTCCACACCAGTGGCACGTCCTAGGCTGCTCGGGGTAGAAGCACTAGAGCCTATCCCGGCCAATGATCACCGCCAATGGAATATGCCCCAGGCCCATGCCAACACTATGCAAGTGCACACTAGCCAACCAACCCGCCCACAAACACCTTTGGTAAAATCAAACTTTATCGGTTGCGTCATAACCATACATTACCGGGACAACCGAAAAGTTATGTCTGAAGCTGGTATAGACTCATTTGTCATGAGCACAATGAACCTCACCTTATCTTGCTTAGAACCAGTCACGGTTTTATAGGAATTATATGGGTGGTTAAACCTAACCTTATCCCATTTGCTCCAAAAGTCCTGTAGGCCGTTATAAGACACAAAACTTAAATAACAATCTGGCATCTTAACAGTATGGACACAAGCATAGAGATCACCTGCCTTAAACCCCAAAGAAAAAAACATCTCCAATAAAACCCCTTTAGATGGGGCATTATCCACCGGAATTCAGTGAAACTACACAAGGTTACGCCTTTTCATGGGTGGACCAACACTACCCCCACCACTAGCAGACCTGCTCACATTACCTTGACCAGACACAATACCCACATAGGAGACCACCCCTGGCTTTGGCACAGCAGATGGCCGGGCCTGATCACCCCTACCACTCCCCACATCACCAGACATCGCACCAGAAGAAACATTAGTACCACTATTCCTAGGCATAGACATATTTTTCTCTATAAGGGCTATACCTGCACAAACCCTTTCAGGCATCTGCAGAGGTCCACAAATAGCATCCACTATGGATTTCTCTGATTTTGAAAGAATACTTTTATCAACAGCAGGCAGACCTTGAGTCAGATTTTTGGACCATGAAACATAAGCAGGGCCAGCAGTTGCTGTATTTCACAGAGTAATTGAAAACAGCATCCTGATTCAGTGCTCCAGTTTCCATAGGAACCACCACTGCATCTTGACCCTTGAGCATTTGGTTAGAGCAAGCCCCTGTGACCGTAACAGCCGTAGCAAGGACCGCCCCTCCCCGCACATAATCAGCCTATCCAAAGGGCTCCGGCAGCACCCCCATCTTCATCGGGACACTACTTCCACCAAACACACTTGGAACAGAGCCAAGCAGTGTCCCCGTAGCCATGGTAGCCACAGCAGGGACTGCCTCACTCTGCCCTGTATCAGATGCACAGCCACGTGGCTTCCCCCGTTACCAAGGGAACCACTACACCAGACAGCTTTCCTGATGTTTCTGAAGGGTGCTCCCCTGCCACCATGGAAACAACAACAGGGTCTCCTGACTGACAACCTGCTCTACAGCAGACAATCCACCCATGGACAGGACAGACCCAAACACACCACCTGGTGCATCATCAGCCAGACAGCCAGATGCCACTCCAGTTGCCAGGACAATGCCTGAACCATCAACTTAGCTAGGAACCGTCCAGCCTCGGCACATGCCTCCAACCTCTACAGAACAAATCTAGGCAGCCGCCCACCAGCCCACATTGGCTTCCCAAACTGACTGATCATATCTCCTTGCTCTCCCACAGGCAGATCGCTACCCTGAGGGACTATGGCCGAATCCGTCACCACAACAGTTATCATAGAAATGGACCTAGCTGTGCCCCCACCATGTCACAACCCTGTGCATTCACCTAAAAAGGGGCTAGTAGCCCTTCACTGACAACAGCTGACCCACCTACTCTGGCACCTGCCACAGAACCCACACCACCACTGCCATCTTCAGGCCCATGTACCACCGCACTTTCCAGGAGTCTTGACCCGGCAGCCACACCACCAGCACCCTCTGCTTCTCCACCTGTGGCATTCATCACTGGAACATTCCCTTCTCCCACAGGTACCACAGGCTGGCTTACCACAGGCACAGCAGATGGTAATACACTTTTCTTCTTCTCAGCAATAATTTTATTGAGCATCACTGTCCTGCAGTTATACTTCTCAATGAGGCCTGCCATTTCTGTGTGTAACTGCTTCTTCTCCAAACCATTTGTAGAATTACGCTTCAGCCTGAGAGACTCTATAACATTGACCAGCTTTTTAAGCCTCTCCATTCTGTCCTTAAAAGACAGTTGTTCAGAGATGCTTGACAATTCCTCCTCACTTTCCCATTCACACAGCTTATGGGCATCTTCCATAGTCACCCCTTCACCACTCATCTGTGAGTCCAGAGTCTCCTCCACACACTCCACCTGAGTTACGTCACACAGGGGGGAACTCACCAGATCCAGGGGGACACTCTCCTCCACATGCCCAGGATACTCCACCAGGAACCCATCACCGGATCCACCAGCCTCCTGGACTACATTAAGCCCAGATGTAATGCTCATGATGTGGGGAAACACCACCTTATCCATCACTGGATCACCAGGCCCAGATGGAAGTAAGTCTGGCCCAGAAGCCAGGGTGGCCTAATCATCCTCCTCCCCAGGAGGGTCCATCCTCCATGGAGGAAATCACTCAGGAAATAACACTGGTTTAGAAAACTTTTAGAGGCTTGGGAGCACACACAAATTTTGAGTCAGGCCCCTAGAAGCCTATAACACTTTATGTGTAATTTTGAGTTGTCTGTGTTTGCTAAAAGAGGAGATATTGCAGAGATTAGGTTTTTACTTTCCCCATAGGAATTAACGCATTTTTGCAAAAAGACGAATAATTGGTGTTTTCTCTTAAACGCAACATTGGAAAAAATAACATTTCATAGCACTTTAGTGGGCCTTGGCCTTCAACACTTTTGATACTTTGAGCTGTCTGTGTTTGCTAAAAGAGGAGATATTTCAGAGTTTACATTTTTACTTTCCCCATAGGAATTAATGCATTTTGCAAAAAGTGAACGATTGCTGTTATCTCTTAAATGCAACATGGGAGAAAAACCATTTCACATCACTTTAGTGGGACTTGGCCAATTCTCTTTTAATAAAAAATTGCAACATACAAAACCTGTAAAAGACAGTCAAAACAATTAATAACAAAATACTTTACAATTATACAAATGAAACATAACATAGAACTCTTTACATTCAGTGTCTTAAAGTATTCAAACTGAACTTAAAGAAAATAGGCTTAGCACGCCTTAACAATAAGCTTTTAAACACTTCAAGCACTTGCCATCCACAAATTTATAATATTATCACACACAATTAATAACCCAACCTACCCCTTGCTTAAGCCAAATAAGAAAAAAAGTCCAATAACTTGAGGCCAACACACTAACATATAAAACACCATTCATGCCACCAAGACAACATATAACTAACCCTTCACCAACTGACCACCACTCTAAATCTAAACTCTCCCACCACCAATCTACCACTTAACTACCATCACTAACTCACTTCACAAAGAGAAAGTAAAATAAGCTTTTAGATCCATGTAAAACCATTTTCTCAAAAAAACCCTTCCAAACAAAATTCTACAGAGATAAGTGCAGAAAAGCCATAAGTATAAAAAGAAAGAGGTTGTCTGCCACCCACTAGGGGGGCTTCAGGTGTCTCCACCTCCTAGACCACTCAACAGAATCCAACCTCTCTATCCATGTCCATCAACTTCTTCACCTCGTGAAAAATATTACCCACCACCTCTGTACAGGGAAGCATTTTGTTCCTCAATGTGAAGTAAACACTGTGCATTCCACAAGTGATACCTAACCACTAATATGACTATAAAAATGGTGACTAAATCATACCTCCCATAACCTTTGAAGGCTCCATAAACCCACTCAGGGTAACTAAGCCCCAAAAGGCACAGGATGCATAAAGCTCTTGGGACCGATGTACACATGTCTATTGTGAAGGGACAACTCAAAAGGAAGTAGTCCATGGTCTCCGCTTCCCCTAGACAACCCTCACAAGGACAATCATGGTCATCAGCTCTTTGACTCTTTATATTTTCCCTCACGTAGAGCCTCCCTTGGAAGGAAATGGCAATGTCCTTGAACTTCAGTGCGATTCTCTGATATAATCAAAGAGATCCCATCTAAGCAAACTCTGGCTGGGCAGTCCCTTAGTGACAAAGGAGCATGAAAGTGAGAATACGAAATGCTTCTCCCCAACTGCTTCCTGGAGAAAGTTTTGACATCACTCACCAGCAGCTCCCAACACCTTGTCACTTTCAAGCACATGATGACGTAGATCGAGAGGTACCCACACCTGACTCAGAGTTCTAACATGGCCACCATCTACCCACAGATCGAGAAAGGGAATCACCCAGGCCCTAAAACGCTCTACCCATCAAGTGGGAGTCTCTAAAAACAGACCTCAAAGTTTGAGCTTCAAGAATGTTGTGGCAAAGAAGACCACGGGGCTGACCATGTCAAGCCTGCCCTCTTACCTCAACCTGTAGGTTATACCCCTCTTAACGATATTCATCCTGTTCCCCCTCAAAAGAAGGAAGAACAAGGAGTTCATCATGGTCCATAAAGATTGTGTCAAAAAACCAATGTAACTGACATACAGAAAAACTGGAATCAGATAGGTTTTGCAAAAATCAACCCTTTCCCTAAAAGAAAGCTTGCACCTTCTCCAAGCTTGCACCTTCCTGGTTGTATCTTCCAACCTCCTCTCTCAATTTCGAGTGGCATAATCACCATAGCCAAATTTTATGCCTAAGATCTTAATTTGAGGACTGGTCCAGTGGAGGTTGTACGGAAGGTCAAACTCATCGCTTTCCTTCCCCATTCAGAAAGCTTCACACTTATCCTGGTTCACTCTTGAGCTCAAAGCCTCAGAGTATTCCAAAATAAGATGTTCCACATCACGTACCTCTGCCTCAGATGACAGGTCAACTTTGAAATCATCTGCATAGGCCACCACTCTCAGAGGCGTTTCCGGACCAAGCTCCACCCCTCCCACAGTGCCACAATCAACCCTCCTTATGAAGGATCAATTTTGAACACATACAGGAGGGAGCTTGACGGACACCTAAGTTAACCCCAAAACCCAACCATTGACAAGTTTGAAACTCTCAGCCTGGTTATATAACACTTGAAGCTAATCAATAACCATTGCTGGAAGACCATATCTTTCCAGTAGAGCCCAGAGGTACTTGTGGTTCACTCGATCAAAAGCCTTGGACTGATCCAATGCCAGTAAGTACTTGCCCCGCTTTTCAGCATGGCATCGCTCTATGGCCTCACGGACACCAAGGACAGCACTAAATATGCTTAGGCTCTTCATGGCACAGTCCAGAGATGGAGACAGTACCAGTCTTGGAATTTCCATCAGCCTATTGGAGTATTTTCGCCAAAATCTTTCTATCTGTTTTGGGAAGGGCGATGGGGCACCAGTACTCAATATGAGATAGATCCTTTCCTTTAGATAATAATATGATAATAATATGAGGGCAGAGGACCTCATGGAGGAAGTGAGCAACCCCTCACCCAGGCACTCATTATACACCTCCATAAGGCGGGGAGCGAAGATGCCTACAAAAGCTTTATAATACTGAGATGTTAACCCATCTGGTCATGGGGTCTTCTTGATGGACAATCCACCTATGGCTTTCTTGACCTCCTCCACCATCACATCACTACCCAAAGAGTCAAAAGAGGCATCAAGTCCTTCGAGCCCTGGTGTTTCCTCAGAAATGTCTCCATCCTCTCCCAGATGAGTGGCTGCTCAGACAAAATGTAGGAGTAATAGGACCCCATTGACTCCCAAGATACCCTCTCTATCCTCACAAAGAGTACCCTGGTTAATATACAGGCCCCTGACCTCCCTCCAGTCGACCGACCTGCAATTCTGATAAGGATCCTGCAAGTGGTATTTACCATAATCCCTCTCCAGAATCAAAGCCAGATGATTATACTGAAATTCCTTTAGCTGAGCTTTCACCTGGGAGATTTCCCCACCATCTCCACCCTCAAAGATCAAGAAATCCAATTTCTTCCTCAATTTGTGGATGACACACCTATTTTTCAAGTTCCTCTATGCTACCAGCCTCTGAAAGAACCCCCAAGTCCTCTTTGTACGTACCTCCTACCAATTAGGTCTACTCCAACCAGCCTCCAGAAGCATCTCTTGCAGTTGAAATTAGTCTCTGAAGGACTGACTGACCCTTTAGTCCTTCAGGAGCTTGGAATTCAAATGTCAAAGGCCCCGTTCTTTCTGAGGGGTTTCTGAAGCATTCAAAGTCACACGCAGAAAAACGTGAACGGAGAATTCTACTGGCTTCACCTTAGGAGGCAAAGTTTTCAAAGACTCCTTAACAAAAAACCTATCTATCCTAGACCTACGACTACCACTAAAATAGGTGTAACCTGTGAGGTCTGGATGATGGCGAATGTGCACATCAACCAGACCAGCCTCTCTAATCATATTCACTTAAATCTTGGTATCATAGCTCAGGGTTGTCCTTGCACCTTCCCTGTCTTTGGGCCTAACGATGGTGTTAAAGTCACCACCGAAGACAATTTTCTAAGTTATAAAAAGAAACAGTTTTATCAACCCAAAGAGGCACTTCCTATCCCCGGCCGATTGCAGTCCATAGATGTTAATCAGCCTATTGTCATGCCCCCTTAGGTTAACATCCAAAATCATGCACCTACCTACCTGAAATTTTATAATTCTGTGTACAGTTACCATGTCGGAAAAAAGTTATGCCACCCTCCATACGACTCGGCCGCAAGAAACCAGAAAGACTGACCACACCTCCACCGGGGTTTCGCAGTATGGAGAGTGTCCAAATCTCCCACCGGGGTCTCCTGACTAAAAACAAACATCAACATCAACAGCGTCAAAAAAGTTAAAGGACAAATAATGAGCATGTTTGGAAAGAACGGAAGCCACATTAATGATGGTGCATCGTATGGGCTGGGGATTCATAGTTCTGAAATAAAGAATAAAGACTCCATCCTACTTTCTCTTTCTCTGCCGAACAGATTTCTCCCCAGAGGAACCTTCTCTTTTACAGGTGAGCCCAAAAGTGAGCTCTCCATCACCCAAGCCAAATTCTTCCAAAACACCCTCCACCACATTCACTCCAACAGAAACCTCAGAGGCGGTAACCTCAACATGCGGTTCACCAGACCCAACAACCCCACCAGTACCCACAGTCCCACATCCATCCTCCACACCTAACATTCCCTCTGGGGAAGGACCCAGGTCTGGAGGCTTTTCGGTTGCCTTACACTCTAGCGGAGCCTTAGGAGGGGCCTTTTCAGGAACTCCCTTAGAACAAACACCATCATGAGCCAACTCTGGAGTTTCCTCCACAGCACTCACCTCCCCCAAGACCACTACACCCTGTCCCTCAATGGTTTCATCCCTAACTCCATCCCGAATAAGTCCCTCTCTGGACTTTCACTATTGGACCCCTGCACACCCTTCCTGGTCTTACTCAAATCCTTACCCCCTTTGCCTCTTTTTTTGTCTCTTCTCTTTAGGTTTTGCTGCCTCAATAAAAGTTGACTTCCTGCCCACCTTTTTCTTTACCACCTTGTTGGGAACAAAAACAAGTTCCTTGTCCCCTATCTTCATAACCTTTCCCTTCTCTTCCTCATCCTCCTCATCAGATGTGGACAACCTAAACCTGTTTGAAAGCTCAATACTATCATCCCAGTGTTTAGTTTTCTTCTTTTTCTTCCCAGAATCAACCACAGTAAAGGAAGCCTCCTTTCATCCCACACCTTTCTCGTTGTCTGCGCACAATGCATTCACTCCCACATGTACATCAGCCACAGGTCTCCTAGCCTTCCACACGCCTTCCACCTCACTCCCACTCCCTTTCTCACATCCTCTTCACTGCTGTTTCAAATACACCAACCTCACCACTCACCTGCCCACTTGCCAAACCATCACATTTGCCTATTCCTCACTTGCACATCTACCCTCAACTCAACATTATGAGTGGCAGATGGGCAACGGCAGTAGGGGTGACCCACTTTCCCACAAAGATTACATTTGACCTGGCTACACACTCTCGAGCTGTGCCAGGCTCATTGCACAGTGTGCATTTTATTACCGGGCAGTCATTGGAGAAGTGGCAGAAATATCTGCACTTATGACATACCCTTGGCTGGCCAAGATAGAAAACCTGGATCCTGTCCTGGCTGAGGGGATGTGTTTGGTCTTGATCCCTATCTGCTATAGGTGGACAAACACCGAGTAGACCCCTCCCCACACACCCTTCATGTAATCAAACTTCTCTAAAATTGGCGACAATGCCAGGAAAGCCAAAAGAGAATATCTGCTTCAGGCAGGGATTCGTTCATCACCAGAACTGTGATCTTAACGCGGAACTGGTGTAACACCATAACAAACTTTAACTTACGGTACAAGTCTTCCCCCTTCTTCTCCTCCCACTTTATGCTAAAAGTCTGCAATCCCCTCAAGGACAGGAAGCTCACATTGTAATCTGGAGACCTCACTGGGTGGATGCAGGCAAACAGATCACCCGGTGAGGACCCCAGAGAAAATATCATGTTGAGGAAGATTGCCTTGCTGGGAGGCTTACCCTCCCCAATCTATTTTAATTGTACCACAATCCATCTCTTGAACAGAACCCCACCAACACTTCTAAACACTGGGGCAGCAGGTGCCCTATCTGACACCACATTGGCATATGAGGATGGACCGGGCCTAACTTGGGCCTGTGGACCAGAAGCAGAAGATCCAGTCCCCACTGCCACAGTACCACCAGCCACACCTTCTTTCACCATCCTTGACTGCATGGCCTGATCCGCCAAAATTAAATCAACGACAGCCAGGGATCTCGTGGGGACACCGATTCCACCAAAAACCATATCTACAATACATGTCTGTTCCACACCAAGGCTGACCTATCCAGACTCGGCAACCCTTGTGCCAGGCTCGGCACCGCCCTTGGGGCTGAAACAGCTTTGCCCCCAGAGACCACAATCTGCTGTTCCAAAGCCTCTGTCTCCATAGCTACCTCCCCCATTTCAGCCTCTAAAAGGCTACCCCCGTAAAGTGCCCTGAGACTGGCCATAATCAGCCACCTAAGATAGTCCTCTTGTAGATGTTTTGCCACTGCCACATACCTATTCAAAATGGCTGCCGCCACCAGCAACTGACTTTACTGGAACATTGTCTCTCCCACCAACCAGGACACACCAAGATGGCTGCTGCCTGATGATGCCACCAGCACTTCTCTGGCCATCACTCCCATCACCTCCACAGTTACAGTGCCTGAGCCAGCTGCTACAGGTATATAGGGAGAAGCAACCTCAGTGCAAATACTGCTGGCCTTATCAATGCAGCTTTCAAGTCCAGAACCTGAGCTGATGGATCACAGGGAACTGCAGCGGCCAATTGGAAAACCACATCCACCGCTGCCATGGAGACCACCACACCCCCTGTACTGACAGAGCCCAGCCCTGGCTTCAGGAGAGACGCCTCCCCTTGCCCACACTCCGCAACCTCCTCCACCATTTTGAGAGTTCCTCTGGCCACCTCACTGCCGGGCACCATCTTAGGAATGCATTCTCTCTTTTACCCACACTGCACGACCATCGCCGCCATTTTGGATAATCAACCGGGTGCCATCTTGGGAACAATCTCCAGTGTATCAGTGGCCTCCTCTTCCCTCAAAGACATGCCTTCAGCATCCTCGAGGCGGGGAACCAGTGCCACCATCTTAGATCCTCTCCGGCCTCCTGCAACCTCCCTCCTACCGGCACCAGCCATCACCATGGTTCCTCCATCACCTGCAGCCTCTGCACCACTGGGACCTGGGGACACTACAGCCACACCAGCAGTAGTCCCTACAGCCACAACAGCCACTCTGGGTAAGGAAACTTTCTCTTCATCCCATAATATGGTAATCCTTGTCCTCAGCCTCTCCACTTTTGCCTCTAGCTCAAGGATCTCTTCTCTAAGTATGGACTTCTCCCAACTCTGGCAGGAATGCCTTTTCCTTCACTTTGTGGAGATCCAGGCCTGGGCCCGCAGAACCTCTCTCTTCAGGTCCTCCAGCCCAAGGCCGGTAAACTCCTCCTAAGCCTCTCTGCTCCGCTCATCGTCACTTAGCTCTGAGAACAGCAAGGACTCCACATCAGACATCCCTAAATCCTGGGCATCTGGGCAGAGAATACACTCTTTACACCCTGGGGTGGTGAGTAGCACCATGATCCCATGAGTTACTTCACTCAGGGGACCAGCTCCCATGGGTTTGGGGCCCTCCACTGGTACATCCTCTGGGTAAGCCTGGCTTGATGCCCGGTCACCACAGAACTCGCTGGGGGTGAGCTGGTTTAAAATGACCACAGCCTGCTTCAGGCCAGGCTCACTAGGCCCACAACCAGGCCCACCACCAGGTCTTGAAGCTTGGGGGCCACCTCCTTCATCCTCCAGAGAGGGAACCACAGGAAAGCCTTAGGAATAAATATCCTCCAGGGGCCTAGGAGCTCAGAAATCATGTCTGACCCCTAAGGCCATTGTGTGAAATTTTGGGCTGTCTGCATTTGCTAGAAGAGAAGATATTGCAGAGATGAAATTTTTACATGCCCCACAGAATTCAATACATTTTGGAAAAAAACAAACATGTACTGTTTTCTCTTAAACCCAACATGGGAGAAAACTCATTTTACATCACTTTAGTGGGCCTTGGCTTCAACACATTGGGGCATATGTATCAAAGTTTGATGTGAGATAAAATAGTGAGATATATATCACCAACCAATCTGCTTTTAACTTACATTTTGCAGGCTATGTTTAAGAAATGATAGTTTGGAGCTGATTGGTTGGTGATATATATTTCACAATTTTATCTCCTATCAAGCTTTGATACACATGCCTCATTGTGTGAAATTTTGAGCTGTCCGTGCTTGCTAAAAGAGGAGATATTGCAAAATTTTTATTTTTCTAACCCCATAGGATTCAATAAATCTTTGCAAAAAACGACCATTTGCTGTTTTCTCTTAAACACAACATGGGAGAAAAACCATTTCACATCATTTCAGTTGGCCTTGGCCAATTCTCTTCATTAGAAGAATTGCAACAAACCAAACCCTTTTATACAAAACAGTAGAAAAACAATTACAAACAGAATATCTGAAAATCATACAGATAAACATAATATAAAAAACACTGAATAATCAGACTGAACTTAATGAGGCTTAGGATGCCTCAACAAACCCCTTAGACATCAATTCAAAATTATACCCAAATAAGTAATAACTTAACTTACTTCTGGCTTAAGCCAGCAAAAAAGGCCCTAAATTAAGGCCCTACACCAACACATAAGACTCCATTCATACCACCCAGTCAAGACAACATATAACTAACCCTCCACCAACTAACCACCATACTAAATCTAACCTACCCATCACCATCTACCTCTAAACTACCAACACTAACTCCACTTTGACAAGGAGAAAGTGAGATGAGCTTTTAGATACATGCAAACCATTCCTACGAAATATAAACAAAATCCTACAGAATAAAGAAGTGTATAGAACAGAAAAGCCCTTTACAGAATAAAAACAGAAAGAGGTTGTCCACCATCCACTAAGGGGGTTTCAGGTGTCTCCACCTCCTAGACCACCCAACAGCATCCAACCTCTCACACTCCATATCCATCAACCTCTTCACCTTGTGAAGAATACTACCCACCACATCTGCAGAGGGAAGGACCTTTTATCTCAGTGGAAGTAAACACTGTGCAATCCACAAGTGGTACCTAACCGCTAGACTGACTATAAAAATAGTGGTCAAATCATACTTCCAATACCCTTTGAAGGCTCCATAAACCCACTCAGGGTAACTAAGCCCTGAAAGGCATGGGATGCATAAGGCGCTTAAGACTGACCTAAACACCTCTACTTACCTCTACAGTGAAGGGAAATCTCAAGAGGAAGTAGTCCATGGTCTCCTCCTTCCCTAGACAACCCTCGAGTGAACAATCACAGTCATTAGCAATTCTACTCTTGATATTTCCCCTCACATAGAGCCTCCCTTGGAAGGAAAGCCAGGCAATGTCCCTGAACTTCAATGGGATTCTCTCTGACACTATCAAAGAGATCCCATTTGAGCAGGCTATGCCCAGGCAGTCCCTCAGCGACAGCAGAGCATAATAGTGGGAGCGCAAAATGCTTCTCATCAACTGCTTCCTGGAGAAGGTCTTGACATCCCCCACCTCCAGCTCCCAATGCCTTGTCACCTTCAAGCACAAGATGATGTAGATCGGGAGGTAACCACTTCTGACTCTGAGAGTTCTAACATGGCCACCATTTACATATAAAAAATGTAGAACACCGCACAAATTCTATTCGACAACAACCCTATAAACATACAATCATTATTTATTATCCAGAAATGTGCATATGGGTGGTGTGCTACCAACTACCGTTATACATAGATACAACAAGGAAAAAGAAAGAGGTAGTATATCGGTGCACAAGTCGATTGGTTACAAATTACTTAAAACATAACTTTTATTAGATACGTATTATAATATATATCACCCCTCTAGGGAAATAAAGCAGCGAAGTATTAAAATATATAGAGAAAGAAGAAATTAGAATTAAAATTAAACTGAGGGTCTTCTCTTTAATGGGTTTATTAATCAATATCTTCTAGTGAGAAGATCAACTATCTCATTTGTGATCGGATATAGTTTGAATTATACGTCTGTTATTGATCCATATCTTGGATCTTCTATGTGAACTCCCACAGTATATAATTTGTATAATCTATAAAATTTGTAGATTATACTCCAAATGTTGCAGATTCAGCTGCTTCTATAATATCGGCACCTTCATATCAATTAACATTTACAAATTGTATTCAAAACATCGATGTTATGCCAATTAAATCATTGGTCCAATTATCGCTATACTAATGTTTGGGTTGCCTCTATAAATAGGCAGATAGATCCCTGATGTTACATTAGTATAGCGATAATTGGACCAATGATTTAATCGGCATAACATCGATGTTTTGAATTCAATTTGTAAATGTTAATTGATATGAAGGTGCCGATATTATAGAAGCAGCTGAATCTGCAACATTTGGAGTATAATCTACAAATTTTATAGATTATACAAATTATATACTGTGGGAGTTCACATCGGAGATCCAAGATATGGATTAATAACAGACGTATAATTCAAACTATGGCCCTGATTCAGACCCACTCGCGAGCGGCTGTCCGCTCGCAAGTGGGTCGATGTTCTGCACTGAGCATGCGCACGACGGAGGGAGCTCCGTCGTGCGCATGCACCAGACGCGACGAGCGAAGGAAAGTCCTTCGCTCGTTGTGTCTGATCAAAGGGGGCGTGCTGTCGATGTTGATTGACAGCACGCCCCCTTTGGTGGGCATGCCGGGGGCGTGCCTCCCAGACGGGGGCGTTCCCACGGGAACGCCTCCCGTCAGAAGCCGGCCCACTGACATCACTAGTGATGTCAGTGGGAGTGATTTTGGCTCTGATAGAGCCAAAATCACTCCGGAGCTTGCGGTTGAAAACCTCAACCGCAGGCTCCGGCTCGCAGTTTCGATGGTCACGATGGTCAAGACCATCGCGGCCATCAAAATGCACGCTCGTATAGGCTGTGGGTGGTGACCCACAGCTATACGAGCGTCCAGGAGGACGCTCCATTTTTATGAAGGGCGGTCCTCATTCAGAGCGTGCGCTCTGCTCAGAGCGTATGGCTCTGAATGAGGGCCTATATCCGATCACAGATGAGATAGTTGATCTTCTCACTAGAAGATATTGATTAATAAACCCATTAAAGAGAAGACCCTCAGTTTAATTTTAATTCTAATTTCTTCTTTCTCTATATATTTTAATACTTCGCTGCTTTATTTCCCTAGAAGGGTGATATATATTATAATACATATCCAATAAAAGTTATGTTTTAAGTAATTTGTAACCAATCGACTTGTGCACCGATCTACTACCTCTTTTTCTTTTTCCTTGTTGTATCTATGGCCACCATTTACCCACAAATCAAGAAAGGGAAGCACCCAGGCTCTAAAACTCTCCACCCATTGAGGGGGAGTCTCCAAAAACAGACTTCCAAGATTGAGCCTCAAAGAAGACCACGGGGCTGACCATGTGACGCCCACCCTCTTCCTTCAACCTGTAGGTTATACACCTCTTGATGATGTTCATCCTGTTCCCCCACAAAAGAAGGAAGAACAAGGAGTTCATCCTGGTTATTAAAGATTGCGGAAGAAAACATACGTAACTGACATACAAAAAAAACTGGAATCAAGTAAATTTTGATCAGATGCACCTTCCAGGCAGCATCCTCCAACCTTCTCTCCCAATTTCGAGTGGCATAATGACAATGGTCAAATCTTATACCTAAAATCTTAATTTCAGGACTGGCCCGGGGATGGTTGTCTGGATCACCTTCCTCCTTCCACCTTCCACCTTCCTCCCCCATCCAGAAAGCTTCACACTTATCCTGGTTCACTCTTGAGCTCAAAGCCTCAGACTATTCCAAGATAAGGTGTTCCACATCACATGCCTCTGCCACAGATGACAGGACAACTGTGACACATCTGCATAGGCCACCACTCTCAGAGGAGTCTCTGGGACCAGTTGTACCTATCCCACAATGCCACAATCAATCCTCCTAATGAAAGGATCAATTGCAAACACATACAGGAGGGGGCTCAGGGGGCATCCCTGACAGACACCAGAGTCAACTCCAAAGGCACGGTCTACCCAACCATTGACAAGTGGGAAACTCTCAGCCTGGTTATATAACACTCAAAGCCAATCAATAACCTTTGCTGGAAGACCATACCATTCCAGTACAGCCCACAGGTACTTGTTGTTCACCCGATCAAAAGCTTTGGACTGATCCAATGCGAGTAAGTGCTTGCCCCAATTTTCAGTATGGCACTGTTCCGTGGCCTCCCAGACACCAAGGACAGCACTAAACATGCTACGTCCCTTCACAGTGCAGTGCTGAAATGGAGACAGTACCAGCCCGGAAATTTCCATCAGCCTATTTAAGAATATTTTCGCCAGAATCTTTCTGTCCATATTGAGAAGGGCGATGGGGCACCAGTTCTCAATGCAAGATGGATCCTTTCCCTTAGACAGCAATATGAGGGCAGAGGACCTCATAGAGGAAGGGAGCGACCCTTCACACAGGCACTCATTATACACCTCCACAAGGCGGGGAGCCAAGATTTCTAGAAAAACTTTATAAAACTCAGATGTTAACCCATCTGGTCCTGGGGATTTCTTGATGGACAATCCACCTATGGCTTTCTTGACCTCCTCCACTGTCACATAACTACCCTGAGAGCCAAAAGAGGCATAAAGTCTTTTGAGCCCCGGTGTTTCCCTCAGAAATGTTTCCATCCTTACTCTGATGTGCGGCTGCTCAGACAAAAGGTCAGAATAGTAGGACCTGATGACTCCCAAGATACCCTCCCTATCCTCTCAGAGAGTACCCTGGTCATCATACAGGCCTCTGACCTCCCTCAAATCAACTGAACTCCTGCAATTCTGGTAAGGATCAGGCGAGTGGTATGTACCATAATGCCTCTCCAGAACCAAAGAAGCCAGACGATTATACTGAAATTCATTCAGCTGAGCTTTCACCTGGGAGATTTCCCTACCATCTCCACCCTCAGAGATTAAGAAATACAATTTCTTCCTCAATTTGTGGATGATGCACCTTTTTTTCAAATTCCTCTGGACTACCAGCCTCTAAAAGAACCCCTGAGTCCTCTTTTTACATACATCCCACCACTCAGATCTACTCCAACCAGCCTCCAGAAGTGTCTCTATTAGTTGAAAAAAGTTTCTGAAGGCATGACTGACCCTTTCCTCTTTCAGAACCTCGGAACTCAAACACCAAAGGCCCCGTCCTTTCTGAGAGGTTTCTGGCGCATTCAAAGTCACACGCAGAAAAACGTGATCAGAGAATTCTACTGGCTTCACCTTAGGATGCAAAGCTTTTGAAGACTCCTTAACAAAAAACCTATCTATCCTAGACCTACGACCACCACTAAAATAGGTGTACCCTGTGAGGTCTGGATGATGGTGAATATGCACATCAACCAGACCAGCCTCTCTAATCATACTCACTAAAAGTTGGCATCATAGCTCAGGGTTGTCCTTGTGCCTCCCCTGTCTTTAGGCCAAACGACGGTGTTAAAGTCGCCACCAAAGACAATCTGCTGAGCTGTAAAAAGAAACAGTTTTATCAACCCAAAGAGCCACTTCCTATCCTATCTCAGGTTGACTGCAGTCCATAGATATTAATCAGCCTCAAGTCATGCCCCCTTAGGTTAACATCCAAAATCATGCACCTACCTACCTGTAATTCTATAATTCTGTGTACAGTTACCATGCCAGTAAAAGTACCGCCACCCCACCATACGGCTCGGCCGCAAGAGACCAGAAAGGCTGACCACACCTCCACTGGGCTTTCACCCTATGGAGAGTGGCCAAATCTCCCACGTGAGTCTTCTGCAAAACAAAAAATCAACACCAACCGTATTGATAAAATCAAAGGCCAGGTAACAAGCATGATTGGAGAGAACGGAAGCCACATTAATAGTGGCACATCATATGGGCTGGGGATCCATATTCTGAATTATAGAGGTAAGACTGCTTCTCACTTTCTCTTTGCCTGTTGAACAGATTCCTTCCCAGAGGAACCTACTCTTTTACTGGTGAGCCCAAAAGGGAGCACCTCATCAGACGGTAAGACAATTTCTTCCAACCTATCCTCCACCACATTCACACCAACTGGGACCACAGAGGCTGCAACCTCCACCTGCGGGTCACCAGCCCCACCAGCACCAACAGTCCCACCCCCTTCCTCTCCGGGTCTGGAGGCTTTGGGTCTGCCTTGCCTTCAGACAAGGCCTCAGGAATAACCTTCTCAGGGACTCCCAGAGGACTGACAGTATTAAGAACTGAGCCTGGAGTTTCCTCCACAATACTCACATCCCCTGAGACTGCTACACCTTGTCCCTCAACAGGCTTATCCCCCTTCTATCCCCCAACTCCATCCCAGCTAGGTCCCACTGTTAGACCCCCACTGAACCCTCCTAGTCTTGTTCAAGGCCTTGTTCAAGACTCTCGGCTGCCCATGGTAGAACACTTGAATCCTATCTCGACCAATGAAAGCCGCAGAGGGGGTGTGCTTTGTCTCAATTCCTACTTGCTGTAGGCGAACAAATGCAGATTAAGCACCCCCCATATGCCTTTCGTATGGTCAAATTTCTCCAGGTATGGAGATAATACCAAGCAGTGCTGAGAAAGCCAAAATAGTACGTCAGCTTCTGGCAAGGATTTGTTTCTCACTAGCACTGTAACCCTGTCCTGGTGTGATATCATTGAGGATTTAAAGTTGCAATATGGGTTTTCGCCCTTCTTTTCCTTCCACCTTCCACTGAAGGCCTGTAAACCTCTTATGGACATGAAACTGACATCATAGTCTGGGGTCCTCACTGGATGAATGCAGGCAAATAAGTCACCCGGCGAGAACCCCAGAGAAAATACCATGCCCGACACCACATGGACATAAGACGAGGGACCAGGTTTTACCTGGGCTTGTGGACCAGATACAGATGGCCCCAATACAGATTCAGGCCCCACCACCATCCCAGCACCCCCAGCAATACCTTCTTCCCTTACCCCCACTTGCCTAGCTTGATCAGCTTTTATCAGCTCCACTGCTGCTAGAGATCTTGCTGGGATGCTAATTCCCCCAAAGATAGTGTCAATTATCAGGAATGTTCCGTACTAAGGGTTGACCTGTTTAAGCCTGAAAGTCCCTGTGCCAACCTTTGCACCACTCCAGAGAAGACCCCACCAGCATTGCCACTCAGGATTGCAGCCTGTTGCTCCAGCATATCCACCTGCATAGCCACTTCCACGATCTGAGCATGCTAATACAGGCCTCTCCAAGATGGCCGCCACCACCAATTGCAGACACTGCTGGCAAACTGTCTACTCCTTTGTCCCAGACTCTGCCAAGATGGCCGCCACCCGATGACAGCTCATCCCGTTGCCGCACATCTCTGGCTGGATCTCTCACCACCTCCATGGCAGCAGAGATGGGGCCTGCCACCACAGGTATATGGGGAAGATCCACCTCAGTGCCATTACCACTGATCCGCACCAGTCCCACTGACCCAACCTTCAGGATCATAGCCTGGGCAACCGGACCATAGGAAGCCATAGCGGTTACCCCGGCAATGGCGTCCACTGCCACCATGGTAACCACCACACCCCCCACACCAGCAGAGCCCAGCCCTATCCCCAGGAGAGACACCTCCCCCTGCCTATTGGATGAAACCACCGGCACCTTCTCCAAAGATCCTCTGGCCGCCTCCCCACCGGGCGCCATCTTAGAACCTGTCAGCATATTTGCAGTTAACTCCGCTTCCATAGCACTGTTGCTGGCATCCTCGAGACCAGGAACAGGAGTCGCCATCTTGGAAGAGCCTTTACCTCCTGCGACCTCAGCTTCTCCATCTCCAGCCACTGTCACTGCACTCCCACTACCCATGTCTCCTGCTCCACCAGAACCCAGGGACCATACAGCCACACCAGCAACAGTCCCTATGGCCACACCTGCAGGAGTCCCTATGGCCACACCAGCAGGAGTCTCTTCAGCCATGCCAGTAGGAGTTCCTTTGGCCACACCAGCAGGAGTCCCTTTGGCCACACCAGCAGGTGTCCCTTCAGCCACACCAGCAGGAGTCCCTACAGCCACACCAGCAGGAGTTCCTATGGAATTACCAGCAGGAGTCCCTACAGCCACACCAGCAGCAACAGTTAAGGATGCCTTTTCTTCATCCCGCACAGCTGTTATTCTTGCCCTCAGTCTCTCCACATTTGCCTCCAGTTCCAAAATATCATCATTAAAAATGGATTTCTCCCAACTCAAGCAAGAACGCCTTTTCCTCCACTTTGAGGAGATCCAGGCCTGGGCATGCCTAACCTCTCTCTTTAGGTCCTCCATGCCAAGGCCGGTGAACTAATCCTCAGCCTTGCTGCTCTCCTCATCACTGCTGAGCTCCAAGAACATCATAGATTACTTGCCAGACATCCCCGCATCCTTGTCCTGGGCATCCAGGCAGATAATCTTCTCTTCACCCTTTGGACTGGTGAGCAGCACCATGCTCCCCTGAGTTATCTCACTCAGGGGACCAGCTCCCGTGAGTTTGGGGCCCTCACATCCTCCTTGCAAGACTGACTTGGCTCCAGGTCATCACAGGCCTTGCTGGGGTGAGCTGGCTTAAGCTCACCACAGCTTGCTTCAGGCCTTCAGGCAAAGGTGCACAAGGCCCACGACCAGGCCCTCCACCAGGCCCAGAATCCTGGGGGCCACCTCTTTCATCTTCCAGAGAGGACTCCATACTCCCTAAGGAGGGAATCACAGGCAAGGCTCAAGCTTCAAAAACCTCCAAAGGCTTAGGAGCTCAGAATCAGACACCTGTCTCCTAAGGCCATCAACACATTGTGTGAAATTTTGAGCTGTCTGTGTTTGCTAAAAGAGGAGATAATGCAGAGATTATGTTTTTACTTTCCCCATATATTTCAATGCATGTTTGCAGTAAATGAACATTTACTGTTTACTCTTCAACACAACATGGGATGGAAACCATTTCACATCACTTTAGTGGGCCTTGGCCTTCAACACATTGGGGCATATGTATCAAAGCTTGATGTGACATAAAATTGTGAGATATATATCACCAACCACTCAGCTTCTAACATACATTTTGCAAACTATGTTTAAGAAAAGATAGTTTGGAGCTAATTGGTTGGTGATATAATTTCACACTTTTATCTCACATCATGATATGACACATATGGCCCATTGTGTGAAATTTTGAGTAATCTGTAATTGCTAAAAGAGGTTATAGTGCAGAAATTAAATTTTTACTTTCCCCATATATTTCAATGCATTTTCCCAAAAAACAATCATTTGCTGTTTTCTCTTCAACGCAACATGGGAGAAAAACAATTTCACATTACTTTAGTGGGCCTTGGCCTTTAACACATTGTGTGAAATTTTAAGCTGTCTGTGTTAACTAAAAGAGGAGATATTGCAGAGATTACATTTTTACTTTCCCCATAGGATTCAATGTATTTTTGCAAAAAAAGAACATATGCTGTTTTCCCTTAAACACAACATGAGAGAAAAACCATTTCACATCACTTTAATGGCCCTTGGCCATACTTTTAATAAAAGTATTCTAACATATAAAAAAATTAAAACATGCAATAAATAATCAAACAGTATATATGGCTTCATACTCAGCCTTATGAATATAATCCAATGCCCAACAACCAAAGCTCATATTTTCATATTTAAGCATTAAGATACTAAGCTTAGAACTCAGGGCAAAACAAGCATATACCATATATGACAAACCACATAGAAAAACTAACACATCAAACCTAACTCACCAACACTAACCCACTCTCTCAAGACATAGAAAGAGTGAACCAGCTTACTTGCTGCATGGAAACCATATCCTAAAAAGAAAAAACAACCAAAAAACACTACCAGGGCTGTGAAAGTATAGAAAAGACAATAGGAAGACAAAAAGGTAGACTTCAACAACCCATTAAGATGGTTTCAGTTGGCACCAAATCCTGGACCAACTGATAGCATCCATCTGCCTTCTGTACACATCCATCAACCTACTCACTTTGTGCAGAATTAAACATACCACCACCTCACAGGGAAGGACTTTTCCTCTAAAAGGAACCTGGCACCGTGTGCTCCATGTGTGAAGCCTAACCACTAAACTGACTATATAAATAGTGGTCAAATCAAACCTCCCATAGCCTTTGAAGGCACCATAAACCCACTTAGGGTAACTAAGCCCTGAAATGCACAGGATATGTAAAGCTCTTGAAACCGACTTGTAAACCTTTACTTTGAAGGGACACGCAAGCAAAAAGTGGTCAATGTTCTCCTCCTCCCCTAGATATTCTTCATGTGGGCAGCCATGATCATCAGCACTTCTACACATGAGATTACCTTGCATGTAAAGCCTTCCATGGAAAGAAAGCCAGGCAATGTCCCTGAACTTCAGTGGGATCCTCTGAGAATGAATCAGAGACAACCCAGCTGAGCAGACACTCAGAAATGAGTCTGCAAAATTCTCTTCCCCAACTCCCTTATCAAGCCCCCAATGCCTTGTCACCTTCAAGCACTGGATGACATAGATCGGGAGGTAGCCATGCTGAACGCGAAGAGTATTCACTTTGCCCC
Organism: Taudactylus pleione; assembly: GCA_031769625.1. Taxonomy (NCBI): domain Eukaryota; kingdom Metazoa; phylum Chordata; class Amphibia; order Anura; family Myobatrachidae; genus Taudactylus; species Taudactylus pleione. Next base: position 294,414 of record JAUIMM010000853.1, on the reverse strand, counting down.
CTCTATTCACAGTGTGAGAAAGGGAGACACCCAGATATTAAAACTTTCTACCCACTAAGGGGGAATCTCCAAAAAAAGACTACCAAGGTTAAGTTTTATAAAGGTGGTAGTGAAAAAAACCCACAGGGTTTACTATACTTAACCCACCCTGTTCCCTCGGTTTGTAGGTGATGCCATGCTTGACTAAATTCATTCTGTTCCCCCATAACAGCAGAAAGAACAAAGAATTAATCTTGGTCCAAAAAAACTGAGGCAAGAAGCACATGTAACTGAAATAGAGAAAAACAGTGATCAGATAAGTCTTACAGTGATCAACCCTTTCCTGGAGAGAAAGTTTCCAATTTCTCCAACACTGTACTTTCTGGGTTACATCTTCCAGCCTCAACTCCCAATTTTGGGTTGCATCTTCCAGCCTCAACTCCCAATTTTGTGTGGCATAATCACCACTGTTAAACCGAATTCCTAAGTTTTTTATCTCTGGACTGGCCTGGGGAGGCTGTCCGGAAGGCCAAACTCATCACCTTCCTCCCCATCCAGAAAGCTTCAAACTTATCCTAATTTATTCTGGAGCATGAAGCCTTAGAATATCTGCAGAAGAGGTGTTCCATGCAATGAGCCTCTGCCACAGGGGACACGACTATCGTAACATCATCTGCATAGGCCACAACCTTTTGCAGAAACTCCTGGCTTAGCTATTCTCCCCCCACAGCATCGCCCTCTACCCACTGGATGAAGGGGTTGATGGCGAATACATACAGGAGGGGGCTCAGGGGGCATCCCTGACAAACATCAGAATTAACTGCAAAAGTAGGGCCTACCCAACCATTCACAAGCGGGAAGCTCTCAACCTGGCTGTAAATAACATGGAGCCAATTCACCACCTGACTGGAAGACTGTACCTTTCCAGCAAGGCCCACAAGTACTCATGACTGACTTTGTCAAAAGCCTTAGACTGATCCAATGCCAATAGATACTTACCCCACTTTTCAGCACAACACCATTCCACAGCCTTCAGACGCCAAAGACTGCACTAAAGGTGCTACGGCTGTTCATGGTACAATGCTGAGAAGGGGGGGAAAGCAAAAGCCCAGAAACTTCCATCAGCCTATAAAGGAGTACCTTTGCCAAAATCTTTCTGTCAGTATTGAGAAGAGTGATGGGGCGCCAGTTCTCAAAACAAGATGGATCCTTACCTTTAGACAGTAATATGAGGGCAGATAACCTCATAGAGGGAGGGAGAACTTCCTCACCCAGGCTCTCATTAAATACCTCTACAAGGTGAGAAGCTAGGATGCCCGCAAAGATCTTAAAGAACTCAGATGTTAATCTATCCGGGCCTGGAGATTTCTTTATAGACAATCCACCTATGGCCCTCCTAACCTCCTCTACCATCACATCATTGCCCAGAGAGTCAAAGGAAGCATCAAGACCACTTAGTCCTGGTGTCTCCCTCAAAAACCTTTCCATCCTTTCTCTAATGAGTGACTGCTCAGACAGCAAGCCAGTGTAATACGATCCAATGACTCACAGAATGCCCTCCCTATCCTCACAGAGGACACCCTGACCATCATACAGACCTATCACCTCCTTTGCATCGACTTACCTTCTACAACTCTGTTAGTTATTAGGTGAGTGGTATTTACTATAATCCCTCTCCAGAATCAAAGAATCCAGCCGGCTATACTGATATTCCCTCATCTGATCAAGAGATCAAGAAATCAAGCCTTCTTCTCAGACTATGGTAGACATTCCTCTTTATCAAGCTTCTACTGGCTACGAGCCATTGGAAATAACTCAGAGATCTCTTTTTGCACACCTCCCACCACTCAGACCTATTCCAACCTGCCTCCAAAAGAGTCTCTTGTAATTGAAGGAAATCCTTAAAGGACTGTCTTACCCCTTCCTCCTTTAGAAGGTTAGAATTCAAGCGCCACAGGCCCAACCCTTTACGAGGGGTTTCTGACACATTCAAAGACACACTCAGAAAACAGTGATTGGAGAATTCTACTAACTTCACCTCAGGAGGCAAAGTTTTTGAAGACTCCTTAACAAAAAACCTATCTATTCTAGACCTACGACTACCACTATAATAGATGAAACCGTGAGGTCTGTGTAATGTTGTACATGCACATCAACCAGACCAGCCTCTATAACCTAAAAAATTACTATCATAGCCCAGAGATGTTTTTGAGCCCTCCCTGTCTTTAGACCTAACAATGGTGTTGAAGTCACCACCAAAAACAATCTGCTGAGCCATATAGAGATATGGTTTTATCCCCCTGAAGAGATACTTCCTATCCTAGGCAGACTAGGGCCCATAGATATTAATTAACCTCAGGTAGTGTCCCCTCAGGTTCATGCATCTACCTACCTAACCCTATGCAAAGTTACCATGCCAGTAAAAAGCACCGCCACCCCATCATATGGCTCAGCCGCAAGAGACCAGTAGGAAGGCCCCTGCTTCCAATCGCTCTGATCGGGAAGCTGAACAGCACAGCAGCATGACAGCTTCTCAGCCCTTCATCAGTTTGACACCCCATCTAACCTCACCTGCCATGCGGCCTCCTCTTCCTGGAGTCTGGACACTGGCAGTCCCGCTGCCATGATCGGAGCTTAGCTCCAATCAGGCAGCTGCAATGTACAGCCTGAGTGCAGCTTCTGCACAAGTGCAGAAGCCAGTGTACTGACGGCCCAGCCTCCAGCCTCATGGGACACAGGCAGAAGACGCAGTTGCTAAATAACAACAGCAGGCGAGGAGGTGGTGGCAGCTGGGCTGGCAAATAATTGAAAATAATATTCATTATTATAAAGTAAGTCTCCAATATTCTGGATTATTTAGATAAGATATATGTGTGTATATATATATATATATATATATATATATATCTATAGTGTGACACAGTTGGGATAGGGGTCCCTCTCCTGGGGTAGATGGACTCCCTCTTTACACACACAGCAACTGTAGAAACAGGACACAAGTCTGGGGTTCTCATACAAACTGGTTGGTGCCAGTCTTTATTGTGCCAAATGAATATAACATATCATAAACCAAAATCCTAGCCCATCTGGGCAATAACGAAACAGTAGGTACCCTCACTGCCAGGATGGTAGGGCCCACTGCCCACACCATCAACAACAGCATGTGCACAGTACTTACAGGGTTGTCATAACAGTGTCTCTGGACATGCTAGCCTGCATGCCTACTTCCCCAGGTGTGAGACCCTGAGCTACAACTGAACACAGCTTATATCAGCCAGTTCCATCTGTAAGACCTAATGAGCCTGCTACCAGGATGAAAGGCCCAAAACCTGGAGTGGCTTGTGGATGGAGCCCTCCCTCTCCTCACATCCACATCCCCAGGATACAAACCGGCTTTTCCAAAAGCTGATACTCTGGTCTGTTTACAAAACAGACTTCTCCTGGAGGTTTTTAGTATACATAGGCCAAAAACCTAGGACAACATACCTGCCATTGACCATTTTACCAGTGCTTCTATCACATATCCCCCCATTGGCCAGCTGGCTTCAAGGCCTGTGTTCTACTGTGAATTGAAAGGTTTCTAATGCCAAGAACCATCTTGTTATTCTCGCATTATTGTCCTTGTTTTCCGACATCCACTTCAGAGGGGCATGGTCAGTGATCAATCTGAACTTCCTTCCCACCAAGTAGTACCTGAGAGTCTCTAACGCCCACTTTATGGCCAATGCTTCTTTCTCGAAGCATAGTTTCTTTCTTAAGAAGAAAATCGGGTGTTCTTCACCCTCTTTGCTTTGGGAAAGGTCCGCTCCATTGCCTACATCTGACACATAGGTTTGTACAACAAACTCTCTGTCAAAATCAGGGGTCACCAGAACTGGTTGGGTACATAACACTATTTTTAACTCCTGGAAAGCCTTCTCTACTTCAGGACCCCATTCCACCATGACTTTCTGTTTGCCTTTGGTAAGGTCAGTCAGTGGGACTGCAATGGTGGCAAAATTGGGTATAAACCTCCTATAATACCCAGTGATCCCTAAGAAGGCTCTCACCTGCTTCTTATTCAGAGGTCGTGGCCAGTTTTGTATTGCCTCAAGCTTATTGAGCTGTGGCTTTATCAAACCTCTGCCAATGGTGTACCCAAGATACTTTACTTCTTCCATCCCCAGACAACACTTTTTTGGGTTGGCTGTTAAACCTGCCTTATAGATGGAGTCCAACACTGCTTGTACTCTGGGCAAGTGAGACTGCCAATCAGGACTATGAATGACCACATCATCCAGATAAGCAGCAGTATACTGTCTATGGGGCCTTAGAATCCTATCCATCATTCTTTGAAAGGTAGCAGGTGCCCCATGTAGCCCAAGGGCAAAATCATGTATTGAAACAACCCCTCTGGTGCAGAAAAAGCTGTCTTTTCTTTGGCGTTCTCAGTTAACGGCACTTGTCGATACCCTTTGGTTAAGTCAAGACTAGTTAAATATCTTGCTGTCCCCAGCCATTCAATTAGTTCATCCACCCTGGGCATAGGGTAGGCATCGAACTTTGACACACTGTTTAATTTCCGGAAGTCATTGCAGAATCGCACACTCCCGTCAGGTTTTGGAATGAGCACAATGGGACTTGACCACTCACTATGTGATTCTTCAATTACACCCAACTCTAAATTTTTTTCAATTCCTTCGACACTGATTCTCTTTGGGCTTCTGGTAACCTATAGGGCTTTAGGTTAACTTTAATCACTGGTTAAGTGATTATGTCATGTTTAATGACCATGGTTTTCCCTGGTAGGTCAGAAAACAGCACAATATTTCTGATCAGAAATTCCTTAACTTCCTGCTGTTGACTGGCTGACAGGGTTTTTGACACTGTCACTTCAGGTACCATGGGCCCATGTTTTACTGGAGGGGCTCTAATGGCTGACAGTGCTGCTCTATCCTTCCAGGGTTTTATAAGAGTTAAATGGTATATCTGTTCTGGCTTTCTTTTCCCCGACTGGTAAACTTTATAAATGACCTGCCCCACTTTTTCTAAGATTTCAAAGGGTCCTTGCCATTTAGCCAAAAGTTTACTTTCTAGTGTGGGAACCAACACCAACACTGTCCCCAGGAGCAAAGTTGCGTAAGCGAGCATATCGGTTGTATACCCTCTGCTGTGCCATTTGGGCGTGCTATCTTACTATTGGCACCACAGTAGCAATTCTTTCTTGCATTTGAGTAACATGCTCAATAACTGTTTTATACGGACTGGACTGCCCCTCCCATGTCTCTTTGGCAATGTCAAGTAATCCCCTTGGATGTCTCCCGTACAATAAATCAAAAGGGGAAACCCCTGTGGAGGATTGGGGAACCTCTCTTATGGCCAATAGCAAATAAGGTAACAAGGAATCCCAATCTCTACCATCTTTGTCCACTACTTTCCTTAGCATGTGTTTTAAAGTTTTATTAAACCTCTCCACTAACCCCTTTTTTTCTGGGGATGGTACACAGAGGTTCTTAACTGGTCAATTTTAAACATTCGACATAACTCCTTCATGATTTTTGACATAAATGGGGTACCTTGGTCAGTCAGTATCTCCTTTGGTATACCCAACCTGCTAAAGACATGGACTAAATCTCTAGCAATGGTCTTGGTTGATGTATTGCATAATGGTATCGCTCCTGGGTACCTGGTAGCATAATCCATTATCACCAGAATATATTGATGGCCCTGAGCAGATTTCATTAATGGCCCAACCAAATCCATAGCTATTCTTTCAAATGGAACCTCAATAATGGGTAACGGAACCAGGGGACTTTTGAAATGTGGCCTTGGAGCATGATACTGACATTCAGGGCAGGATGCACAATAATCAGATATCTCTTTATGGACCCCGGGCCAAAAAAACCTCTGCACAATTCGCTCAGTGGTTTTCTCTACCCCTAGGTTCCACAATATCTTCCCCCTTTTAGTCACCTGATACAACAAATCCTGACATACTGCCATGCGAGGATATGACAAAGGACTATCAGGGTCTATGGGTTTACCATTGATCACCTTGACATTCCCCTGGCTTTTACCAGAGTAGGGTCATTTAACTGCTCCTTGGCAAAGACCTCTCTTCTGACCTCTAAATCAGGCACATGATCAACTGGCTCAACAACACTACCCACCTCAGTGGGAGGGACATCACTTGGCGAGCCACCATCATGTTCTGCATTCTCTAGTTTGCCAATCATACTAGAAAAAGGGAACATCTCTGACTCTGCTACTACACCAGTAACCCTCTCAAATGAGTCAGGGACATTTACCTCTGTGCAAAATTGGCTTTCCCACAACTTCCAGAAGTGAGCAAAATCTCTCCCCAATATTGCATTATACATTAAGCCATGTGCCAAACCCACAGAGACTATCGCGGAACCACATGATGTCTCAATGTTCACTTCTGCAGTAATATAATAGCGAGTGTCCCCATGTATGCAGGTCACACCAACAGTTTTCCCCTTACGCTTCAAGGGGTTCACAAGCTCTGCTTTCACAAGTGTCACCAGGTTACTAGAAGCTAACAGATCCTCTACACGGTTGCCTTCTACAGTAAGTACACACATGTGCTTATCAGTCTCAGGTGACCGGTCGGCAGTACAGGCTGGCTGTGGAAAGAAAGACCCCCTGTGGGTATACATGAGCAGTATCACATTGCATAGGTTCAGAGGTAAGTGGCCAATCAGCTGCAATATGGCCAAAGCCACCACATCGGAAACACTGAATCACATTATAATCTAGTCTTTTATAGGGAAGGAACCTTCTTGGCCTGGCTGGCCTGTCTCCAGGTTCCTCACCCTCAGTCTTAGGTACATTCCACGCCCAGCACCCTTCTCCCCTGGAACAGTCTTACCAGTGCCGATGGGAGTTTGCCGTTGCGCCATCGGGGCCCAGTGGGGCAGACTCAACAGCTCCTCAGCCACCATGTACCTCTCCACCAGTTCAACTAGCTGGTCTGCGGACTTAAGGTCTGCATCGCTCACCCACTTGCGCAGAGACACAGGTAACGATCACAGATACTGGTCCATCACGACTCTTTCCACAATCTGTGGTCCTGTCAGCGTCTCGGGCTGCAGCCATTTTGTGGTTAGATAGATGAGGTCATGCATCTGTGAGCATGGAGGTTTTTCCATTTGGAACTCCCAGCAGTGGACTCGTTGGGCCCGAACAAAGGAGGTGACTCCCAAGCGGGTTAGGATCTCCCGTTTTAACTTTGCATAGTCCTTGGCATCATTCAGGCATAAATCATAGTAGGCCTTTTGTGGTTCTCCTGAAAGGAAGGGTGCAACAAGACTTGCCCACTGTTCCTTGGGCCAACTCTCCCTTTCCTCAGTTCTCTCAGAGGCCATAAGATATGCCTCAACGTCATCACTTGGGGTCATCTTCTGCAAAAAATTACTGGCTCGTATAGAGCCAGTGTGGGTTGGAGGGCCAGTGGATGCATCTCCAGTCTGGGCTACCAAGTGTTGTACTACCTCTTTTAAGGCCTGGCGGGTCTCCTCGATGGCAACTTGTTGTTCCATGGTCTAAATCCCTCTGGGCTGTCTCCAAGGCCAACATTGGTGGATTCCTGCTGAGCTCTGGTAGCTTTCTGCTGCAGTTTGTTTGTTTCCTGCTGAGATGCCGTAGCTTGGAGCAAGGCTTGAGCAATGTCCTCCATTTTGTCCTGGGGTGTAGGTTGGAAGCAGAATCTTGCTCCCCTAAGCATCTGCAGATGCCACCTCTATGGACTTCAAAGGACACGACTTTATATCCACACTGACAAATTGGTGACTGTCCCTTTAAATTTTAAACAAAATTTTTTTCTTGCTGCAATTTCAGTGTGATTGCCCACATTCTCCACCACTTGTAACACAGTCGGGATAGGGGTCCCTCTCCTGGTGTAGATGGACTCCCTCTTTACACACACAGCAGCCATAGAAACAGGACACAAGTCTGGGGTTCTCGTACAAACTGGTCGGCGCCAGTCTTTATTGTGCCAAATGAATATAACAAATCATAAACCAAAATCCTAGCCTGTCTGGGCAATAACTAAACAGTAGGTACCCTCATTACCAGGATGGTAGGGCCTACTGCCCCAACGTCAACATCATCACATGCACAGTACTTACAGAGTTGTCATAACAGTGTCTCTGGACATGCTAGCCTGCATGTCTACTTCCCCAGGTGTGAGACACTCAGCTACAACTGAACACAGCTTATATCAGCCAGTTCCAGCTGTAAGCCCTAATGAGCTTGCTACCAGGATGAAAGGCCCAAAACCTTTGAGTGGCCTGTGGATGGAGCCCTCCCTCTCATCACATCCACAACCCCAGGACCCAAACCGGCTTTTCCAGAAGCCAATACTTTGCTCTGTTTACAAAACAGACTTCTCCTGTGGGTTTTTAGAATACATAGGCCAAAAACCTAGGACAAACGTACCTGCCATTGACCACTTTACCAGTGCCTCTATCACAATAGTTTATATATATATATATATATATATAGCAGTTCATGAAAAAATTGCACACATTTGTTCAATACTTGATGAATCTTCATACAAAAGCACTTTATAAATATAAATTAAGGGTGTTACCACCCTTGATGAAGGTGGTAACACCGAAACAGCTGTCGGGGCTGGGAGCTGTCATTATGCTTGATACTGCTGATAAGGGGTGGTTTTTTCCTTCTTTCTTTTTGTACACACAGGCCATTGCCAGCTCGTTTAATCCCAATATATCTGAAGCAAATTATTCTATTTTTCATATAATAACTATCAGGTTATACGCAACATAAATATATGAACTTCGCAAAGTGTTAGCCAGAATTATATACCTTTTAAATCATTTGGATAATTTCCTTTCATAAAGATAACGATGCACACAACGTGTTATAAGTAAAATGTTTTATATTCTTCCAATCAATGTTCATAAAATCAATGCTTGTTAAAATACAATATAGACGATACAAAGAGAGAGAGAGAGAGAAAGAAATGGCTGCTGTGTGAGATTGTGTGTGGTGGTTGTTGTGACCCTTTGTCCTATTGTTCAAACCGCATGGTCTCTGATCACAAACTCCATTTTGAATGTTCCTCATTGAAATCTCCCATAATGCCATAGTTAATTAAATATGCAAGCTGAATATCATATGCCAACACATCAGGCAAACACTGCACCATTTAATATTCCAACATGTACAACACAAGCTGATTCCAATATACATCAATACCATCCTACAACAGACCTCATCCAGTACCCACTTGACTGTGGGGAGGGGGAAGGGCCAAAGCACATGTTTTTCCTTTGTTTGCAAGCCTCATGATCCCTAGGCAAACTCCATTATGAAAACTCACATTGAAGACTCCCATAATGCCATGTTCTGGAATACCAATACTCTCACCCACTACAACTGTGTGATATCTTTTGACCAAAACAGTACATTATATTGTATAATAGTGTCAAATATTTTCAACTTCCCTGATATAACACTGATACTAGCCTATGATTACATCCACTATACTATACAAGCTTTTCAGATACTATAACGTTGTATAATACAACTCATAGTACACAATTCTATCATAATACTATAAAGCATCCACCAACCACATGGACCAACTTCAATTTCCATTGAACACATGGGTCAATGGGGGAAGGGGGAGAGCACATGGAATTTCCTTTGTTCATACCACATGGAGGTAGCCATCTTTAAATTCCCAAACTATGATAATATATAACTTCACAATACTATCACAATATGGCTAGCAATCCACAACTCCCATGGAACCACAACCACTAGCTGAATTCAACCTGATTCCATTATATAATGTTTCACAAAATATAAACTACTAAACAGTGTACATTACTTATAAACTTAGTACAATGTAATTGACCACTACCGAGTTATTGGTTCCTTCATCATCAGCTGATATCAAACAATTATATATCTACAGATTTCAATATTTTACCCAATTTCCATCTTAATCTTAACTACACAATGATACAGTCAGACCACAAGAATACAACACACATTAAACCTATGTTACTCAGACTGTGTTATTGTTCAAGCGCATGGGAAGGAAGGGGGAAAAAGTATACCTATAACACAGCCAGCTATATGTATAAAACTGAACCCAAATCACTGCAAACTTTTACATATTGTCTACTACAGATTAACACAAACTAAGGCATAACCAAAGCATTACAGCTTGATAACCTGGCGGTTAACAAAGATTCCACTATGAACCACAATATTAATCACTACAAACTATTTATATAAGCTATAAACTGATTGAATCAAACTAGTTACAAATATTATATAGGCTATCTAATGTACAGTTTACTTAGCCATTATAAGTAGATATCGCCAGACCTCCCCTGGGGAATGAAGTTGCATTCTGGCCTTCTGGGGGGAAAGTCTGCTCTGCCTATGTCTCTTGTGTGTCCTTGCAAGCATGTGTCCCAGTGTGTTTCTCCAAGTGTGTGTCTGCATCTGTGTGAGATCCTTCCTGTGTCTCTGTAGAGTGTTTGTGTGGTCAGAAAGGGAATATCCGATTGGTCAACTGGAACTACTATTCATTTTAAACTTGGGCTATTGTTCTAAGCATTCCTGTGTGAGGCTAGCTATCTGTGAACTGTGGATATATGTAAACAAGTGCTAATTAGCTTGTATTTTTAGTTAGCCATCCCTATTGATATGCTGGAATAACCAGCTCTATGTAAACTTGTATTGGGACCTGACTCTCTCTGGAATATATGAATGACACATATATATTTGATACTAATTGTATAAGGAATTATTATTATTGATTTTATTATACACACTGTAACATTTCCCCCTTTTGTGAGTTGAATGACATCTGACAGTTGAACTGACATAAGCTTGTGTATTATCACTAGGGGTGTGCACCGGCCACTTTTCGTGTTTTGGTTTTGGATCTGGATCTTTCTTCGTGTTTTGGATCTGGATTGGTTTTGCCAAAACCACCCTTCCGTGTTTTGGGTTCTGGGTTTTGTGTTTTGGATCTGTATTTTTTTGAAAAAAAGCATAAAAACAGCTAAAATCACAGAATTTGTAGGTTTTTCTGCTCCTATGCTATTATTAACCTCAATAACCTTAATTTCCACTCATTTCCAGTCTATTCTGAATACCTCACACCTCACAATAGTGTTTTTATGTCCAAAAGGTTGCACCGAGGTAGCTGGATGACTATGCTAAGCGACACGAGTGGGCGGCACAAACACGTGACCCATCTAGGCGTGAAACTGCAGTGGCAGACAGGATGGCATTGAAAAACTAGGCCCCAAACTGTACATAATGCAAAGAAAAAAAAGAGGTGCAAGATGGAATTGTCCTTGGGCCCTTCCACCCACCCTTATGTTGTATAAACAGGACATGCACACTTTAACAAACCAATCATTTCAGCGCCAGGGTCTGCCACACAACTGTGGCTGAAATTATTGGTTCGTTTGGGCCCCCACAAAACAAGCTGGCAATTTATCTGTCCCTGCACAAACTGGCTCTACGGAGGCAAGATGTCATCCTCATCCTCCTCATCCACCGATTCCTCACCCTCTTCAGTGTGTACATCCTCATCCTCACAGAGTATTAATTCGTCCCTGCTGGAACCACAGGTCCCTCTGTACGTTCTGGAGGCTGGTCTCCCTGGAAGAGTTGATAATTCATTTTATGAACATCATCTTCTCCACATTTTGTGGAAGCAACCTCCTACGCCTTTCGCTGACAAGGTTCCCGGCTGCACTAAACACTCTTTCGGAGTACACACTGGAGGGGGGGCAACTCAGGTAAAATAGAGCCAGTTTGTACAGGGACTTCCAAATTGCTTCTTTTTCCTGCCAGTACAGGTACGGACTGTCTGACATGCCTACTTGGATGCTGTCACCGATGTAATCCTTTAACAGACAGACGCACGCTTGTCGCTGCTGCTTTGAGGATTCAAGTGTGGCTACAGCCCACACAATTCACAAAGACAGAAAAAAAAAAGAATATTTTTATTGTTTGTGGAGCGCACTTTGAGGGTTACACCACCCTTTAACAGACAGACGCACGCTTGTCGCTGCTGCTTTGAGGATGCAAGTGCGGCTACAGCCCACACAATTCACAAAGACAGAAAAAAGAAGAAGAATATTTTTATTGTTTGTGTAGCACACTTTGAGGGTGTCACCACCCTTTAACAGACAGACGCACGCTTGTCGCTGCTGCTTTAAGGATGCAGGTGCGGCTACAGCCCACACATTTCACAAAGACCGAAAAAAAAAGAACAATATTTTAATTGTTTGTGTAGCACACTTTGAGGGTGTCACCACCCTTTAACAGACAGACGCACGCTTGTCGCTGCTGCTTTAAGGATGCAGGTGCGGCTACAGCCCACACAATTCACAAAGACAGAAAAAAGAAGAATATTTTTATTGTTTGTGTAGCACACTTTGAGGGTGTCACCACCCTTTAACAGACAGACGCACGCTTGTCGCTGCTGCTTTGAGGATGCAGGTGGAATCTAGACGGGATTTGGAACCGAGGACACACTACCTCCATCAATTGTCTAAATCCCACTGCACTAATGTCAGATACCGGACGCACGTCTAACACCAACATAGCAGTCAAGGCCTCAGTTATACGTTTTGCTTCAGGATGACTGCTGTCGTACTTCATCCTCATCGCTAGGGACTGTTGGAGGGTCAATTGTTTAGTAAAAGTAGTGATGTTCCTACTTCCTCTCTGGGATGATGAACAACTCCCAGCAGCAGCAACAGCACTAGGAGGAAGTGGTTCTTGATCTTTCCCAATTTTATTTTTATCGGAGAAAGTTTGGTCCTCCATTTATGTTATATTGATATATATACGTGCGGCTAAAGCGCACACAAACACAGAAAATATTTTTTTATTTTTGCTGGAGAGTAGTGCACTTTGTGGGTTACACCACCCTTTAAGAAATGAGCCAGCCAGCTCTTTACTTATGGGACACAGGCGCACGCTTGGCGCTGCTCCTTTGTTGATGCACGTGCAGCCACAGTGCACACAAGTCACAAACACAGAAAATATATATTTTTTTGGTTTGGAGTGTACTTTGGGGGTTACAGAACCCTTTAACGGTCAAGCCAGCCGGCCCTTTACTTATGACACAGGCGCACACTTGGCACTACTTTGTTGATGCACGTGCGGCTACTGCGCACACAATTCACAAACACAGAAAATAATTTTTTTTTTGCTTTGGACTGGAGTGTACTTTCGGGGGTTACAGCACCCTTTAACGGTCAAGCCAGCCGGCCCTTTACTTATGACACAGGCGCACGCTTGGCACTACTTTGTTGATGCACGTGCGGCTACTGCGCACACAATTCACAAACACAGAAAATAATTTTTTTTGGGGTTTGGACTGGAGTGTACTTTCGGGGGTTACAGCACCCTTTAACGGTCAAGCCAGCCGGCCCTTTACTTATGACACAGGCGCACGCTTGGCACTACTTTGTTGATGCACGTGCGGCTACTGCGCACACAATTCACAAACACAGAAAATAATTTTTTTTTTGGTTTGGACTGGAGTGTACTTTCGGGGGTTACAGCACCCTTTAACGGTCAAGCCAGCCGGCCCTTTACTTATGACACAGGCGCACGCTTGGCACTACTTTGTTGATGCACGTGCGGCTACTGCGCACACAATTCACAAACACAGAAAATAATTTTTTTTTTGGTTTGGACTGGAGTGTACTTTGGGGGTTACAGCACCCTTTAACGGTCAAGCCAGCCGGCCCTTTACTTATGACACAGGCGCACGCTTGGCACTACTTTGTTGATGCACGTGCGGCTACTGCGCACACAATTCACAAACACAGAAAATAATTTTTTTTTTGGTTTGGACTGGAGTGTACTTTCGGGGGTTACAGCACCCTTAACGGTCAAGCCAGCCGGCCCTTTACTTATGACACAGGCGCACGCTTGGCACTACTTTGTTGATGCACGTGCGGCTACTGCGCACACAATTCACAAACACAGAAAATATATTATTTTTTTAGCACTTGGGGGGAGCACCCCTGATGGACAGAGCACCCCCTGGACAACACTACAGCACCCCTTTAGGACTGGGACACTGCACAGGACTTTGGAGTGGACACAGCCCCTATGGAGAACTGACTGCACAACACAGTCCAGCCGGCCCCTATGGACTTTGAAGTAGTGGACACAGCCCCTATTAACAACAGCAGCACAGCACAACACAGCCAGCCCCTATGGACTTTGAAGTAGTGGACAACAGCAGCACTACACTACACTACACTACACTACACAGCCCTAACTCCCACCCTCCCTCTTCACTGTCCACAGCCGAGTGAGAAAATGGCGCCGACGCGGGTACCTTATATAGGATCCAAAACCCGCGAGACTCGGAAGGCGGGATGATGACGTTTTGCCTCGATTTCAGATCCGAGTCAGGCGGGAAAAGTCGAGCCTGACTCGGATCAGACTCGGATCGGGGGGGCTCGGGGGGGTTCGGATTTCAGAAATCCGAACCCGCTCACCCCTAATTATCACTATTTTAGTGTATGTGTTATGTGTATGTCCGTTGATCCTACAGGTGGTGAGAAGAGAGAGAATTTAGTTTGGAGAGAATCATAACAATGTAATTTTCACAGTTCAAAATAAAAGGTAATGAAAGGGCGGAGAAGTAGTGGTCCCCTCCTGCTTCGCATATGTAGATGGAAAAAACCTTGTTTGATTGTATGTAAGGATAAAAAATCTTTCATATGTGAACCAAACCCTTTCCTATAGTTGTCATCTTCGCCACATGGGATGAGGGCGCACTTCTGGAGTGTTGTCATCTTGGACATCTGCTTTGGATGATCCGTATCCTGGTCCTTCCGATCTGTTCCATCTGATCATCTTCCGATCTGTGTTCCGTCTGATCATCTTCCGTTCGATCATCTTAGGATTTGTGTAGTCATCTGTCAGGAATATCGTCTGTCTGCAGCTGGGCCTTGTCAGCATCTAAATAAGAAATTGAGAGATATCAGTACTTTTGAATGTCTCCATCTTTCCTACCAAATCTGATGTCTTGTCTTCCATCTGATCTGTCTGCAGTCTTCAGATATCCTGTTGCTGACTTGATTTGCCTACATGGACGAAAAACAGATTCTCCATGCATTAGCGGTCCCTCCCACCCACTGTGATAGTTTAGAATTTAAATTTCCAACCTTCAAATACCCATATAACACCCCCCCTTTTCTCCTGACAATAATCTGTGTATTAATTGTTGAGGAGAATCAAGGAAGTCTTGGGCCATTTGATCTACTTTAACCTGCATACCGATGTTCCGAGAAAATAAAAAGAAATGTTAGGTTACATAATACAGACATGCCAATATATAACTAAATCTTATCTATTCTAAACATACAAACTGTTAATAGATATAACCAATTACTTATTAGTAATAACAGAAAATCATCCTGTGGAACCTGTTTAAATATAAGACCATTTTAAAACAACCTTAAATGTAATTTTTTTTCTATTAAAAACCCTTAGCAATTCCAGGCTTTACCACCTCTGCTGGGAAATGGATGTGTATTTCCCCTTCTACTACTCCTCCTCCTAGGACCTATGAGTGTCCCTACTGGTCGCAAGAGGTAAAACATCAAAATTACTACAGGTGTTTTGGGGAAAAAACTTACATTCCGCTGAGTTACTGTCACTGCAGCAATTTAAAAAAGTATGATCATATGCATATTTTTATGATCTATGGCAATCCCCCTGTTCTGGTGAATGAAAACTCCACCATTGGGTTATCCATAATACCTACACCACCATTTAACTAGATTTTACAGGGATTTATGAACACAACAATATCACGTTTGTGCATGTTACTAACTATCACTTGGGATCTATAAACACAATTCCTTATGACCTATTGCCACTTACATCAGTTCCGATGGCATTTACCACATACGTCACTTCATGAGAAATGCACAATATTTTCAGCTCTTAATATTTCCAAGATCCTACAAAAAAGACCTTGTCCACCCATCTTCCAATTCCTATGAATTTGGTCAGGGGTTGCAATACTTCCTTATTAACACTAAGGGATTTTTGAATCCTTTACTCCGATATAAATCTTTATACCATTATACTTTACCTGTATATACCTGGGATTTTAAACTGAGCAGGATTTTATACCACCTGTCTATTTTTAACCCATATTATACCATATACAGTCTTCAGAACAATTGCATATAACATTGCTATAAGCATAAAGGTTAAATCCGTTATCACCTGTAATCAGTATCATAAAGACGTCTCCTTATTTACTGCAGTAATGACAAATCTAGATTTCTTTATTTCTGCTTTTCATATGATATCCCTACTTCTAAGGAACATCCCATGACTAACATTCTGAGTATTACGCATATCACATTATTCATCAATATTTATAATGTTACGTATATCGCTGTCTAAAAATCATATTTCCTGCAGTCATATACCTAAAGGAAAACAATTATTTAGACATCCTAACATCTGTGGCATCTTAAATGAAATTATCCATTTTTACCTTTATTACAGACTTTGCCGACCTGTGATTCAGTCTTTTTAAACGCCATTCTGCTTACCAGTATATATAGAATGATTCTAGGACTCATTGCAAACCTGCTATATGATCCAATTAATCACGCCCTGCTTAGCAATACATCACCTGATCCTAAGCTTCACACTAGTGTCACCTATATATATCTGTCACAGAACTGAATAAATCGGTTAAACACAAATACCTCCCTTTGCAAGTTCCTTAATCTATTTACAGAAATCCATATCTATCTGAGTTATGACTAGTATACAGGGTCAGACTGGACCATAGGGGTACAGAAAACCTCCGGTGATCTCTATTGTTCCAGTCTGACACTGCTGGTGTATTACTTTTTCCTGTCTGTATTGGTGGAAATGAAGTCCTCAATCCTTAAAAGATTGGAGAATTTATCTTACAGATCTGAGATCAGCCAGCGAGAGTAGCTAATTCACGCCATTCACAGATTCTCAGTGCGCGCTTCTCTGCTCAAAATTCTTACCGCGTCGCCAAAATGCAGTACCCGCTCAGACAACTATTAAAGACATGCTTCTGTAGGAAGTAATGGTTAGAATAAAAACAACAGAATGCCTTACATATTCATAAGCATCTTATCTGAACCTTGCTAACCTTTCCATACAGTTTTCTTACGTATCCTGTCCTATGCCACCAGACCCCAGACAACGGGTCGTCATCGCTTATGCTCTATGCATGTATAGCGACCAAAGCTTCATGTGAGCTAAACATGCAAGCTTTCACAGGGCTAATACCGCCATTATATTCCTTGACAAAGTCCCTGATTATCTTAAACAATGTATTATGCATATTACGCAAACCTTCAAATCATAACTGTAAGATTATATGTGGTTTACATGCGATCTAATACACAGATAATACAGTATAACACACCACATGTCATAACTTACTCAGAAGTTAATTTCTTAACCTGAAAAATCTATAAACTGCTGTATTGCAAGGATTTTTCAGACATGCTAACTACACACAGGTGAGTACATACAAACTCCACACAGATGACTGAGTTCATGTGTACAGCACAAATTTCTCAAAACTTCTGTATTGCAGCCATGTGTGTGTTCAGTAATGCCATATTACAGAGATCCCTATTTTCCGAGATTGTGTATAAACCTCCCCTCCTTTTGTTCACAATCAGACATTGAGAACAACAGAAGGTAATAAATACATACATAAAGTCATGGTTCACATTGGTGCTGAATATCAGCTCCTGTATAAATCATGATTATTCTACCAAACATCATAAAATTTGCCAATTGTAATGTTTGTGACATTCTCAGAACACACAACATTGGAACAATCCTGCAATACATTGCAGTGCAATAGGTAAAATAATTTTACCATCATTAAGATAAATTTCCAATTTACGTTCATTTGC
This sequence comes from Taudactylus pleione, assembly GCA_031769625.1. NCBI lineage: Eukaryota > Metazoa > Chordata > Amphibia > Anura > Myobatrachidae > Taudactylus > Taudactylus pleione. The sequence continues at coordinate 276,463 of JAUIMM010000853.1, read as the reverse complement.
TTCAAATATATGAAACATTTGTGTTTTCTGCGATTAATTATGAATTCTCCAGTACTTTAAAACATTCACTGTACCTGTGCCAATGTGTAATGTGTGACCTTAATGCACAAGTTTCACTACAGATATGCTGCAGGGTGAATTAAACAGAAATAAATGGAGTGATATACCGTGAATGTATGTGTGAGAAGTGTACATGCGTGTGTGTATGGGGGAATATATATGATATACTGTATATATATTTTAAGGGATATAAATGTTTTCCTGCACTTCCGGCAGATTAATATCTATAAATAAATTGTGGATTGCAATCTATCAGAGAAAACAATTATTTGTGTATATATTTGCATGTGTGTGTTGTGTGCTTTTGTTTTGCTATGAATGGGGGATGGTGGAGCCTCATGGTAATGCAGCCATGATGTTGTAGAGATCTATTGTACCAAGTGTAAGTGTGTTTATTTTTTTGTAGTGTGTTATTGCAGATATGATATATGCAGCACAGAAAGGGTTAATATACAGGGTACCTTGAATAACCAGGAGTCACCATTGCTTAGAGCCTGCTGTTCACTGTAACTTCAGGCCTTGCAATCCTGCAAAATACGCTTGTTGGAAAGAGAAATTGTTACATATCTTGTGCAACCATTCAAAAATGAAAACAAACATACTGTGAGAATTATAATTAAATCAGGCATCGCTGGATTGTCATCCTACAAGTGGCATCCTGTGTACAAACAAAAAAGAAAAACCTAACAAAAAAAAAAAAAATGTGGGTACTTTCTGCTTTTTTTTAATTGTGGGAATTAAAATTGCAAACAGCAACAATTATAAGTTACCACAATTATAAACAGACCTGTTCGGGGTGCTAATGATGATTTCCACAATTTTAAAAGCAGACTTGTTCGATCGCCATTGATAAGGGGTGGTTTTTTCCTTCTTTCTTTTTGTACACACAGGCCATTGCCAGCTTGTTTAATCCCAATATATCTGAAGCAAATTATTCTATTTTTCATATAATAACTATCAGGTTATACGCAACATAAATATATGAACTTCGCAAAGTGTTAGCCAGAATTATATACCTTTTAAATCATTTGGATAATTTCCTTTCATAAAGATAACGATGCACACAACGTGTTATAAGTAAAATGTTTTATATTCTTCCAATCAATGTTCATTAAATCAATGCTTGTTAAAATACAATATAGACGATATAAAGAGAGAGAGAGAGAGAGAAATGGCTGCTGTGTGAGATTGTGTGTGGTGGTTGTTGTGACCCTTTGTCCTATTGTTCAAACCGCATGGTCTCTGATCACAAACTCCATTTTGAATGTCCCTCATTGAAATCTCCCATAATGCCATAGTTAATTAAATATGCAAGCTGAATATCATATGCCAACACATCAGGCAAACACTGCACCATTTAATATTCCAACATGTACAACACAAGCTGATTCCAATATACAACAATACCATCCTACAACAGACCTCATCCAGTACCCACTAGACCGTGGGGAGGGGGAAGGGCCGAAGCACATGTTTTTCCTTTGTTTGCAAGCCTCATGATCCCTAGGCAAACTCCATTATGAAAACTCACATTGAAGACTCCCATAATGCCATGTTCTGGAATACCAATACTCTCACCCACTACAACTGTGTGATATCTTTTGACCAAAACAGTACATTATATTGTATAATAGTGTCTAATATTTTCAACTTCCCTGATATAACACTGATACTAGCCTATGATTACATCCACTATACTATACAAGCTTTTCAGATACTATAACGTTGTATAATACATATAAGCTGATTCCTCTGTAATAGTTAAAAATACCAGTATACAACTCATAGTACACAATTCTATCATAATACTATAAAGCATCCACCAACCACATGGACCAACTTCAATTTCCATTGAACACATGGGTCAATGGGGGAAGGGGGGGAGCACATGGAATTTTCTTTGTTCATACCACATGGAGGTAGCCATCTTTAAAATCCCAAACTATGATAATATATAACTTCACAATACTATCACAATATGGCTAGCAATCCACAACTCCCATGGAACCACAACCACTAGCTGAATTCAACCTGATTCCATTATATAATGTTTCACAAAGTATAAACTACTAAACAGTGTACATTACTTATAAACTTAGTACAATGTAATTGACCACTACCGAGTTACGGGTTCCTTCATCATCAGCTGATATCAAACAATTATATATCTACAGATTTCAATATTTTACCCAATTTCCATCTTAATCTTAACTAAACATTGATACAGTCAGACCACAAGAATACAACACACATTAAACCTATGTTACTCAGACTGTGTTATTGTTCAAGCACATGGGAAGGAAGGGGGAAAAAGTATACCTATAACACAGCCAGCTATATGTATAAAACTGAACCCAAATCACTGCAAACTTTTACATATTGTCTACTACAGATTAACACAAACTAAGGCATAACCAAAGCATTACAGCTTGATAACCTGGCCGTTAACAAAGATTCCACTATGAACCACAATATTAATCACTACAAACTATTTATATAAGCTATAAACAGATTAAATCAAACTAGTTACAAATATTATATAGGCTATCTAATGTACAGTTTACTTAGCCATTATAAGTAGATATCGCCAGACCTCCCCTGGGGAATGAAGTTGCATTCTGGCCTTCTGGGGGGAAAGTCTGCTCTGCCTATGTCTCTTGTGTGTCCTTGCAAGCATGTGTTCCAGTGTGTTTCTCCAAGTGTGTGTCTGCATCTGTGTGAGATCTTTCCTGTGTCTCTGTAGAGTGTTTGTGTGGTCAGAAAGGCAATATCCGATTGGTCAACTGGAACTACTATTCATTTTAAACTTGGGCTATTGTTCTAAGCTTTCCTGTGTGAGGCTAGCTATCTGTGAACTGTGGATATATGTAAACAAATGCTAATTAGCTTGTATTTTTAGTTAGCCATCCCTATTGATATGCTGGAATAACCAGTTCTGTGTAAACTTGTATTGGGACCTGACTCTCTCTGGAATATATGAATGACACATATATATTTGATTCTAATTGTATAAGGAATTATTATTATTGATTTTATTCTACACACTGTAGCAACTGCATTACTTTGATAAGTATTGATATACTACTGAATGTTTCTGATATGCAGCTTGATGGCTTTTTTTCTACTTTAAAATAAATGGATTGATCTTTGCTATAAGGCTGGTGTGCTGGTTTACCTTGACTGTTCCTATGGATGCAGCTAAGTGCTTTTGTGTATATTTATATATATTAGGGGTGAGCGGGTTCGGATTTCTGAAATCCGAACCCCCCCGAGCCCCCCCGAGCCGAGGCAGATCCGAGTCAGGCTCGACTTTTCCCGCCTGACTCGGATCTGAAATCGAGGCAAAACATCATCATCCCGCCTTCCGGGTCTCGCGGGTTTTGGATCCTATATAAGGTACCCGCGTCAGCGCCATTTTCTCACTCGGCTGTGGACAGTGAAGAGGGAGGGTGGGAGTTAGGGCTGGCTGGGCTGTGTAGTGTAGTGTAGTGTAGTGCAGAGTAGTGTTGTGCTGTGCTGTGCTGCGCTGTGCTGCTGTTGTCCATAGGGGCTGTGTCCACTACTTCAAAGTCCATAGGGGCTGGCTGTGTTGTGCTGTGCTGCTGTTGTTAATAGGAGCTGTGTTCACTACTTCAATGTCCATAGGGGCTGGGTGTACTGTGTTGTGCAGTCAGTTCTCCATAGGGGCTGTGTCCACTCCAAAGTCCTGTGCAGTGTCCCAGTCCTAAAGGGGTGCTGTAGTGTTGTCCAGGGGGTGCTCTGTCCATTAGGGGTGCTTCCCCCAAGTGCTAAAAAAATAATATTTTTTCTGTGTTTGTGAATTGTGTGCGTAGTAGCCGCACGTGCATCAACAAAGTAGTGCCAAGCGTGCGCCTGTGTCATAAGTAAAGGGCCGGCTGGCTTGACCGTTAAAGGGTGCTGTAACCCCCAAAGTACACTCCAAACCAAATAACAAAATATTTTTTCTGTGTTTGTGAATTGTGTGCGCAGTAGCCGCACGTGCATCAACAAAGTAGTGCCAAGCGTGCACCTGTGTCATAAGTAAAGGGCCGGCTGGCTTGACCGTTAAAGGGTGCTATAACCCCCAAAGTACACTCCAAACCAAATAACAAAATATTTTTTCTGTTTGTGAATTGTGTGCGCAGTAGCCGCACGTGCATCAACAAAGTAGTGCCAAGCGTGCTCCTGTGTCATAAGTAAAGGGCCAGCTGGCTTGACTGTTAAAGGGTGCTGTAACCCCCAAAGTACACTCCAGTCCAAACCAAAAAAAAAAAATATTTTCTGTGTTTAGCCGCACGTATAATTCAAATCGATATAACATAAATGGAGGACCAAACTTTCTCCGATAAAAATAAAATAGAGAAAGATCAAGAACCACTTCCTCCTAGTGCTGAAGCTGCTGCCACTAGTCATGACATAGACGATAACATGCCATCAACGTCGTCTGCCAAGGCCGATGCCCAATGTCATAGTAGAGGGCACATACAATCCCAAATGACAAAGTTCAGGAAAATGACCTTGAAAAAAACATTTAAATCATCTGAAGAGAAACGTAAACTTGCCAATATGCCATTTACGACACGGAGTGGCAAGGAACGGCTAAGGTCGATCCCTAGTATGTTCATGACTAGTGGTTCAGCTTCACATGACGATGGAAGCCCTCCTCCCACTAAAAAAATCAAACGAGTTAAGCTGGCAAAAGCACAGCGAAGAACTGTGCTTTCTAAGAAGATATCACAAATCCCCAAGGAGAGTCCAAGTGTGGTGGTGGTTGCGATGCCTGACCTTCCCAGCACTGGACGGGAAGAGGTGGCTCTTTCCACCATTTGCACACCCCCTGCAAGTGCTGAAAGGAGCACCCACAGTCCACTTGCTGATATGCAAATTGAAGATGTCACTGTTGAAGTACAACAGGATGAGGATACTGGTGTAGCTGGCGCTGAGGAGGAAGTTGGCGAGGAGGATTCTGATGGTGATGTGGTTTGTTTAAATCAGGCTCCTGGGGAGACAGTTGTTGTCCGTGGGATGAAAAAGCCCATCACGGTCATGCCTGGGCAGAAGACCAAACATTCCACCTCTTTGGTCTGGCAATATTTCTATCCAAATCCGGACAACAACTGTCTTGCCATATGTACCATATGTAAAGGTGGAATAAGTAGGGGTAGGGACGTTAACCACCTAGGAACATCCTCCCTTATACGGCACCTGCAGCGTGTTCATAATAAGTTACTGTCAAGTTCAGAAACTTTGTCTAAGACCGTAAGCAGTCCAGGGACACCTAAATCCCGTTGTCCTGTTGTATCCAAGTGCCTGCAAACCACACCGTCAACTCCCTCCTCGTCAATTTCCTCCTTAGTCAGGATCGTAAGTAGTCCTGCAGGCCATGTCACTGGCATGACTGACTCTCCTATCCGGGATTCCTCCGGAGGATCCTGCATTGCTACGCCTCCTGCTGCCGCTGCTGCTGTTGCTGCTGCTGGGAGTCGTTCATCATCCTAGAGAGGAAGTAGGAACACCACTACTTTTACTAAACAATTGACCCTCCAACAGTCCTTAGCGAGGAGGATGAAGTACGACAGCAGTCATCCTGAAGCAAAACGTATAACTGAGGCCTTGACTGCTATGTTGGTGTTAGACGTGCATCCGGTATCCGCCATTAGTGCAGTGGGATTTAGACAATTGATGGAGGTAGTGTGTCCCCGGTTCCAAATCCCGTCTAGATTCCACTTCACTAGGCAGGCAATACCGAGACTGTACAGAAACATCAGAAAAAGTGTCCTCAGTGTCCTGAAAAATGCCGTTGTACCCAATGTCCACTTAACCACGGACATGTGGACAAGTGGAACAGGGCAGACTAAGGACTATATGACTGTGACAGCCCACTGGGTAGATGTATCACCTTACGCAGCAACAGCAGCAACGTCACCAGTAGCAGCATCTCAGAAACACCAGCTCGTTCCAAGGCAGGCTACGCTGTGTATCACCGGTTTCAGTAAGAGGCACACCGCCGACAACCTCTTAGAGAAACTGAGGGAAATCATCGCCCAGTGGCTTACCCCACTTAGACTCTCCTGGGGATTTGTGATATCTGACAACGCCACCAATATTGTGCGGGCATTACATCTGGGCAAATTCCAGCACGTCCCATGTTTTGCTCACACAATAAACTTGGTGGTGCAGAATTTTCTAAAAAGCGACAGGGGCGTGCAGGAGACGCTTTGGGTGGCCTGAAAAATTTCTGGCCACTTTCGCCATTCAGCGACTGCGTGCCGAAGACTGGAGCGCCAGCAAACACTCCTGAACCTGCCCCGCCATCACCTGAAGCAAGAGGTTGTGACGCGGTGGAACTCAACCCTCTATATGCTTCAGAGGATGGAGGAGCAGCAAAAGGCCATACAAGCCTATACATCCACCTATGACATTGGCAAAGGAGGGGGTTTGCACCTGACTCAAGCGCAGTGGAGAATGATTTCCGTGTTGTGCAAGGTTCTCCAGCCCTTCGAACTTGCCACACGTGAAGTCAGTTCAGACACTGCCAGCTTGAGTCAGGTCATTCCCCTCATCAGGCTTTTGCAGAAGCAGCTGGAGAAAGTGAAGGAGGAGCTAAGATGGAGCGATTCTGCTCGGCATGTGGGACTTGTGGAAGAAGCCCTTCATTCGCTTTGTCAGGATTCCAGGGTGGTCAATCTGTTGAAATCAGACCACTATATTTTGGCCACCGTGCTTGATCCTAGGTTTAAAGCCTATGTGGTGTCTCTCTTTCCGGCCGACACAAGCCTGCAGAGGTGAAAAGACCTGCTGGTGAAAACACTGTCAGCTGAAGCAGAACGTGACACGTCAACAGCTCCTTCTTCATTTTCTCCCGCAACTGGGGCTGCCAGGAAAAAACTTAGGTATCCTAAGCAACCCGCTGGCGGTGATGCAGGGCAGGCAGGACCAAGTTTGGACATCTGGTCTGGACTGAAGGACCTGGCAACAATTTCTGACATGTCTACTGTCACTGCATATGATACTGTCACCATTGACAGAATGGTGGAGGATTACATCGGTGACAGCATCCAAGTAGGCATGTCAAACAGTCCGTACCTGTACTGGCAGGAAAAAGAGGCAATTTTGAGGCCCCTGTACAAACTGGCTCTATTTTACCTGAGTTGCCCCCCCTCCAGTGTGTACTCCGAAAGAGTGTTTAGTGCAGCCGGGAACCTTGTCAGTGAAAGGCATAGGAGGTTGCTTCCACAGAATGTGGAGAAGATGATGTTCATCAAACTGAATTATCAGCTCTTCCAGGGAGACCAGCCTCCAGAACGTACAGAGGGACCTGTGGTGGTGGATTCCATTGGGGACGAGTTAATACTCTGTGAGGATGAGGATGTACACAACACTGAAGAGGGTGAGGAATCGGTGGATGAGGAGGATGAGGATGACATCTTGCCTCCGTAGAGCCAGTTTGTGCAGGGACAGATTAATTGCCAGCTTGTTTTGTGGGGGCCCAAACGAACCAATCATTTCAGCCACAGTTGTGTGGCAGACCCTGGCGCTGAAATGATTGGTTTGTAAAAGTGTGCATGTCCTGTTTATACAACATAAGGGTGGGTGGGAGGGCCCAAGGACAATTCCATCTTGCACCTCTTTTTTTTCTTTGCATTATGTACAGTTTGGGGCCTAGTTTTTCAAACTGCCATCCTGTCTGCCACTGCAGTATCACACCTAGATGGGTCACGTGTTTGTGCCACCCACTCGTGTCGCTTAGCATAGTCATCCAGCTACCTCAGTGCAACCTTTTGGACATAAAAACACTATTGTGAGGTGTGAGGTGTTCAGAATAGACTGGAAATGAGTGGAAATTAAGGTTATTGAGGTTAATAATAGCATAGGGGCAGAAAAACCTACAAATTCTGTGATTTTAGCTGTTTTTATGCTTTTTTTCAAAAAAATACAGATCCAAAACACAAAACCCAGAACCCAAAACACGGAAGGGTGGTTTTGGCAAAACCAATCCAGATCCAAAACACGAAGAAAGATCCAGATCCAAAACCAAAACACAAAACACGAAAAGTGGCCGGTGCACACCCCTAATATATATATATATATATATATATATATATATATATGTATTTATGAAAAGTTTTATATATATATATATAGATTGATATATCTATATATAGATATGATACATAGTTATATATATATATGAAAAGTAATGTCATATACAGTATGTAACATATAAATATATCTGATATATATTTTCATATATACTTGTATATAAATATGCATATATATATTTACTTTATATACACATACTTGCTTCCGAGAAGAGAGCATCCTGGCCCTCTCCCCAGACTCTGCCCCTCAAAAGACCTCACCCCTCATCAGACCTCACCCTCATTAGGGCTGCATCCAGAAATTTCCTGGGCTGTTTACCAAACCCAATCCACTCTTGATCTCTACTATATCCATAGAGGAAAACTCAGAGTCTCCAGCACCTCACTGAGAATCTGCCACTCGATCTGGTGCTTCCATCTCCATCGGAACCATCTCCTCACACTGCACGCCCAGCACAGAGCTACAGGGCATCCCCATAGCCAAGACAGCTGCAGCATGGTCCGACCCATTCTGCCCCGCACAAGTTGCACCACTGCCTGGCTTCTCCATTGCAAAGGGAACCACTTCACTAGCCGGACCCTTCGACATCACCAGAGGACGTTCCTGTATAACTATGGAAACAGCAGAGACTGGCTCACTTACAAGTTCAGTCTCCTGACTGTCAACCTGTTCTGCTCCAGCCAATCTGCCCATGGACAATAGGGATACAGACACTGCACCTGGTGCATCATCAACCGGACAGCCCGTTGCCGCCTCGGTTGCCATGACAATGCCTGCCGCCGTTGACTTAGCCGGCAACCGTCCAGCCTCTACACCCACCTCCAACCTCTGTAACACAATTCTCGGCAGTCACCCACCAGCACGCAATGGCTTCCCAAACTGCCCACTTCTACTCCCTGGCTGTCCCACAGGTGGATCGCTGTCCTGAGGGACTACAGCCACATCCACTGCCACAACAGATGCCATTGCAATGGACTCAGCCACGCCCCCCATTGTGTCATGACCCTGTGGATTTGCCTGCAAAAGGATGAGCCCAATACTGACCGCAACAGAACCGCCTCTGGCTCCAGCCTCTGAACCCACGCCACCACCATCATCTTCAGGCCCACGGACCAAAATCACCTCCAGAACTCCTGACTCAGCAGCTGCACCACTGGCACTCGTAGCCTTTCCACACACGGGATCCATCACTGGCACACCATCCACATCTGCAGGCACAACAGGCTCTGATACTGCAGAAGGTAAGACACCCTATTTCTTTGCCCGCTCAGCAATGACTTTGTTCAGCCTCTCCATCATACGGTTGTACTTTCCAATGAGGTACACCATTTCTTCATGGATCTGTTTTTTTTCGCCCATCCATGTGCCGAATTGCGCTTAAATCTAAGGGATTCTATCATTTTAACCAGCTTTTTGAGCTTATCCATTCTGACCTTAAAGGACAGCTGGTCAGAGTCACTGTATAACTCCTCTTCACTCTGCTCATCCACCTCCTCACATAGCTTCTGGGCATCCTCCATATCCATCCCCTCATCACACATCTGAGAGCCTGGAGTTTCCTCCACATAATCCACCTGAGTTATGCCACTGAGGGAGGGACACACCAGACCTATGGGGGCACCTTCCTTCCCCAGCCCAGGATATTCCTCCAAGGACCTTTTTCCAGATCCACCAGCCACCTGGATCTCCTCAAGCCCAGATGCAGTGCTCTCAGAGCAGGGAAACACCACCTCAGACAGCGATGGATCACCAGGCCCAGATGGAAGCAGGACAGGTCCAGAAGCCAGGGTGGCCTCATCATCCCCCTCCCCAGGAGGGTCCAACCTCCATGGTCTAAATCCCTTAGGAAATGCCACTGGTTTTAAGAAACCTCCAAAGGCCTAAGAGCAGAGAAAACAAGTCTGACTCCTAAGGCCTTCAAAACATTGTGTGACATTTTGAGCTGTCTGTGTTTGCTAAAAGAGGAGATATTGAAAAGATACAATTTTTACTTTCCCGATAGGATTCAATGTATTTTTGCAAAAAACAAACATTTGCTGTTTTCTCTTAAATGCAACAAGGGAGAAAAACCATTTCACATCACTTTAGTGGGTCTAAGCCTTCAACACATTGTGTGAAATTTTAAGCTATCTGTGTTTGCTAAAAGAGGAGATCTTGCAGAGATTATGTTTTTACTTTCCCCATAGGATTCAATGCATTTTTGCAAAAAACAAATATTTGCTGTTTTCTCTTAAATGCAACATGGGAGAAATACCATTTCACATTACTTTAGTGGACCTTAGCCAATTTCCTTTATTTGAGAATTGCAATGTACATAAACAATAAAAACAGATAAAAACACAATAAATATCAATTAACAAATGAAAGCATAACATACAGTAAATTGCAAACATCACATATGCATAATCAAACCATAACAAAATTAACTTAATACATACACAAAGAAATTAGGCTCACCACAATCATGTCACTTTTCCCTAGACACTTAAGATTCAGTGTCTTCACATAGATATCATAACAAATGACTCCAGCCTACTCTGGATAAAAGGCCAGAAAGGAATTTTAAAGACCTTTAACATACAGCCAACATACTAACACAAAGACACCATTCACAACAAGACAGGACAATGTATAACTAACCCACCACCAACTAAACACCATTCTAAATCTACACTATCCCACCACCAATTTACCACTAAACTACCAACACTAACTCCACTGAGAAAGAGAAAGTAAGAAAAGCTTTTAGATACATGTAAAACCATTTACTCAACACAAAACCAAAATTCTAGAAGGGTGAAAAAAAGATAGAAAGCCACAAGAACATACAAAAAGAGGCTGTCAGCAACCCAGTAAGGGGGTTTCAGGTGTCTTCACCTCCTAGACCAACCAGTAACATCCAACCTCTCCTTATCCATCTCCATCAAACTCTTCACCTCATGGAGAATATTTCCCACCACCTCTGCACAGGGAAGGACTTTGTTCCTCAATGGAAGTAAGCACCATGCATTCCACAAGTGATACCTGACTACTAAGCTGGCTATAAAAATGGTGGTTAAATCATACCTCCCATACCCTTTGAAGGCCACATAAGCCCCATAAACCCACTCAGGGTAACTAATCCCCGAAAGGCACGGGATGCGTAAAGCTCTTGAGACTGATTTACACATCTCTATATTGGTGGGACATCTCAAGAGGAAGTGGTCCATGTTCTCCTCCTTCCCTAGACACCCCTCACATGGACAATCATGGTCATCGGCACTTCGACTCTTGATATCCCCCTCATGTAGAGCCTTCCTTGAAAGGAAAGCCAGACAATGTCTATGGACTTCACTGGGATTCTCTCTGATAAAATCAAAGAGATCCCACCTGAGCAAACTCTGCCCGGGCAGTCCCTCAGTGACAATGGAGCATAAAAGTGAGAACGCAAAATGCTTCTCCCCAACTGCTTCTTGGAGAAGGTTTGGACATCACTCACCAGCAGCTTCCAACACCTTGTCACCTTCAATCACAAGATGATGTAGATCGAGAGGTACCCAAAACTGACTCTGAGATTCTAACATGGCCACCATCTACCCACAGATCGAAAAAGGGAAGCACCCAGGCTCTAAAACTCTCTACCCACCAAGGAGGAGTCTCTAAAAACAGACCTCCAAGATTGAGCTTCAAGAACATTGTGGCAAAGAAGACCACGGGGCTGACCATGTCAAGCCCACCCTCTTCCCTCAACCTGTAGATTATACCCTTCTTACCGATGTTCATCCTGTTCCACCACAAGAGAAGGAAGAACAAGGAGTTCATCTTGGTCCATAAAGATTATGGCAAAAACACACATAATTGACATACAGAAAAAATGGAATCAAGTTTTGCACAAATTAACCCTTTCCCTGAAAGAAAGCTTCCACCTCCTCCAGGCTACACCTTCCTGGTAGCATCTTCCAACCTCCTCTCCCAATTTCGAGTGGCATAATCACCACAGCCAAATCTTATGCCTAAGATCTTAATTTTAGGACTGGCCCGGGGAAGGATGTCTGGAAGGTCAAACTCTTCACCTTCCTTCCCAATCTAGAAAACTTCACACTTATCTTTGTTCACTCTTGAGCTTAAAGCCATCTGTATTGACAAGGGCAATGCGGTGCCAATTCTCAAGGGACCAGAAAGATGGACCATGCTTCCACTGAGCTTTTGCCCTATGGTGCGTGGCCAAATCTCCCACCCTGGTCTCCTGCAAAAACAAGAAATCAACATCAACTGTGTAGAAAAAATCAAAGGCCAAGAAACGAGCTCTATCAGAAAGAACGGAAGCCACATTAATAGTGGCACATTGTATGGGCAAGGGATCCATAATTCTGAATTATAGAGGTAGGACTCCATCTTACTTTCTCTTTGTCCGACTACCATACTCCTCATTTGAGGAACCCGTTCATTTACAGGTAACCCCAAAAGGGATACCTCTACACCTGACAATGACACCTCAATCAAATCACCATCTGGGGCCTTTGCCCCAACCTGTGGGCCTCCAGCCCCAATCATTCCTCCACCCTCCAAACCCACACCACTCACTACCTCACTCAAAACCCTCATCAGAGGAGGATTCAGGTCAGGTGGCTTTGGGAGGATGACCTCCTCTGGAGATGCCCTAGATTAATTCCCTTTTGCGCTCACAGGAGGAGCTAACAAGGATTAATCAAGAACCTCCTCTAATAAATTCTCAGGTGTTTCCTCCACTACCTCCAATGAATCCTGAGGGGCTTCCTCAGGGGTTTACTGGGAAATACCCTGCACTTTAGGAGCATGACCATCTAACAATGCCACCAGTTCTGAACCTAGTTCTATACCAGAGGGGTCCAACTCTAGGTCCTTCTCACTTTCTGCATGCCTTGTCTTACGAGCAGACTTCCACTTCTTCTCCTTGGGCCCAAATTTCACCACCACCTCCTCCAGGGATAATTTCCTTCTTTGTCTCCTAGGCCTCACAGTGTAAGGAACGAAGACCAGCTCCTTGCCACCCACTCTGATATTCTCCCCCTCCCCTTCATCCTCTGAAGAGGAGGAAAATACTACAAACCTATTAACACATATTAAATCTGTGGGCCTACCTTTCCCCTTCCATGTCTTATTACCTCCCCCTTTTACCTTCTGCCAATCTTTACCCAGGACAGTATCCTCTTCCCTCAGCCCTGATTCTGGGACATTCCCCACAGGCTATTCAACCACTGGAGCAACAGGTTCTGGTGCAACAGGGGCAGGAATTTCAACAAAGGCAGGAGCCACTGGTGCAGAAGCCACCACCTCAACCAGACCCCCTTGGTTATGTGACGCCTCGGGGCAACAACTGTAGGGGTGGCCCTCAGCCCTGTACAGGTTACAAGTTACCTTCATACAGTCTTTAGAGGTGTGACCATCCTTGTTGCATAATACACATTTAGTAACTTGGCAATCATTGCTGAGGTGGTGAAAATCTCCACACTTATGACAAGTGCGGGGCTGACCGGGGTAAAAGCATTGTAGGTGATCATACCCAATATATGTTGCCAATGGAATGTGCGTAGTTTCTGCCCCCACCTGTGTCAACCTCACCACTACAGAGTATGCACCCTCCACACTTTCCTTGTAAAATTGATCTTCTACAGAGTTTACAGCACCGTGCAGTAATGAGATAACCAGAATGTCCGCTGTCGGAAGTGGTTCATTACGAACCAGAACCGTGATTCTGACATTATCCTGCCTAGTCAAGGTAGTGGCTCTTTATGAGGAGTTTGTTCTATTCAGCTCCCACTTAGAGCTGAAAGCCTGCAGCCCATTGAGAGACATGAAGCTCAAATCAAAGTCTGGTGTCCTCACTGGGTGTATGCATGCAAATAAATCCCATGCAGATAACCTAAGCGAGCACACCGTGTCCAAGAAATCAGCCTTAAACAGAACATTCCCCTCCCCATGCACTTAATCTGCACCACATTTCTCCTCTTAACCAGCTGTCTACTACTAGACTACACCTGCAGCCTCATACTCTGTCTACCTGCACCTGCCAGGGCACTCGCATATGATGAGGTGCCAGGTGTTACCAACACTGGTGGCACCAGACGGAGAACCGTCACTGACTGCCCATCAATAATCACAGTTGCATCTTGCGCAATCTTATTCGCCTCCACTCTTAACTGATTAGCTTTAATAGCATCAATAGCAGCCTTTCCCCTTCCAGGCACACTTATGCTACCAAATATAGTTTCCACTATGGCAGACTCTCTCGCACCCAGGGAACCACGATCCAACGCTGGCATTCCCTGAGCCAAATTTGCATTCCCCGAGGCTCCAGCAGAATGGCCACCACCAGACACAGAAGACAATGCCTTTGATTGAGGCTTAACACTGTATTGGGCCTCGACAAGATGGCCACTGCCACCAGCCACAGACCTTCTTAGCTCAGACTCTTTAGGACAGTCCCAGCTCTACCAAGATGACCACCACCCGATGATGACACACCCTGTGCATCTCTGGCCATACCTCCCATCACCTCCATGGCAACAGAGCCTGAGCCTGCTGCCACAGGCGCATGGGGAGAATCAGACTGCAGCAGCCGACACAGTAACAGCATCCACCATCACCATGGAGACCACCATGCCCCCCACTCTGTCAGTGCCCTGCCCCATTAACAAGAGAGACACCTCCTCTTGCCCACAGGACGCAACACTCTCCATCATTTTAACTGTTCCTCCGGCTGCCCCACCGCTTAGGAGCCATATTAGGAATACTCTCACTTTTCAGAGAATCACCAGCCTCCTCCGCCTCATATCCTTGACACTGGCATCCTTGAGGCAGGGACTGGGGCCACCATCTTGGACTCCAGCGGGCCATCCACGATTTCTGCTTTACTACTGCCGATCACCGCTGCCGAACTCCTGTCACCCATGGCTTCTGCATTACCGGGACCCAGACCTCCTACAGCCACACCAGTAGGAGAAGGAGCTACAGCCACATTGGCGGGAGTCCCTACAACCACACCAGCAGGAGCCGGAGTCACTACAGCCACACCATCAGGAATCTCTACAATCATACCAGTGGGAGCCAGAGCAGGACTCACTACAGCCACACCAGAACCAGGTACTGGGTTTCTCATTTCCCATTGTAGCTGGATAATTCTCCCCCTCAGCCTCTCCACTTTAGCCATCAGCCCATCAATTTTATCTTTAAGAATGGGTTTCTCTGGGCAGTATTTCTTCTTTTTTTGCTGCAATCCAAGCCTGGGCCAATCTCACTTCTTGCTTCAGCTCCTCCAAATTCAGATTAAGGAACTTTTCTTCACCCTCACCAGAAGCAGTGGACACCAACTCACCACCCATCTCCACATCCTGGTCCTGGGCATCAGGGCAGGGAGCCCCCTTGTCACCATCTGGGCTGGAATCAACTCCATGATCCCCTTGATTACTTCACACAGGGAAACAGCATCCATCGGTTCAGGACCTTCCAAGATCATCACCTCCTGACACCCAGCTGGGCCTGCGTCCACCAGGCTTGCCTGGCTTAACTCCCAATTACCACAGACCTCACTGGGAGTGAGCTGGGGAAGCACTACAGCCTTCCTTAGGCCTTAATCACCAGGCCCTGAAGCCTGGGAGCCACCACCTTCATCCTCCGGAGAGGACTCCATCCTCCCTGGGGAGGGAAGCACAGGTAAGCCCTAGGCTTGAAAGACTTTCAAAGGCCTAAGAGCTCACAACAGCATGTCTGGCCCCTAGAGGACTTCAACACTTTGTGTGAAATTTTGAGCTGTCTGTGTTTGCTAAAGAGGAGATATTGCACAGTTTATGTTTTTACTTTCCCCATAGGAATTAATGCATTTTTGCAAAAAACAAACAATTGCCAATCTTTTATTTTTTACTTTGTAGTTATATCCATTATTACGCTGTCATGTCCTCAACAGTTTGTAACCATATATATGGGTACATATAAATATTTATAGGTACCTATTTGGAAGAGCCTCTATTCACAATGCTCAAATTGAAGCAGATATTTTTATATGAAGAAAATAATATATAATGTGGTGCACTCACATTTGGAAGCTCAATCCTATTTTCCAGCTGGAATATTCCCATGTAATTAAATGGTGCCTTTCTTGTAAAACTTCCAGGATAATGCCACTATTGGAGTACATTGGTATAGGAACCTTAAACTAGAGATGTGTGGGTTCAGTTTTACTCAGATATTTTTGCCACATTATAGCAAGTTCGGATTAGTTCAGATTTATCTTATTGGCTATCCAAAACATGTGAGAGTCGGATAGCCAATAAGATAAATCCGAACAAATCCGAACTTGTTCTAATGTGGCGAAAAGATCCGAGTAAAACCAAACCCGCACGTCTCTACCTTCAACTGATGTAAATGGTGTGTTCACACTCGCCGCTGCTCACAGGGTCTACGCATTTCTCTGCCTTTCAACAGCATTGATGGCTTCCTCAGGACATGAGCAAAATGCTGCCCTCCCATCTGTTGTGATTTAAATACTGTTTCAACTCCATTTGGATTCTGCTGTTTCTCATACTACATAAGTGGTCTGGTTCTCTATACGATTTGACGTTCATTCCACTTAATACAGTATATCTGTCGGGCTAGTACATATCAACTCTATTTGTTCAAACGTATTATTATTAGTATGATTAACCCAATGGTTCTGTGTGTTTGAACTTATACGTTCTCTAGAAGATGCCAGCTGCCATCGGTTATAGTGTGTGTCTGCCGGAATAGTGTTTAGCTGCATATAAAGAATATTCACTGATCTACACATGTTGCAGATATTTGCCTAGCTAATTGCTGAAGATACTATAGAAGGAGGAAACTGTGCCTATCTTTTATCAAAGTAACAAAATTGTGTCTGTCGGGATATTGCTTAGCGGTAATTGGAGAGTATAAACTCACTTATTTATATCTGTTATAGGCTTTACCTAGATACTGTAACTATGGAGGACATAAACCAAGGAGAAAACTGTGTCTATTTTCAACTGAATGCAAGGAGTTTAAATAAATTATTTGTTTCTATTATTTGCAGGATTATCGATACAATTGTGACAAGGAAGTGAATGGCGTATATACATAGATGTCTATTAACTACAAGCTTTTTGAGATCTAACAGCTACATAGATTATTGGTTTTAAACTAATATGTTTATATGTTTTTTCCTGAAGAAATTCTTTCCTTTATAAAAATATAGTCATTGAGATTTTGATGTGTTATTAAATATTGATTGTCGGGACAGCACTCCTATTCTTTGCTTTTTCTATTTCTGTGTTCCCTATTTTCTAGATCATTGATTTTTTCCAGAAGTCACTGAATCTGCTATATGTGGTCTTTTGTAGTTTTGTGTGTTAATAAGGTATCATCACTAAATCACTGACCAGCTGTTCTAATGTTTCTATTCTGGTGGTATTCTCAGAGATTCTTGCCAAAGCCAAATCCAGAGAAGCTTTTTTGTGATCAAGTTTTTTTATATATACAGTAGATCACAAAAAAAATTCCTACTGCATCGTTTGACTGGGCCATATTGATCACTTTGGCAACCCTTCCTGCAGGCTTGTAGGAGTATTGGCAGGTATAATATCTCGCAAGTGTTGCCGAGCAGGAAAGACCTGAACTGTCTTTCCCACTCACTGTCTTTGTTTATCCATCTCAATGGTTTGCATCCTGGGGGATAACCTGGTACCACTTGTTTTAGTACAAAATGTATACATGCCCCACCGGAATAAGAAACGAAGAAAAACATAACAAAAAAAGTACAATTTGGTTGCAACACAATTTTATTAATATGATTTTTGTTTTTGTGGACTAATTTTTTATTAATAGTACTAATAAAAGTTATATTTTAAAATTGCATGACAATTCCCCAATTCAATTAATATTATTATCAATTGATTCAGATTTTGAGTCCGTGAGTGCCCCATAAAGGAATTATCTTTTTGTCTTTGGTTTAGCTATAACATATGAAACAAAGACATAACAGTGTGTGAATACTACTAAGCAAACAGCTGTGATAAGTGATATACGGAAATGGAATGACACAGACAATGGTTGTTTTGTTGAACAAATATATTTTATTACTCTTTACTATATTTCATTCCTGTTTTCACATTCTTTTGTTTTATATTTCACCTATTTTAATTGATAAGATTAATACATTTAATACATACAAATAAAGTTTATAACTTTTAAAATTATATTATTGTGGTCGCCAGAGCACCCATAAAACTACTTACCTTTTTCTTTGTGTTTTTGTGATATAATGTAAAAATCAAGTAGTGGGTAGCACCTCATAGTACCTATTTAACTATACGGTAGGGACATTTACCACAGATCTAAGCTATTTTGAGATATGGACCATTGAAGATAATAGTTATAATAATGATACTGGTGCAGGATTCATCCCCATCTAGATTTTGGACTACTCCTTGTACCAACCTATGGGGAAAGGTTTCTCAAAATTTACCATAGGGCCTATCTATCCTCGCAGTGATGATGCAAGATGGGGATATCTTCTTCAAGCAATTGTTTAAAATGTATGGCCAAAAGGGCAGATATTTTCCACTGCTTATGGGATTACCATGTTATTAAGCACTTATGAAGAAGAATAGGTGGTTTTGTTAGTATGTATGTGGAAAGCAACTGTCAGATATCTGCAGAATGGGCCATATTTGATATAAGGCAGTTGGGAAATAGTGATACACCAGGGAGACGCAAATTAGTAATAGCAATTTCTTCAGATGCACTGAAAACAATATTACAACTGTGGGCTCAGCCAGAAAAGTCCTCTATGACTATGTTTCTGGATAAGTTATATTATATATTGCAAATGGACTGGTTAGAGTCATCAACCCAGAAAGAAAGAAATTCCAGGAATTTCTTCGATACTTGGAGAAAATATATGATGACGTTATCCAGACCAATACAGGAAAGAATTCAAGAATGCTTTTCAGGGATCACCTGAAATGAGTGCGGCAAGTTCAGCACTGACTCTTGGATTATTATAATTTTTTTTTTTTGCTTTATGTTTATGTGTGCATGCTTTTCAGGTGTATTAATTGTAATAAAGTGAACGTTATCACAGAGAAAGGTTTGAAGTGTAATATAATATTTTATATTTACTAATATAGTACACGCTGTTAATAAAAAGCCATTTGCAAATTATTGTTGACTGTTTTTTGTAGAAGTATGATGACTCATATGGAATTATAGTGTTATCTTTATTTATTGGTCTTGCAAAAAAGAGAATTAATTAAAAGGAAAAAAAGATGTATTTTTTACTAACTTTAAATTTATTGTTCTTGTGTTATAATACTCAAATATTGTATGTGTAGAGATAAACATCACAATAAACATGGCAATTTTGTGAGTATTAAATTTATATATATTTTTGTAAAGTTACTGGGAGTGAAGAAAATATTATCTTTCATTTGTATGCAAGGTTCCCTATCGGTGAGTACGAAAGATATCATTATTGTATTTACAGTAGTTCCTTTGGTACTGTGAATTAAATCTAGAATCATATTATAGTTTGTAAGTTCAATATCAGTTTGTAGTGAATATCAAGCGTATGAGAAATAACTCCTTCTTTTCTATATCTCCATATGGTTCAAGGTTACTTGTGTCTCCTATAGCATTTCATGTATATGTTTAAGGTTATGTTCTTATTTGTCTCTGATGATACGGTACATGTTAAAAAGTGTATTACATGTGTATAAGGATATTGGGAATAAAGTATTGCTTTTATTATTACTCCGTTTAAGTTGTGTCTGTTTTTTTATGCAATCTGTTTTTATTGAGAACAATATCGGTAGCAGACATTGAAAAAGTCATTTAAGTATTATTATCATCATAATAAACAAATTCAATGGGACAAAATTTATACATAGAGACCAAGTGGGTAGCATATTAACAGTTGTTCAACCTGATTCAAATTCACAAAAATTATGGAAAAATTGCAAAAATAAGTAGAAGATGCAACAAAAGAATAAAAGAATACAGAGTGAAGATATAAGAGAAGATGAAAGAAAAGAGAGAGAGCTGAGTAGGGTAATAGGGTTGTTATCATATCTATGAAGGTACAATGGAAGGGGAAGGATTAAAGTAGGTACTATAGTCCGAGGACCCCTTAAACTCCAGCCAATCAAACCAGGTGGCCGTAAAGGCAGAGAATGTCAGTTTATAGGAAGACATAAGGTCCTCAATAGTCATGTAAAGGTAAATTCTCTAAAAGCGCTGAGAAATAGGGGGTCAACAGACCTCCAAAAGCATGGGATGATTGCTCTTGCTGCATTCATTAAATGTTGAAACAAAGATTTCTTATATTGAAAAATGGGCATAATTCAGGTGTGTTAGGGAGCGGTAGACCAGTAATCTTCTCTGAGATCTCACAGACGGTGTGCCAAAAGCAAGCCAAGACCAGACAATGCCACCAAAAATGTAGCGAAGTGCCCGGCACTTGACCACTCCTCCAGCAAATATCAAAAAGACTCGAGAACATCTGATGAAGAAATATGGAACATCTATACCATTTAGGCAACATTTTCTACTGTGTCTCAAGCACCTGTACTGAGGAAGAGCTGGCAAAGGTGTACCATTGGTCCTCCATCAGCACTTCAGGTCTCTATGCCCTGCAGTGACATAAGCTGTGAGACTAACCAGTCAGAATTGATATAAGTAACCAATTTAGAAGGAGCGCCAATATATAAAAAAATATAAATTTATTACATATGAACACCACACACAATAAAATATAAAACCAAATAATCAAAAAGTTGATAAAGACAGGCTTACAAAAACAAAAATATGTAAATGTCCATCCATATTTGACTAAGTGACCACATAACATATCAATGAAATCTCCTAATTTTAGACTTTTATCCTTCTGCAGTAGGTGTCCAAAAATAGGGATAAAATATTACCTGTGGAAGGAAACAGGATAAATGATGTTTAGTATATATCTCACTTCTGACCCTCATGTTAGGTAGTGGTCTGGAAATAAAAAACCTGTGGAGAAGCTCTTGTATTTGAATAGATATTATCTTGTTGTATTAATCAACAAAGTCCTGGATCCTCAAGATAACATTCCAATATATGTAACAATAAGTTTTGTTTGTTCTTCACCACTGTTACGCAAGACAATATATTGAACAATATATTAATTGTTCTTTGAAATATATTATATATTTGATAACCTATACATGTGGTGTTCAATACGTAGGACACACCACATGTAATCTGAATACTCGCTTCCTTGAACACAGATGGAATATCAAGAATGAAGTTATGTCACATAGTCTTTCTAGTCATGTTTGGAAAGAGCATAAGGGTGAAGCCAGTGGGCTCACTATCTTAGGTGTCAAACACGTTCCAGCAACACAGAGAGGGGGAGACAGATTTTCAAATATCTGTAGAAGCGAGCCATATTGGATAATTGCACTAGGAACTCTGTTTCCGCAAGATTTGAATGATTCGATTGAGCTTAATAGTTTTAATAACTAATGACCTCTTAAATCCAAAGTGTATTTTCATTTCTAATTTGGGTTATATATTCTCCTTATTCTTGGTGGTTCCTAGTGATTTGGGGTTATATGCGGTATAGGATTTATTATCTTTTTTTTTATATCTTACATATTCCATTTTTCTAATTGTCTTCACTGGACACTCAAATCGATCCACTATATAAGATGTTGGGGTCTTCTGTATTTTAGTCAAGAAGGGAAAAAGAGACCTGTTACTGGCATTAGTGTTTTTACTTTAGATATATGATTATATTATTGAGTCTAGGAAAATAGGAGAAATATACATTTTTGATATCATCCACTCTATCCAGTTGGAGTTCATAATCTAGAGATTTTATTGGTTTATTGAGAAATATAGCTGGTATTATACATTATAGGATGACTGTCTTATATAATTATTATACTTTTTGGTCTTGAAGATATGGATAAACAAGCCTATTATGATCTTAAGATAATAATACAAAATATTTATCATTTACTCAGTGGAATTTGAAACCAGTATGTCAGTAGAGAGCATTACCAATGAGCTATTGCTCACTATAGGTATAAGGAGTTCTTATTTTACAATATTTCTCTATTAGTCCTCTCTTCCATTTTGATATGAGCTTTTAATTAATTAACAACTTTTGAATTGGGTACTTCAATTAATTATTTTTTAAATTAAAAGAATTTGGGGAAAAAAAAATATTATTTTCCTTACCCAGTGAAATTTGAAACTGGTTCAGACTGCATGTCAGTTAGAAGCATTACCGCTGAGCTATTGGTCATTTTAGGTATGAAAAGTACTTATTTAGCATTATTTCTTTAACTCATCTCTCTCCTTTTTTTATGAGAGCTTATTAATTAATCAGTTGACACTCCTGAATGATGCCACATACGTGTGTATTTTTATTAATACTTAAAATATATTTATGATTTTGAAGTTCTATGATGTTAATATTATATTGCTTTTATTTATTTTGCTCAATATAATACCATGGAGAACCACACACGGGTGTAGTAGGCATTACCCCTGGCCCCATGGCTGGCAGTTCAAATCCTGACAGTGGCTGCCTGGCAAGGGTGAAAATCCCGATCATCAAAAGGTAAGTATAGCTAACCTAATTCTACCCCCTAACCCTAACCTCCCCCACAAGTGCCTAACCATAACCCCCCCTAAGTGCCTAAACCTAACCCCCCCTTCCCTGCAGCCTAAACCTAAGTTTCCCGGGGGTTGCCTAACCCTAACCTCCCCCCAGGGGTGCCTAACCCCCCTTCTCCTAGCCTGCTAAACCAACCCTCCTGAGGGGGTGACTAACCCTAAGTCCCCCTGGGAGCCCTAAAAATAACCCTCCCCCCCTGCAGCTGTCTGCACCTGGCGCCCACCCTACCTTCGTTCGGTATGCCAGGTGTTGGTCTTCCGGTGTATGGCTAATAACAGGTGTCGAGTCTATTCCTCAATTGTAAATGGTTGCTCAAGGGAAGCAATATCCTATTCAGTAATACTGTACATGGAAAGTCAACAGAACAAAGATATGAACTAATTGCCTCCTTCAAAGAAGGTTGCTCTTAAGAGGAGTGGTTGTCTCTTAAATTATAAAGGTACATATAGAAAGCCTGAAAGGCTTCAGCAATTTTGGGGAAGTAAGAACATATTTACCCACAGAATCCCGGATGAGTAAACATAGGACTGTATCCTCTGTGCCCTTAGCACAATAACAAGCATTGACTCATGTTTATTGTCCCATAAATAATATTTATGTCTACATTTGTGCATATCAAGCTTGGTCCTGTCTTGGAGGAGCTTGTTAAGGGCCTCTGTGAGTTCTCATAGCATATCTGTCGAGAGTGAGGTCTTGTGGGATGTTTGAAGAGTTTTGATAATGCCCCTTGCTCAAAACTCCTAACCAAACCCAGCACTTTATCAAAGGACTGATAACTCATGCTTCAAATGTTAGGTTCAATGCATTGTTTACTGATCTGCCGGCTGGGTATAACAAGTGCTGTATTAGCTTAAACTTTCCTTATTGGTCACTATGCCTAGTGGCAAAATGCACAAATCAGGCATTGGAGGTTTGAGAAACTGACCAACCACCATAGTTGTGACCCAACCGCAACTCTGCAGCCAATTTAGCTGTAACCACCTTGGGGGAATTATTCTGGTAGATCGTAAACTGCATGCAGCTACTGCTAAAACTGGGCCAATGAATGGAATGTGAAAACTGCATGAAAAATGCTGAGACAAAAAGGCGTAGTTGGCCCTATCCTGGTAAAACCCCAGCATGTCACTCATTCAGTTATTATAAGAATAGTACACTTCCTTGCCCATACCCCTAGAGGCTTTTACCATTGCCAAAACCCTTCTCCACATAGCAACACTTGTTAATCTTTTCTTTAATTTGTCTGCTAACGCCCCTAGTGATAGCCGTATTGGAACAATGCACTAACTCAGCATCAGAACTAACTGCCACTGTTTGCACCTTGACTGGCCTAGCCAATGCACCTTTATTCTTGCCGTTAAAATGCCTCCTCTGTGAGCCCCAGAAGAGAAATAGAATCACTAGTGGTAGGGACAATATTATCAGACCCATTGCTGCCAGGGACAATATTATCAGACCCATACTCATCAACTAAGGCCCCAGAAGTCAGAGCTACATTGCTGATTTTAGCAGCTGCCATTTGCGAGGTAGCAGGTTCATCCTCCAATCGACTCCCTGCATCGCTGGAGGTAGCTGCAAGAGGAGGAGAAGTGGCAGAATCAACAAGACTAACACTAATGACAGCATTGGCAACAGTATTTGTAATTGTAACAGGAAGTTGTCCCACTGCGGCTTACACCCAGCGATCTAAAGCAGTGGGGGAAGCCATGACAGGGGGTTGGCTAGTAGTGAGGGAGAGGGTAGAGGTCACCACCTGGAAGGGGCTCAATATGGGTAAAAACCTGAACAGTCTCTTGTTGAATCCTGTGCTACTGTTTGACCCACAATGGAAAAATCAGGCAAATAAGGGACAAAGGGGTTGCTTAGATAGGCCATAAAATGGAATTGGGTGGAATACTGCAACCAATGTGATGGAGCAATCGTGGTGTGACCCACTGAGGCCAAGGTGGCTGCATAAAACTGAACTAGCAGAGCTTCTTGAAAAATCAAATGGGGCTTCGGTGGGGGAGCGGCAGCTGACAGGACTGGAGGGCAACTTGAGGTGGCCTGGGTGTGAGTAAGGGCTTGTGCAATGGCATGACCAGCATGGGGCAGAAAAATGACTGCCTGTTGTTGTGGGGGCAAGCTGGTAGTGGTGGGCAGGGAAACAAAGGCGCTGTCAGCTGAGTACCTGTGTAGCAGGAGCCTGGTGTGGGCAGTTAGGCAGACAGTCTCCCTCATCATCGATGGAGACTTCCAGAGGGAGAGGGGGCAGGGCTATCAGCGTAGGAATGGCCGCAGGTGCCACTGATGCATCCAGATCATCCCGAGCAGGGAAAGCTAACCAGAAATTGAAGGCTGCTAAGGGGAAGAGGATAGAGAGACAAGGGTGGCCACAACTGCAGCTGGAAAGTGGGAGAAGTGGAGGGCACAGGGAAGGGGGCAGCAGTGCTGGGTGTGATGTGACTGTGAGAAGATAAGCACAATGGGGGATGAAGGAACAGAAAAAAAGGGTGAGATAGGTCAGATGGATGGAGAAGGAGGGGCATATCTGGGAAAAGACATGGTGGAAGGCTGGAAAGGAGAAATGAGGAAGAAGAAAAGGATATAGGAATAGAGAGGTGAAAGTATGTGAGAGAATGAAATAGTGAAAAAGAGAAAATGAAAAGACAAAATGTCTGACAGGAAAAAGATTCAACTTAGGGCCTGATTCAGCAATGCACACTGCAGCAGTGCACAGGACCAATTCTGTGAGTTTCAGAATCGGTCCTGCATAGTCACACACAGACCCTTCAATGCCTCTGCCTGAATGACAGACAGAGGAATTTAAGGGGTGGTGTGGGGCCAGGGGTGGCTGGCATTCCCAGAAATGGGGGTGTTTCAGCCCTGTTTTCCAGGAGTGGCTAGCCCAGGATCTGCATTGATCAATGCAGTGTCCTGGGCTCACAAGCCTGCCAGTCTGAGTAAGCTGAGGCCTGGTGCCATCCACCATTGCTGTGCTGTGGTGCTGTTTGTCAAGGGCTGCTGTGAAAAAAAAAATATATATATTTTTTGTGTGCATGTCAGCCACACCTGGCTGTCACTGTCATTGGCTTAGCTGCACAGTAGTGCTATGCTGCTGTCTTTCCAGTGGCTGCTGCCCAAAAAATAAATAAACATTTTTTTTCGTGTGTATGTCAGCCACACCTGGCTGTCTGTGTCATCGGCATGGCTGTGCAGTGGTGCTGTGCTACTTTCTGTTGAGGGGCTGCTACCCCAAAAATAAATAAACAGTTTTATGTGTGTGTGTCAGCCACACCTGGCTGTCACAGTCATCGGCGTAGCTGCACTGTAGTGCTGTGTTGCTGTCTGTCAAAGGCTGCTGCCCAAAAAATAAACATTTTTTTGTGTGTGTCAGCCACACCTGACTGTCATTGTCATTAGAGTAGCTGCGCAGTTGTGGTCTGCTGCTGTTTGTCGAGGGGCTGCTGTCCAGAAAATTAATAAACACAATTTTTTGTGTGCGTGGCAGCCACACCTGGCTATCAATGTCATCAATATAGCTTTGAAGGGGTGCTGTGCTGCTGTCTGTCAAGGGCTGCTGCCCAAAAAATAAACATTTTTTTGGGTGTGTGTCAGCCACACCTGGCTATCAATGTCATCAATATAGCTTTGAAGGGGTGCTTTGCTGCTGTCTGTCGAGGGGCTGCTGTCCAAAAAAGAAATAAACTATTTTTTTTGTGTGCATGTCAGCCACACCTGGCTGTCAATGTCATCAGCATAGCTGCACAGGGGTGCTGTGATTCTGTCTATTAAGGGCTGCTGCCCCAAAAAATAAACATTTTTTTGTGTGCGTGTCAGCCACACCTGACTGTCATTGTCATCAGAGAAGCTGCGCAGTTGTGCTCTGCTGCTGACTTTCGAGGGGCTGCTGCCCAAAAAATAAATACATTTTTTTGTGTGTGCATGTCAGCCATACCTGGCTGTCACTGTCATCGGCAGAGCTGACCAGGGGTGCTATGTTGCTGTATGTCAATGGTTGCTGCCCCCCAATAAACATTTTTTTTTTGTGTGCGTGTCAGCCATAATTGACTGTCATTGACAATCAGAGTAGCTGCACAGTTGTGCTCTTCTGCTATCTGTTGAAGAGCTGCTGTCCAAAACAGAAATAAACATATTTTTGTGTGCATGCCAGTTACACCTGGCTGTCACTGTCATCAGCGTATCTGCGCAGGGGTGCTCAGCTGCTGTCTGCAAGGGGCTGCTGCCCAAGAAATAAATATATATTTTTCTGTGCCACACCTAGTTGTCACTGTCATCAGCGTAGCTGTGCAGTGGTGCTTAGCTGTATGTTGAGGGTCTGCTGCCCAAAAAATAAAGAAACAAAGGCCCTCATTCAGAGCCACTCGCTAGCGGCAGTACGCTCGTTCCGAGCGATGTTCGCACATCTGCGCATGCGTACGGATCGTTATACACATGCGTGAACCAGTCAGTGCGGCCGAAATTCATGTGCTCGCAATATAGCGAATGCCTGCTATTTTGAGTGACAGAATGAGGCATATGTGGGTGGTAACAGGGGAAGGTGCTTGAAAATGGGGAGTGGAGATCCGAACGCAGGCGTGCTTAAAGGTCAAAACAGGCGTTTTATGGGTGTGCATAATTAATACAGCAGCGTCATTGACCACGTCACTGGGTTATTTTATAGCCAGAACTGCTCGCAAGATTGTGGTAGCAAAAACCAACCACAAGAATAGCGAGCAGTTCATACGCTGGTCAATGTACTCGATTAATCTAATAAATAGCGGACATGACGTATGGTGCGAGCGGCCAGGGGGCGTTTTTAACAAATAAACGAGCGTATGTTTTGCTCGCTCGTTCAGACTTAGAGGTGTGAACAGACTGCAATTTGCGAACGGATCATTTGAATAGCCACCCCTTGTTTTTGAACGAACGACCGCAAATAGCGAACGGCTCTGAATCAGGCCCAATGTTTTTTGTTTGTGTGTCAGCCACAACTTGCTGTCACTGTAATCGGCATAGCTTTGCAAGGGTGCTGTGCTGCTGTCTGTCAAGGGCTGCTGCCCAAAAATAACCTTTTTTTTTGTGTGCACGTCAGCCACACCTGACTGTCATTGTCATCAGAGTAGCTGCGCAGTTGTGCTCTGCTGGTGTTTGTCGAGGGGCTGCTATCCAAAAAAGAAATAAACAATTTTTTTGTGTGCATGTCATGCACATCTGGCTGTCACTGTCATTGGTGTAGCTGCGCAGGGGTGCTGTGCTCCTATCTGTCGAGGTGATGCTGGCAAAAAATTGTTTAAAAGTTGTGTGTGTGATAGCCACATCTTTCATCGGCGTAGCAGCGTACGGGTGCTATGCTGCTGTCTGTCAAGGGGCTGCTGCCCAAAAAATAAATAAATATTTTTTTTTGTGTGTGTCAGCCACACCTTGCTGTCACTGTCATCGACGTAGCTGTGCAGGGGTACTGTGCTGCTGTCTATCGAGGGATTGCTGCCCAGGAAATAAACTATATTTTTGTGTGCATGTCAGCCAGAACTGTCTTTCACTGTCATCGGTATAGCTTTGCAGGGGTGCTTTGCTGCTGTCTGCCAAGAGCTGCTGCCCAAAAAATAAGAAAATATTTTTCTTTGTGTGCATGTCAGCCACACCTGGTTGTCACTGTCATCAGCGTAGCTGTGCAGGGGTGCTGTGCTGCTGTCTGTCAAGGGCTGCTGGCCCAAAAATGGAAAAAAAAATTGTGTGTGTGTCAGCCACACCTGGCTGTCACTGTCATCTGCATAGCTGCATAGGGGTAATGTGCATCTGTCTGTCGAGGGTCTGCTGCCCCAAAAATAAATAAACAATATTTTTTGTGCATGTCAGCCACAACAAATTGTCACTGTCATCGACATAGTTGCACTGTGGGGCTGTGCTGCTGTCTTTCAAGGGCTGCTGGCCTAAAAAATAAATAAACATTTTTTTCTGTGTGTGTGTCAGCCACACCTGGCTGTCACTGTCATTGGCGTAGCTACACAGGGGTCCTGTGCTCTTGTCTTTTGAGGGGCTGTTGGTTAAAATAATAAAAAAAAATGTGTGCATGTTAAAAACACCTGTCATCAGCGTAAGCGCGCAGGGGTGCTGTGCTGCTGTCTGCAAGGGGATGTTGCCCAAAAAAGAAAAAAAAAATTTGTGTGTGTGTCAGCCACACCTGACTGTCATTGTCATCAGAGTAACTGCACAGTTGGTCTCTGCTGCTGTCTTTCAAGGGGCTGCTGTCCAAAAAAGAAATAAACAATTTTTTTTGTGTGCATGTCAGCCACACTTGGCTCTCACTGTCATATGCAGAGCTGCGCAGGGGTGCTGTGCTCCTGTCTGTCAAGGGGCTGCTGCCCAAAAATTAAATAAACATTTTTTTTGTATATATGTCAGTCACACCTGGCTGTCACTGTCATCGGCGTAGCTGCACAGTGGTGATGTGCTGCTGTCTGTCAAGTGGCTGCTGCCCAAAAATAAAACAATTTTTTTTCTGTTTGTGTTAGACACACCTGGCTATCACTGTCATCGGCATAGGTGTGTAGGGGTGCTGTGCTCCTATCTGTCGAGGGGCCGCTGGCCAAAAAAATAAATAAATAGTGTGCATGATAGCCACACCTGTCATTGGTGCAGAGGGGAGCTGTGCTGCTGTCTGTCAAGGGGCTGCTGGCCCAAAAACAGAAAAATATTTTTTTTGTGTGTGTGTCAGTCAAACCTGACTGTCACTGTCATTGAAATAGCTGTGCAGGGGTGCTATGCTGTTGTATGTTGAGCGGCTGCTGCCCAAAAAATAAAAATAAATTTTTTTGTGTGCGTGTCAGCCACACCTGCCCGTCACTGTCATCGGCGTAGCTGCGCAGGGCTGCTGTGCTGCTGTCTGTCAAGGGGCTGCTGTCCCAAAAATAAATAAATAATTTTTACTGTGTGTGTGTCAGCCACAACTTGCTGTTGCTGTCATTGACGTAGCTACACAGGGGTGCTGGGCTGCTGCCCAAAAAATAAACAATTTTTTTTGTGTGCATGTCAGCCACACCTGGGTGTCACTGTCATTGGCATAGTTGTGCAGGGGTGCTGTGCTGTCATCTGCCGAGGGGCTGCTGCTTAAAAAATAAAAAAAAAATTCTAGTGCATCTCAGTCACACCTGGCTGTCACTGTCATCGGCCAAGCTGCCCACGTGTGCTGTGCTGCTCTCTGTTGAGGGGCTGGTGCCCAAAAAATAAAAACATATTTTTTTCTGTGTGCATTTCTGCTACACATGGCTGTCACTGTCATCAGCATAGCCTGCAGGGATGCTGTGCTGCTGTCTGTCAAGGGCTGCTGCCCAAAAAATAATAAACATTCTTTATTTGTGTGCATGTCAGCCATACCTGGCTGTCACTGTAATCAACATAGCTGCGCATGGGTGCTGGGCTGCTGTCTGTCGAGAGGCTGGTGCCCAAAAAATAAATTAACAATTTTTTCTGTGTGTGTGTCAGCCATAACTGGCTATCACTGTTATCGGCATAGCTGCACAGGGATACTGTGCTGCTGTCTGTCAAGGGGCCGCTGCCCAAAAATTTAATAAACAATATTTTTGTTTGCATGTCAGCCACACCTGGCTGTCACTGTCATCAGTGTAGCTGCACAGGGGTGCTGTGCTGCTGTCTTTCAAGGGCTGCTGCATAAAAAATAAATAAACAATTTTATTTGTGTGTGTCAGCCACACCTGGCTGTCACTGTCATCAGCGTAGCTGCGCAGGGGTACTGTGATTCTGTCTGTCGAGTGCTGCTGCCCAAAAAATTAATAAACAATATTTTTGTGTGTGCGTCAGCCACACCTGGCTGTCACTGTCATCAGCGAATCTGCGCAGGGGTGCTGTGCTGCTGTCTGTCAAGGGCTGCTGCCAAAAAAATAAAGAAACATTTTTTTTGTGTGCATGTCAACCACACCTGGCTGTCACTGTCATCAGCGTAGTTGCGCAGGGGTGCTGTAATGCTGTCTTTCAAGGGCTGCTGCATAAAAAATAAATAAACAATTTTATTTGTGTATGTATCAGTCACACCTGGCTGTCACTGTCATCGGCATAGCTGCACAGTGGTGCTGTGTGACTGTCTATCGAGGGCTGCTGCCCAAAAAATAAATATTTATTTTTTGTGTGTGTCAGCCACAACTGGCTATCACTGTCATAGGCATATTTGTGCAGGGGTGCTGTACTTTTGTCTGTCGAGGGTCTGCTGACCAAAAAATAAATATTTTTTTTTCTGTGTGCGAGTCAGCCACACCTGACTGTCACAGTCATTGGCTTAGCTGTGCAGGGGTGCTGTGCTGCTCTCTGTGGAGGGGCTGCTGTCCAAAAAATAAATAAATTTTTTTCTTGTGTGGGTGTCAGCCACACCTGGCTGTCACTGTCATTGGCTTAGCTGTGCAGGGGTGCTGTGCTGCTCTCTGTGGAGGGGCTGCTGCCCAAAAAATAAATAAAAAATTTTCTTGTGTGGGTGTCAGCCACACCTGGCTGTCACTGTCATCGGCGTAGCTGCACAGGGGTGCTGTGCTGCTGGCTGGCGATGTGCTGCTGCCCTAAAAATAAATAAACTATTTCTTTGTGCGTGTCAGCCACTCCTGGCTGTCACTGTCATCGGTGTAGTTGTGCAGGGGTGCTATACTCATACATGCCTACCCTCCCGGTTTTCACGGGAGGCTCCCGATTTTTCTCGCAACCCCCCGCACCCCCGGAAGTGTAGGCATTTCTCCCGCATTCTGCCCACTTCCTAGTGAAGTGGGCAGAATGAGGAGAATACGTGCGGCGATCGCGGGTCTCGGTGAAGGGGGCGGGGCTTAAGATGTGATTCTGCATGAATCACAGCATTTGGCCCTGCCCCCTATGTAAACTTTACCCAATCGCAGCAAATTTGCCATGAGGGGGTGGGGTTTAATGATGCGATTCATTAGGCCCCGCCCCCATCGGCCCCCTGCTGCTTCTCTTACCCGGGCTTCTCCCGGGAAGAGATTCTGAAAGGTAGGTAAGTATGGCTATACTTCTGTCTCTCGAGTGGCTGCTGCCCAAAAAATAAATAAACATTTTTATGTATGCAAGTCAGCCATACCTGGCTGTCATTGTTATCGGCATAGCTGTGCATGTGTGCAGTGCTGCTGTCTGTGAAGGGCTGCTAAACAAAAAATAATAAACATTTTTTTTGTGTGCATGTCAGCCACACCTGGCAGACACTGTAATCAGCGTAGCTGTGCAGGGGTGCTGTGCTCCTGTCTGTGAAGGGCTGCTAAACAAAAAATAATAAATATTTTTATTTGTGTGCATGTCAGCCATACCTGGCAGTCAGTGTCATCGGCGTAGCTGCGCAGGGGTGCTATGCTGCTGTTTGTCGAGGGGATGTTGCTCAAGAAATAAATATTTTTTTTTTCTGTGTCCTAGTCAGCCACAAGTGATTGTCACTGTCATCGGCGTAGCTGTGCAGGGGTGCTGTGCTGTTGTCTGTCAAGCGCTACTGCCCAAAAATAAATAATAATTATTTTTGTGTGCATGTCAGCCACATCTACCTGTCACTGACATCGGTGTAGCTGCCTAGGGGTGCTGTGCTGCTGTATGTCAAGGGCTGCTGCCCGTAAAATAAATAAACTATTTTTTTTGTGTGCATGTCAGCCACACCTAGCTGTCATTGTGATCAGAATAGGTGCACAGTTGTGCTCTGCTGCAGTCTGTCAAGGGGCTGCTGCCCAAAACAGAAATAAACAATTATTTTAGCTTGCATGTCAGACACACCTGGCTGTCACTGTCATCGGCATATCTGCTCAGGGGTGCTGTGCTGCTGTCTGTCAAGGGCTGATGCCCAAAAAATAAATAAAAATGTTTTTTATGTGCGTGTCAGCCACACATAGCTGTGACTGTCATCGGCGTAGATGCCCAGAGGAGATGTGCTGCTGTCTGTCAAGGGCTGCTGCCCAAAAAATAAATAAACATTTTTTTTGTGTGTGTGTATGCCACACCTGGCTGTCACTGTCATTGGGGTAACTGCGCTGGGGTGCTGTGCTGCTGTCTGTTGAGGGGATGCTGGCCAAAACAATTGAAAAAATTGTGTGCATGATAGCCACATCCGTCAACAATTTTTTATGTGTGTGTGCATGCCACATCTGGCTGTCACTATCATCTGCATAGCTGTGCAGGGGTGCTGTGCTACTCTCTGTCAAGGTGCTGCTGCTCAAAAAATAAATTAACAATTTTTTTGTGTATGTGTATGCCACACCTGGCTGTCACTGTCATCGGCGTAGCTTCCCAGGGGTGCTGTGCTGCTGTCTGTCAAGGGCTGCTGCCCAAAAAATAAATATTTTTTTGTGTGCATGTCAGCCACATCCGGCTGTCACTGTCATTGGCGTAGCTGCGCAGGGGTGCTGTGCTGCTGTCTGTCAAGGGGCTGCTGCCCAATAAATAAAAAAAAACATTTATTTTTGTGCGTGTAAGCCCACCTGGCTGTCACTGTCATCGGTGTAGCTTTGCAGGGGTGCTGTGCTGCTGTCTGTGTCACTGTCATTGGCGTAGCTGCGAAGGGGCTCTGTGCTGCTGTCTGTCAAGGGACTACTGGCCAAAATGGTCTAAAAATTTATGTGCATGATATCCACACCTGTCATCGGCATTGGTGCGTAGATTAGATGTGCTGCTGTCTGTCAAGGGGCTACTGGCCCAAAAATAGATTTTTTTTTTCTGTGCATGTCAGCCACACCTGGCTGTCACTGTCATTGATGTAGCTGTGCAAGGGTGCTATGCTGTTGTATGTTGATGGCCTGCTACCCTAAAAATAAAGAAACAATGTTTTTTTGTGTGCGTGTTAGCCACAACTGGCTGTCACTGTCATCAGCTTAGCTGCACAGGGGTGCTGTGCTGCTGTCTGTTGAGGGGCTGCTGCCCAAAAAATAAACACATTTTTAAAATAGTAAAAAAAGTTGTGTGTGTGTAAGCCACACCTGTCATCAGCGTAAGTATGCAGGGGTGCTGTGCTACTGTCTGTCAAGGGACTGCTAGGCCAAAGATAGAAAAAAAAATTGTGTGCATGCCAGCCACACCTGGCTTTCACTGTCATAGCTGCACAAGGGTGCTGTGCTGCTGTCTGTCAAGGGGCTGCTGTCCAAAAAATAAATACACAATCTTTTTTGTGTGTGTTTCAGCCACACCTGGCTATCACTGTCATTGGCATAGCTATGCAGTGGTGCTGTGCTCCTATCTGTCAAGGGGCTGCTGGCCAAAATATAAAAAAAATTAGTGTGCATGTTAGCCACACCTGTCATCAGCATAGGTGCGAAGGGGAGCTGTGCTGCTGTCTGTCAAGGGGATGCAGGCCCAAAAATATAAAAAAAAAATTTTGTGTGCGTGCCAGCCACACCTGGCTGTCACTGTCATTGGCATATCTGCACAGGGGTTCTATGTTGCTGTCTGTCAAGGGGCTGCTGCCCAAAAAATAAACATTTTTTTGTGTGCATGTCAGCCATACCTGGCTGTTAGTGTCATTGGCATAGCTGTGCATGGGTGCTATTCTGCTGTCTGTTTAGGGGCTACTGCCCAAAAAATAAACAATTTTTTTTGTGCATGTCAACAACACCTGGCTGTCACTGTCATCAGCAAAGCTGTGCAGGCGTGCTGTGCTTCTGTCTGTCGAGAGGCTGCTGCCCAAAAAAGAAATAAACATTTTTTTGTGTGCATGTCAGCCACACCTGGCTTTTGCTGTCATCGGCATAGCTGCACAGGGGTGCTGTGCTGCTGTCTGTCAAAGGATGCTGCATAAAAAAGAAACCTTTTTTTTCATGCGTGTCAGACACAGCTGGCTGTCACTGTCATCAGCATGGCTTTGCAGGGGTGCTGTGCTGCTGTCTGTCGAGGGACTGCTGCTCCAAAAATAAATAAACAATTTTTTTGTGTGCGTGTCCACCACCCCTGGATTTCGCTATCATTGGCGTAGTTGTGCATTGGTGCTATGCTTCTGTCTGTCGAGGGGCTGCTGCAAAAATAAAACAAAATTTTTTTTAGTGTGTGTGTCGGCCACACCTGGCTGTCACTGTCATCGGCATAACTGCGCTGGGTTGCTGTACTGCTGTCTGTCAAAGGCTGCTGCCCAAAAAAGAATAAACAATGTTTTGTGTGCGTTTCAGCCACACCTGGCTGTCACTGTCATAGGTGTAGCTGTGCATTGGTTCTGTGCTGCTGTCTGTCGAGGGGCTGCTGCTGCAAAAAAAAAATTTTTAGTGTGTGTCAGCCACACCTGGCTGTCACTGTCATCGGCATAGCGCTGGGTTGCTGTACTCCTATCTTTTCAAGGGGCTGCTGGCCAAAATAATAAAAACAATTGTGTGCATGATAGCCACACCTTTCATCAGCGTAGGTGTGCAGGGGAGCTGTGCTGCTGTCTGTCAAGGGGCTGATGGCTCAAACATTGAAAATATATTTTTTTGTGTGCATGTCAGCCACACCTTGCTGTTTCTGTCATCGGTGAAGCTGTGCAGGAGTGCTAAGCTGCTGTATGTCGAGGGGCTGCTGCCCAAAAAATAAATAATGTGTTTTGTGTGCATGTCAGTCACAACAGGCTGTCACTGTCATCGGCATAGCTTCCCAGGGATGCTGTGTTGCTTTCTGTCAAGAGCTGCAGCCCAAAAAATAAATAAACAATGTTAGTTGTGTGTGTGTTAGCCACAACTGGCTGTCATTGTCATCGGCGTAGCTTCCCAGAGATGCTGTGCTGCTGTCTGTCGAGGGTCTGCTGCCCAAAAAATAAAACTATTTTTGTGTGCGTGTCTGCCACACCTGGCTGTCACTGTCATCAGAATAGCTGCGCAGGGTGCTGTGCTCCTGTCTGTCGAGGGGCTGCTGCCCAAAATAATAAATATTAAACCAACATTTTTTTTGTGTGTGGTTGTGTGTGTAGTGAGTATGGACGACAGTCACATGACCGGAGAGCAGGATCCACAAACTAGTCTTGTAGCTGTCGACAGCAGTCATGATGGCGATGCAAGGCCATCAACATCATCTATGAAGGCTGATGTACCGGGCTTACAGGCCTAAAAGTTAGGCTAAAAAACTCTACTATTACCCTATTAAAGCAAAAGAAAATTTAAAGCAAAGTCAGCTTTAGAGAAACAAAAAATTGTCAATATGCCATTCACTACGCAAAGTGGCAAGAAAAGGATAAATAAACAAACAAATTCTAGTTATAATTTTAGCCACTCTGCTTTTAGGAGAGATACAAAAAAATAAAAATTGTTAAAATGAGTAAAACACCAGAAACAACTGTGTGCTTTAAAAAAAAAATCAGACATCCCAGAGGAGAGTCCAAGTGTATCCGTGATTGCCATGTGTGAACTTTACCTTTCTAATACTGTACTTGAAGAGGATCCTCCTTCCACCATTTGTGTGCCTTCTGACATAGAAATTGAGGATGTTTCTGTGGAATGGCTCGAGGAGGATTTTTATGTAGTTGGAGATAACAACAAGGATAATGAGGATGTTGATGGCGAGGATGTTTATGTAAGAACTGTAAATCGGGCAACAGTTGTTGCCCATGCTGTGAAAAATCCCATTGTTGACATGCCTGGGGAAAGGATAAAAAAATCCACTTCTTATGTCCGGACAACCTTTGCCAAGCCGGTCCGGACAACCTTTGCCAAGCCATTTGTAACTGTTGCAATGTAACATTGAGTAGAGGTAAGGACCATTAACCACCTTGGAACCGCCTCACTGCCATGTCACTTGCAGCGCATTCATCCAATCAGAAAGGGTACAGAAACTTTAGGGCCAATAGACAAACAACAATCAGTCCAGTGTCACCAAGCTGCTCCCTTCTATCTGGATCCAAGCACCTGCAATCTCCACCACCAATACCTGCATCATCATCATCATCATCATTCATGATCAGAAGTAGTCCTGCATCCAATATCATAAAAACTGACTCCTCAAAAGGATCCTTGAGTGCTACGTCTGTTGCTGCTGCTGCTGCTATTGCTATAAGTGGATCTTCATCCCAGAAGGGGACCAGGAAGAAGACTACTTTTAGTAGTTCAGGAAGTTCAACAAAACAATTGACTATCACACAGTCCCTTGCATTGGCGAACAAGTATGACAACAAACACCCAGCTGAAAAGTGGATTACTGACACCATAACAGCTATGCTGATATTAGATGTGTGTCCAGTGTCCACCATTAATGCATTTTCCTAAGAGACCCACTGCTGGTGGTGAAGCAGATCAGTCAGCAAAATCTAATGACATCTGGTTGGGTCTGAAAGAACTGCCTACAATGAGTGACATGTCTACCGTGACATTGTCTGATATGGTCACCATTCAGAGAATGGTGGATGACTATTTTAGGGATAGCATCTAAATAGGCATGTCATACAGTCCATTTCACTACTGGCAGGAAAAAGAGGCAGGGTGGGTTGGAGGGCCCAAGTACAATTCCATCTATCACCTTTTTCCTTTTCATTATGTGCTGGTTGGGGCATTGCTGCCTGACATTTTTAATGTTATGGTTTATGAATGTCCAGAAATTGTAATGGCCACAGACAGCATCTCCTGCATGCCCCTTTCATTTTTTTTTAAAGAAAATTCTGAACCAATTGCTGCTTGCTGTGTCAACCCAATGGCGCAAGTCGCACAATGGTGACATTCAGCCAATGGTTCTCAGCCCTTAAGGCTACTACATGGCCCAAAGGCCGCATCCTGCTTCACGGCCCAGAGGTCTCCTGTCATCACTCCTCACCAGCCCTCAAGGCTGTAATGGCTACAACTTGCCAAGAGTTCCAGGCCTCAAGGCTGTTTTAGCCTGGTTCCTTCCTAATCATAGCTCTGTATTCCACTACTACTCAGCCCGGAGGCTGCATCAACAATTAACTATCAACTATCAATTATTCAGTCAGTGGCTGCACCACCAATTATCAATTCAGCCAGGGGCTGCACCAATTATCAATTCTTCAGCCCGCCAGGGGCTGCACCAATTATCAATTCTTCAGCCAGTTGCTGCACCAATTATTAATTCTTCAGCCAGGGGCTGCACCAATTATCAATTCTTCAATCCTCATCTTTGCACAGTCCTCAACTTTATTTATCACTCAGTTTTGAGCCATCTAGCTGGATGCAGCCGTTTGGCCCTTAACTAGATGAAAAAATTATTGTGAGCTGTGAGGTGGTCAAACTTGACTGGAAATGAGTGGAAATAAATGTTATTGAGGTTAATAATACTGTAGGAACAAAAAGGGGATAATTTTATGTGATTTTAGCTGTTTTTATGATTTTTTAAAGAAAAATCCGGATCCAAAACACGGAGGTGAGGTTTTGGCAAAATCTATCTAGATCCAAAACCAGGGGATACCAGATCCAAAACCAAAACCAAAACATGGGGGTCAGTGCACATCTCTAATTAATAGGGGGATGCAAAGAGTGCCCATTAAGAGTGGGGTGCCAATGGAGCACATTAATTGGGGGGAGGGTTTGCTGGTGCTGCAATTAATGGAGGGGGTTGCTGGTGCTGTGTGTCCAGTAAGGGGAGAGGATTTGCTGGCATACTCAGTAATGGGGAGGTGAAGTTGCTGTTGCTCAGTGTACCTAGTAAGGGGGTGGGATATGCCAAGTGTGCACTGTAAGAGAGTGAGGTGTGATTGGTAAGGGAGGAGAGTGTATGCCAAGTTTGCCCCAGGGGTGTGTGTTCATGTATAGTACACTGGGGGCTGTCACACTGTATATATAGAACACTAGGTTTTCCCAATGTGCCCAGTAAGGGTAGGGGGGTTGCTGATGCTCAGTGTACCCAGAAAGGGAGGTGAGAGTAGTTCATGTGCAGTGTGCCCAGTAAGGGAGGAAGGGGTGCTAAGTGTGCACAGTAAGTGATTGCAGTGTGCCAAGTGTGCTTGGTAAGGGAGGAGGGGGTACACCAAGTTCGCCCAGGGAGAGTGTGTGCTCCAGGGGGTGTATGCCCAGGAAGGCAGATCTTTGCTGTATATTTATATAGAATGCCAGGGGCTGTCACACTGTATATATAAATCACAGAATGTTCTCAGTGTGCCAGATAAGAAGGGGGTTGCTACTGCTGAGTGCCCGGTTAGGGGAGAGAGTTTGCCTGTGAAAAGTGTACCCAGTAAGTGGGGGAAGTTCCTGCTGCCAATTGTGCCCAGTAAGAGAGGAAAGGGGTGCCAGGTGTGCACAGTAAAGGAGTGGGGTGTGCTTTGTAAGGGAGTACGCCAAGTTTGCCCAGGAAGGGTGTGTGCTCAGGTAAGGGGTGCAGCAAATGTGCTCAGGAAGGTTGATGTTTGCTGTATATTTGTATAGAATACCGAGCGCTGTCACTGTATATATAGAATGCAGGGCACTGTCACTCTGTTTATATAGAATGTTGGGTGCTGACACACTGTATATATAGAATGTCAGGGACTGGTGCACTGTATATTGTGAACACCGGGTGTTTCCAGTGTGCCCAGTAAGAAAGTGGGGGATGCTGGTGCTAAGCTAAGTGTACCCAGTAAGGGAGGCATGAGGTGCCAAGTGTGCATAGTAAGGGAGTGGGGTGTGCCAAGTATAGGGGTGTTTGCTAGTACTGTGTGATTAATGAGGGGGGTTTGCTGGTGCTGTTTGCCCAGTAAGGGTAGGGGGGAGGTGGTTGCTGGTGCTAAGTGTACCCAGAAAGTATGGTATTGCCGGTGCCAAGTGTCCCCAGTAAGGGAGGAAAAGGGGTGCCAGGTGTGTAGCGTAAAGTAGTATGCCAAGTTCACCAGGGGGAAAGTGTGTGCTCTAGTAAGGGATGCACCAAGTGTACCCAGGAATGCGAATCTTTGCTTCCACACTGTATATATATATATAGAATGCCGGGAGCTGTCGCACTGTATATAAAGAGACACTGGGGGTTTGCTTGTGCTAAGTGTACCCAGTAAGGGAGTGGGATGTGCCAAGTGTGCTCAGTAAGAAAAGAGGCGGTGTGCCAAGTGTACACTTGAAGACTGTTATTAGCTGGAGCTAAGTGTGCACAGTAAGGGAAGAGTGAGTGCACCAACGGTGCCCAGGAAAGGAATCGGTATGAAATACCGGCAGTGCCTGGCCGACAAAAGCAGAGTTCCTGGCAGCGGAAGCCCGACAGCGCTGGAAATCCCGATCGTCGCTAAGGTAAGTATAAACTAACCTAACCCCCTAACCCTAACCCTCCTTAGGGGTGCCTAACCCTAACCTCCCCCCCAAGTACCTAACCCTACCCCCCCTTCCTCACTACCTAAACCTAAGTCCCCCAGGGGGTGCCTATGCCTAACCCTCCCTCCCCCTAGCCTAACCCTAACTCTCCAGGGGGGGTGCCTAACCCTAAGTTCCCCCCGGGTGCCCTAAACCTCCCCCCCGCGGCTGTCCGCTCGCGGCGCCCGGCATCCTTTCTCCCGGTGTCGGGGAAATGACAGGCGTCTAGATATAGATTTCACCCTCGCTGGGATATGACAGTTGGGAAGCCGGCTGTCGGTATTAAGGCAGCCAGATTCCCGATTGTATACCCCAGGAAAGGGGTGCAATAAATGAACCCAGGAAGGGGGGTTGCTTGTGCCAAGTGTGTGCATTAAGGGGGGTTATGCTCAGTAAGATGTGGGAATGCAAAGAGTGCAAATTAAGAGAAGGTGCCAAGCAAGCACATTAATAGGGGGGAGGGGTTTGCTGGTGGTAAATGCCCAATAAGGGGAGTGTTTGCTCATACTGTGTGATAAATGGAGGTTGCTGGTGCTGTGTGCCCAGTAAGCGGAGAGGGTTTGCTGGTGCTAAGTGTGCCCAGTAAGGAGAAAGGTGGTGCCTAGTGTGCACAGTAAGGGAGTGGGATGTGCTTGGTAAGGGAGTATGCCAAGTTCACCCAGGGAGGGTGTGTGCTCATGTAAGGGGTTTGCCAAGTGTGCACAGGAATGTGGATGTTTGCAAGTAGGAGAAGATGCCCAGTAATAGGGGGGATGCAAAGAGTGGCCATTAAGAAAAGGGTTCAAATTGTGCAGGTTAATAGGGGGTAAGGTTGCTGGTGCTAGGTGTGCCAGTAATGGGGGGGGTTCTTCTGCCCAGTAATGGGTGGTTGCTGGTACTGTGTGCCAAGTTAAGTGGTTTACTGGTGAGCAATTGTGGTGTTTTTTTTCATTTCTGTGTGCCTAGTAAGGGGGGGTTGTTGATGCTATGTGTCCAGTAAGAGTAGTGCTTTGTGCCCAGTAAGCCACTGCCTGAACTGTTGTTGATAAAAATCCCTTGCCTGACCAGGACTTCAGATGCTGGGTGGACTGGGAATAGGGCCACAGGCAGGGGCAGAGTCACAGCCAGAGAAGACCTGAGGAAAGCAAGTCAGTGCTAGATGTGTGTGTTTGCATGTGTGTGTGCAGGCCCACTGAGAGCTGCGGTGGGCCCAGGTAATAGGGGGCGTGGCCTGATCGCGGGAGGCGTGGCCACGCTCCCCTTCCCGGTAAAAAAAAAAGATATGCAGCGCCGCTGCGCGCTGGGGAGGGCGCCCATGGGAATGCCTCCGTCTGGCAGCCACGCCCCCAGCACGCCCACCAAAGGGGGCGTGCTGTCACTCACCATCGAAAGCACGCCCCCTTTGATGCGAGACCCCGAGCTACGTATTCCTCGTCGCTCGCCGGGTCTCGTGCATGCGCACGACGGAGCTCCCTCCATCGTGCGCATGCGCATTCGGGCACCATCGACCCGCTTGCGAGCGTCCTGCACTCGCGAGCGGGTCTGAATCAGTCCAGAGAGAGATCTCTCTCTCAAGTGATAATCTTGGTGAAACCATGCTGCACTGCATGTGGGGCAGATTTAAAATGTGCAGAGAGATTTAGATTTGGGAGGAGTGTTTCCAATCTGACATCTAAAGTGCAGTGTAATAATAAAGATATGCAATATTTGTGAGCTACATACAAAAGCAGCCAATATTTACCCTACATGTAAAAAAAAAGTATTTAAACCCCTTGCATTGCAACATGGTTTGCCCAGCTACACAGTTTAGTGCTATCTCTCTCTCTATTCCCAACTCTGAATCAGGACCTATATGTGCATGTATATATTTATCTATAATTGATGCAAATTTATAAATTGATGAATTTATACTAAAACAGATCACTGTCTACATTATTACATTAATGTATGCTATATTTTACAATACATATTTTAGAATTAAATATTTTAGAATTATTAATATATTTTAGAATTAAATATTATTGTATCCAACATAATATTTATTTTCACTAGATTTCACCTCACAGATATAAGGAATCTGTATTTAAACCACTATACACTCCTTCCTATACCTTCTAATATCCTGCCTATACATTCTATGGATGAAGCTAATTTGCATACGCAGTCATACAGTAAATAAAGACTCCAGATCTAGAACTTGTGGTTCCAAAGCACAAAGTATTATTCAAGTAAAAGTACAGTCAGTTACACGCTATTGATCCAAATACAATTCAGTGCAAAGGAATTATACAGACCCAAGTACAGTATACATACGCAGCGCTTCTGGACCAGATGTAGGCATCAGCAAGAAACCCCCATCAATCAGCATTCAGCAAGAAGACTAACAACCCAGGGTTGGAGCACACAAATTTATACCCCCCCATAAATAGACAACACAATAGAGAAGTTTGTTGCTGATGCCATTGGTTCCCAAGGGGGATGCATCTGTTACAGAGCATTTACATGTTGATTCAAATAGACACAATCCAGCCTCTAACAATTGGTGGTCTCTGGTTTCCAGCCTCATGCAAAATCCTAACAGTTGGTCATATAATGTACATTTTGTTGCTTGAAGTCTCTGCGGTCCATAAGTTGAGAATGCATGATGCGATCTCCACACTGATGATACCGGAATACTGTTGAAAGAGTACACATCAGTACAATACCAAACATGGCTTACTTATCATGTAGAAAACCTTAGTTACCAAATAATCTTTATTTCACAGTATTTATAATAAATGAACAAACTTGGTCCTTGTACTTTAAAGCTTATGGAACCTTGTATGTGATTATGTAATGTGTGAGTATGCAGGGTGTGATATAAAGACGCTAGTTAACTTGGGGCAGATGCATGCGCATTAAGCTAATAAACAGCGTTTTCATACAGGATCTTATGCATTCGCTAATATGCGACTAGTTAACAGCGCAATTGTGCGTATTAATGTGTATATGAGAAATAGTGGAAGATGCAATCGCATGGTGCTAACAGTAATATCGCCATATGTACTTAATTGTGAGTTTATCTAAAATGGCGCTTGAGTGGCCATTCGCAAAATGGCATCTTGCGATCTCATTTCCAAGATGGCATCTTGCGGCCAGTCGCAAGATGGCGTCGCTACGATTCAATTTTAAACTGATCTTGTCTCAGCCAATTATCCAGCTTCAACAGATAGTATGACACTAAGAATTAATTTTTATTTTTCATTCTCCACGAGTTGCAGCTAATATTTATATATTATTATTTTTTATGAATAGGTACAGTATAATGTAGAGGATCACCAATAACAGTTTGTTTGGCACTTTACTTTCACCCCTATATCACAATAATTAATTTCACTAGTTTGTTTGATCATAGCCACAATGATCTAATTTTATTATTAATATTCATATCACCTTTACATAATTTATACACTTCAATCACTATATTTAATATGGATACATATTTGTAAGTAAAAAATATTAGACAATTGTAGAAATCTATTGCATTATTCAATAAATATCCTTATACTATATTATCATTTGTGTAGTAAGGATTAATTTTTCTACATTTATATTAATTATTTACTATGCTTATTTAAGCCATGCTTTCCACCTGTCCCGATTTCATCAGGATAGTCCCGTATTACTGTCCCATCTGTGGGCCGCAGTTACCTGCGCGTGGTGGGGTGGAAGTTGGGGAGAATACTTACACTGCTGCTCTGCATAGTTGAGCAGTGGTGACTGGATTACTTGTGCACACATTGCAGATCTGTTAGACATTGGGGGCCTGACCAGCAGCTCCCAGAGTGCTGGGCAAGCCCCCAACATGATGAAAATGGGGGCGTGGCATGCAGCAATGACATTTCCCGTGGGACCATGCCCCTTGTTGATAGGCCATGCCCCCTATTTTCTGGCAAGTGTCCCTTCTCCACAACATGAAAAGTTGGGAGGTATGTTTAACGGAATGAACATATTTACATTGATGTTGTTTATCTGTCATGTCTAAATAAAAGAATGTTAAATGTAGCTGTAACAAGAACATTATAACAACATCAACAAAGGTTCATTTATTAATGTTAATAGTAATGAGATCATATGGGATGCACTTTTAGGTGATTTATGTATTAGGTCTTAGGGATTGATTAAGCAGCACTGTTTGCTGTTTTGATTGATGTCTTTGCAGAACCAGGAATGGGACAGTCACGTGACCAGGCAGCTGGCTGACCACAAGGGCTGATGATGTAATGGATTAGTAAGGAATGTTGATTGGTTCAGACGTTCATGTGATTTATACTGATAAAATGATTGGCCAGAGAAATGAATATAGGCCTATTGGAGGATGCAATCTTGTTTGCACTGAGGAAGCTAATGTGGTGAAATATGTGTTGGCAATGTGGGCCTGCTGTGTGTTAATTACTATGTGTCAATTCATCTAGACTATCATACTAATGAGGGTGG
Organism: Taudactylus pleione; assembly: GCA_031769625.1. Lineage (NCBI taxonomy): Eukaryota > Metazoa > Chordata > Amphibia > Anura > Myobatrachidae > Taudactylus > Taudactylus pleione. Next base: position 232,006 of record JAUIMM010000853.1, on the reverse strand, counting down.
CTGTTATACTGTCACAGGGACCAAGAGACTGCATTTATTAATGTGTGTATACCATGAGAACTGATCATTGACTGCTCACACAAACACCAGTGAATGCAAACACACTGGCAATGCTTTGTAACTAGCTGTATTTAAAATCCAGTACAGTCCACAAACAACATATAGAGATATATACAACCTCTCTGAATAAGATTAATAAACAAGTTTGATTGCTAACCTGGCAATAAGAGCTCATTGATTGCAATACTATTAGACAACATTATTCTGTGGCAGTAATGAATTGCTGACTTAACAGAATGAACTTGATATATCACATTCACAAGTAAAGGCAGATACTATTTTAATGCTTTGTAACTAGCTTTACCTAGGAACAGGTGCAGTCCATAAACCACAGAAAGTTACAATGTCTCTGAATGAGATTACTAAAAAATTATGCCTACTAACCTAATGATTGCAATGTTATGAATCATGACACTATAATTTTGTGGCAGTAATCAACTGCTGATTCAACAGAAGTTATTTGGTAAATTACAAATACTTTTAAAACACAGTATACTGACTTATAATACCAGAATAATCTTCTGTGCTCACATAATCAGCTTAATATATGCATAAGGCAAAGGTTCCCAAACACTGTCCTCAAGGCTACCCAACAGTTCAGGTTTTAGAGATATCCATGGTTGAGAACAGGTGACTTAATTAGTAACTCAGTAAATTTGATTAAACCACCTGTACTCACCCATGGATATCTCTAAACCCTGAATTGTTGGGGAGCCTTGAGGACTGTGTTTGGGAACCTCTGGCATAAGGTGTTTACATGACACTATATTGAGAATATTACTGGAGGAGAATCTGCCACAATAGTACAGTATGTAATGTAGCCAGCACTAATATGAATAACATATTATTACACTGGATTACCAACACTGAATCAATCAACATCCAATATAAAACAGATGCTGCTAATGTACAATAACAAATAAACAGTTGGTCAATCTTTATTTAATCACCTTTATTAACCTTTTTATACACTTAAACTGGCCACACATCTAAAGATTATCTGTCCAACCAGCCAACTAGTTGATTGGTTGGAATGAAAATCTGGTAACGTATGGGAGTAAATGATGATCAGCAATTTGCTCCTAAAACAGATGAAAATGGTCGTTCAGACAAGTATGTTAAATGTTTGATCTAAACTATTTGTTCAAACAACAGTTTTGGTCCATTTTCCAGCGTTTGGGAGCAAATTGCTGATTGTCATTTGCTTGCATCCCTTACCAGATTTTCATTCCAACCAACTAGTTGGCTGGTTGGTCAGATAATCTTTAGATGTGTGGTCAGCTTTACTGTTTTTAATATTTCAATGATGAAGCCTACATATTTCAATTGACTCAATAAAGGTTACATTTTATTAATTAGTGCACCAAACAGGACAATCCTTTTTCTTTCTTCTTTGGCATTTTTGAAAGAGACAGGAGAGACAGCCACAGGATATGGAACACAGACACAGTACATGCAGATGTAAGATATGGAACACAGACAGGACTGGCAGACACTGGGTGTGGACCAAAGACACTAAGGGGCAGACACTCAAGGCCCCCATACATCAGTAATTGATTGCAGCAATCGTGCAATTTGCAATCGATTGTGTATAAAAAGCTTTCAATCAATTGCAGAATTGCCACAATCGATTGAAAAGGGGAAAGATATTTTTATACACAATTGATTGCAAATTGCACGATTGCTGCAATCAATTACTGATGTATTGGGGCCTTAAGGGGTACACACTAAGGGTATTAAAAATCGATCAAAATAGATTAAAATCAATGTGTTTCTGGGGCTAAATCAAACATTTACTAACAAACAATTTGTGATTTAGTGTAAGTATTAGTAAATGTGTAATTTAGCTTTAGAAGCACAACATCAATGTTAATCAATTTTGAGCGATTAAAATCGACCATTAGTAAACAAACCCCTAAGGATATGGAACATAGATAGGACACTCAGATGCAGGCTATAAAACACATGCTGCTAAGGGACCAGAAAGTCAAATCCTCCAGCTGTCGCTTCCCATGTGACAGCAAGGAAGCCTTAATCCTCCAATGTCTGCAATACATGTGCACAAAATTAAAAAAACATTACAGCAGTCCACAAGCGCTGTTAAGCACAAGCTGAGGTATTCCCATACAGATTGAAGAAACCAATACAACACAATGCGTTCATCAAAAGGTTTCTTTTATTATCTCCTTGATATTCTAATTCTTAAAATGGTGGTATCCATTCCATCCCCCACATAGACAATACTCTCCAATGCAATGTCATTATGTTCCCATAAAGTTATCTTTTTGGTGTACAAATCTCAGCAGTAAACTGGAATATGAATGCCCTTTTCCTGGTGTATCCCTCTTTTATCCACCAAAGTAAACATGATTAATGCTACAAGGATATGTCCACAAAAAATGTTTTAGTGCAACACTGAAGACCAATTGTTAGCAATTTAAGTCTTTTAACACACAAAGGTAAAAAGACTTAAAAATCACCATAAAAACAAAACTGCTAAAAAAAAAATCATATTTACAACAGGGATTACCCCAATGGATGGCTTGTTCTGCCCTATACCATGAGGACCAAACTATACCACTATCACCACTGTCCTCCCCAAAATTAGAGATGGGGTATAGGCAGGGGCATAACTAAAACTTTGTGGGGCCCATAGCTAAGTTTTTAAGGGGTCCCCCGACTCGGGTCTCAACTAGAGTGTGTGTGTGTATATATATATATATATATATATATATATGTGTGATATATATATTTATCCAGTGATCAGGGCACTAGTAATACCCCTTTTACACCAGAGCAAAAACCTGGGTTTTTGCTGGGTCTACCCGGGTCGCAGCTCAGTGTAAAAGGGTCCCTGAAAAATAACCTGGGTCAAGTGACCCTGCAATCCAACCCAGGTAGCTACCAGGGTTGGACCCAGGTAATGGTGCAGTGTAAACGGTGCAACACGGGTTATCTGACCTGGATCATGCCTAAAATGAGTGGATTGGTGGTTGTGGAGCATTCACCTCCCACTTTTTATGACCTCACAGGTTTAGCAGGGCAGACCTGAGTTCAGTGTGAACAGGGCTGACCTGGGAGTAACCCAGATCAAAGGTGCAGTGTAAATGGGTCTGACCTGGGTTGGAACCAGGTCCAAAAACCCAGGTCGGACCTGGGTTTTTGGTGGAAAAGAGGTATTAGAGAGGTCAACACACCTATGATATGGAGTCCTGCAAAATCATTTGCTTGGGCCACTTATCTCCTCCAGCCACAGTAACTGTCTGGCTGCATCCTCTCACAGCTGTCCGGCTGCTGCGGCCATCGCTGTTCTGTCCTCAGCTTCTCTTTATAAGTGAGTAAGCGGGTGTGATGATGTAATGTCACGCTGATGGGTCTGAGCAGTCTGAACATCTGATCACCTGAGGTTGAGCACATAGCCATGCAGATTTGATCACCTGAGGTTGAGCACATAGCCACGCAGATTAAAAAAAAAAAAAAGAGCAGCGATGGCTATTGTAATGGGTGGTCCCGTGCACACCTGGCCCACCCCATAGTTTTGCCTATGGGTGCAGGGGGTTGCTGCCTGCAGGCTCCCTAAGCTGGGCCAGCAGGCTCCCTAAGATTCCGGGGCCCCTTAGCAAGTGCACCCCTTGCAACCTCTCTAGTTATGCCACTGGGTATAGGGTGCATTTGGACCAGATGGAAAATACCATGGTATACTAAACCTAGATTGTAATAAAACCTGGAGTCTCCTCTTTTACCACTAATGCATTTTTGATCTCATATCCTTCCTCAGGGTATAAAGCTGAAGAAACCATGCCGGTAATTTATACCCTAATACCTAGTCATGTTACTGTGCACCAATTAAGTTTTTCATAGTACTTTTGTCCCTTTAAAATTCCTAAAACCACAAGCACATTACCATTGTGTTTAGAATTCATAGTACAATTCAACAACATAAAAATATACAATAAAAAAAGCAAGTACAGAAACACTTTTATCTCATATTGGTATCACGTAAAACATGGAGTGGATTAACCCAAATATTCTTCACTGTATTCCTTCATGGTACTGGATTCAACTGTAAAGTCTATAACCTGTTTTCAAAGTAACCCCAATGGCAGGGTTCTTATTGTAGAAAGTTCTGACCCATAGTCAAGTGTGGCCGTCGAGTATGCTGAGTGCTGACCTTTCTGGTGATGGTTGTGCACCAGAATGATACCTTTACAGGGGCATATTTACATTGCATTAGGTGAGTGTATTGTCTATGTGGGGGATGGAATGGATAGCACCATTTTAAGAATTTAGAATATCAAGGAGACCATAAAGAAACCTTTTGATGAATGCACTGTGTTGTATTGGGGTCCCAAGGTTCCTTCAATCTGTATGAGAAATAGATCCTTGTGTGTGATTGATGAAGTCTTCTTTTTCTGAGGAATACTGGATGAAAACACGTAACTATCAGGTGTAATACAGGATACCTCATAGATCACTATAATATTTAGATTGCTTGCTAATTTCAAGTACTAGTGCTCTTGAGAGCCAGGACTGAGCTGCAGTTAGGGGGCGTGAGTTACTCTACTATTTTACTCTGTATATTTGTCTTTGCGCTATTTGTGGGGTGTCTTGCAGCAGAGAACATGTTTATGGGCTGAAAGAAAAGCCCAAATTAATGAGGTTTTTAAAAATGAATGATAATCTTGTTGATGACATTTTGGAAAGTGCTATGTGCAAATTATAGAAACTGCTTTTAAAGGAGGCTAAGATATGGTGTGAAGTTTCCCTATAGAGATACTGTTAATAAAATTCCCTCATTTCAGAATATGTCTGAAAGTTTTAAGGAAGATTAGTGTAAATTTCTGGAGACATGTTCCTATTCCCTTATAGAATTATCAGAGAAAAGGGGAAGGAGTTAAAAATAAGTGGAAGATTAGAGAGATGTTAAAATCAATGGAAGAACAATTTTCAAATTCAAAGGAGTTTAAAATAATGGAAGAACATAGAAATAATAAAATAGCAAAGAAATTAAGGCTAAAAATCAAAATGAGTATTTGAGGGATGATGTCAGGATTCAGCCTGGAATCAGACATTACTCACCGATGCGCTGGCTTCCCCTGATTAGCCGTGCAGTCAGATGCCAGGTGTGGTGGCGGGTGACACTGAGTATTATCCCCGGGGCCCAGTTGACTTCCATGCAATCCTCCATATCAACGGTTTCACGGCGGGGGTCATGGGCGCAGCCATATTGTGTCTCATCTGTCCATACCCTCCACCAATGGTAGCATGGTCACCTCTTAGCTGACTCTCTCCTCCAGTGGACAGCTACCTAATGGTCCATATCCACATAGGAATTTAAACAAGCGATTGAACGATAATGAAGTCGTTATTGTTCAATCGCTTGGACATCGCATGTATCTGGCAGATTTTGATCAGAAATGACCAGTGATGCAGACACCCGCTGGTCGTTTCTGACATCTATCATCACACGTACATGCTGGTCAACCTGACAATTGTCAGGTTCAGCATGTTCGGGGAATGGCTAAGCGAATAAAGGACTTGATCTACAAGTCTGATATAGCGGAATCACTTTTTTATCTCCTCCTTCAGTTTCTTGAGCTGTTTTTCCAAAAGTCTAATTAGGGGAATTACCTGACTCAAGCTGGCAGTGTGTGAACTCACTTCACAGGTGACTACTTTGAATGGTATCAGCACCTTGCACAGAAAAAAGTGTTCTCCACCTACGCTGAACTAAGGTACATTGCCCATCCTCATAATATGGACATGGCTTGTTCTCAGGGGCATAACTAGGTATTTGAAGGCCCCATGGCAAAACTTTGTAAGGGCTCCTATCATCCAATGATGAAAAAATGTATAAAGCACGTGTAACTTTGACAAGGAAGATGGGCACCCTCAATTTTGGGTCCCATAAGCAGCTGCACTCCTTTCACCTATGGTAGTTATGTCCATGCCTGTGTAGTTTTCGATGGCTTGTTGCTTTTCCTCCATTCACTGAAGTAATATAAAGGATAGCCATTCTCAACTTAAGCAGGAACAGTGCACAGTGTGAAGTCAAATCACACATTAACACCCCCAGTTCAAATTATGCCACACAGTAGTGCCCTTTAGTCACACTATGCCTCACATTAATGGTCCTTCATCACATTACACCACACAGTGGTGTCCCTTCCTCACATTACAACACACAGTAGTCTCTTATTCACATTATACCACACAGAACCCTTTCATATTATGCCACACAGAGCCCATTCACATTATGCCACACAGTACTCATTATAAACAGTAGTAGTACCCCTAATCCATTATGCCATGTAGTAGTAGTTCCCTTTATATATTAAGCCACACAGTAATGTCCCTTACACATTATACCACACAGTAATGCTCCTAATAACATTAGGTCATGCAGTAATCCCCCTTACACTTTGTCAACACCCAGTGTCCCTCCATCAGCCTCTTACCTCCACTCCGCTTGTGTCTGTTCAGCAGTGCCCTGTGTGCCATCAGCTTCAGGAGGTGTATTTGGTGCTGGGTTGCCAGCACACCAGCATGCAGCCATTGCTGAAGGAGATCTATCTACAACTTTGCAGCCTTAGATAGACAGCGCTGCCTGCAATTTGAATCTGGCACCAGTCTTTAGGAGCTTGCAGATCGGCAGCTGCTGCAGTTTAGCTGCAGCTCCGTGAGCTCCAATTGGTTTGTGACTGATGCCAGATTAAAAATAATGGCACTGGTGTCTCTCTTAAAGGCTTCTGATGCTGCAGCTGCATAAGCGGTGATCCAACTGTAATCAGCTGGAAGCCCAGCCACAAATCAACACTGCTGCCATCTGGGTCCTCCTCGTCAGCACTGGGAAGTCTGGCCCTGAGTGCATAGTTGAAAAAACAAAACACCAAGGCAACACCACCGACACCTGCAAATGACCAAAAGAAACAGCACCTGGGCATTTCTAGTACAATAAAAAAACATTCAAAATTGCATTATCTAAAGCTAGAAACTACTACGAATGAACAAATATGGCCTTGGCATGTCACCCACATCCATGCACTATGTCGCCAAACTGTCCACTGTCAACTCCATGGAACAGTGCAGAACTGTAAAAGCAACACACTATGGGCCATGCCAACACCTATAAATGCTAAAAATAAAGATAACTGACGCTTGACTAGAACTTGAAGGTACATAAATCTCCAATCAGGGACAGAATGAGTTAATACAGATGTTTCCACATACATCCTGCTTCCTAACAGCCCTTCTAGTCGAATAATGATGTGGTATGATGTGGTGGCACCGAGCATCATTTCATTCTGCTTTTTGCCTTTGAGTGTGTTTTGTTCACAGAGCAATGTGGATGGGGCACGCGGGTGACTTCTGCTGGTTGGAGTGATGTGTGGCCTGTGTTCTGTGTGAATGTGGGTGTGTCTGCAGGATGCTGCATTGCAGGGTCAGCAGCCGGGACACTGTGGTGTGGCATTTCGCTTGCGAGTGCATCCGCGGGTTGCACATGGATTGCAGACATACCAGATGTAACTTTGGTCTGTGGAGGCTGCTTGTGCATCCTATTTATGTTGCTTTGTGGGTGGGGTGTATTTGGGGGTAGGGTATGGTGCAGGGGGGTGCTCGGTGCTACCAAGTTGTATGGTGCTCATGTGTTATGTTTAATGCGACTTGTAGTGCACGGAGGTGAGATGTATGTGGACACATCTGTAGCTAGGACTGTAATTCTGGTTTGAGGGACAGTGTGAGTAGTTTGAGATTGGTGGGCATTAGGGCAGGTTTATAGTAGGGATGTGCAGGCTCGGATAGGTTCGAGTTTGCAAGCCGAGTTCGGATTTTTCCCTCAAAAAAAACGGAACTCAGAATGAGGCAAAACGTCATCTTGCATGGACAAACATCATCATTCCCGGACAAAGTCCAGGAATGATGATGTTTGTCCATGCAAGATGACGTTTTGCCTCATTCTGAGTTCCATTTTTTTGGAGGGAAAAATCCGAACTCGGCATGCAAACTCGAACCTATCCGAGCCTGCACATCCCTAATTTATAGGGGTATCAGGTCAGATACAGATATGTAATTGTTTAATCCTGCCTCTTTGTTTTGATTTCCCACCCTCCGTCCCCTTTTGTGTCTTGTCTGTGTCAGCTTTATCACAGGGCAGACAAAGTATGGGGGTGCACTCCCCTTCAATACACTGGTTAGGCTTATTCCACCCTACTGGGGTCAGATACAGCAATTCTAAACTGAGCATGTAGGTGTTCTGGTGACTCTGTAGATTAGTGTGCATATACATTTTCTACAAAGTTCTGTGGTCTCCCGTTTAAGGGCCTGATTCACTTACGCACGCAATTCAGCTGCGATAGTACGCTAATCCATTGCAATCGCTATGTCACCACAGCACTACATAATGACACCCACTGTACCTTACACACATCCGTTATGTTTAGCAAGACTGCAAAATCATCTGTACAATAGAGTACCATCACAGCCCAGCGCACACATGAACAATCTCTGACCTTACTCAGAAATTGCTAACTTTCTCGCATGCTGAGTGTCCTCAATCTCCATATGCTGTTGCAGTGGCTAATTTATGTATGTCCCTGCAACGGCATTCAAATGCACTGGCACGCATGCATTTCATTGACCACTCCCTCATCACCACCCACAAATAGCACTTCCTGTGAATCACACTACGATGGGACTGCATAGCCACTGTGATCGCAGTCCCACTCGCAGTGGCCGGTTTGCACACTCACCCTATGATGCATGTGCAGTACGCAACAATCAGCCATTTGCAGGCATATTAGCAACTGTGTTCCATGCTGAATCCTATGCAAGATTATTTTTTACAAAATTGCTATTGATTTAATGAATGATACTTATGCATATAATACCAGTAGTAGCCAAGTATTTCAATAGACTTAATTGTGAAACTACATAGTTTGCTTTTTAGTACCAATGATTTGTTCGTATAATAGTCTAAAAGTGACAAAACACATTTATTATTATTTATTATTCTTTATATAAAAGTACAAAATACATAAATGAGCAAACAAGAAAATAGTGACTTACAGTACAAAACAATGCAGGACACGGACATAGGGCCTGATTCAACAAGGATGGCTGATACGATCATGGCTGCAATTGCGCTCACAGGTCTGCTGCGATAGTATGCTAATGCTTACAATCACATTGCACTCGCACGGACAACATGCAGACCACTTCCCCTCTGTCACATCAGTAATACGTTACAAACCTCCTCAAACATGAGAAACATTGCGTACCATTGACCCCTCACGCAGAGTAACAGCAGCCCTGACCTTACCTCTAAATTGCTATCCTCGTGGCATGCAGTGAGTACTCCAGGTGCATAAGCAATCGCAGAAGTTAATTTATGCACACCCATGCAAAGGCATTCAAACAGTCAGTCACACCTGCGTTTCTCCGACTACCCCCCCATCACTACCCCAAAACACTCACTGCCTGTCAATCATTCTGCAATGGCTCTGTGTGGTCTCCATGATCGCAGTGGTGCACTGCGATGCATGCGCAGTACGCAATGATTGGCCATCTGCGTATGCTTTAACAGCAGCGATATTTGCTGAATCAGGCCCATAGTTTATACACTTTACTGCAATAGCGATCATAACACTCAAATAAGCACCAAGGCATCAGCAACACAAGTGTTAGGTGCCCTTATGGGGATTTTGAAATAGACGATCATATGAGAAAAGGAAGGAGAAGCACATGAGGGAAAAGGGACCTGCTCGTGAGAGATTACATTTAGAACCTCATCTGAGCAGCATCGGATTCTCATGGGTTTTGTGACCAGGTGCCATTTTATTGTCAGGTATGCTGCTGTATGCTGCGCTTTTCTCTGCTGTATAGTGGCTGTGCTGCCCTTAGTCAATGTGATTGTCGCAGCGTGCTGGACACGGCTGTCACTTACTGGGTGTGGCAGCACTGGGGTCCTGGCTGGCAGCGGGTGGAAAATCCCTGTTGTAGCTGCTGGTGTCCTCACTCCTAGCTCCTCTCATGCAGCAGCATGCAGGCAGCCGTGGCTCCTTTAGGGTCGAGCACCACTCTGTGTTTAATTAAAAGTGGCCAGCCACCTTCTATCATGACATCACAGGAGGCTCCTAAAATCAAGCCTTGGAAAGTCCTTGGGAGCACTCCTGTGCCAGTGTATAGGCTCCCAAAACATAAGTTGGCCATACACAATTTTCTGTCAGATACGGTATCTGTCCAATCTGGCTGGTTGGAATGAAAACCTGGTAATGTATGGGAGCAAATGAGAGTCGATCATATAGTTTTAAACACTGAAAAAAGGACCCCAAAAAATTTTTCTAATTGGTTAAATTTGTGTGTTTAAACCAATTTGTCTGAACAACCATTTTTGGCTATTTTCCAGTGTTTGAGAGCAAATGGACGACTGTCATTTGCTCCTATACATTACTAGGTTTTCATTCCAACCAGCCAGATTGGACAGATATCTTATAGAAAATTGTATAGTGGATGGCCAGCTTGACTCTAGCATTCCTGTTTGTGACTTAATTGCTTGTTCCTGACCTTGGATTTGTTTGTGACCTGACTTTCAACTGCTCCCTGGTACTGTGCTTGGTATTCTGGTTTGAGCTTGGCTATCCTCCATTACCTGCATATGACTGCTCCATGGTATGGTAAGGATGACGTTTGGCCTCGCAGTGGGATCCGAGTCAGGTGGGAACACCTGAGCCATGGCTTGGGTGGACTCGGATCCCTGCTGCTCGAAACAGTTTGGATTCCACAGAATCCGTACCACTCATCCCTAGTACCATCTTGTCCGTTTGGTTTTGACCAGACTTATTCGACTACTCTGTATATCTTCACAGTACTCCACTCAATCCAGAGCTCTCCAGCACCTGTATTAAGGGCTGCGACCTGCTTGTTGGATGCAGCTAAGTTCAAACCTCCTTGCGGGGGTCCCTGGTAACTACCACCGGCATGTTAGACTCCGCACTTCAGTAATATGTCTCGCCAATCATAAATTCGGCTAAGCATACATTATTCATTTGAGTGTTGTGACAGAATACCCTGGCCCAAAATGGATGCTGCTGGAAATTTGTCATCAGGTGACTTGCTTGAGAATCTCCTCACCAGAGTCAAGAAGCAAGAACAAGACCAGTCCCAAATTATGCAGTGCTTACAAATACTAATGCAATGAGTTGGGGTCACTCAGTCCCACCTCCTGCGGTGACAGTTCAAGCTGTAGGTGCTTCATCACATTATGGATTCCAAATCCCTCAAAGTATGATGGAGATCCCAAAGGCTGTCGAGGATTCGAGGTTTAGGTGCAAATTTCACTTCCAAAAGGTCAAAAGTATCTTATGTAATCTTGCTACTGTATGAACAGGCATTGGCTTGGTCTTCTGCACTATGGAAAAGGAACAACCCTCTGTTAATTAAACAGATGATCTCCTGGCAGTTTTCCAGAAGGTCTTTGAGACTGGGGGAGTATCTTCCACAGGGTCAGCTATTCTGCAGTTGAAGCAAGGCAACCAATCTGCAGGACAGTATGCTGTGCAATTTTGAATCCTTGCCTCTGAGTTAGTGTGAAACAATGAAGCCTTGGTCACTGCATTTATGCAAGAGCTATCAGAGCAAATCAAAGATGTACTTGCACATTCTCTGGATAACCTGATTTCCTTTTGTATCAGTGTAGATCTTCACCAGAGCAAGCACAAGAGAGGGAAAAGTCTCTCATCGCATTAGCTTAAAGCTTGACCTGCAATTCACAGCACCATTTGAGCCTCCAGATGAGCCCATGCAAATTGGGAAGTCACACCTTCCTGCTGCTGAGAAAGGAGGTACAAGAATAAGCTTTGTCTGTCATCTTCTCTTTGACTGCTTATAATGTCCAGGAAATGAAAAGGTCTAACTGAACGAAGACAGTTGCCTCCCAGTTTTCAATTGATGACTCTGGACCTGGGAAAATCCTCAAGGCCTTTTTAAACTCAGGTGTCGATGGCAACTTCATCACTGCAAAGAAGGTTGAGGAGTTAGAAATCCTACTGTGCTACTACATATACCACTCTGTATCATTACAGTGGATGGGAATAAATTTCCCATGGCTACCATCCACTCCTGAATGACAAGTGGGCTTCTCCATCGGGAGTTGATAGTGTTCTATATACTCCCATCACCCAAGAGTCCAATTATCCTGGGTCTTCCGTGGCTTCACTTGCATGCTCCAATTTTAGATTGGAGTGAACCGCAAATTCTGTTGTGGGGTACTCAATGCCATAGGTCATGTTTGTCATCTGTCAAACCTCCACACCATGCCATTCAGAGTTCAGTCATTTGTCTAGAAGATCTGCTTACAGCTCCTTACCAGTCCTTCAGAGATGTATTCAGTAAAAAGGCTGCTCAGATGCTTCCCGCTCATCATGCGACTGTGCTATAGATTTGTTACCTGGGAATTCATACTCATGGAAGAATATTCCCTCTGTCACTTCCTGAGTCCCAGGCAGTGTCAGCATACATTAAAGAGAATCTGGAGTGCAGGTTTCCTCAAGAAGTCCAAATCACCTGCTGGGGCTGGCCTATTCTTGTTAAAAAGAAAGGTTTAGGTTTGAGACACTGCATTGATTACCGTGGCTTGAACTCCATTATCATCAAGGACCAGTTTCCCTTACCTCTGCTCTCAGAACTCTTTGATTGGATAAAGGGGCAAATATCTTCACTAAGCTAGACCGTTGTGGGGTCCTACAATCTAATCAGAATCTGATTTGGGGATTAGTGGAAGATGGCCTTCAATACGCGTCATGGTTATTACGAGTATTTAGTTCTGCCTTTTTAGATTGAGTAATGCCCCAGCTGTGTTCCAAAAATACATGAATCCTATCTTCCGGGATCTCTTTTATAAGTTTGTGGTATATCTGGATGATATATTGATATTCTGTAAAGCTACAGTGAGCCATTGCCAACACGTATGTGAAGTACTGTCATGACTCTGGGCCAATCAGCTTTTCTGCAAGCTAGAAAAGTGCCATTTAAGCAAAATTAACTGACATTTCTGGGGTACATAATTTTGGGTTCTTCAGTTTGAACCAAAGAAGCTAACTGCCATGGTCAACTGGCCCAGTTCAATTGGGTTGAAATCGATACAACGCTTCTTGTGTTTTGTATCTTTGATCGCCAGTTCATCAGGAACTACTTGTCCATCGCAGCTCCCATCACTGCTCTTACCAAGAAAGATCAGTACACTCAAGTGTGGTCTCCTAAGGCAGAGGAAGCTTTTGTCCTTCTAAAGCAGTATTTCCTTTCAGCACCCATTCTAAAGGTGCATACACACGTAACGATTTTGTAACCAACGATTTTATGTCAGATTTTCCCTTTGAAAAAGTGAATGATATTTTGAAGTGTAATGAACGATTTTACGATGAATGAATAATGTTCCTTTCCTTAATGAAAATCGTCATGTTGGACAGTCTGAAATGGATTATGAACAACAACTACAAACGGGAGTGCACATTTGTGATTATCATTCATCGTTATAACTCAAACTGGATGATTTTTTTGAACGATTTACCGATAACAGCATCGTTATCGACAAATCGTTCAAAAAATCGTTACATGTGTATGCACCTTTAGACATCCAAATTGTGACCAACTTTTTTTTCCTGGAGGTGGACACTTCCACAGTTGGAGTTGAGGTAGTGCTGTCACAGAAGGATGAGGAGGGCAAGTGGTATTCCTGTGGGTTCTTCTCCTGTAAATTCTCTGCTCCAGAGAAAAATTATGCCGTTGGGATAAAAAAAACTTCAGGAATGGTGATACTTGTGGGAGGGAGCTAAATTTCTGGTGACGGCCTACAATAATCATAAGAACCTGATGAATCTTAAAACAGCCCACTGTTTAAATTAGTCAATCCAGATGGTCATTATATTTCAATAGGTTTAATCTGGTGATCACCTACCGGTCTGTTAACAAGGACATCAAGGCTGATGCCATGTCCTAAGCACTCAGTTCTGCTGAAGTGGAGGAAGTAAGGGAAAACCAAGCCCATTCTGAACCCTGTTTGCTTTGTGGCTATCACCAACAAGGTCAAGATTCTGCTGGGAAAAACATTCATAGCACCCACATTCTTCAGTGCTATTCATCATGCTTTACTGGTCAAGCAGTCGTGAAGAAAACTTTGGAGCTAATCTTCAGGAGCTATTGGTGGCTGACAGTTAATAAAGATGTCAAGGACTTTGTGGCAGCCTGTCACTTTGTGCTCAACACAATTTTTCACTGCACTCTCCATCAGGACCTCTTCTTCCGCTGCCAGTGCCTGATCAGCCTTGGACCCACATCCATGGATTTTGTGACAGATCAGCCTTCTTTTCAAGGGTTTCATACCATCTAGCTAGTAGTGGACAGATTTTCCAAGGCCGCTCACTCTGTCCCATTAAAAGGACTACCTATGGCTCCAAAGCTAGTGGAGGCTTTTATTAGAGAAATTTTCAGGGTACATGGGTTCATTGTGGACATTGTCTTAAGTTACTGTCAAGTTCAGAAACTTTGGCTAAGACCATAAGCAATCCAGGGACACCTAAATCTCTTCGTCCTGTTGTATCCAAGCACCTGCAAACCACACCGTCTACTCCCTCCTCATCAATTTCCTCCTTAGTCAGGATCGGAAGTAGTCCTGCAGGCCATGTCACTGGCATGACTGACTCTCCTATCCGGGATTCCACCGGGACTGGTGTGCCCGCTGACGCGGGGTGACTGGTCTGCATGCTCTGCTCCTGCTGAGCAGAGGACGATCAGGCCAAACCGGCCGGGAACAGCAAGTCAGGGATGGAGGAGCCATTTCCTGGAGAAGTGTGGAGCCTCACAGCAGTCGCACACAAGGGTAGTTTGCCCAGCCCAGGCGGGTAAGCCGGACAGAGTAACTGTCCACCTTTCTCACACTAATGGGACCTCTGCTATAGGGACATGTGTCTGGGTTCCCCAAAGTTTTAGCTAACACTACTGGCATTTCTGTATATATTGTATATAGTTGTAGTTGCTGTTTTTACATGTAGAAGTAGTGATATGTAAAATAAAGGTATCGTTATACCTTTGCTATTGTGTCATTTTCTGTGTGATCTAAAGTGACTCACAAAAGGACCCGGAGTACTGTGCGGAGCTATTTACAGTTGCCTTTCTCAAGACGACGAGGGCCATTAGGCAAAATAATGTACACATAAACTCGGGATCCTCACATTCGCTTTGCCAGGAATCCAGGGTGGTCAATCTGTTGAAATCAGACCACTACATTTTGGCCACCGTGCTCGATCCTAGGTTTAAAGCCTATGTGGTGTCTCTCTTTCCAGCTGACACAAGCCTGCAGAGGTGCAAAGACCTGCTGGTGAAAACACTGTCAGCTGAAGCGGAACGTGACACGTCAACAGCTCTTTCTTCATTTTCTCCCGCAACTGGGGCTGCCAGGGAAAAACTTAGGTATCCTAAGCAACCCGCTGGTGGAGATGCAGGGCAGGCAAGACCAAGTATGGACATCTAATCCGGACTTGAAGGACCTGGCAACAATTTCTGACATGTCTACTGTCACTGCATATGATACTGTCACCATTGACAGAATGGTGGAGGATTACATCGGTGACAGCATCCAAGTAGGCATGTCAGACAGTCCGTACCTGTACTGGCAGGAAAAAGAGGCTATTTGGAGGCCCCTGTACAAACTGGCTCAATTTTACCTGAGTTGCCCCCCCTCCAGTGTGTACTCCGAAAGAGTGTTTAGTGCAGCCGGGAACCTTGTCAGTGAAAGGCGTAGGAGGTTGCTTCCACAAAATGTGGAGAAGATGATGTTCATAAAAATGAATTATCAACTCTTCCAGGGAGACCAGCCTCCAGAATGTACAGAGGGACCTGTGGTGGTGGATTCCAGCGGGGACGAATTAATACTCTGTGAGGATGACGATGTACACAACATTGAAGAGGGTGAGGAATCGGTGGATGAGGATCATGAGGATGACATCTTGCCTCCGTAGAGCCAGTTTGTGCAGGGACAGATTAATTGCCAGCTTGTTTTGTGGGGGCCCAAACGAACAAATCATTTCAGCCACAGTTGTGTAGCAGACTCTGGCGCTGAAATGATTGGTTTGTTAAAGTGTGCATGTCCTGTTTATACAACATAAGGGTGGGTGGGAGGGCCCAAGGACAATTCCATCATGTAAAGATCCATTTAGCTTCCAAGCTGAGGAGTGCTTTAGCTCTATCACCCCCATGTAATGTCATGGGGACACAATCAATGATTTTATATTTCAAAGTTGCTAGTCCATGTCAGAATTCTTTGAAATGTCTTGCGACAGGCTGATCCTGCTCCTTGCCTTCTAAAGCTGCCCTGACCGGTGAAGCGCCACGCACTTTTTGAACGGTCTCATAGTTTTACCCATGTGAACCAGGCCACATGGGCATCTAGTCATGTAGACAACAAATCTACTGGTGCAGGTAAGTATGTGTCTAATCTGGTAGCGTTTACTAGAACGGGGATGGGAGAAAGCATTACCCACCTCAAGATAACTACAGGTCGTACAGTTAATACATCGGTAACATCCCGACTTTCTTGCCAAAAGACATTCTGGTTTTGGAAATTTTAGCTCTGAGACATCTGTGTTCACCACCCAGTCTTGAATATTCCTTGGGCGCTTATAGCGTGACATCAGCGAGGTGCCCATCAGAGCTGGCAAGGAGGGGTCGTCAGCCACAATATGCCATAGTTCTATGGCAGACTTACTGATTTGCGGACTTAAAGAACTGAACTGATTCACCCATGTTAGCCATTTGGTTTGTGGTTATTTGGATCTTTTCTTTAGAGTATCCTCTCTGGGGATGGCCAATACTCTCCGTTTGGTTTCTGCTAACATGGAAGCATTATAACCTCTGGTTATAAATTGTTCTACCATGGAGTTCATTGCTTTGACAGCCACTTCTGGATTGTCTGTAATTCTATGTACTCGCAATAATTGCATGAATGGTAACCCATGTTTGACAGCGGTCGGGTGGTGACTTCCTGCTCTAAGAATCGTTTTATGATCAGTAGGTTTCTTAAAGATGGTGGTGTGTAACATGGTATATGTACTGTACACCAATACATCAAAATAATGAATTTTGGTACCATCAATACTCCAAGTAAACTTAATGTACGGGTCTTGTTGGTTGATGGAAACCATACTGCTCACAAAATCATCCCTAGATCCAGTCCAGATGATAAACAGATCAATGTAATGTGTATAAAAGTACATTTTACTGGCGATCTGTGAACTGTTAAAGAACAGGTTTGAAACATGAAAATATTTGCAAACAATGGTGCCATACACGAGTCCATCCCAGGAGCTGTAGAAAGAAGCAATTATCAAATACAAAATAGTTTATTTTAAGTGTCAATTCCAGTAGTTGGATAAATAGACTGATATCCGGGCCTTGATATTTGGTGTTTGGTAAGAACCTTCTTACTGCTTCCAAACCTGCATCGGGATATTCGTGTACAGACTAGATACATCTAGTGTACACAACAGGCTGTTAGCAGGAACTGGCATAATGTTCTGGAGTTTATTGATAAAGGAAGTGGTATCTTGTAGGAAGTATTCCTTAGCCTATACTACTGGCTGTAAGAAATGGTCCAGAAATTGGGAGATCTTATAGTACAAGGAGCCTTTCGCTTTCTACATGCTCTTATGAATTTTAGGGATTGTATAGAAGATTGTCACTCTGGGCCAATCTTCTTGCAATGCTTTGGCAACTGAAGGTGAGAGGAGTTGTTCCTCTACTGCCAGGTTAAGTACTCCATCAAGTTTGTTTTTAAATGTGCTTGTGGGGTCTGTACTTAATTCCTTGTACACATTCTGATCAGATAAGTGAGTAAATCTCTTGTTTATACCCACTTAAGTCTTGCACCACTATGCCACCCCATTTGTCTACCCATCTTATAATAATGTCTGAATATTTACTCAGATAATGGAGTGTCATCCTTTCATCTTTAGACAGGTTGGGGTGGTTATCAAGATCATTGGAGAGATGGGAGTCAGCTGCTGAATTAAGGAGATGTGAGAAACCCTGTATGGAAGGATTAATTGAGGAGGGGTAAAAGGAAGTTGATTATTTTCTAGCAGTCCTCAAGTGTCAGATGGAAGAAGCATGTATCTTTTACCAATGCATTTTGAGCTGTACGCTCTTCCTCAGTGCAATACATGCTGCTCCTGTGATTGTTCTCAAATAGGCTGAAACAGTGTGACTGCAAAACCAAAATTGACTCGGTCATGAATTTCTGGTTCACAGGTAATTCAAAAGGGTGTATGTAGCTTCATCTCAGGGTTTAGGAGGCAATGCTGTCCCTCATATGACGTGATACCGGAAGTGATATGGTCCCGCACTTCTAGAAGGTGTTGTCAGCTTCATTAGGAGGTGTTGGAGAAGCAGTGCTTAACCGTGAAGAGAGGCGCAGGCAGATAGTGACATCATTGGTCTTTGGAGGAGGGGTGGGGAGGTCTTGTGTTTTGTTGATAATGACCATGTGCTTTGGTAATCTCACATTTTGAATGGCTTTAGACAATAAACCTTGCATAAAACATCCATTGTTTGTCAAATACGGGGAATGAAAATGGGACAGATTAAGAACATGAAAAGTGTGCCAATATAATCAATAAATAAGATATAAAAACATCCCCAAAAATGGAAAATATACAATATAATCTTGATAATTTAGATCCATGTTATATTGTGCATTAGCGCCGTGGGGTCTGTTTTCCATTTTTCCCATATATATATATAAATATATATATATATATATAAATATATATATATATTTTAGGGGTGAGTGGGTTCAGATTTCTGAAATCCGAACCCTCCCGATCCGAGTCGTATCTGAGTCAGGCTCGACTTTTCCCACCTGACTCAGATCTGAAATCAAGGCAAAACATCATCATCCCGCCTTTCGGATCTCGCGGGTTTTGGATTCTATAAAAGATCCCCGCGTCGGCGCCATTTCTCACTCCGGCTCTCTACAGTGAAGAGGGAGAGTGGGAGCTAGGGCTGGCTGGGCTGTGTTGTGCTGCTGTTGTCCATAGGTGCTGTGTCCACTCTGTCCATAGGGGCTGACTGGGCTGTGTTGTGCTGCTGTTGTCCATAGGGGCTGTGTCCACTCCAAAGTCTATAGGGGCTGGCTGGACTGTGTTGTGCAGTGGCCGTAAAGGCTGTAGTCCTAGAGGGTTGCTGTAGTGTTGTCCAAGGGGTGATCTGTGCATCAGGGGTGCTCCCCCGCAGAGCACTCCAAAAAAATTTTTTTTTTTCTATGTTTGTGAATTTTGTGTGCAGTAGCTGCACGTGCATCAACAAAGTAATGCCAAGCGTGTGCCTGTATCATAAGTAAGGGGCCAGCTGGCTTGACCATTAAAGGGTGCTGTAACCCCCAAAGTGCACTCCAAACAAAATAAAAAATTATTTTCTGCGTTTGTGAATTGTGTGCACTGTGGCTGCACGTGCATCAACAAAGGAGCAGCGCCAAGCATTTTGGCCTAAAACGAGGTCTTCAACACATTCGGTGAAATTTTGAGCTGTATGTGTTTGCTACAAGAGGAGATATCACAAAGTATACGCTTTTGTTGTTTCCATTGGTTTCAATGCATTTTGGCCTAAAATGAGCATTTGCTGTTTCTCTTAAATGCAACATGGGAGAAAAGCCATTTCACATCACATTTGTGGGTCTTGGTCTTCAACACATTCTGTGAAATTTTGAGCTGTCTGGTATTGCTAAAAGAGGAGATATCACAAAGAATGCACTTTTGCTGTTTTCATTGGTTTCAATGCATTTTGGCCTAAAATGAGCATTTGCTGTTTTCTCTAAAACGCAACATGGGAGAAAAACCATTTCACATCAAATTTGTGGGCCTTGGTCTTCAACACATTCTGTGAAATTTTGAGCTGTCTGTGTTTGCTACAAGAGGAGATATCAAAAAGAATGCGCTTTTGTTGTTTCCATTGGTTTTAATGCATTTTCGCCCAAAAAAATTATTTTCTGTGTTTGTGAATTGTGTGCACTGTGGCTGCACATGCATCAACAAAGGAGCAGCGCCAAGCATGTGCCTGTGTCCCATAAGTAAAGGGCCAGCTGGCTCATCTCTTAAAGGGTGGTGTAAGCCCCCAAAGTGCACTCCAACAAAATAAAACATTTTCTTCTGTGTTTGTGAATTGTGTGCACTGTACTTGCATCCTCAAAGCAGCAGCACCAAGCGTTCATCTGTCTGTTAAAGGGTGGTGTAACCCTTAAAGTGCGCTCCACAAAAATTATTTATTTATTTTTTCTGTCTTTGTGAATTGTGAGCACTGTAGCTGCATGAACATTAACAAAGGAGCAGTGCCAAGCGTGCGCCTGTGTCCCATAAGTAAAGAGCTGGCTGGCTCATTTCTTAAAGGGTGGTGTAACCCACAAAGTGCACTAGTCTCCAACAAAAATAAAAAAATATTTTCTGTGTTTGTGTGCACCTTAGCCGCACGTATATAACGTATATATTAATATAACATAAATGGAGGATCAAACTTTCTCCGATAAAAATAAAATAGGGAAAGATCAAGAACCACTTCCTCCTAGTGCTGAAGCTGCTGTCACTAGTCATGACATAGATGATAACATGCCACCAACGTCATCTGCCAAGGCCGATGCCCAATGTCATAGTAGAGGGCATATACAATCCCAAATTACAAAGTTCAGGAAAATGACCATAAAAAAAACATTTAAATCATCTGAGGAGAAACGTAAACTTGCCAATATGCCATTTACGACACGGAGTGGCAAGGAACGGCTAAGGTCTTTCCCTATGTTCATGACTAGTGGTTCAGCTTCACATGACGATGGAAGCCCTCATCCCGCTAAAAAAATCAAACGAGTTAAGCTGGCAAAAGCACAGCGAAGAACTGTGCATTCTAAAAAGATATCACAAATCCCCAAGGAGAGTCCAAGTGTGGTGGCGGTTGTGATGCCTGACCTTCCCAGCACTGGATGGGAAGAGGTGGCTCTTAACACCATTTGCACACCCTCTGCAAGTGCTGAAAGGAGCACCCACAGTCCACTTGCTGATATGCAAATTGAAGATGTCACTGTTGAAGTACAACAGGATGAGGATACTGGTGTAGCTGGCGCCGAGGAGTAAGTTGGCGAGGAGGATTCTGATGGTGATATGGTTTGTTTAAATCAGGCCCCATGGGTAGACAGTTGTTGTCCGTGGGATGAAAAAGCCCATCACGGTAATGCCTGGGCAGAAGACCAAACATTCCACCTCTTTGGTCTGGCAATATTTCTATCCAAATCCGGACAACAACTGTCTTGCCATATGTACCATATGTAAAGGTGAAATAAGTAGGGACGTTAACCACCTAGGAACATCCTCCCTTATACGTCACCTGCAGCGCGTTCATAAAATGTTACTGTCAAGTTCAGAAACTTTGGCTAAGACCGTAAGCAGTCCCTTTGTCCTGTTGTATCCAAGCACCTGCAAACCACACCATCAACTCCCTCCTCATCAATTTCCTCCTTAGTCAGGATCGGAAGTAGTCCTGCAGGCCATGTCACTGGCGTGACTGACTCTCCTATCCGGGATTCCTTCGGAGGATCCTTCATTGCTGCTGTTGCTACTGGGAGTCGTTCATCATCCCAGAGAGGAAGTAGGAACACCACTACTTTTACTAAACAATTGACCCTCCAACAGTCCTTAGCGAGGATGAAGTACGACAGCAGTCATCCTGAAGCAAAACATATAACTGAGGCCTTGACTGCTATGTTGGTGTTAGACGTACATCCGGTATCCGCCATTAGTGCAGTGGGATTTAGACAATTGATGGAGGTAGTGTGTCCCCTGTTCCAAATCCGGTCTAGATTCCACTTCACTAGGCAGGTGATACCGAGACTGTACAGAAACGTCAGAAAAAAGTGTCCTCAGTGTCCTGAAATATGCGGTTGTACCCAATGTCCAACTTAACCACGGACATGTGGACAAGTGGAACAGGGCAGACTAAGGACTATATGACACTGACAACCCACTGGGTAGATGTATCACCTTACGCTGCAACAACAGCAGCGTCACCAGTAGCAGCATCTCAGAGACGCAGCTCGTTCCAAGGCAGGCTACTCTGGTGTATCACCGGTTTCAGTAAGAGGCACACCGCCGACAACCTCTTAGAGAAACTGAGGGAAATCATCGCCCAGTGGCTTACCCCGCTTAGACTCTCCAGGGGATTTGTGATATCTGACAATGCCACCAATATTGTGCAGGCATTACATCTGGGCAAATTCCAGCATGTCCCATGTTTTGCTCACACAATAAATTTGGTGGTGCAGAATTTCCTAAAAGCGACGGGCGTGCAGGAGAAGCTTTGGGTGGCCCGAAAAATTTCTGCCCACTTTCGCCATTCAGCGACTGCGTGCCAAAGACTGGAGTGCCAGCAAACACTCTTGAACCTGCCCCGCCATCACCTGAAGCAAGAGGTTGTGACGCGGTGGAACTCAACCCTCTATATGCTTCAGAGGATGGAGGAGCAGCAAAAGGCAATTCAAGCCTATACATCCACCTATGACATAGGCAAAGGAGGGGGTATGCACCTGACTCAAGCACAGTGGAGAATGATTTCCATGTTGTGCAAGGTTCTCCAGCCCTTCGAACTTGCCACACGTGAAGTCAGTTCAGACACTGCCAGCTTGAGTCAGGTCATTCCCCTCATCAGGCTTTTGCAGAAGCAGCTGGAGAAAGTGAAGGAGGAGCTAAGATGGAGCGATTCCGCTCAGCATGTGGGACTTGTGGATGAAGCCCTTCATTCGCTTTGTCAGGATTCCAGGGTGGTCAATCTGTTGAAATCAGACCACTACGTTTTGGCCACCGTGCTGGATCCTAGGTTTAAAGCCTATGTGGTGTCTCTCTTTCTGGCCGACACAAGCCTGCAGAGGTGCAAAGACCTGCTGGTGAAAACACTGTCAGCTGAAGCGGAACGTGACACGTCAACAGTTCCTTCTTCATTTTCTCCCGCAACTGGGGCTGCCAGGAAAAAACTTAGGTATCCTAAGCAACCCGCTGGCGGTGACGCAGGGCAGGCAGGACCAAGTTTGGACATCTGGTCCGGACTGAAGGGCCTGGCAACAATTTCTGACATGTCTACTGCCACTGCATATGATACTGTCACCACTGACAGAATGGCGGAGGATTACATCGGTGACAGCATCCAAGTAGGCATGTCAGACAGATCGTACCTGTACTGGCAGGAAAAGAGGCAATTTGGAGGCCCCTGTACAAACTGGCTCTATTTTACCTGAGTTGCCCCCCTCCAGTGTGTACGCCGAAATAGTGTTTAGTGCAGCCGGGAACCTTGTCAGCGAAAGGTGTAGGCGGTTGCTTCCACAAAATGTGGAGAAGATGATGTTCATAATAATGAATTATCAACTCTTCCAGGGAGACCAGCCTTCAGAACGTACAGAGGGACCTGTGGTGGTGGATTCCAGTGGGGACAAATTAATACTCTGTGAGGATGAGGATGCACACAACACTGAAGAGGGTGAGGAATCGGTGGATGAGGAGGATGAGGACGACATCTTGCCTCCATAGAGCCAGTTTGTGCAGGGACAGATTAATTGCCAGCTTGTTTTGTGGGGGCCCAAACGAACCAATAATTTCAGCCACATTTGTGTGGCAGACCCTGGCGCTGAAATGATTGGTTTGTTAAAGTGTGCATGTCCTGTTTATACAACATAAGGGTGGGTGTGAGGGCCCAAGGACAATTCCATCTTGCACCTCTTTTTTTTCTTTGCAATATGTACTGTTTGGGGCCTAGTTTTTGAAACTGCCATTCTGTCTGCCACTGCAGTGCCACTCCTAGATGGACCATGTGCTTGTGCCGCCCACTCGTGTCGCTTAGCATAGTCATCCAGCTACCTCGGTGCAACCTTTTGGACATAAAAACACTATTGTGATGTGTTCAGAATAGACTAGAAACCAAAACACAAAACACGAAAAGTGGCCGGTGCACACCCCTAATATATTTACAGGAAGGAATACAGCGGCACTCAGAAAATATCAATCATCAAAACGTGTATTAAGATCCAACGTTTCAGAGCCTGTTGGCCTTTTGTCAAGGAATACAGGGCCTGATTCAGAGGCGGACGCTATTTGCGGCCGCTCGTTCAGAAAAAGGGGCTGGCTATTTAAATTAAGCGCTCGCTCTTTGTGGTCTGTTGACGCCTCTATGTCTGAGCGAGCGAACGAAACATGCGCTCGCTATTTTGGGAAAAACGCCCCCTGGCCGCTCTCACATCATACGTCATCTCCACTATTTATTAAATTAATCGAGTACATCGAAAGGCGTAAGAACTGCTTGCAGTGCTTGTGGTTGGTTTTTCAAACCGCTATCCTGCGAGCAGTTCAGGCTAAAAGACAACCAAGTGACGTGGTCAATGACGCTGCTTTGTTAATTATGCACACCCATTAAACGCCCATTTTGACTGTTTGGCACGCCTGCGTTCGAATCTCCACTCCCCGTTTTCAAACACCTTCCCGTTACCCCCCACAAACACCTCATTCTGTCACTCAAATTAGCAGGCATTCGCTATTTTGCGAGCACACGATTTTCGACCGCAATGACTGGTTAGTGCATGTGTACTAAAACCCATATGCATTCGCAGATGTGCGAACATCGGTCGGAGCGAACAAGCGGCCGCTAACGAGCAGCTCTGAATCAGGCCCACAGTCATCAAGTACACTTGCAGAACATCTTACCTTAAATACAGAGAGATCGTTGCAGACCTGGGCGGCCAGGGGCAGGGACACATCCGGCAGCCAAGATGTCCCTTGTCAATGACTTCACCCAAGTCACGCCCGCGGTCACCATGGGGATGCGTCACGCGATGGGTGTGCAGTCTCACCGCCCGCACAGGTACTGCAATAACAACATGAACAGTAATCAGCATGATTTTTAGTTATGTATATCATTACAATAAACATGTTCTAAACAAGTTAGCATATGAAACGGACTTGAAACTCTATTGTTGCACTGTATAGCACAGCCTCATCACAATCACTATTGTCGATGCACATCCAAAGAATATTACACTAACTAAGCAGACAATGTGAATGGTGATGCAATACCTATCATAAATCTCAGGAGGGCATATGAAAATACCACATATTACTGCTCTGATTATAATTACAAATGCACTACACTATGGTCAGAAGAATACACTCAATTGTAGCTTTTCATTAAGACCATTTGGATTAATGGTATTGAGATAGTGTATCCATCTTGTCTCACATCTCATTAATTGGCCTCCTCTATCTCCACCCCTAAGTGATTGGGGACATGATCAATGATGATATGTTTGAGGGTTGCCAGACTATGACCTGCCTCATAAAAATGTCGGGCCACCGGTTGCTCCGATGGTTTTCCCGTTAGTGCTGAATGAATGGTGGAGCAATGCAGAGCAAAAGGACCTAGACGTTTTGCCCACGTAGTATTGGCCACATGGGCACAAAATGACATATACCACATATGTAGAGGTGCATGTTACTACATGCTTAATCTTAATTCTAACACCCGTATGCGGACGTGCAAATGATGAACCAATAATCATATGTCTGCACGTAGTGCAGTTTAAACATTTATAACATCCTGGTCCTTTTCTCAAGAAACCAGGGTCAGATGAACTAGTTATTTCAAAGCCTGTGATGTCAGTATGAAAAACAATATCACAAATGTTTTTTCCCCTCATGAAGCATGCCATAGGCTTTTTCTTGTGAAAATAAGGTAGCTTCTTGCCAGTAGCTACGATGGGCCACAATGCCCGTGAGGCTCGCTGAACAACTGGACTAGAGGTACTAAACTTCATTTTCCAATTTATAGATTCTTGTTTGTTCTTCCTTGATGCAGTAAATAAATTCTTCCTTGGAATAGCCAGCACTTCAAGCTTTTGTTGTTGTAAGGCTTGCAAGTTATAGCCACGCATCACAAATTTGTTAATAATTTTATCTAGTTCTGTGGCTAGAATAGCACCATCGCTGGTGATCCGGGCTACCCTGAGCATCTGTGACTGGGGTAAACCCTTAATAAGTGGCTTAGGGTGGTGGCTCATTGCAAGCAGTGAAGTGTTTCTGTCAGTTGGTTTTGAATAAACCGTGGTATTTATTTTGCCATCCTAAATAGTAACTTTAACATCAAGATAGTTGACTCAAACTTTCAAAAATACCAATATCACCTGTCCATAAAAGGAACAGGTCATCTATATAACGTGCATACAACAAAATGTGTTCGGTTACAGCAGGATCACTCCAGAACATCTGACGCTCCTCCGAAAACATGAAAATATTGGCGTATGAAGGGGAGACATTGCTCCCCATTGCACACCCCGTCACTTGCCTGAAGAATTGACCATTGAACATAAAATAGTTGTTTTTCAATGTTCGTTCTAATAATTTCATAAATAAGGACAGATCCATCTCCTTCATGGCTTGATCCTCCAAAAATTGTTTCATGATGGTGAGTCCCTCATTGTGTGGTATTGACGTATACAAACTATATATATCGAGCGTTCACAGATAGGTACCACTTGGAACTGAGGGTATGGTATCTAATAGTTGTAAAAAACTGGTGGTATCTTTAATGAAAAATGGTTGACTAACAACATACTGTTGTAAAATACTATCCAAATACATGGATACAGTTTGGTATATAGACTGCCGGGCCGAGATGATGGGACGGCCCGGTGGTGTTGTCAAATTCTTGTGGATTTCAGGTACAGTATACAATACTGGTACCACTGGAAAATCCTGCTTTAAAACATGCATCAATTTTTCAGATATAAAACCACCATTTTTATCTTCCAAGAGTATTGAATCTAACTCTGTTTTAAATTCAACTGTTGGATCACATGATAAAAGTGTGTATGTGGTTGTGTCAGATAATTGTTGCTCAATTTCTTTTATGTAATCAGTTAGATCTTGAATCACTATCGCCCCGCCTTTATCGGCAGGGCATATCACCACATCATGGTAGGTCCCCAGTTGTTTAAGAGCTGTACGTTCAGCGCTCAATAGATTCTGATGGTATGTATGTGGAACTTGATTGAATTTAGATACAGAATCATCCATCAAATGCACAAAAGTTTGTAGCGAGGGGTTAGTGGAATGGGGGTCAAAAGTAGAGGTGGATCTAGTTGTCCAAAATTTAGCCAATGTTGGAGAAAGCACTTCTCGGTCTTCAGATTGAAGTTGGTAAAATTCATTAAGACGCAATTTCCATGCAAATCTATGCGAATCTGTCTTCCATGTTAAATCCTGGTGGGAGTTAGTCGGGACAAAAGATAATCCTTTGCTGAGGACTTGTTCTTCCATCTCAGATAGAACTCTAGAGGAAAGGTTATACACTAAGTTTTCTTTTGGGCTTTCTGCCCTCCTTTGCCTCTGGTTTTGACGCCCCCAATGGGTGGGCATCCTTTTGTGCCAGGTTTCTCTATTACAGCTGGTTGTGTCCCTAAAGGGATCTCCTGAGAGGTGTGTGGTTCATCAGAATAACGAGCTGCAAATTCGCTGTCACTGTTAGAAGTACATGTTTCTTTAATTTGATTTTCCCTTCTCCTACGCCAACCTTGGCGAGGTAGTTGTTGTCTATATCCTGGAGTATAGGAGTCACCCCCCATCAACCACCGATAGACCTTATTTTTTGCAAAAGTCAGGATTAAAACGTCCAATAGTGGGGGTATTTTTCACTCTAAATCCCCGTGGGATCATTTTATCCCGATAGTAGTTGGAGAGTGAAATGCCGTGCAACAAAAAGTCAGTTTCCTGTTTCTTGAGTTTAAGCAAATGGTGATAAATCTCATCGATATTGACCAGTTGGTCTGCAGGTGGCAATTTTTCTTTAAACAAAATTTGTTGGGCTTCCTCCTCTGTGAAGCTATATAATTCTCCTTTAGGGGTATCCATGCCCCTGCAACCTGCATGATCCATAGTGTCGAAGCTGGATAATTGGCTGAGACAAGATCAGTATAAAATTGAATCGCAGCGATGCCATCTTGCGACTGGCCGCAAGACGCTATCTTGGAAATGAGATCGCAAGACGCCATTTTGCGAATGGCCGCCCAAGCGCCATTTTAGATAAACTCACACATAAGTACATATGGCGATATTACTATTAACACCATGCGATTGCATCTTTCACCATTTCTCATATACACATTAATACACACAATTGCGCTGTTAACTGGTCGCATATTAGCGAATGCATCTGTTTATTAGCTAAATGTGCACGCATCTGTCCCAAGTTAACTAGCGTCTTTATATCGGTTTAATAAGCTTTAAGGTATAAGATTTAAGTTTGTTCAATTAGTGTAAACGCTGTGAAATAAAGATTATTTGGTAATTAGGGTTTTATACATGATAAGTAAGCTGTGTTTGGTATTGTACTGATGCGTGCTCTTTCAACAGAATTCCGGTATTATCGGTGTGGAGATCGCATCATGCATTCTCAACTTATGGACTGCAGAGACTTCAAGCAACAAAATGTATATTATATAAACTGTTAGGATTTTGCATGGGGCGCGAAGCCAGAGACCCCCAGTTGTTGGAGGCTGGGTTGTGTTTATTTGAACCAGCCTGTTGAACGCTCTGTATCAGATGCATCCCCCATGGGAACCAATGGCATCAGCAACAAACTTCTCTATTGTTCTGTCTATTCCTGGGGGGTATAAATGTGTGCTCCAATGCTGGGTCTTTAGTCTTCGTGCTGAATGCTGATTGACGAGGGGTTTCTTGCTGATGCCTGACATCTGGTCCGGAAGCGCAGCCTATGTATACTGTACTTGGGTCTGTATAATTCCTTTTCGCCGAATTGTGTCTGGATCAACAGCGTGTAACTGACTGTACTTTTACTTGAATAATACTTTGTGCTTTGGAACCACATGTTCTAAGTCTGGAGTCTCTATTTACTGTGTGACTGCGTATGCAAATTAGCGTAATCCTTAAAGGTATAGGCAGGGTTATAGAGAGGTTCTAATCCAGTATCGTTAGTTGAGGGCTCGTAGTGAAGTCACTTACCTGCTCACATGGCACATACGTCTATCGATATCTCAGCAAAGGGCAGAGTGGCCACATGCAGGGTTTACCTGCAACCACTTTGTGCTGAAAGATCGATATCCATTTTTGTGTGAGCCAAGGAAGCTGACTAGAATCCAGGGACAAGAGAGGAAAAAGTTTGTTTTCCTTTGTTGATAGAACCTAGCGTTTAAAGGGGTGCCGCAGTATTGAGTACGCGGCTGAGTCACAGTTTTGCGCATAGTAAAGATGCACTTTTGCGCACACAGCTAAAAGAGGTTGTCATACGGTTGTGTGGTAGTCGCATTATTGTGTATGTGACTGGTCGCACAATAGCGTATACGTACTTCCGGTTGTGCTGCCACGTGCTTAAATAAAGCTGTTGAGGTTTACATTTTTCAATTGTTATCAATATCTGGGTTAACATGTATTTTTCTGCGCAGGAAAAAGTGTGTAACAGTGAGTATTTGTTGGTAGGGGTAACTTGTTCCCTACAGTTAAGGGTATTGTATAATCCTTAAGGGCTAGGTGCAAGGGTTAGTCTAGCCGCTTGGTAAGTAGCTTTACCATTCTATACACAGTAGCAGGTGTACATGTTGTCTTTGTTGTAGAGAGGTGCGTGGAAGTAGCCGACATACAAACAAACTTCCATAGGTGTGGAAGGTGCCTTACTAAATCTTATCCAGGTGTGAAAGTTGCCTTTTTCATATCTTATCCAGGTGTGTGGGCGCCGCCGATTTAAATTTTCCACAGGTAAGTGAAAGTATCTTGATTGTCTTTCACCAGTTTAAATCCTTATTGAAAAGCGTAGGATTTTGTCTCAGAATGGGAGCCGCGCAAACAGTAGGGATGTTAGACAATGATGTGCTGCTAATGGAGGTGCCGATCGGATCGGCTCGTCGTATTATGCATACTAAGGCCCTGATTCAGATCCGGTCACTATTTGCAGTCGTTCGTTCTACAAAAAGGGGTGGCTATTCAAATGAACTGTTCTCTCTTTGCAGTCTGTTGATGCCTCTAGGTCTGAACGAGCGAACAAAACTTGCGGTCGTTTTTTGAAAAAATACGCCCCCTGGCCGCTCGCATCCAATGTCATGTCCGCTATTTATTAGATTAATCGAGTACATCGACCAGGGTATGAACTGCTCGCTATTCTTGGGGCTGGTGTTTGCTACCACAATTTTGCGAGCAGTTCTGGCTATAAAATAACCCAGTGACGTGGTCAATGATGCTGCTGTTTTAAATATGCACACCCATAAAACGCCCATTTTGACCTTTAAGCACGCCTGCGTTCTGATCTCCACTCCCAGTTTTCAAGCACCTTCCCCCGTTACCACCCACATACGCCTACTCCTGTCACTCAAATTATCAGGCATTCGCTATTTTGCGAGCACATGAATTTTGACCGCACTGACTGGTTCGCGCATGTGTATAACGATCCGTACACATGCGCAGTTGGGCAAGCATCGCTCCAAACGAACGAGCGGCCGCTTACGAGCGGCTCTGAATCAGGCCCTAAGTACGGTACTTATGCAATAAGGTATTGTGATGTATGGTTTAAAATGATGATGAAGAGTGTTAGACCGTTTCCCAGAATTTGTAGTTTTGATAAAGATGTATTAGATAATGTCCAGGATCACATCAGTCTGATGCGCTCCCTGGAGCAAAAGATTAAATATTATGAATATTTAAAATTGTGGCAGCATGAAGGGGATGCGTGGTTTAAAAATGTGCAAGCGACGCAAACTAGCGTCGCGAGCACATTGCCAGATAATACATCTGCAACGCTAAATTGCAATACGGGCGAGCCGCAAAATGGTGCGCACATGCGGCAAGGTGGCGTTGTGGAGAGTATTGCCAGTCGTTCATGCTCACCTCCCCTACCTTATGTGGATGGAGGTGCAAGTACAGTTACTAAAAATACCCATAAAAATGTAACAAGCAATTTGTACCCTCTCTTAAGCAACCATAAAGCAAATGTTTATGATGTGGATGATGAGCCTATTGTAATGTCTGCCATTTCCCATGCTGTGCAAATGATAGACTGATAGATGCTGCATCACCACAATCACTAGTGGTGCCGCCATCTCCATCGGTAACAGCAAGGGAAGAGCTAACACCCTCTGCACACATAGAGGAAGTTGTTCATACCATACGTAGCACCAGCAGATTAAACTCCCAGCCAGGTAACCAGGTCAGAGGTAGCAACGCTACCGGTCTGCATCCCATTCGTATGATAACTGTTCCAAATGGAAATGCAGATGCGAATGGTGTAGTGCACATGAGGGAAGTGGTAATGCATTGTCCTTGGACAAGAGCAGAACTAAATTCCATCATAAATGATTTCCCCGATCCCAAAAAGGAACTAGCCAAATGTCAAAGATTTTTGAGAAATTTGGGTAGTTCACATGAGCCAACTGATAAAGATTGGCATGTGGTGTTAAGGGCCTGTCTGCCACGGAATACCGACGTGACAAAATTTATCACGGATTGTGTATTGGATGGTGACGTAATCTTCACAGACCAAGTAAACCAAGGTAACATTTCCCGCATTGTAACTCAATTGGGTATATATTTTCCGGTAGTAGTTAACTGGAACAAAATTTTCACTATTAAGCAAAAGGAGAGTGAAACTGCAGAAGATTATTGCGATCGGGCTCTGCAGGCTATCACCCAGTACACTGGGATAGAAGATATTAAAGATAGCACTCACCACAGGGGAATGATAGTCACGGTACTCATGGATGGTCTGAAAGAGAATCTAAAGACTCGGTTTCAGATCTCACAGCCTGGCTGGAGGGGATTCACAATAGATAACCTCATAGAAACTGCCATAGAACATGATAAAAACATCTCAAAAAAGAGGGAGACCCAGAGCAAAAAACTAATGGCTGTCACTATACAAGCTCTGGAGGGAATGACAGTAACATCACAGCCAACAGACACACTCACACCTGCACACACGCTTACACCTGAACAGTTACATGCCCTCACTAACCCCACGCAACCACAAACACAGCTCTATTCTCCTAACCCAATACAACCACAGGTCCCATACTCATATCCCCCACAATATCCTTACCCTCCCTATTCTTATCCTCCCTATCCTTACCCATATCCACCACCTCTACCCTCTGCTCAAACCTCACAACAGCACATATTACCCGATTCACGGACATGTTTTAATTGTAAACAAACAGTACACTTAAGTAGAAACTGTACAGTAAAAAGAGTAGGAACCCCAAATCAGGGAAGACCTGGATATCCCCATAAGGTATATGAACAGAGACCAGCAAATGTTCAGCAGGCACCAGCTCCAATTGTGGCCATAAATGCTTTATTGGAGAATGGTAGCCAACGCTAGGAGTCAGGTCATACCTGTAGTCTACAGACAGTCAGGTTAACGGGAAGTACTAGGGAAGAACCGGTCATGATGGTTGATGTAGCTGGTACTGAATATTCTTTTCTTGTAGACATAGGGGCGACCAGGTCAGTGATGAAATCTCCCGTTAATTTACAGGTGACCAACGAGACAGTACCAACAATGGGTGTAACAGGTAAAGTGGAACATTATCCTTTAACAAAGTCCACAGAGGTTACTATTGGGCTGTTGCATACCAGACATTCTTTCCTTTTGGCTGCTGTGACTCCTACTAACCTGCTGGGTAGAGACTTGTTATGTAAAATGGGATGTGTTGTATATTGCACATGAGGTGCGGGAAATATTGGATAATGTATCACTCTACAAGTTTAAATGAAAATCCATCTCAGGTAGATGAAATGTTGTCCCAAATTCCAGATTCCCTTTGGACTAAGGATGGACAGGACACTGGATTAATGGCAAACATAAGCCCTGTAACGGTAAATTTAAAAAGCGGTAGGCAAGCTCCAAAAATTCCCCAGTAGCCACTAAAACAGGAGGTAGAGTTAGGGGTTTTCCAATAATTGAGTGCTTATTGCAACAGGGAATTTTAGTTTGTATAGCTAGTGTAGCCAACAGTCCCATCTTTCCAGTGAACAAGAGTGGTGGGAGGGGTTATAGGCTGGTACAAGACCTCAGAGGTGTTAATAAGGTAGAGAGCCAATTCCCTGTAGTGCCAAATCCAGCTGTCATCCTGATGCGGATCCCACCAAATGCAACCCATTTCACTGTCATTGACCTCTGTTCTGCTTTCTTCTCTGTGCCTCTCCACCCTGACTGTCAGTATCTATTCGGATTTACAAACAGGTGTACAATATACATGGACACGGTTACCCCAAGGTTTCATAGACAGCCCCAGTATCTTCTCCCAGGCATTGCACGACTGTTTACAACCTGCCAATGGATCTGTTCTAATTCAATATGTGGATGATTTATTGCTATGTTCTGACTCGTTTATGTCATGTTTGAATGATACTAAACTTTTGTTACTTCATCTCTCGCATACAGGACACAAGGTGGCTAAGGACAAACTACAGCCATGCCAATCCAGAGTAAAATATTTGGGACATTGCCTAACCCAGGGGTTACGACATCTTACAAATGATAGAATTCAGGCCATACAAAACATGACACTGCCGCAGAATCAGCAGCAAATTCGTACCTTCTTGGGAATGTGTGGATATTGTAGAATATGGATCCCAGGTTTTTCTATTTTGGACTTGCCTTTACAGGAATTAGTCTCTTCCTCAAAGCCCGATCGTGTCATACACACAGAGGAAACAGAGCAGGCTTTTCTTAATCTTAAGGATAGTCTGACCAAAGCTCCTGCGTTGGGATACCTGATTATGAAAAATCTTTTGATTTGTATTGTACGGAAGCCGAGGGTTGTGCTGCAGGTGTCCTTACACAAAAACATGGTGATGCCAGTAGGCCCATAGCATACTACAGTGCCCAATTGGACACTGTATCAAGATCACTCCCCACTTGTTTGAGAAGTGTAGCAGCTACTGCTCTATTCGTTAGTAAAAGTGAGGACGTGGTACTAGGTCATGATATGACTGTCTACACTCCCCATGCTGTGTCTGCTCTGTTGAACTCAGAGCTCAAACCAGACATGTCTCTTCGGCTAGGTTTACCAAATGGGAACAAGCTCTAATCGCACCCGCAAACATCACTGTTAAACGTTGCAGCATGCTGAATCCAGCAACGTATTTACCATATGTACAACATGATGTACAAAGGGTGGAAGGAGACGAGTTGCTGGCGGGAGATGAGTTCAGCGGACATAATGATATGCACGATTGTATGACATATCTGAATCAAACCTTTACTGCTAGACCTGACATACATGACACACCTTCAGAGAATGTGGATGTGACTTTTTATATGGATGGGAGTTGTCATAGACAAACAGACACAGGTGAATTATGTACAGGTTATGCTGTTGTAAATGACACAGACATCATAGAAGCTAAGCCTCTTGGTCCTCCTCACTCAGCCCAGGTGGCAGAGTTAGTAGCACTAACTAGAGCATGTGAACTGGCAGCAGGCAAATCTGCTAACATTTACACTGACTCGAGGTATGCGTTCGTGGTAGTGCACAATTTCGGGGCTCTATGGTGTCTGAGAAATTTTATGACAGCAGCAGGCACACCAGTTGCACATTCCCGACACATAAAACATCTTTTAGAAGCAATACAACTGCCCAAAGTGGTGGCAGTAATTAACTGTAAAGCCCATACATGTGAGGATGATCCGGTGTCACTGGGCAACAACAGAGCCGATGAAGCTGCAAAATGGGCAGCAGGGTTAAAAATGTTTTCTCCAACTGAGAAAATTATGTCTTTCCAAACAACTGATATGCTGAAATTAATTGAGATGCAAAATTTGTGTTCAATTCAGGAAAAATCCATTTGGAAGTCCAAGGGATGTGGGCAAGAGTCCTCCGGGTTCTGGAGGGACGGACAAGGTAAGCCAGTAGCCCCCAAGGCATATTACCCTAGCCTGGCTGAGGCAGCACACGGTCTGACTCATCTGGGAAAACAAGGTATGTGCAAGTTGGTGAGAGCATACTGGTGTTCATCTTTCCACAAGCAGAAAAGATAGCAATGTCCTGTCTGACCTGCTTGAGGAAGAACATAGGTAATGCGATCCCTACCGAACCGTCCCACATTCCACCGACTGATGGACCTTTGCAGGTGATACAAATTGATTTCATCCAATTACCACCCTGCAGGAACCTTAAGTGTGCACGGATATATTTTCTAATTGGGTTGAGGCCTACCCAGCGGCCACTAATACTGCTGCGTTTACTGCCAAGAAAATAGTTCAGGAATTTGTATGCAGGTACGGTATCCCTAAAATCATCGAGAGTGACAGGGGTACTCATTTCACAGGTGATGTTTTTCAAAATATGTGTAAGCTGATGGGTATTAATAGCCGACTTCACACCCCCTACCAACCGCAAGCCAGTGCCAAGGGGATGAACAGGACTATTAAAATTAAGTTAAGTAAAATCATGGCAGAGACTGGACTAGGATGGCAAGAAGCGTTACCTTTTGTCCTACATAGCATAAGGACCACTCCTAGACCTCCTCTAAATCTGTCCCCATTCGAAATACTGTTCGGTAGACAACCTCATTTGATTATAAGTCCACAGGAAGACCTGAAGGGTAACAACGAGGTAACTGTAAAGTATCTTATATCAATGAGTAAGCAGTTAAAGCAACAGCAGCAGAAAGTGAAATTGTTGTCCCATGATGTGCCTGAAACTAACTGTCATGATGTTGAACCAGGAGAATATGTTATGATCAGAAATTTCTTGCGTTCAGGTTGTTTGACTGATCGGTGGGAAGGTCCGTACCATTTGCTGCTGACAAGTACTACATCTTTGAAGGTGGCCGAGAGAGATACCTGGGTCCATTCCACTTACTGCAAAAAGGTCAATCAACCGGTGGAGAAACAAGTCGGAGACAAGGCTGATAGCGTGGACCTGTCACTCGCGAGCTTGTTCCGGGAGGATTGAAAAGGTCATAGTGAGATACCAGATCTGAGAGAAATTTGCAGGTCTTGTTGTGACAATGGACGGGCCTGCTGTGTTCATTTTCATATTCTCTTTTAGTGTTCACCATCCTGGTCGGTTCGGGGATATGTCTGTAATGGGGGACCGATTGAGGAAACGGGAGCTGATGGCAGTGCTGATTGAATGGAGTCAGGAGGAGTGCAATGCCAATCAGGGGAGTGTCTGACCAATCTTAGTACTGTTATTGTTAAGAGGTTTATCTTCTGAAGATTCCTGTATTTGTGAGCTTTGTGGGTCCCTAGTTGATGAGAACTGTATCCAACGGTGCCAACCTAAATATAACCCATACTGGGGTGGGTATCCTTTAGAGGATTATCATAGCATGGTAGCCAAAGTGTTAAATCAAACTGATTGCTGGGTGTGTTCACACGTGCCACAGGGACAGCATAACGTAGGGTTGGTGCCATTTCCGCTGAATATCACGGAAATTTTAGAATTACATAAAGGGAAAATATTGGATGGAAAATTCCTTTCATCCAAACCCCCTCATTTCAAACTCCATCAATTCCAAGTAGATAGATCACTTTTGTGTTTAAACATAACAAACCCCAATCAAACGGGGAATAATCAGACGATGACCTTCTCACAAAGAGCTGATAATGAGTCCATAAACCATGATCTGTTACGCTCAATTAAATCTGGTGGGAAACATTTTAGGTATCAGTATACATTGAGTTCCACCAAAGAAATTATTGGTAAGGTGCCGGATGGTTATTGTGCCAAAATAATACAGCCAGAGACTTGCATGAACCAGATGGAAGACCCAGAAATAGGATTGTTTGCAAGACAAATGTGCTTAATGATAATGATGCATACCATCCCTTATGTTCTTCCTGATAATGTATATTTTATATGTGGAAGAAAAGCGTATAAGTGGCTCTCCCCGAGTTCCAAAGGTTTGTGTTACCTGGGAAGAGTAGTCCCAGAAATTATGACCCTCACACATGTTCAAATGCTTGGTATACATAAGAACACACCATCACCATATCTTCACACGCAATATGAACACAGAGGCAAAAGAAATATGATACCTGGTGACTTGCATAAAGCCACTCAGTTAATTAGTGAGGCAACTGGCTTTCAAGTTTTAGTCGCACTGGATCCCACCAGGATTGCTCGGGGTACATAAAATTTTAGATATATTCAGGAACTTGCTAAATTGATAGATAATATCACCGAGATGTATGATGACACATTCAGGTATACAGGGAGAGAATTGCAAGCGTACAAGAAAGAACTGGTGCA
Organism: Taudactylus pleione; assembly: GCA_031769625.1. Lineage (NCBI taxonomy): Eukaryota > Metazoa > Chordata > Amphibia > Anura > Myobatrachidae > Taudactylus > Taudactylus pleione. The sequence continues at coordinate 194,622 of JAUIMM010000853.1, read as the reverse complement.
ACACAGGCTAGTGTTGAATTATTTAACTGCTGTTACTGGAGGGTATTGTGTAATGTTAGCCACCCAGTTTGGAGTAAAATGTTGCACCTATGTCACCAATGATACCGGCGACCCCAAGGAGGTGATAGACCGGAAGATGGATAAAATTCTGCAGCTAAAATGGGAGTTTCGTAAGAACCATAACGCTTCAGTGGCTGAAGTAGGGGAAAAGATAGAAGGATGGGTTTCATGGCTGAACCCAGTAAAATGGTTCTCAGGTCTAGGGGAAAGGGTTCAGGAAGTGATCACCAGCGTAGGCAAATTCTTGATCCTTATACTAATTGTCATCATAATGATTGGCATATGTGTCCGGTGTGTTCCTATTGTGTTGAAGTGTGGAAAGTGTAAAAATAGAGTAAAACGAAAGAACAAAACTATGATGGTGGTCAGAAATGACAATATGAATGCCGAGGTAAATATAGAACTGCATTACAACCCTGAACTAGGAAATACCATCATTTAATGTATCATATTTAGAAATACATAGAATGTATTATGGAAATGTTATTTTTAAAACACCTTAGATAATGTAAAGTCACAATTCCCCTTCAAGACTGCTTTCATAAGACTGGTGCATCCCTACACCTTTCACATGATCTTCCAAGATCCGCGGTGTGTGTAAAATAGTAGTTTTATGTCCCCACTCAGAGACACATTATTGATGGATTAAGAACCACCTTGTGCCATCCCATAATAACACTAAATAATATGTAAATGTAAGCCTAAATTAAATTTTAAAAGCAGATTGTGATAGCATGTTGTTTGCTATCAAAGGGTGGACTGTCAAAGCTGGATAATTGGCTGTGACGAGATCAGTTTAAAATTGAATCGCAGCGATGCCATCTTGCGACTGGCCGCAAGACGCCATCTTGTAAATAAGATCGCAAGACGCCATTTTGCGAATGGCCGCCCAAGCGCCATTTTAGATAAACTCACACAAGTACATATGGCGATATTACTATTAACACCATGCGATTGCATCTTTCACCATTTCTCATATACACATTAATACGTACAATTTTGATATTAACAGGTCGCTTATTAGCGAATGCATCTGTTTATTAGCAAAATGTGCACGAATCTGTTCCAAGTTAACTAGCGTCTTTATGTCAAAACCCGCATACTCACACATTACATACTCACATAAAAGGTTTAATAAGCTTTAAGGTATAAGATTTAAGTTTGTTCAATTAGTGTAAATGCTGTGAAATAAATATTATTTGGTAATTAGGGTTTTATACATGATAAGTAAGCCGTGTTTGGTATTGTACTGATGCGTACTCTTTCAACAGCATTCTGGTATTATCGGTGTGGAGATTGCATCATGCATTCTCAACTTATGTACTGCAGAGACTTCAAGCAACAAAATGTATATTATATGAACAACTGTTAGGATGTTGCATGGGGCGGGAAGCCAGAGACCCCCAGTTGTTGGAGGCTGGGTTGTGTTTATTTGAACCAGCCTGTTAAACGTTCTGTAACAGATGCATCCCCCATGGGAACCAATGGCATCAGCAACAAACTTCTCTATTGTTCTGTCTATTCCTGGGGGGTATAAATATGTGTGCTCCAACGCTGGGTCTTTAGTCTTCGTGCTGAATGCTGATTGATGAGGGGTTTCTTGCTGATACCTAACATCTGGTCCGGAAGCGCAGCGTATGTATAGTGTACTTGGGTCTGTATAATTCTTTTGCGCCGAATTGTCTAGATCAATAGCGTGTAACTGACTGTACTTTTACTTGAATAATACTTTGTGCTTTGGAACCACATGTTCTAAGTCTGGAGTCTCTATTTACTGTGTGACTGCATGCGCAAATTAGCATCATCCTTAAAGGTTTATTAGAAGGTATAGGCAGGGGTATAGAGTGTTTCTAATCCAGTATTGTTAATAGAGGCCGTCGACTGAGACGTCAAGTCCATGTTGAAACACACACCCAAGACAAATGGGTGTAGGATTTAACTGTATATCCAGTAAATAAATAGTTAAATAATGGTGCCCTGATTCATGCAACACCCTGGACGGGTGTAAATAGGTAGAATGTGGAAATAATCCGGCACTCAAAATATAAAACCAACAGTCCTGGTGCCTTCTGTGTGATAGTCGAAATATACAGGAAGGAATACAGCGGCACTCAGAAAATATCAATCATCAAAACGTGTATTAAGATCCAACGTTATATATAATCTGTAAAAAAGTGAGAAAGGAAGCGTCTCCTAGTGCAATAACGTATATATAAAATTCTCCACCACCAATCATAAATCACCTTTTAGGGTAAAGGTGTACCTATAGAGGTGGTATAAACCACTGTTGTATTCACATATAGGAATGACCCTTCAAAATGAAATCTCCCCTGGTGATTGTCAACTGGGATGTATTCATCCAATGATCAGTTTTCCAGTGTTTCCACAATAACACCCGATTTATAAAGCAAGCATAAAAAAGACAAAAATAGTGTAATACAATTTATACACAAATTTAATTATTCGCACAACAATCTAAAATGTCCGTACATTAAAAACAATCAATTTAAGATTATCTGGAGGGGAACTCACCCAAGAACCCACAGTGTCTCCAATGATAGGATAGAGTACCGCACCTCAATGCGTTCCGTCCTTGTGCCAACGGCTGGACTTCATCAGGAGGATCCATATTAGAGCATTGAAATGTTGGTCTGCCCATTGCTGTCTGTGTCATTTGTTCGAGTGTCACCGATTGGATACATATATATATATATATATATATATATATGTATATATATATATAGTATATATTGGCACATGTGACTCTTCCACTTTTTGCACAATTTATTGCAATTTTTGCACATATATAAATGTATTTTAAAATGTTTTTAATGATTATTCTTTATTTTTTTATGATCTATGGACAATGAGTGGACTCAATTCAAATTAAATATTTGGACACTAAAGACCCTTTCCTATGGATAAAGTAATGCAGTTCTATATGGGCAGCACAGACGGTGTAATGGTTACCAGAGCCGTAACTAGACTTTTTGGTGCACTGTGCCAGAAAGACCATTGGCGCCCCCCTCATTTTCAAAGGGAATAATGCACCCAAAACAGGGGAATGGCCTCATGGGGAAGGGCCAGGGAAGAGATAGGAGAGGCCAGGAGATGCTGGGGATAAAACTAGAGGAAGCTACATGTGAGAATGATAATAAACAGAAATTTGACAGGCCCAAACAGCGCTCCCTGACCTGTGGTGCCCTGTGCGATGGCACTGGCCGCACTACCCTAGCTATGGCCCTGATGGTTACCATTACTGCCTCACAGCAGTGAGGTCATGTGATCAATTACCACTGCAACCCAAACTGTGTGGAGTTTGTATATTCTCCCTGTTCTTGCGTGGGTTTCCTCAGGGTACTCCGGTTTCCTTCCACACTCCAAAAATATACTGGTAGGTTAATTGGCTCCCTTCAAAATTGACCATAGTGTGTATTTGTGTGTGAGCATGTGGTAGGGAATATAGATTGTAAGCTCCACTGGGGCAGGGACAGATGTGAATGGTAAGATATCCTCTGTAAAGCACTGCGGAATATGTGTGCGCTATATAAATAACTGGTAATAATAGTAGTAATAATAATAATATGGATTCCTTTTAAATGAAGCGATGGGACTCTGGATGTTTTCTTTATTGAAATCCCAAGTTAGTCGATGTGACAGCGGGTCTTTGGAGAAAAGCAGAGGCTACTTCCAGGTGTGTTGGAATGCATCTGGAATACATGGAGCCATGTCATTTCTGATTTCCAGGTCCCATTATTAAGTGCGCATGGCACACGCAGAGCCGGATTTAGAACTCAGGCTGCCCTAGGCAAGATACCGGGTTGGGGCCCCCCCTTTTCAAAAAATCCTGTGCATAAATAACAGTACAGTAGGTGTTGCTGGAGCAAGATACACACATCATATTATATACACACACATAATTTTATATATACAATATACATAATGATGTGTGTATCTTGCTCTAGTAACAAATGCTGTAATATATGTATAGTTATAATTACAGTTTTACTGGATGCAATAAATATATATATCATCCCGTAATAAATATGTATATGTAGCCAACAGTGCATACAGATGTATATGTATGAAAGGGGTGTGTGTATGTATATATGTATATATATATATATATATATATATATATATATATATATATATATATATATAAAAATGAAGCAAATGAAGGGGGCGCCGATAGTGCATTAAAAGATATAACAATTTATTGAACATACAAAGACTGACTGACAAAGTGCACTCGTACCAGATATAGCGGTTAAACTACCACAGGTATGACAGCATGAATCAAGGGTGCTTCGGCTAACAGCACGTCCAACTCTTTGCAAATCCTTGCTTCCACGTCAAGCCACGCCCATACGCGTTTCGTCACCAGGACTTCGTCAGTGGGCTGGCTTGTGGTTCCTGACGTGTTTTCTTTATACTCGGCAGTGTCCAATAGTAACCGTATTTCTACAACATCTTTTTAATCAGCATCAATCACATGATTGAATCAGCTGCCAGCAATAAAGCCTAGCCGCTCATTGACAAGCTGTGTTAAACATACAAAATCTCAAAATTATATTTTTATATATATATATATATATATATACCGCAAACCATTTTAGTTAAATCTAAGAACGCTTGAAACACATAAAAATGGATATGCAACAATTAACACAATGTTACACGATATTACATAATATTCTAAGATGTTTAAATATATCACTTCCATATGTATTAAAATAAAACATTTGATGTATCTAAAACACATATATAAAAATATTTAAAAAAATATATATAATTCAACCAAATTTTTAGATATAATGTCCATACAAATAATAAAATATCCCTATCTTTCTAACTTCAATGATGACAAGCCCGATCCATATATACAATAAAGAGAATTCCGCAATCTAATGATTTATAAGAGACACAAAAACGATATAATATTCATGAAATATATATCTCCTGACTCAAAAAATATGAATCTGAGGTCTACAATACATAATAATTTTTATTCAAGATAAGGTGTGATCTCAAATCCTTCATTTAATCCCTGCAGATAAAGGGTGTTTAAGGTGATTATCCAAAATGTCTCTCTCCTTCCTAACTTATTTAACCTGTCTCCACCTCTTTTATCCATCACTACATGTTCAAGACCCATAAATTTCAGTGACGATGGATTACTTTGATGACATTGCTTGAAATGTCTGGGAATACTATGATTCTCTACCATGTTCTTTATATTTCTCAAATGTTCTAGTATGCGGATCTTAAGCGGTCGCTTTGTTTTTCCTATACAACGTTTCCCACATCCGCATTCTAGAAGATATATGACAAAGCAGGTATTACAGTTGATCATGTCGTTCACCTTGAATATCTTAGAAGGTTCTTGTTTAGAACTGAAAGTTCTTTTACCTTTTAACCCATAAGGGCACACTTTACAATGACCACATGTGAAAAAGCCATTCAACCTATTCATCTGTCTGCCGTTCCCATCTACTATTTCAGGCAACAAACTAGGTGAAAGGACAGTTTTCTGATTTTTTGCCCTTTTAAATATCACATCCGGACCTTCTGTAATATAAGGACATACAGTAATACTGGGTCCATACCTATAATGTGCCAATATTTCCTTAGTGTATCCTGTATATATTTACTCGCATTATTATATTGAGTTACAAAGGGGCAAAATAAATTTTTTTCCTCCTTATCTTTTATCATCGTAAAAAATTTCTGGTATGTTAATAATTCTGTTCTATCCAAATCTCGTGCTTTATATATATATATATATATATATATATATATATATATATATATATATATAATCTTGTACTGCTTTTCCTGACTTTCTAAGAAGGATGTTAAGTCTTTCTTTTGTTGGGCTATGATATACACACACACACGCAGGGGAGTGGCGAGACAGGAGGAATGGAAGATGAACAGAGATGGTGGACAGTAGGAGAGGGAGAGAAACAGAGGGAGATGGGAGACAGACAGGTGGACTGAAATAGAGGGAGACAGGAATTGGTGGGGGAACAGAAAAGAAAGGAAACACCTAGAAAATGAGAGAGAAAGAGAGATTGATTTAACACTAAGTAATAACAGGTTTTTTTTCAGTTAAACTTACCCAAACTGCCATCTCAGACTATGCTGGGTCATGTTGCTGCCCTTGATGTCATAGGTCTTATCCAATATAATCCTCCCGTCTACTTCACTTGGGGGGTGGAATGATGCAGGGCAGTCGAAGTCTCCCATGAGGTTCTGACATGACAGGGGAGGTAGTGTTTAACTGCACGGGCTGGGGGTGGTTCGTCGGAGGCTGGCTACACTGGGGAGGAGGCAATGCAATGCAGGAGGCTGTCCAGGGGAGACAAACATGTGGACTGGAGCAGAGGGACTCACTGTGACTGCAGGGGCTGTTGATGAGGGCTGACAAAATGCTGCGGGGAGGAGGGCCTGGCTACATTGCGGGTGGGGGGAGGGGGCTTGGGAGAAGGAGACTGGCTGAACTCACTTTTTCAGGGTTGATTGGAAGTGAGGAGCAGGAAGTGGACTGGAGCCAGTGATGACAGTGATTCCCCGGGCCCAGGCTGCAACTCTGAATCTGAGTCCTCCTCACCCGCATAGTAGAGGCAGGGAACCAACCGTGCTACAGCTATACTGCCTGTGCTGTGTGTGTGTTATCTCCCTGCCGATGTCAGCAGTTCAAGCACAGCGCAAAAGGTTATCTCCAGGGCTGGATTTCAGGAGGGCTGGGCCACGGGCCCCTTAGGACCTGACGGGCCCTAGGCAGGCGCCTCTGTTCCTTAATGGTAATTCCGGCTCTGGGCACACGCCGAGCAGCAGCGTTTTGGATCAGCTGAGATTAGTTTGTCATTAAGCCTTGACTGGTGTACTCCAGGCCAACGGCTCTGTAGGTGGTGACTGTTTTATCCAAGTGGGCTTTGTATCTGCAATCTGACTTAACAACATAGAGGAAATCAGGAATTGCCCAGTTGATGGTTGCTGCTTGCCATGATGGTGTATGATATACCGTTTTCCATTTGTGTAAATTTGTGTAAGTGCAATGTGTGATTAAAATTAATCTTTTTATGGAGATATTTGCATGATTTTGTTTTCTCTTTTGATTTTCCCAAATGCCCATATCACTATACAAGGCATATGGGAAGGGAATATATACATTCTACATACATATTGAAAGGATTGACGTGTGATGAGAATAATTTTTTATCCTCTATGATTGGAACATATTCAAAGACCAATTCTTTTAAAACTACTGAAAAGATAAAAAGGCAATCTGGCTTTGCATTACTTAAGCTGCCCACCCTCAAGCGTGTATTCAGAAAGAGTTTACAGCACAGCTGGGAACCTTTTCAGCAATCAGCATAGGAGGCTATAGCCTCAAAATGTGGAAAAGATGATCATCACATAAACTGGAAATAAAACAAGGAAGACCTTTACCGCCAAATACTTAAAAAAATAATAATAATAGAGGTACCTATAATAGTGGATTCCAGCAGGGATGAATTAATATTGTGCGAGGATGATGTACACACTGACGAGGGTGTATAATCAGATGAGGAGAATGACGTCTTCAAACTGTAGAAAGTATTCACAATACTGTTACTGTAGCTGCCTTATTCCCATTTGTATCTTGTTTTGTCGAGGCCCAAACAAACCAGTCACTTCAGCCACAAGGGCCAGTCCGTGTTGCTAAAGTGATTGATTGGTTTGTTAAAATGTGCATGTCCTGTTTAATATATACAACAGAAGGGTGAGTGGAAGGGCCCAAGGACAATTCCATCTTGCACCTCTTTTCTCTGCATTATGAACTATTTGAGGCATTGCTGACTGACATTTCTATAGTTTATTAAACTGCCATCCTGTCTGCCGCTGGTGTGTGGCAATATTTCACAAAGGTTGATGAATGCCAAAAATGTTCAGAATTTGTTTGGCCACAGATAGCATATCCTGTAAGTCCTTTTTATTTATTTATTTATTTAAATTCGGAACCTTTGTAATATGTTACTATTTGTGCAAATGCACCTTGCAAAATATTTTTTGTAAATTCCTTCCTCCCTCCCTCATAAAGTTGCTTCATGAATCCAAAACTTTTTCCTAATGTGCCATGTTGAATGTTGAACTTTGACAGCAGCTGAAATCTTAGACATTAAGTTGTTGAATGTCAAAAATGTCCAGAAATGTTTATGATTACAGATAGCATCTCCTGCACGCCCCATTCAATTTTAAAAATATTCTGAACCACCAAGTTAATTTTGTGGGTAAAACATAAATTTACTTTGGAATCAAAAAATGAAATTAAATTTCCTACGAATCAACCCTTCCATTCCCTTCCTTTAACTACATACATACTCCATCTCCCTCAGACCTCTTGATTAATGAAAAGATTTGTTTCCTGATGTTGCATGTTAGAAGTTGAACTGCCATGTGTTTGTTGTGCCAACTGCTGTGACTTAGCATAGTTAGCCAGCTAGCTCGATGCAACCTTTTGGCTTAAACCGGATGAAAACAATATTGTGAGGTGGTAAAAATTGACTGGAAACTAGCAAAAAATAATGTTAATGAGGTTAATTATCTAGGAACAAAAAAAAGGCTCAAATTATGTGATTTTAGCTTTTTTGTAAATTGTGGGAAACAAAACAAAACCAGTCACAGTATTTTTGCAAAAGAAAAACTGAATGACTAACTCAAACTAAAACCAGCAAAAATGGTCTGGCGCACATCTCTAGTAAATATGCAATGTCTTAAGTGCTCCATGTTTACAATCATCAAGAAAAACAATAACTACGCATAAACAAATGCGGCCCTGGCATGTGTCACCCACATCAATGCACTGGATGGCCAAACTTTCCACCATCAAATCTGTTACACAGTGCACTGCTGTAAAAGCAACACCCAAGGCAGCATTGGCCATGTTGACACCTGCAAATGACCAAAATAAACAACACAAGGAATTAAAAAAAAAATAAATTAAAAAAAACAGTTCAAGATATCATTATTAAATGCCTGGAATAACAACCATTTGGTATGAACAAATGAGTCCTTGGCATGTCACCCACATTCATGCACTGGGTTGCCAACTGGCCATTATCAGCTCCGTGGAACAGTGCATAGCTGTAGAAGCAACACCCCAAGGCACCATGGGCCATGCCGACACATGCAAATGACCAAAATATACACCAGAGAATTTCTAGAACAATTTTAACACACTTTAAAATTGCGTTGTCAAGATCCAGGCATAACAATTACTACAATTAAACAAATGCGCTAATGGCTTGTCACCCACTTCCATGCACTGGGTCGTGAACTGTATGCTACCAGCTGCGTAGCACAGTTCACAGCTGTAAAAGAAACACCTCTAGACAGCATGGGCCATGCCAAAACCTGCAAATGACCAAAATAATGAGGACATTTTTAAATTTTTTGCAGCATAATGATTTAAAACAATGAAAAAAGCACTTGGAGACATAGAGGTGTTCTGGTGGCTCTGTAGGTTAGTGTGCATATGCATTATGTTTAAATTTCTGTGGTCGGACTTCTGGTTCCAGGTTCAAGTTGGGCAGAGATAGCCAGAGCTCCATCCTCCCCACCCTGAGACACAGATTTGCAAGCCTCCATATTGCCTCCAGCTTACTCTCCTGCTTACTGCAAGTGGGATGGACCATTTTGTCACCCCGGCAATTCCGCCAAATCATTAGATGGCCAGTGCAGCAGAGCGTCAGATGAAACACCACTCAGCCGGAAACATGGTGCCGGACTCGGGGGTGGATCCTGCTTCCACAACCTCTAAGAAAGCAGCAGCAGAAATCCCCGGTTAAGTCAGCCACCCAGATATTGTCCCCTGACACACCTGTTACATTTATTTTAGAAAGATGGTGGAGGCAATTAAGTCCACCATAACTCCGCTCCTAACTCATGTTGTTAGTGATATAACCAGCCAGATACAGCATCTCTCACAGAGAATCATACAGGCTGAGAATCAGCTTGGTGAAGCCATACATAATGTGGAAGGGATGAAACAATCTGTAAAAGATCTTACTTTACTGCTTTACTATCAAATTTGGAATAAGTTAGACAACTTAGAGAACCGTTCCCGCAGGAACAATATACGGCTAGTAGGTTTACCTTAATTAGTAAAAAATTCATCACTTGCTCACTTTGTGCATAATACACTGACTTGTCTTCTGGGAATTGAGCAAGAATGACTTGTGACTTGAGGAATGAGTTCATCATGTTGGACAGGCTCCTGACCCAAATAAACCTCTCCCATGGGTGACTCTTTCATTGCCTAAATTATCTTCACAAAACAGCACTTTGGGCAGCATCGCACAGAGTGAGGGATCACCAATGGCAGGGCCATAAACTCTTAATTTCCAGGACTACTCTATGGAGCTGACCAGGGCCCAAAAGGCTTTTTCTCCTATATGCTCACAACTAGTTAAATAGGGCCGGAAGTTTGGATTGCTATACCCCGCTTGTTTACCGCTTTATGTTGGGTCTTCTCATAATGATTTCCATATTTAAGGGAACTCACTCAATCTGGCTCGACTGATATCAGTGACCCACCTTCAGTAGCAGGTTGTTATGATTATACGTGTATTTCCTTAAAGAAAGAACATACATCTCCCTATTATATTCTGTGGTCAATGCTGTATAATGTATCAGCAATTTCTAATTACTGGAATGGTTTATTTTTCTTTTTCATTTCTACTTCATATGAATGACTCCACCTTATAATTTTCCAATTATTATAGTCATGATGAAGAGATCTGCACCTGTTAAAATCTCAAGCTGTTGTTAGTGTTATTGTCATCTACATACCTAATCTGGTTATTTATCTTTTCCTTTTGTACAGCAATAATTAATAGGCACAGGAGGCATTATCTAAACTTGTTTACATTTTTGATTGGGGTGCAAGGTTGGAGTTTGCCTCCATTTACCATTATATATAATATTTGTGTGATTTATTCATGTTTTACATAGGTATGTTGGTAGGAAGCATATGGTCACTTGTATACTTTCACATGTTATCACACTTCACGTGGCATTGTGTGCCCGCCGATACTCTGATGTATTGTCAGTGTCTCCTCATCCCTGTCCTTCTCTCCCTGTTTCTCCTCCCCCTTTATCCTTCTAGGCCATGCTCTCATATTTATATATTATTATCTAAAGCAAGAGGTGTTGGTATCCTGATAAAACGTCACATTCCCATTGAGATTATTAAGACATTTGATGATCCAGAAGGTTGCTTTGTTGTTATTGTTAAGATTGGGGGCCGACCACAGCTTTTATGTAATGTGTACGAGTAAGGTTTAAGATGTAAATGTGGTCTAGTTTACATCAGGAAAACAAGTAAAAGTATAAAGACCCGACTTGCAGAGCATGTATATAATAAAAAGGTTTTGGAGACACACTGTGTCAGCACATTCTTTAAAATAAACATCATTCTGATGTAAGTGGTTTAAAAGCCTTTTGGGGAATTTAAATGATCCTCCCATCCTGGCGAAATAACAATTTGAATTTCTTGATATAAACATGCCTAGACTGATTTATTGGCAAAACAATAATGCTGTGGTTAGATAGCACACAGAAACATTGTTTCAATTCAATAATTATTTCGCCTGGCTTTTACTAACACTGATAGGAGAATACACATCTCCCATTGGAGAAAATATATCTCCCTTGATCCAAGTATTATTATATATTGTTTGTTTGTTTGTGTGTTGATCTTCCACTGCTCACTTCTTTTTAAGAATACATAATAAAAGTAAATTTTTAGTAGGTTTAATTGACCATAAAATCTCTATACCTATTGTGTGCTCCCACAAAGAGTCCCTTTGTTTTCTTTTTCTTCTGGTTTATAAATTGTCTGGTGTAATATGGCTATATACTAGAGACAGTACATATTATAGAGAATTGGTATGGTTTTTATCATCTAAGAATTCTTTTTGTACAAATTTGGATATATCTTTCGGCATAGACCTGAACATTTTGTTAATTTATTTTCCAATGATGGGTAGTGCCTAAGGTTTTTTCCTTCAAAATTGTTTATACAGAGATGTGGGATAACCACGGTCTGCTTTCCCAATTTGAATTTTAAGCAGTGCTTTTAAGTTTTCCTACAAATATTCTTTTGAGTTACTTTACCCATTAGGAAGCTAGAGAGCAGCAGCATGTTTCATCATCGCTCTAAATGAACAGAAGAAATAAAACAAGCATTTAAAATCAACTTTAGTGAAGAAAATATAGAGATGACCGATGACAACCTGGAGACGGCAATGGAGAGACTTGAAGAGTGGCTTATGAATGAAAACCGCTTATGGTAGGAGATAGCCACATTGGAGAAATATACAGCTGAACAAATCATCCCAAAAGGCTTAAGAATAAAAAGCTACCGTATTTCCAAGATGGAACAGAGGAATTTATAGAAGAATGGCAGAGTATTGTTAATGCATGCTCTTTTTCCTTGATGGAACTGATCCTTAAAGAGAGGAGATGCAAATTAAAAGAGCTAAATGAAAGAATAGAGGTCCTGAAACATTGACATGACCCTTCAATACATTACCTCTATTTAAGAAAGTAGAAGCAGCTATTACATTTTGAATAACAAAAAACACCAAGGATCTGATATAAAAAACACAATAAATTAGAGGGATTTTAATTTTTATGAATTGGAATAGAGAAGAATTAAAAATTGACCATTATAAAGGAGAGAAGAGAGGAAGATTATAATAAAGAATATAAACTCACACTATATGGTGAGGACATAGTTGGAAGTTTGGAAGAAGAAATCTCTGATAGAAAAAAGAAAAAAAACCATTGTCTCAAAGGGAACATAGCTGCAAGACTGAACAACACCATGTACCACAGGAACAAGGATTGTGATCTTTCCCCCATGCAGAATTGGAGAAGAAGTAAACAACCATAACCATGGAAAAACAATTATAAAAAATATCCCAGAACATACAAATGGCAGGGAGGTTACCTTATGAATAAATGAGAGAGATTTTGTTCAGTCTTAAGAAGATACTCTGTAGTCCACACAGAGAAATGGAGGAAGGTAATTTTAGGAAGATCGACTAGTAGTCATGCATAAAACTTTATTTTCCAGAAAAGATCCTTATGAGATGACATCAAAGCGAGAACATCGGCACTTCACCCCAGTTTCAGAGGAAAGGCCCAGATGAGAATACACACCAGAAATTATGAGAAATATTATGAGAAGACAATAAGACATCAGAATCAATATCTCTCACCATTTTTAGAAGAAAGTTACAGAAGAGAAATGAGAATACAGTACACACTGGATTTTGGAAAAAATCTACCTGCAGGAAAGAAAATTGAGACTTTAGTCAAGGGGGGACATAAGAAGAGAGCCCACATTGTTCAAAATATAAGAATTTGGAGGGGAAAATATACAATTTGAGCAAAAGGAACCTAACGATTATTGAACAAAATGTACTTCATAAGTGTTTAAAGTTTGCCCCCACGGCTATGGCTGATAATTTTGAAAAAATGTTTAGACACACATAAATTCACAAGGAAGATAACTTTGAAGAAATTTTTCAGGTTAAAACAAAAGGAATATGGCACGAATAGCACAGAAGTACCTTCTACTTCCATTGTTACAAAAAGGATAAAGAAAAAGTAAGTTCTATCTAACACATGTGAAGGGTAATTACATATATGCTTTTAACAAACTGGTTTTAAATGATTTGAATAAGATGAAGAAGAAAAAGATGATACTCTACAATTTATCCAAAAAGGATAGGGAAGAACTAAAAAGCCTCAGTGAAGATAAAGATATTGTTATAAGCCCTGTGATAAAGGTGGGGGTATAGCCATCCTTAATAAGCAAGATTATAAAAAAGAAGTAAACCAGCAACTGGCAGACCAAGTCACCTACCAGAAACTAAAAACAGATCCTACCTCATGAATAAATAACAGTTTTATGAAATTTTTAAACACACATTTGGCCATGGGCGGAATCTTAGAAGATGAATTTGAGTATATGTTTATTGTTATTATGGTTCCATCCATTTATGTACTCCCAAAGGTAAACAAGGATCCACTAAATCCACCTGGAAGACCGATCCACGCTGGCACGAACAGTCTGACATTCAACCTATCAGCTGTAGTTGAATCTCTATTACAACCAATCGATAAAAGCAATCCTTCATATTTGAAAGACACTGGAGACATTCTAAGGCTGTTGGAGACATTTACCTGGGATGGACAGATGATCTTAGGTATTGGAGATCTAATATCCTTGAGATGAGAAGGGTATAGAAGCGATGACTTAGTTCTAAGAAAAAACTGATTATCCAGAAGCCAGAAAAACCTTTATTGTGGAAGCCATTCATTTTATCCTGAATAATAACTACTTTTACTTTGAAGGGGACTACTTCCTTCAAAAAACCATCACTGCAATGGGGAGTAAATTTGCACCAAGCTACACTAACCTTTTTATGGCACATTGAAAGCGCACAACATCCATAGTGGCATAGCTTTGGGTAGCTACCTCCTAAAATTGTATCATTATATAGATGATGTTTTTATGATTTGGAGAGAAAAAAGAAAGTTTGGACCTATTTTTTAAAAGGTTGAATCAGAATGACTATAACATAGTGTTCTGCTTTGAGAGCAGTGAAGAAAAAGTTAATTTGTTTGCAATGTCAATTTATGTAAAAGAAAATTCCATACAAACAATGACCTATAACAAACCTACTGATGTCAATACATAAATCCCCAATAATAGTGAACATCATCATAACTGGATAAAAGGGATCCCAAAAAGTCAACTTCTAAGGGTTAGAAGGAATTGTACTGAATATCCAATATGTGAAGAACAGATGACTTTGAAGAAAAATGACTTGGTTGGTAAGGGCTAAGATACCACCCAACTCACCACCATGATGGAAGAAACTTTGATGAAGGATAGAGGGAGCCTTTTGAAAGAACACAACCGAGACCACCATAAGGAAGAGGACAACATAGGAAATGAGTGGGTTTTTATTACAAAGTACAACTGCCCACACAAACAGCTTGAACACATTGTCTCAAATTGGCATTTCTATGCAAGGACCCAATTCTAAAGAGATTATCCCCACCCAAACCAAGGTTCATTTATCGAAAAGCAAAGAACTTGAAAGACCATCTTGTAAAGAGTGCACTCCCACAATCTACAAAAAACTCTATCCTTACAGAATAGTTTTAACAGGTGTGGAGTCTGTCTTGTAGACAGATGACAAACACTCCATCCAAATACACAGAAATAAAAATGAAAGATACCATTTTTTAAATTAAAGACTTCATCACCTGTCACACGACCATTGTGATATATCTGAGTGTGACTATGGACTACATTACATAGGAAGAATGACGAGATCTTTAAAAAACTACATTGCGGAACATTTGAGGAATGTGAGAAAAGGTCTACAAACACACTAGTAATCGGAACATTTTAGGGTGTCATATAATTGTTCTAAAGCACACATTAAGAGTTTCATAGGAGTAAAGCATGTTACGTTCAATTGGAGAAAGAGGAATGTAGAAAAGATTGGCAATGGAGAAAACTAAACTTATTTTTAAATTAAATACATTAGCATCGGCCGGTCTTAACAAAGACTTTGAACGTAAATGATTTTCATTTTTATGACTACTGACATTTTTGTCTTTACAACATTATCATCATATATATTCCCTGTTTTAAATAGAGTATAAATTTATGTATTTTTATAAATATTTTTTCCATAGATGCTTAAGGTGACACTAATTAATAATTTTCTACCATTTGTTTTTCATATATAGGGGAAACATTCTTCCAGATTTTAATCTAATTAAATATGGGAACTTAAAATCACTGGGAACTGATCTGTGGCACAAGTTTCACGGACCTGGGACACTCAATGATGTCACTTCCAGTCCGTGGACCCACGCCACTTCTGGCTCTTGAGGAGTCAGCGTGGATGCTTAAGCCCTCCTACTATTGCTTAGTCCCTACTTTACTATTGTGTAACTGGCAGAGGTCACATGGATGGACATCCCCCCCAATATTGAAAAGTTGTGAGATGCAAATTCTGAACAATTAGGTGTGCCCACTGCAACTTACAGTTTCCGGATAACCAGAAATGACAAGATCGGCACTACTATTTAAGGTTAGAGCAGTACACGGCCTCCATGCCTTGATAAAGGGACAGGGAGTCTTGAAATGCGTTGGCAGGATAGGAGGTGCCAGACCAGGGTACTATACCAATTACATACTCCGCATGTTTAAGAAACATAAAAGCATAGAATTTGACAGCAGATAAGAACCACTTGGCCCATCTAGTCTGCCCCATTTTTAAACATATTGTTACCTCAACCCTTATTGATCCTTACTACTTCTGAAGGATATCCTTCTGTCTATCCCATGCATGTTTAAATTGCTCTACTGTCTTAGCCTCTACCACCACTGATGGGAGGCTATTCCACTTGTCAATTACCCTTTCCGTGAAGTAATTTTTCCTCAAATTTCCCCTGAACCTACCAACCTCCAATTTCAGTACATGTCCTCTTGTTCTAATACTTCTCTTTCCTTGAAGAATGTCTCCTTCCTTTATCTTGTTAAAACCCTTTATATATTTGAACATTTCTATCATGTCCCCCCCTTTCCCTTCTCTGCTCTGAACTATACATATTAAGATCTTTTAGTCTTTCCTGGTATGTTTTGTGCTGTAGACATTGCACCATTTTAGTTGCCCTTCTTTGTACAGTCTCTAATGTATTAATATCCTTCTGGAGATATGGCCTCCAGAACTGTACATAGAATTTGAGATGAGCAATGATACCAATAATGATACCAATGACCTATACCAAGATGATACCAATGACCTATACAGTGGTATTATCACTTCTTTCTGCTACTGATTCCTCTCCCTATGCAACCAATCATCTGACTTGGCTTCCTCATTGCTTTGTTACAATGTTTGCTTGCCTTTAAGTCACCTAAAATAGTGACTTCTAGATCCTTTTCCTCTTTAGTAGATTCCAGTATAGTGCCTTTAATACAATATTTAGCCTTTGGATTTATGAGACCCAAGTGCATGATCTTGCATTTTTTGGCATTAAACTGTAGTTGCCACATTCTTGACCACTCTTCTATTCTATCTAGATCTTCAATAATTTGTTTTACCCCTCCTGGTGTGTCTACCCTGTTGCATACCTTTTGTGTCATCTGCAAAAAGGCATAAGTTTCCCTTCAATACCATTTGCAGTGTCACAAATAAAGATATTAAAAAGCACTGGTCCAAGTACAGATCCCTGAGGTACTCCACTGGTAACATTTCCCTCTTGAGACTGCACTCCATTTACTACAACTGTTTCCTTTCCTGCAGCGATGATCTTATCCATTCAACTATCTTTGTATCCAATCCCATGCTTTCCAGTTTATTTACCAGTCTGCAAGGTGGAACAGTGTCAACAGCCTTACTAAAGTCTAGATAAGTTTCATCTATGCCCCCCCTTTATCTATTTCCTTAGTCAACCAGTTAAAAAAGTCAATAAGATTTGTTTGACATGATCTCCCCCCAAGTAAATCCATGCCATTTGGGATGCTGCAAATTGCTGGATTTGAGATAATCTACAACTCTTTCTTTTAAGAGTTTTTCCATCAATTTCCCTACTACTGATGTAAGGCTCACTGGTTGGTAGCTGCTTGCCTCTTCCTTGCTTCCACTTTTGTGCAGTGGGGACAACATTTGCTCTCTTCCAGTCCTCTGGAATCACTACAGTAGCTAGTGACTAGTTGAATAATTCTGTTAATGGTTTTACCAGCACCCATTTAAGCTCTTTTAGTATCCTTGGATGTATCCCATCTGGCCCCATTGATTTATCCACTTTCAGTTTTGAGAGTTCTGTTAGGATCTTCTTTTATCTGGTAAAGCAGCCATCTGGCAATTTTCATTCATTTATCTATTTATTCATTCAACCATTTAAAGTCAATTGTATGCATGTTATCCCTAACTTTGAGCCACAGTACTTTTAATTCATGTGTTTTACTATCTTATTATGTATTCCATTTTTGCATATCTTACCATGACCTTTGAATCAGTTTTCTGGTGTAATATGGCTATATACTAGAGAAAGTAGATATTATACAGAATTAGTATGGTTTTCATTGTCTGAGAAATCTTTTTGTATGAATTTGGATATATCTTTCAGCATAGACCTGAATGTTTTGTTAATTTATTTTCCATTGATGGGTAGCACCTAAGGTTAAAAATGTTCTTTCAAAATTGTTTATATAGAGGTGTAGGTTCACCTTATTAACCAGGGGCTGGTCTCCCAATTTGAATTTTAAACAGCGCTTTTACGTTTTCCTACACATACTGTATGTTCTTTGAGTTACACTACCATTATCTAACTTGGGCAGTTCTTTAGAGTGTTGTCTTCCCGAAATGTTTTATCTAATGCAGATGTTGCCTATCAGTTTAACTAGTCGTGATTTTATATGTCTGTGTAAATTAATGACAAAATGTATCTGGAAGGCGAAAAAAACGCTTATAGCTTTAGATAAGCTTATGGATCCGAGGGTGATGAGAGGTGCGGTGGTTCCCGTTTATGCATCTTCTTCTCTTTCTATGCTGTTTAGATGTGCTTCTGATTGGATGTATGATAGATATGCTTTCACAGATCCCATATTAGATGCAGCTCTTTTTTTTCCATTTTCCCTAAGTGGACACCAACATTCTAAAGCCTCCAATATTCCTTCCTATATCCTTCACAACCCTATATTCCATGATATTTATTATGCATTGCTTGCTCTTAATAAAGAAATCCACAAACCTCCCTACATATTCCATTGTGGGGGAACCAGGCCTTCTCCCCCTTCTCTCTCTAATATAAATCTTCAACCTGGAAAGATAAAAAAGGGCTGTCAAACTTGTCTAAGGTGTTTGACCCAGGTGGCACAATTCTCCAGTTTTCTGATCTTAGGGATACATTTTTTCTCCCAAATTAATTTTTTTTCATGTACCTGCAGCAAGAGGCTATATTTCCTGTCTCTCCTCCAAGATCCACCTCCCCAAGAGGTTGATGTTAAGCCTAACCCTCTACAATCTGTTCTAGATTTTCGTGAATGTAGACAATATTGAATTAGATCTATCAAATTAGATATGTTTAGTCTATTTCAACTAATACACTTGCAAAAAAATTGGGATAAACTTTTACAATAGCAAAAAGATATTCCAATAATAACAGATTCAACATAGCTAAATCAGCATTATGACTCTACAATGAGGGCCCTCAATCCCACATAACTGCCTGCAGGAAGTTAATTTGCATACAATATAAAGAGCATATATCTCCCCAGCCCAATATGCTCGCTATAATCCATCACAGTACGGAGAATGCCCCAAGTGTTGATTTGCATCAGCCTCATTCTACCACTGTTTCTAGGACTATGGACGCATCAGCCAATTCTGGAACAAAGTGATATAATTTATTAATAATTTGATGTTGTTCAGAGTCACCCCCAATCCTCTGGCATATTTATGGGCCAACTTTTAGACTGGAATCTGGATCCCTCACATAAATCAATCATCCCCTTGCTAACTGTGGTGGTCATGGTAGCTAAGAAAATAATTCTTACACATTTTATCTCTAAGTCAAACCCCATACTCACAGAGGTTCATAGGAAATTTCTGCAAATATTAAATTTTTATAGGAAATATGCAGAAACAAATATAGAAATAGGTGTAATCCATTTCCTTATAAAATAGGGACTTTATATCAAATCTCAGGATCAACATACCCAACCCCAGATTTTTAAAATATTTGTACAAACTGGTTTCTTCATAGGCAATTATTTGCACAGTCTTAACTTAATTCTTATTTTTCAATGTACGCTATTTTGCATTTATTGTATATTTTCTCTGAGATTTATGTGAACATGGTTTCCCCCCCCATTCTTATCCTCGTGTTTTCCTTCTTTTCCATTTACTTGTCTCCCCTTTCCTCTTTCTATAAATATTGTTACAATTGTATTCCAGATTGTTTTAGATCTGTCAATCACTAAAAAGACAAAGGTAAAATGTTGACAGCATCAATGACTCTCTTTTATGATTTGTCTTCAGTGTAAACTTTTTGGATGATAGCAGAATATATGTATTTGTATTGTATTAGGTTATTGTCATTACCTTTTGGATTGCATACAATCTAGGCATGAGCAGGTTCAGATCTCAGATCCAAACCCGCCCGAACTATGGGGATCCGAGGCAGATCTGAGTCGGCTGAAATTTTTCTGCCTGACTCTGATCTGAAAATGAGGCAAAAAGTCATCATATTACTGTCAGATTCTCGTGAGTTTTGGATTCTATAAATGTCCCGTGATCACCGCCATTTTTTCATTCCGGCTGTGGAGAGTGAAGAGGGAGGGAGCTGGGATCTGTTCTGTTGCATGCTTATGCTGTGCATAGGAGCTGGCTACTGTTGTCCATATAGGGACTGGCTGTTGTCCTGTCCATAAGGGCTGGCTGGCTGTTGTCCTGTCCATAAGGGCTGGCTGGCTGTTGTCTATGGAGGGACTGGCTGGCTGTTGTCCTGTCCATAGGGGCTGGCTGTTGTCCTGTCCATAGGGGCTGGCTGGCTGTAGTGCTGTGTTGTCCAAGGGGTGCTCTGTACTTCAGGGGTGCTCTTCACCCACCCCCAGTGTGAAAAATAAAAAATTTTTTGTGTGTGTGCATGTTAGCCACACTTGTCATCAGTGCAGGGGTACTGTGCTGTGCTGCTGTCAAGGGGCTGCTGCCTCTTTCAGGAGATTATCCCCAGTGTTAAAAAACAAACAATTTTGTGTTGTGTGTGTGTAAGCCACAACTGAGCTGCACTATAATTGCTTTGTGACACTGCTGTAAGACCACAGTGAGTATGGAGGACAGTCACATGACAACAGAGCAGGATCTACATACCAGTCTTGTAGCTGCCGGCAGCAATCATGGTTACAATGCAAGGCCATCAATGTCATCTATGAAGGCCGATGCAACAGGGCTTAAGTCAGGTCATGTAAAAAAAATCAACTTTTACCCTGATAAAGAAAAAAAAAGCTAAGTTAGCTTTAGAGAAACAAAAAATTGGCAGTATGCCATTCACTACTTGAAGTGGCAAGGAAAGGATAAGGCATTGGCCTGTATTTATGACTGATGGCCCTAATGATAATTTATGCCCCTCTGCTTGTAAGAGAGGTACAATTTTTTTTTTGTAATTGTTAAGATGAGTAAGACAGTGGAACCAACTGTGTGCTCGGAAAAATCACAAATCCCAGAGTAGAGTCCAAGCGTGTCCACAGTTGCCATGTGTGAGCCTGGTCTTTCTAATACTGTACTTAAAGAGGATCCTCATTCCACCAATTGTGTGCCTTCTGATGTAGAAATCGAGGATACTTCTGTGGAATTGAACAAAGAGGATATTTATCTAGTTGGCAATAACCCCAAGGATGATGAGGATGTTGATGGCGAGGATGTTTGCGTAATAACTGTAAATCAGGCAACAGTTGTTTCCCATGGTGGGAAAAATCCCATTGTTGCCAAAAAAATCCACTTCCGTTGTGTGGAATTATTTCTACCAAAATCCAGAAAGCCTTTGCCAAGCCATTTGTAATCATTGCCAAGTAACAGTGAGTAGAGGTAAGGACCTTAACCATCTTGGAACCTCCTCCCTGTTATGTCACATGCAGCGCATTCATCAAATTGGAAAGGGTATTTCAAATTTTAAAACATTGGGGACAAAACAATGCTGGACAAGGATATAGTTTATAAACATTGCTGCAATACCAATCATAATACTTAAATAAGCAGCAGGGCGCCAGCTACCAAGTGTTAGGTGCCCTTGTTAGGAGTAAGGAGTAGATGATCATATGAAAAAGGGAAGGAGAAGCACATGGGGGGCCCTGCTCATGAGAGCTTACATTTAAAACATGTACTGTATGTATGCAATGTCTTAGTGGTCCATGTTCCCAATCATCAGGAATAACAATTACTATGCATAAATAAATGATGCCATGTCATGGGTATCCATATCCGTATACTGGGTCACCAAACTTTCCGTCATTAGCTCCATAGCACAATTCACAGCTGTAAAAGCAACACCACAAGGCGGCATTGGGCATGTCGACACCTGCAAATTACCAAAATAAACACCAAATAATATCTAAAAGAAATAACAAAAAGAATCAGGACTGCATTATCAAAAGCAAGGAATAACAACAATTACGTATGAACAAATGTGGTCTTGACATGTGTCACCCACATTCATGCACTTGGTCACCAAATTGCCCACTTTTATCTTCCTGGCACAGTGCATAGCTGTAAAAGCAACACCCCAAGGAACCATGGGTCATGTCTACAGCTGCAAATGACTAAACTAGGAGTGTGCACAGGTCACTTTTCCTTTTTTTTGTTTTGGATCTGGATCTTTCTTAGTGTTTTAGATCTGGATTGGTTTTGCCAAAACTACCCTTCTGGGTTTTGGATCTGTATTTTTTCGGAAAAAAGCATAAAAACAGCTAAAATCACAAAATTTGGATTTATATTTGTTCCTACGCTTATAACCTCAATAACATTAATTTCTACTCATTTCCAGTCTATTCTGAACACCTCACAATATTGTTTTTGGGCGAAAAAGGTTGCACCGAGGTAGCTGGAAACAAGTGGGCGGCACAAACACGTGGCCCATCTAGGAGTGACACTGCAGTGGCAGACAGGATGGTAGTTTGAAAAACTAGTACATAATGCAAAGAAAAAAGAGGTGCAAGAAATGGATACCAATATCCTCATTCTGTTGTACTTCAACAGTGATATCTTCAATTTGAATATCAGCAACTGGACTGTGGGTACTCCTTCCAGCACTTGCAGACGGTGGAAGGAGCCACCTCTTCCTGTCCAGTGTTGGGAAGGTCAGGCATCGCAACCACAGCCTCACTTGGACTCTCCTTGGGGATTTGTGATATCTTCTTAGAAGAACGCACAGTTTTTTGCTGTGCTTTTGCCAGCTTAACTCTTTTCATTTTTCTGGGAGGAGGAGGGCTTCCATCGTCATGTGAAGCTGAACCACTAATCATGAACATAAGGAAGGACCTCAGACGTTCCTTGCCACTCCGTGTCATAAATGGCATATTGTCAAGATTACATTTCTCCTTAGATGATTTAAATTTATTTTTTAAGGTCATTTTTACTGAACTTTGGACTTTTGGATTTTACATGCCCTCTATTATGACATTGGGTATCGGCCTTGGCAGACAACTTTGATGGCATTTCATCATCATGTCATGACTAGTGGTAGCAGCTTCAGCACTAGGAGGAAGTGGTTCTTGATCTTTCCCTATTTTATCCTCCAAATTTTTGGCCTCCATTTATGTGATATTGAAACGTGTGGCTAATGCGCTCACACAAATACAGAAAAAAACAATTGATTTATTTGGGCACTTGGGGTTACACCGCCCTTCAACAGACCAGCTGGCCCTTGACTTATGACACAGGCACACGCTTGGCACTGCTTCTTTGTTGATGCAAGTGCGGCTAACGCACACATAAAGACAGAAAAATAAACACTTATTAAATGTTTTCATTTTTTTGGGGCGCTTTGGGGGTTACATCACCCATCAACAGACCAGCCAGCCCTTGACTTATGACACAGGTGCAGACCAGCCAGCCCTTGACTTATGACACAGGTGCATGCTTGGTGCTGCTACAGATGTGCCCAGGTAGTTTGTTGCTCATAGCTAGCCATTCAGGCCACCTGTGTCGTGCCATGGAATATTACGTGATGGCTACACTGTGGCGTACCATGGTGTTCTACAATGAAAGATAAGCCATGGCATGTAATACACTGCTTAACCTCTTGGTGGCGAGGTGCTCCACTGATAAAATTTTACTGCGGTCGGATGTTGAGAGAAATGCTTTCAGTTCAGTCGAGTTCTTTAAAATAACTGCGCTTAAGTTTCTCTGTCATTATCTAATGCTTAGTGTGCATCTTCTGGTCAATGTTGGCTACTAAACGACTGCTTTATTGGAACTCAGTACAGTAATATGCTATCTACTGTAGGGTCACTTTTGGGGACAGGTACTTTGCAGCACAGTAAAAGGGATGAGTCCACATACATCAATCCTCCATGCGCTACAAGTTGCTCCACACATAGTGAAGGAGTGGTGTGTGACTCGGTAGCGCTGAGCATCTTTTATGCATCTTTTTACCATAAAATGCATCTTTTTACCATAAAATGCGTCTTATTAGCACAAGCAGCTTCTGCTAATTAAAGTGAAATGCAGCATGCCTATGTTCTGTGAGCCAGTATGGGTGTATCTGCAAGCAAATCACTGCGTTAAAGTGTTACAGTCACTATTAGTGTAACGTAATGTTTCACATGCAGATACACCAAAACTGGATCACAGAATATAGGCATGCTGCTTATGCTGTCAATTCGATTTGCTGTATGATTCAGATGCATTTGAAGGAAAAAATTTGCATAAAATACGCTCGTGCTACCGAGTCACGCCATGCCATAACAGAATTCACACATAACTCCAAGTGAATTATCTTTAATCTAGTAAGGAAGATTCAAAAGAAGAAGAAAAAAAAAACTAACCTTACATGATTTGAACCCCGGACCCCAAGGTGCAAGGTACAGACCTTACCCACTAGCCCACACACTCTAGTCATGTTGAGAGCTGTTGTGTATGTGATGTGAAGTGTGCAAAATAAAGTAGGCAATGTGTACAATATCAATAGCAGGCTCACCTGTGAATAGAAGCATTGACTAGAAGTGAATGATGATGGGGGGGTGGTGGTGAGCCATACAATGAGCTCAATGGAGTTGAATAGTAATTGTGTGATGGTGGTGAAGAAACTTGGGTGCAAAGTAGTGTATTTTAATATATATATATATATATAAAAAAATGAGGGGCACTCACCAGTATTGCACAAGTTAATCTGTGCATCTCCCACTAGGGCCCTAAATACCCCCATCAATCAGCTAAATGGCGCCCGAGCAAGTCTCACACACCAGACACAAATGAATCTAACAAGCGGCACTTACCACATGCGATCCACGAGTGTAGGGCGGCATAATCACACCAGCACTTCCTGTGTGTGAGCAGCACGCAGAGGACAATGTGGGTGGAGTGACGTAGCTTCCACCACATGAAGCGCACACGTCACTTCCGCCGGTGCATCACACATTCCATTAGTCTGCAGCACCCAGCTACCAGCACAGTTTAACTTGGGATCCATAAGGATTTGTTGGATATTGCTGTGGAGGCTGCATTGATGTATCTCTTGAATATGGTCCGGATGGGACCGAAACGTTGAGGAGAATTATTCACTTATGGATTATGTGAGGAGTAAAGTTTGATTTTTTTCTATATGTGCAATACTGGTGAGTGCCCCTCATTTTTTTCTATGTTTTTGGACTCATGTGGATGCCATGGGTGACACCCCAGGACATTTTAAGTGATTGCTGATGTGAGTGCGGCCGTGCTTTACAATATATATATATTTCAGTATTACTGAGCTCCTCTGTGCTTTTTTTGCATCTACAATGCATGCTGTCATTAAGCATCCACGTTTATCATTGCACTACTGATTTTGCTTTTTTCCATAGTTTGCCTTGTCCAGGCTTCCGTAGTAACTTTTGTATTGGTGGAAGGTTTTCACTGCTGTGACGTCACCGGATCCCCGCACAGCGCGGCTTTCCGGGGGACTTCGTGCACCGGGTGTCTGTTTTGTATAAAGGTAAGATGCTTTTCACTTGTACCTTTGTATCCTGAAGAAAATGCTGACGCATTGAAATGTCGATCTGCTAGACCTGCGGTCTGTGTGTTTTATTTATAAGTCGCCCTGAGTGCCGCCTACAGTGACTGCATACATGTTTCTCCCATCTGCATGAGAGCTTAAACGGAGGGCACCGGACGCAATTGAACAAGTTTAGGACGGGAGTGCCGGCAACTCGATCACATATATATATATATATATATATATAATATTCATGGCATCTATAAAAAGTAATTAAGTTAATGAATGAAGACACACAGGCGTGTCATTTAAAGCTTTTTGGATCTGGTATATAAGAGGGCTGAGTTTCCCTCTGGACATATCCTTCTGAAGAAATCCCATACAGGAAGCAATGTGTTAGGGCTACCAGGACCTTATCGCAACAGAACTATACCTACTAGATTATGCTGTCCCAATATCCTACAAGAGATTGTGGATGCTGGATATGTGCTCCGATTCACACGGCTGACTCGGGACAGGTTGCAGACAAAGCACCGGCACAAGTGGACATGCTAACCAGGCAGCTCGCCGCTGCCCGGACCGACAGGCAGAGAGCTGGGAACTGTCAAGCCATCACTATAGATGCACAGTGTGGCAGACACCGCTTTGCTAGAGACCTGACGATTATGCTCACCGCAGTAACTGCACAGAAGTCCCTTTTATATGCAGATCGCATTATAGTAAACGAGAGACCTGCTAAGGTGCCACATTGGGACTATTTTTGCGGTTGGTTCTTTTTTACATCCATCACCCACTGGATGCTCCCTTTGGTGAGGGCTGCATAAAGGTAAAATATACTGTACATACAGCATCTGCTAATGTATTGAGAAAATTTTACATGGATTCTATACTAATACTAACAAGTGACCAGATCCACACTTTTATCGATCAGATAATTCAAAAGTAAATATAATAGATATTATCGCAGTGGAGATTTGTCACAAATACCTTCTCATTCAATATATAAATTTTTTTACCAATTACACACAGCCAGTGTGTGGATCCAGCAACCATTCTTATATTGAGACATTCTTTTTCAGCTGGATGCAGCTGCAAATATTTAATTGATACTTAAGTCTAAGGTTTATATTAGAGCTGTGGGGATTTGGATACATGTATTTGTTCTGTGGTTAGTTTCAATATATTAAGTTATAGCTATGCAATGTATTGATATGATTTCTATTTATTGTGATGCTTTATTCACTTTGAACTCTTATCATTAAAGTATTGATTTGTTTTAATAATACATTTATGTTTTATTAAACTGTGGGTACATTTTTCTCATTTTCTCATTGTTCCTTTTTTGGTTTGCCACCATATAAACAGCTGCGTGAAGTGACAAATTAAATTAGAGGTTTCCTTCTTAGCGCCTAAGCTACTAGATATCTTGGGTTCCACATCACATGCCTCTGCCATGGATGACAGGACATCTGTGACGACATCTGCAGAAGCCAAAGCCAGTACACTGAATGGAGTCTCTGGGCCCAGATATACCCCTCCCACAGTGCCACAATCAACCCTCCTTATGAAAGTATCAATTGTGAACACATATTGGGTCTCATTCAGACCCGGTCGCAAGCGCTGAGCGCTCGCAACTGGGTCAATGTTAAGGCCCTGCGCACATGCAGCGGCCACACTGTGCGTGCGCAAGCCCCGGAGTAAGAGAGAAATTCTCTTGCTCCGGAGCTCACTACAAAAGGTGCGGCTGTCGATGTTGATCGACAGTTCACCCCGTTTTGTAGGCGAGGGGGGTGACTACACAAGGCGTTCCTGATGTCCTGATGATGCCTGCCATTTTGTGGGCGGCCGTACTGACCTCAGCAGAGCAGAGAAGCTCCCTGTGGCTTGCGGTTGCCGACACCCAACCTTAGGGTCTTGTCACATGCCCCGACGGTCGCGAAGGTCTTGACCATCGCGACCATCAACCTGATCGGATGCTAAAGCTGTGGGTGATAACCCACAGTTTAGCTAGCTTAGCTAGCGACCAGGAGGCCACACTTAAAAATAGAAGCGGCTGCCCTCATTCAGAAGGAGCGCTCGCTTCTTACGAGCGCCTCTGAATGAGGGCCTATGTTCCTCCATGCTACCAGCCTCTGAAATAACCTCAGACTCCTTTTTTTGCATACTTCCCACCACTCAGATCTACTTTAGCCAACCTCCAGAAGTGTCTCTTGCAGTTGAAAGAAGTCTCTAAATGACTGGCTAACACTTTCCTCCTTCAAAAGCTCAGAATTCAAACACCATTGGCCCTGTCCTTTCTGAGAGGTTTCTGAGGCATTCAAAGTAACACTCAGAAAAACATGATCGGAGAATTCTGCTGGCTTCACCTCAGGAGGCAATGTTTTTGAAGACTCCTTAACAAAAAACCAGCCTCTTTAACCATACCTACTATGAAACTAGCATCATAGCCCAAAGTTGCCTTTGCACTCCCCTTCCATCTGTGGGCCTAACAATGGTGTTAAAATCACCTCCAAAGACATTCTGCTGGGATGTAAAAGAAATGGTTTTATCAACCCAAAAAGTCACTTCCTATCCCGGGTCGACTGTGGCCCGTAGATGTTAATCAGCCTAATGTTATGCCCCCTTAGGTTGATATCCAAAACCCATGCATCTACCTACCTGTAATTCTATAACTCTGTGTATAGTTATCATGTTGGTAAAAAGTGCCACCACTCCACTGTACGGCTCGGCCGCAAGAGACCAAAAAGATGGACCATGCCTCCACTGGCATTTAGCCTTGAGAAGAATGGCAAAGTCTCCCACCTTGGTCACGTGCAAAAATAATAAAATCAACATCAAATTTGTTGGAAAAGTCATAGGCCATAAAGCCAGTTTGTTCAAAAATAATGGAAACCAAATTAATAGTGGCACATCGTATGATCTGGGGATCCATAGTTCTGATTTATAGAGGTAGAACTCCATCTCACTTTTTCTTTGTCAGCCAAACAGATTTCTCCCTAGAGGGGAGAACCTCATTACATGCCAAAAAATATCTTCCAAACCACCCTCCACCTCATTTACACTGACAGAAACTTCAGAGGCCATGGCCCCAACCTACGGGTCACCAGACCCTCTAACTTCACCAACACCCATGGTCCCACCCCCTTCCACCACTCCTAACATCCCCTCCTGGGAAGGACCCGGGTATGGAGGCTTTGTGGTTGCCATACACCCTGACAGAGCCTTAAGAGGGACCTTATCAGGAACCCCATGAGAACAAACAGGACAAGAAATAAATTCCAGGGTCTCCTCAACCACACTTAAATCACCTGAGACCACTGCACCCTGCCCCTTAACAGACATTTCCCCAACCTCCACTTCCCCTTTATCTAGCACCAACACTGATGGGTCCCACTCAAGATCACTATTAGATCCCTGTCTTGTATTCTTGGCCTTTCCCAAAGCCTTGCCCCCTTACCTGTTTTTGCCTTTTAACTTTAGTCTTGATCCCCTCCACTGCCTCACCAAATGTTGATTTCCTATCAACTTTCTTTTTCCTAACAATATTATGGACAAATACAAGCTCTTTGTACTCAGTTTTCACAATCTTGCCCTCCTCATCTGAGGTGGAGAACTTAATTCTATTCATAACAACAATACTTACATTCCTTTGCTTAGTCTTCTCCTTTTTACCCAACTTGACAAAAGAAAGAGGAGCCTCCTTTTCATTCAATTCATTCTCCTTTTTCTCACGCAAGCCTTTGTCCCATTCCATTATGTTGGCCCAAAATCTCCCTTCCCTCCTCACACCCTCCACCTCACTAGCACTTCCCTTCTCACCACTTTTCTCAACTGCTGTGGCTTCTTTGAAGCCACCATTTATTTATTATTACCAGTTATTTATATAGTGCACAAATATTCCGCAGCGCTTTACGGAGAATATTTGGCAATTCACATCAGTCCCTGCCCCAACGGAGCTTACACTCTATGGGCCTGATTCAGAGCCGTTCGCTATTTGTGGTCGTTCGTTCAAAAACAAGGGGTGGCTATTCAAATGATCCGTTCGCAAATTGCAGTCTGTTCCCACCTCTAAGTCTGAACGAGCGAGCAAAACATACGCTCGTTTTTTTGATAAAAACGCCCCCTGGCCGCACGCACCATACGTCATGTCCGCTATTTATTAGATTAATCGAGTACATCGTACAGCGTATGAACTGCTTGCTATTCTTGTGGTTGGTGTTTTCAACCGCTATTTTGCGAGCAGTTCTGAGTTAAAAAAAACCAAGTGACGTGGTCAATGACGCTGCTGTATTAATTATGCACTCCCTTAAAACGCCCGTTTTGACCTTTAAGCACGCCTGCGTTCGGATCTCCACTCCCCGTTTTCAAGCACCTTCCCCTGTTACCACCCACATATGCCTCATTCTGTCACTCAAAATAGCAGGCCCTCGCTATATTGCGTACCAACGATTTTCGGCCGCACTGACTGGTTCGCGCATGCGTACTAAAAACCGTACGCATGCGCAGATGTGTGAACATCGCTCGGAACGAGCGTACTGCCGCTAGCGAGTGGCTCTGAAGGAGGGCCAATGTTCCTTATCACATGCTCACACATATACATACACACTAGGGTTAATTTGTGTTGGGAGCCAATTAACCTTCCAGTTTATTTTTGGAGTGTGGGAGGAAACCCATGCAAGCACAGGGAAAATATACAAACTCCGCACAGATAGGGCCGTGGTGGGAATCAAACCCATGACCTCAGTGCTGTGAGGCGGTAATGCGAACCATTACACCATCTGTGCTGCCCACTTGTCTGGCCACCATCCTACCCACTCAACTGCCCACTTGTCTGGCCACCACCTACCATATTTTTCTCCTGCATGGCCTCCCCCATCCCCACATTATGAGATAGATGGGCATCGACTATAGGGGTGGCCCACATTCCAACATAAATTGCATATAACCTGGTTGCAGTCCCTTGGCTCATTGCATAATGCACACTTTATTACTTGACAATTGTTAGAGAAGTGTTGAAAGTCACTGCATTTATGACAAACTTTTGGTTGACCAGGATAGAAAACCTGGATCCTATCCTAGCCGATAAACGCAACTGAGGGGAAATGTTTGGTTTTGATACCTACTTGATGTAGGCGAACAAGTACAAAATAGGCACCCCCCACACTCTCCTTGTGTAGTCTATCTAATCCAGGTTTGGAGACAGGACCAGGCAATGCCTAGAGAGACAGAACAAAATGTCAGAGATTGGCAAAGATTTGTTCCTTACCAGGAATTTTTTTTTTTAACATGATCTTGATGCAACACCATAAGTGTTTTCTACTTAAATTAGGGATCCTCCACTTTCTTCTCCTCCTACTGCACATTAAACACTTGCAACCCTCTTAATGATAAGAAACTGATGTCGTAATCTGGAGTCCTCACCGGGTGAATAAATATCATGTCCAGAAAAACAGCTTTATTAGGGGGTTCACCATCCCCTATAAACTTTAAATGGACTAAATTTTGTCTCCTAACCAAAGCTCCACTACCACCTCTAAACACCAGGACAGCAGGTGCCCTACCTGAAACCACAGTAGCATATAATGAAGGCCCAGGTCTGACTTGGACCTGCAGATCAGAAGTAGAAGGGCCCAGGCACAACAGCCATACTAGCACCCCCACAAACTCCATATTTTTCCAACCTTCACTGCCTGGCCTGGTCAGCCACAATTAAGTCCACCGCAGCTAGAGTCCTTGCAGGGACACTAATCTCTCCAAAGACAGTGTCTACTATATTTAATTGTCTCACATTTAGACTTGATTTGTCCATCCTTGGCAATCCCTACACCAGGTTTGGCTCTGCCTTTGAGACCCGAACACCTTTGTCACTTAGACCCACAGCCAGCTGTTCTAAAGCCTCTACCTCCATCACCACATCTACCATCTGTGCCTCCTGAGAGTCATCGTCACCCACCCCAGAGATGCAGCTGATACCTGCCCCTGTCAGATGCAGCAAGGACTTTTCTTCAACCACACCAACCGCACTGGCATATCTTTACCTAGCTCCATCATGGCTTCAGACAGGCTGTGAGACACTGCTTCCATCACAAAGGAGACAGCATCAGAAATCTCCATGGTAATATCCATGTTACCTCCCCCAGCACCTGCACAGGCATTAGCCAGAGAAGGAGCTGCCTCCTTCACTGGATGTTCTAGCTAGTATGCAGCACGCCCATCACCTAAACCTACATCCGGGTTCAGCGCCATCTTAGCTGCCACTGTGCCCTCCAGCTAGGGCTACCTACACCTAGCCTGCACCACCCCTGGCTTCATCACTGGCACTATCACAGGCACATCTGGCTCCAGCACCATCTTGCCTCCCTGGAACACAGCAAGCTTCCGCTCAGTGGCCATCTAGCTTGAAGTTTTCCAGCAGACACTTGGCCCATCTTCAATTACCAACACCTCAGACAGCAGCACTTCCTCAATACCTTGCAGGGGCTCCAGGATGCCTCAATTAGCTGGAACAACCATTCCCAGACCACCAAGGACCCAGGAATCACTGCAAACCAAACTATTATCATGCATCGGAATCAGCACCATTTTGGGAACCATGTCACCAGCCAGCACCGCCTCCTCCTGGTCCAACGTCTTATCATGGATACTGGTGTCCACAACAGTACTGCCCTCCAGCGCCTTCTTGCTCTGGTCTGTGGCCTGCACCACCATGATCACCAGACCCGCCATCCTTGCCTCCTGGTCACCTGCATCCTTCACCTCACTGCATGCTGGCCTCCCCATAAGGTAAGCAACATGACCTTTATACTTATGCAGACTTTTCACAAGCTCAATCATCTCATCCCACATAATAGGACTCTTCCAGGCACTACATTATTCCTCTTTTTGTAATTAGTACTAATTAATGCCTGGATCCTAGACATTTGTTTCCTTGGGCCAGCAACATCGAGGGCTATGAATTCTGCCTCTGCTCCAGACCCAGACTCTTCAGATTCAGTTAGGAGCTTCTGAGCTTCAGCACACACACTCTTCACCAGTCTTATCCACATCACCTCAGGTAGGGAAAATGATAGATGCCCTTTAAATTTCTGTACCCTGACATCATCAGCCAGTGTCCAACATTATTCCCTACCATCCAAGTTGGCATATTATCTTGTGGCGAGCTTATTGAGCCACCGAGCCTGCGAGGGGCCAACTTTTCTTTTTTTGGTGGACTGTGTTTGCCGGAAACTACACTTCTGCCCTCAGTCAACATCACTTCCAGGTACAATCTCTGAAGGGGAAATATACCTATCCCTGTAGGTAGGCTCAGCCAGCATCCCCAGCTCACTCCCTGGAGTTCCATAACTCACAGGGGTTTCCATCTGCGTTCTAGGATCCACATCCTAAAGTAGGGCTTGTTGCCTCACAAGGCCCACATCCAGCGCTCCAACAAACACTTCAGGCAGCCCAACACTATCACCAATCTGGGCCTGAGATCTGAAGACATTCCCCAAGTCTGGGCCTTTAGGAACAGATAAGACCCTGGAGTCGCCATCATCCTACTCTGCAGAGGGCTACATCATCCCTGGGGAGAGATCGCAGGAAAGACCACAGGCTGAAAAAGAACCAGTGGCCTTGGAGCTCAAAACCACACTACCTCTCCATCACTTGTGTGAAATTTTGAGTTGTCTGTGTTTGCAGAGAGAGGAGATATTTCACAGAACATCTTTTTGCTTTCCCCATAGGAAATAATGGGTTTTTGCAAAAAACGAAAGAATGCACCTTTTTTAAATGCAACGTGGGAGACAAACCATTTCACATAAGTTTTAGTGGGCCTTTGCCTTCATTTTTAAAAAAAAAGTTTTGCAACATACATATTTTTTTTAAACAGGCCAATATACATGGCTTACACTCCGCCAAATAAATTAACAAAACCTTCAGCCCATCAATCAAAACCTACTATTACATATAGACTACACTAAGCTTATGGGCAAGGTATATAGCATATGCATACTATTGTATACATAACAAATTATCACACAAATAAACTAACACACCAAACCTAACTCACCAACATTAGCTCAACTCTCAAAACATAGAAAGAGTGAGTGAGCTTACTAGCTACATGCAAATCGCATAAAAAAAAGAGAAATCCAAAAAAGCTACAGGGGTTGTGAAACATTGAAAAGCAAATAGGAGAATAGGAGGCAAGACTTCAGAAACCTACTAAGGGGGCTTCAGATGGTGCCAGATCCTGGTCCAACTGATCCATCCACCTCCTATCCACATCCATCAACCTTTTCATCTCATGTAGAATTGTACATGCTACCACCTCGCAGGGAAGGACTTTTCCTCTAAGAGGGATCTGACACACTGCACTCCACATGTGGAAGCTAACCACAAAGCTGAATATAAAAATAGTGGTTAAATCAAACCTCCTATACATTTTGAAAGCTCCATAAATCCACTCAGGGTAACTAAGCCCCAAAAGGCATGGGATACGCTCTTAAAACTGGATTATAAACCTTTACATTGAAGGGACACTCAAGCAAGAAGTGGTCCATGGTCTCCCCCACTAGACATTCCTCATGTGGGCAATCACGATCATCGGCACTTCTACACTTGAGAATACCTCACATGTAAAGCTTTCCATGGAAAGAAAGCAAGGTTATGTCCCTAAACTTCAGTGGAATTCTCTGAAGGTTAATCAGAGATGACCCAGCTGAGCAAATATTGCCAAGGCAGTCTTTCAATGGTAGCAGATCTGAGAAGTGAGTCTGCAAAATTCTCTTCCCCAACTCCCTTCTAGAAGAGTTTTTGACTGTAGTCATCTCATGCCCATAACACCTTGTCACCTTCAAGCACTGAATGACATAGATCAAGAGGTAGCCATGCCAAACTCAGAGAGTTTTCACCTGGCCCCCCTCCATCCACAGTGTGAGGAAGGGAAACACCCAAACCTTTAAGCCTTCTACCCACCGAGGGGGAGTGTAAAAAAAAAACTGCAAAGGTTAAGCTTAATAAAGGTGGTAATGAATAAAACACAGGGTTGACCATACTAAGCCCACCCTGTTCCCTCAGCTTGTAGGTGATAACTCGCTTGACTAGATTCATTCTGTTCTACCTATAACAGCAGGAACAATAATAATAATTAATCCTGGCCCAAAAAGACTGAGTCAAAAAGCACACCTAACTGACAGAGAAAAAACAGGGGTCAGATAAGTCTTCGAGAGACCAATCCTTTCCCAGAGAGTAAATTTCCAATTTCTCCAACACTTTTAGGGTCCCATCTTCCAGCCACAAATCCCAATATCGTGTGGCATAGTAACCATGGCCAAATTGTATGCCTAAGATTTTTTTCTTTGAGCTGGCCCAAGGAAGGCTGTCCAGAAGGCCAAACTTATCACCTTCCTCCCCATCCAGAAAGCTTGATTTATTCTAAAACATGAAGCTCCAGAATATTCACAGATAAGGTTTATCAGCCACATGCCTCTTCCACAGAGGACACAACGATCATGATGTCATCTGCATAGGTCACCACCTACAATGGAAACTCCAGGCCCAGATTCACCCCCCAATACAGCACTGTTCTCTACCCTCCAATGAAGGGGTCGATAGCAGGAGAGGGCAAAGGGGGCAACCCTGATGAACACTAAAAGTAGTGCCTATCCAACCATTCACAAGTAGAAAGCTCTTGGCCTGGTTGTAAATAACATGGAACCAATCCACCACCAGAACTGGAAGACCATACCTTTCCAGCAAGGCCCACAAGTACTCATGGTCAACTCTGTCAAAAGCCTTAAACTGATCCAATTCTTGTAGGTACTTATCCCACTTTTCTGTACAATACTGCTCTACTGCCTACCGGATGCCAAGAACTGCACTACGGATGCTAAGGCCCTTCAAGGTACAATACTGAGAAGGAGAAAGCAACAGCCCGGAAACTTCCATTAGCCTTTTGAAAAGTACTTTTCTTAAAATCATTCTATCCATATTAAAAAGAGTGATGGGGTGCCAGTTCTCAATACAAGAAAGATCCTTACCTTTAGACAGCAATATGAAGGCAGATAAACTCATAGAGGGAGGGAGGGCTCCGTCACACAGGCTCTCATTAAATACCTCTACAAAGTGAGGAGCTAGGATTTCTGCAAAGGTCTCAAAGAACTCAGATGTTAATTTATCCTGTCATGAAGATTTCTTTATAGACAATTTGTCTATAGCACTACTAACCTCCTCCACTGTTATATCACTGCCCAAGGAGTCAAAGGAAGCATCAAAACCACTCATTTCCGGTGTCTTACTCAAAAACCTTTCCATCCTCTCTCTGATAAATGACTGCTCAGATAATAGGTCAGAGTAATGAGATCTAATGACTCCAAGAATGCCCTCCCCCACCTCATAGAGGACATCCTGGTCATCATATAGACCCTTCACCTCCTTTGCATCAACTGACCTTCTAAAACTCTGGCAGGGAACAGGCAAGTGGTATTAACCATGATCCCTCTCTAGAATCAATAAATCTCTCTCAGTTATACTGGTATTCTTTCATCTGAGCCTTCACTCTGGAGATTTCCCCACTATCTCCACACTCAGATCAAGATATCAAGCTTTTTTTCTTAGACTATGGAAGATATTCCTCTTTCTCAAGCTTCTTCTGGCTACAAGCCTTCAGAAAAAAGTTCTCTTTTTGCACACCTAGACTTAGGCCTATTCCATCCTGTCTCCAAAAGTGTCTCCTACAATCGAAGGAAATTCTTAAAGGGCTGTCTAGCCTCCTTGCTTTATGAGGTCAGAATTCAAGCACCATAGGCTCCGCACTTTCTGAGGGGTTTTGAACATTCAAAGTCACCCACAGAAAACAGTGATTGGAGAACTCTACTAACCACAGGAGGCAAAGGTTTTGAGGACTCCTTAACAAAATACCTGTCCTAGACTTAAGACTACCACTAAAATAGGTGAAACCCATGAGGTCTGGATAATGGCAAACATGCACATTAACCAGACCAGCCTCTTTAGTCATTCTGACTAAACAATTGCTTTCATAGCCCAGGGTTGTTTTTGAGCCTTCCCTATCTTTAGGCCTAACAATGGTGTTAGTCCCCTCGAAAAACAATTTTCTGGGCTGTATAAAGATATGGTTATACCTCCCTAAAGGCACACTTCCAATCCCAGGCCGACTGGGGCCCATAAATGTTAATTAGCTTTAGGTCGTGTGCCCTCAGGTTGACATCCAAAGTCATGCACCTACCTACATGTAGTTCTATAACTCTGTGCCACCATACGGCTCAGCAGCAAGAGACAAGTAGGAAGGCCCATGCTTCCAAAGACATTTCACCTTATGAAGTGCTGCCAGGTCACTTATTATGGTTTCTTGCAAAAACAAAAGTCAGCCTCAATCGTGCATAAAAAAATCGAAGGCCGTGAAACAAGACTGAAGCCACATTAATTGTGGCACATCATATAGGATGAGGATCCATGTTTCTTGGGTTATAAGATGGGACCAAACTCACTTTATCTTTGACTTTTTATTTGATCCCTCTCCAGAGGAACCTTACCTCTGTATGCCAGCAGGGTTAACCTCTGCCTCCTCAACATCCACCTCCTGGGACTCCACATCAGACCCCTAAATAGGGGACTGAACAACCACAACCTCTTTAGGCTTCACCACTAACAGGCCACCCACCACTACCATAAGGCCCATAGTGTTATCTGATACCACCCCATGCTTTCCAGGATCTTCAATTATATCAGATGGACCTGGGTCTGGCAGATCAACTGCGAGGGAGGAATAAGGGGGACAAATGGACACATTGGGAATGGAATCAGGATTGTTAGGGTGGGGGGCAAGAGACACAGGTGACATAGGGGTTACTACACCAGACTCCCTGGCATAAGTAGCAGGACCCTGAAACCTCCACATTCTCTCCATCCACCTCAGATGACACCAGGTCTGAAGACTCCTACAAATTATCTTTCTTTGCAGTTTGTTTTCCACCCCTTTTCTTTACTGCTGTCTTCACATCCACCTCCCCGAAGGATAATTATAGAAGTTTTTTTACTTTTTTCTTTTTTAAATTTGTTATAAACAAGACAATTTCCCCCTCACCATCCCTCTCATCCACTGAAGAGGAAAGGATGTCAAACATATTACTGCAGATGAAAGTAATACACTTCATTTTTCCTCTTGCCCTTCTTCTTTTGGAATTGAAAAGAAGGCTCACCAGCCTCTGCAGTAGTTTTTGTATGTGTGGCCTCCCTCTTTTCCTTCCCTTTCCTCTCTGTCCCTAACTATGGCCCAAAAAGACTCCAACCCTATCTCCTCTGATTGTACACTTGCAGCCACAGACATGTGCCCAGTTCTCATGTCATGCACCACCCTAGCTTCCCCCTTTTCCCCCTCTTTATTGTGACTTGCCTGTGGGTACAGGACATAAGAGTGGCCCTCCTTCCCAAAGAGATTACATTTAATTTTGTTGCATTCCTTTGCAGCTTGACCCTCCACTCTGCACAAGGCACATTTGACTACCGTGCAATCACTGCTCAGATGCCTGAAACTACCACAGCAATGACAATTCATAGGCTGCCCAGGATAATAACATTGGAGCCTATCCCAGCCAATGTACACCACCAATGGAATATGCTCCAAGCCAAGCCCAGCACTCCACAGATGCACATTGGCGACCAGGCTCCACCCCAGACACCTTTAGTGAATTTGAATTTCACCAGCTGGGAAATTACTGTACAATCCCAGGACAACCAAAAACCAATGTCAGAAGCAGGGATGGATTTGTTTCTCATGAGAACAATTACTCTCGCTTGGTCCTGCTCTGTTTCTGCCAGAGTCTTATAAGAACTGTAAGAATGATCATACCTATGTTTGTCCCATTTTGCCCAAAAGGCTTGCAGCCCATTATAGGAAACAAGCTAAAATCATAATCTGGGGGTTTTACAGGGTGAATACATGCAAATAAGACGCTAGCCTTAATCCTCAAGGAAAACACAATTTCTAGGAAATCACCCTTAGAAGGAGCATTCTCAATAGGAATCCAGCAAAAATTGAGTAGATTATGTCTCTTAGTAGATGGACCCACACTACTCAATCCACTAGCAGATTTACTTGAGGCACTCTGACCAGCCACTGCCCAAGCATATGACATCACAACTGGCTTCGGTACAGCAGATAGGATATCTCAAGTAGGTCTATCACCACCCACACTACTGGAAAACTCAACATGATTTG
The DNA here is from genome assembly GCA_031769625.1 of Taudactylus pleione. Lineage (NCBI taxonomy): Eukaryota > Metazoa > Chordata > Amphibia > Anura > Myobatrachidae > Taudactylus > Taudactylus pleione. The sequence goes on along the minus strand of JAUIMM010000853.1, from coordinate 155,564 downwards.
TGGGACCTTTTTATTACCACAGCAGCCTTGCTCTTCTCAATCAAAGAAATCACTGCACAGGCTCTAACAGGCATCTCCATGGCACCAAATACAGTATCCACTATTATCTTTCAATTGCAGATAATACATTTTAATTTATTGTAGGTAAACCTTGAGTTAGTTTATTTGAAACAGAATACTGAACAATATTAACATTATGGGTGGACATCTGATATAATTGCTGAACCACTACCATGTCCATAGGAGAAATCTCAAAGCCTCTAGCATCATTCAGAGAATGCATAACTACAGCATCCAGTACCTGTCCCTTCTGTATATCAGCTGCCTGATCCAGCATTCCTGTCTCCATTGGAACCACCTCTGTTACCAGACCCAATAGCAGTTGGGTTAGAGCGCATCCCTGTAACCATAATTGTTGCAGCAGAGACCGCCCCACTCTGCCCTGCACCCAGCACATAGCCAGGGGAACCACTAAACCAGCAAACCTCTACACTGCCACCAGAGAATGCTTCCATGCTGCCATAGGAATAACAGGGACCGCCCTGGCTTCTACATCAGTCGCCTGACTGACAGACTGCTCCACACCATCCAAGCCAACCTCAGACCGCATGGACCCAGACATGCCTCTCAGTGCATCATCAGCTGGACAGCCTGATACTGCCCTGGTTGCTAGGACAATTCCCACTGCTGTTGATTTAGCTGTGACCAGTCCAGCCTCGGCACACACCTCCAAGCTCTGGAGCACAACTCTGGGCTGCTGCCCACCAGCCTGCGCTGGTCACCCAAGCTTCCCACACTTACTCTCCAGCTCTCCCATAGGTGGATTGCTACCCTGAGGGACTAGAGCTGAATTTGCCACCATGATGGTTCTCAAAGCAGCGGGACCCAGCCATGCCCTCCACTGTGAATGGCCCTGTGGATTTGCCTATAAATAGACCAGCCCTTAAATGCCAGCAACAATTCTGTCTCCTCTAGCTCCGGCCTCAGGACCCATGTCACTGCCACCATCTTCAGACACACGGACTGCAGAAACCATGCCCGAAACCACCACAGCCTTAAGGGCTCCCTGCCTAGTAACCATACCAGCAGCACCTGCAGCCTCTCCTCCTATGGCATCCTTTACTGGATCACTGCCCTTTCTCACAAGCATACCCAGTACAGCAGAAGGTAAAACACTTTTTTTCTTTGCCTGTTCAGCAATGATTTTGTTAAGCCTCATTTTGCTGCAATTGTACATTTCAATAAGGCCACCCCATTTCTGCATGTATTACCTTCCTCTCCCAGTCAGGCGCTGAATTACGCTTTATCCTAAAAGACTCAATGTAATTATCCAGCTTCTTATGCCTCTCCATTCTATCCCAAAAGTACAATTTATCAGAGTCAATTGATTCTTCCTCCTCACTCTACTCCTCACACAATGTCTGGGCATTTTCCAGAATCACCCCTTCAACACTCATTTGTGAGTCCGGAGTCTGCTTCACACACTTCACCTGAGTTACATCACACAGGTGATTTAAGGCCCAGGATTCTCCACCACAGACCCATTACTGGATCCAACAGCCTACTGGTCCGCAACAAGCATGGACACCATACTCACTATGCAGGATAGCACCATCTCAGCCACCACTGGAACTCCAGGACCAGATAGAAGTAGGTCAGGCCCAGATGGGTGGCATAATCATCCCCAGGAGGGTCCATTCTCCATGGGGAAAACCTCTCAAGAAATGCAGCTGGATTGGAAAACTTTCAAGGGCCAGGGAGCTCAAACACACACGTCTGGTCTGAGACAGTGTGTGAAATTTTGAGTTGTCTGTGTTTGCTGAGAGAGGATATATTTCAGAGAACATCTTTTTGCTTTCCCCGTAGGAAATAATATTTTTTTGCACAAAACAAATAAATGAATTTTTCTCTTAAAACATGGGAGAAAAAACATTTCACATAACTTTAGTGGGCTTTGGCCTTCAACACATTGTGTGAAATTTTCAGCTGTCTGCATTTGCTAAAAGAGGAGATATTGCAGAGATTAAATTTTTTACTTTCCCCTTCGGAAATAATGCGTTTTTGCAAAAAAATTCATAATTGCAGTTTTCTCTTAAACACAACATGGGAGAAAAACCATTTCATATCACTTTAGTGGGCTTTGGCCAATTCTCTTTTATTGGATTATTGCAATGTACAAAACAATAAAAACCATTGTTTTGTATCGATACATAACATAACTATTCACGGCAGCACAGATGGTGTAATGGTTAGCATTACTGCCTCACAGCGCTAAGGTCGTGGGTTCAATTCCCACCATGGCCCTAACTGTGTGGAGTTTGTATATTCTCCATGTGCTTGTGTGGGATTCCCCCGGGTACTCTGGTTTCCTCCCACACTCCAAAAATATATTGCTAGGTTAATTAGCTCCCAACACAAATTAACCCTAGTGTGTAAGTGCGTGTACATGTGGTAGGGAATATATATTATAAGCTCCACTGGGGCAGGGACTGATGTGAATGGTCATATATTCTCTGTAACGCGCTGCGGAATATGTGTGCACTATTTAAATAACTGGTAATAAATAAATAAACTAATAACCCAACCTACTCTGGCTTAAGCCAGAAAGTCATAAGGCCACTAACATGCAGCCAAAACACTAACATATAAGACACCATTCATACCACCCAGACAAGACAACATATAACTAACCCACCACCAACTAGGAACCATTCTAAATGTAAACTATCCCAGCACCAATCTATACTCTAAACTACCAATGTACACCACTTTCTCCATTGACATAGAGAAAGTGAGTGAAGCTTTAAGATGCATGTAAATCAGTTCCAAAAAACAAGACCAAAAATCTACAGAGAAAGGAGTGAAAAGGACAGAAAAGCCTTAAGCATGTACAGGAAGAGGCTGTCAGCCACCCACTAAGGGGGCTTCAGTTGTCTCCAACCTCTCCTTATCCATCTCCATCAACCTCTTCACCTCATGAACAATATTTTCCACCACCTCTGCCACAGGGAAGAACTTTGTTTCTCAATGGAAGTAAACACTGTGCAATCCACAAGTGATACCTAACCACTAAACTAACTATGAAAAATGGTGGTTAAATCATACCTCCCATACCCTTTGAAAGCCCCATAAACTCACTCAGGGTAACTAAATTCTGAAAGGCCCGGAATGCATAAGGCCCTTGAGACTGTCCTACACACCTCTATGTTGAAGGGACATCTCAAAAGGAAGTGATCCATGGTCTCCTCCGCCCCTAGACACCCCTCACATGGACAATCACAAGCATCGGCACTTTGATTCTTGATATTTCACCTCATGTAGAGCCTCCCTTGGAAGGAAAGCCAGGCAATGTCCCTAAACTTCAGTGGGATTCTCTCTGATATAATCAAAGAGATCCCATCTGAGCAAACTCTACCCAGGCAGTCCCTTAGTGACAGCGGAGCATAAAAGTGAGAATGCAAAATGCTTCTCCCCAACTGCTTCCTGGAGAAGGTTTTGATGTAATTCACCAGTAGCTCCCAACACCTTGTCACCTTCAAGCATAAGATGACATAGATCAGGAGGTAGCCACACCTGACTCTAAGGGTTCTTACATGGCCACCATCTACCCATTGATCAAGAAAGGGAAGCACCCTGGCTCTAAAACTCTCTACCCATCGAGGGGGAGTCTCTAAAAGCAGACCTCCAAGATTGAGCTTCAAGAATGTCATAGCAAATAAGACCATGGGGCTGTTGATGTCTAGCCCACCCTCTTCCCTCAACCTGTAGGTTATACCCCTCTTATTATTATTATTATTATTATTATTATTATTATCCACAGTGCCTTACCTAGTACATAGAACTAATAAATGAACAAGAAACAAGTAACTTACAGTACATTATAGTGCAGGACAAGGACACGATTTATAAACATTGCTGCAATAGTGATTAAAGCACTCACAATAAGCAGCAGGGAGTTGGCAGTCACGTGTTATGTGCCCTTATGGGGAGTAAAGAGTAGAAGAAAATGTAAAGAGAAGCACATAAGGGAAGGGGTCCCTGCTCATGTGAGCTTACATTCTAAAGGAATGACGATGTTCATCCTATTCCCCCACAAAAGAAGGTAGAACAGGGAGTTAATCTTGGTTCATAAAGATTGTGACAAGAAACACACAAACCTGACATACAGAAAAAATTTAATCAGTTAGGTTTTTCACAAATACACCCTTTCCCTAAAAGAAAGCTTTCACTGCCTCCAGGCTTGCACCTTCCTGGTAGCATCTTCCAACTTCCTCTCCCAATTTGAAATGGCATAGTCACCATGGCCAAATCTTATGCCTAAGATCTTAAATTCAGGACTGGCCTGGGGGAGGCTGTCCAGAAGGTCAAACTCGTCATCTTCCTCCCCCAGCAAGCTTCACACTTGTCTTGGTTCACTCTTGAGCCTTCGAGTACTCCAAGATAAGTTGTGCCACATCACATGCCTCTGCCATGGATGATAGTACAACAGTGGCATCATCTGCATAGGCCACCACTCCGAATGGAGTCTCTGGGCCCAGCTGAACCCTTCCCACAGTGCCACAATCAACCCTCCTTACAAAGGGATCAATTGTGAACACATACAGAAGGGGACTCAGGGGGCATCCCTGATGTACACCAGAGTCAACCCTGAAAGCAAGGCCTACCCAACCATGAACAAGTGGGAAACTCTTGGCCTGACTATAGATAACTCAAAGCCAATTAACTACCCTCGCTGGAAGACCATACCTTTCCAGTACAGCGTACAGGTACTTGTGATTCACTTGGTCAAAAGCCTTGGCCTGGTCCAATGCCATTAAGTACTTACCCCACTTTTCAGCATGGCAACATTCCACAGCCTCCAGGACACCAAGGACAGCATTAAAAGTGCTATGGCCCTTAACAGTACACTGCTGAGACGGGGACAGCACTAGCCTGCAAACATCCATCGGCCTGTTAAAGAGTATTTTTGCCAAAATCTTCCTGTCTGAATTGAGAAGGACGATGGGGTGCCAGTTCTCAATATAAGACGGATCCTTTCCTTTGGACAATAAAATGATGGCAGAAGACCTCATGGAGGGTGGGAGTGATCCCTCACCCAGACACTCATTATACACCTCCATAAGGTGGGGAGCCAAGATGTCAGAGAAAACCTTATAAAACTCAGAAGTTAAACCATCTGGTCCTGGAGACTTCTTGATGGACAATCCACCTATAGCTTCCTTGACTTCTTCCACCATCACATCAAGGTGTCAAAAGAGGCATCAAGTCCTTCGAGCCCTGGTGTTTACCTCAGAAATGTCTCCATCTTCTCTCTGATGAGTGGCTGCTCAGATAAAAGATCGGAGTAATAGGACCTGACGACTCCCAAGATACCCTCCCTATCCTCACAGAGAGTGTCCCAGTCATCATATAGGCCCCTGACATCTCTCAAATCAAACAATTTCCTGCAAATCTGATAGGTATCAGGCAAGTGGTATTTACCATAATCCCTCTCCAGAATCAAAAGCCAGACAATTATACTGAAATTCTTTTAGCTGAGCCTATACAAAAGAGATTTCTCCTCCATCTCCACCCTCAGATATCAAGAAATCCAATCTCTTCCTCAATCTGTGGATGACGCACCTCTTTCTCAAGTTCGTCCGGGCTACCAGCCTCTGAAAGAACCCCCAAGTCCTCTTTTTACATACCTCCCACCACTCAGATCTACTCCAACCAGCCTCCAGAAGCGTCTCTTGCAGTTGAAAGAAGAGTGTAAAGGACTGACTGACCCTTTCCTCCTTCAGAAGCTTGGAATTCAAATGCCAAAGGCCTCACCCTTTCTGAGGGGTTTCTGAAGCATTCAAAGGAACACTCAGAAAAATGTGATCGGAGAATTTTATGGAGGGTTCACCTCAGGTGGCAAAGTTTTCAATGACTCCTTAACAAAAAACCTATCTGTCCTAGACGTATGGCTACCACAAAAATATGTGAACCCCATGAGGTATGGGTGACGATGAATGTGCACATAAAGCAGACCAGCCTCTCTAATCATATGTACTAAAAAATTAGCATCTTAGCTCAGGGTTTTCCTTGCACCTCCCATGTCTTTGGGCCTAACGATGGTGTTAAAATCGCCACCAAAGAGAATCTGCTGAGTTGTAAAGAGAAATGGTTTTATCAACCCAAAAAGACACTTCCTATCCAAGGCCAACTGCGGTCATAGTATTTAATCAGCCTAAGGTCATGCTCCCCTGCAATTCTATAATTCTGTGTATGGTTACCGTGCTGGTAAAAAGTACCGCCATCCCAACGTATGGCTCGGCTGCAAGAGACCAGTAAGGTGGACCATGCCTCCTATGGAGGGTGGTCAAATCTCTCACCAGGGTCTCCTGCAAAAAACAAAAAGTCAACATCAACCGTGTTGAAAAAGTCAAAGGCCAAATAATGAGCATGATCAGAAGGAATGGAAGCCACATTAATAGTGGCACATCATATGGGCTGGAGATCCATAAGAGTTAAAAGAAAAGTGCACACTGAGATCTGTGTGAGAATAAAGTTGTACTACTAAGCTGCCACACAAAGTGGGATCTGCAGCCCACTGAAAATTGGAAATGGAAAAAACACAGTGTAGCGCTGGTAGACAACAAGTTTTAATTAATACAATAAGATATATGTGCACATAAATGGTACATGTAAATAGAATAATCCTGATAAATATGGGATATAATGATCCCTGTTGTTATAAAAATGAAAGTCAATAAAATTGATATATAGGGTGGATGTTAATATGATGAATACCTTCATGTAATAAAGTCCAGAAATGGGGAACAATAGAAGGCAAAAAATCTCACCCTAATAGAGGCTCTGCAGTGTCTTATCCACAGTGCACCGGGTAAAAGTTCCAATAGTCTCTGCCTGTTGTCACTGGAGTGGGAGAATCGGTATGTGTGCCATGGTGTAATACCCTCTTGGGTCCGTATGGCTCACTGAAGCGGAGATGATGTTTCCACTATAGACTCCCAAATGATCTCCTGCCGTAGCTGTAAGATTGCCGTGGAGGATAGCGGGGCCGACCAGAAGTCTGCTCTGTTCACAGTCTCTTGTCCAGCATGGATTCGTGGCCAAATTAACTCCAGGTGAGCTCCTGTGTGTGGTTACCGACAGGGCTGAACAGAGAAGCGGACGTCGGCCGCTGAATGTGCTCTGTATGCACTCCGTTTGCGGCTGCTGTGTATCACAGAGAACGGGAGCCGCATGCACTCCGTCTGTAGCTGCTGCGTGTCACAGCTGAGCGGTTATCCCAAAGTGCCGGTGCCGATGTGGAATAAAATTAAGTAGAGCGTCTTGTAACGAGGTTCAGGATATCCCCTGTGCCTTAACGCGTTTCTCCAAGACTTATCTCTCGGTTTCATCAGAAGGAGGGGGTAGATGTTTTTGCAATAATAGGTCAGGTATATATAGGGCTTGTAATCACATCCCTTTGACTTAATTAATTTAATTAATGTACACCTGTATCACTTGAGTCTCTTAATATGCTAAGGTGGAAGGCAAGGCATGGAAAGATTTTTTTTCCCTTATATGTGAATACATATGCAATATAAAAATTAAATAAAAAATATATCTATATATAAAAATACACATACAATTTAAACACAAATATAACAAATGCTTTATACATATGTGTGTATAATGATACACACAAAAACACATGAATCTAAAGAGAGACCAATTTGGTTTCTAACTATAATATATGTTGTTAGTTTATACAGCACTAATGTTTATAAAAATATGAAGTGATGGTATAAAATGATAATATAGAGAAAAAAAGACTCGGAAGCTAGATAACTAAATCTAGTGAAACTTTAGTAGACAAATGCATGTTCTTATTGTCATATTGATTCATCCATTACTACCCACCCACAAATGTGGAACAATGGGTGTAAATGAGAAATGTAACCACGACATGCAAATAATCAAAAATGCCTACATCTAAATGTTCTGCAGTGTCCCTACTGCGCAAGAGAACTATATCACACATGGGTGAAAAAAGAGTATACATATCTGATTTTTTTTTTAGGGCTAAATCCACAAATCAACTACTGAGATGATTAGTACATTTAAAAGAATTGATCAAAAATCTAATTCTATAGTCTCATTATGTACTTCAGGGAAAAGAGTATGCATAATGTGAATCCAGTATGCTTCTCTTGCACAGAGTCTGCTATATCTATCACCTCACCTTTGTGTAGGTTCAATCTTCTCTATTATTATTGCTTTAAGCAGTTTTGGATCAGCGTCATGTACTTTGGAGAAATGATTTGATAAACTATGATTTTGAAAACCTCTTTTGATGTTTCTGCAATGTTCGAGATATCTAACTTTAAATTTCCTAGTGGTCCGTCCAATATATTGCTTTTTACACGGACATGTCAGCAAGTAAATTACATATTCTGTTTCGCAATTTACAAAGGTTTTGATTTGATGTGTTTCACCCGTGACTTCGCACAAAAATGAATTGGCCCTATTCGTTATAAAGGAACATGTTATACACCTTTTGTGATTACATCTAAAGCATCCCACCGGTTTTGAGGCCCAAGATAATATTGGTGGTATCTGATTAGGTGCCATATTAGTTTGTCTTTTAAAATGGCTCGGGGCTAACTTGACTTGCAGATTATCTGCCTTTTTAAAAATGACAGTCGGTTGGTTATTTAGTTCCTGCTTTAAAATAGGGTCTAATTGCAAAAGGTGAAAGTTTCTCCTAAGAATGGCTTTAATTTGGTGAGAGGCACTATTTTGTTTGGAGACGAACACAATGGATTTGTCTATCGTGTCACATTGTGGATAATTCTTTTCTTTTACCACAAGGAGTGATGATCTGTCTATAGCAGCAACCTCTTCAAAAGCTGTTTCCAGCAGCTTTGTCGGATATGATTTTTCTCTAAACAATTCTATTAGGACATTAGCTTGTTCTTTAAATTTACTTTCAGTAGTGCAATTTCGTTTTAATCTTCTTAATTGTCCCTTTGGGATGTTATCCAACCAAGCTTTTTGATGGTTGCTGCTGTATTCAAGATAATTATTGCAATCTACATCCTTATGGTAAGTAGAAGTGATAATTTTATTATCTATGATCTCCAATGTTATATCTAAGAAATGAATACATTCAGAGTGAATGGTGCTTGTAAATGTGAGATTGAAAGTGTTCCTATTAAGGTGTTCAACAAATCTTATAGCTGACTGGTGATCCCCTCTCCAAATAAAAAATAGATCGTCTATATACCTGGCGTAGAGGACCAGGTTCGCACCGAAGCCGCCATCCCACACGTGGTGTTGCTCAAAAGCGCCCATGTAGATGTTGGCATAACTCGGTGCGAACCTGGTCCCCATCGCCATCCCAAAAACCTGTAAATAAAAAGTGTTGTCAAATAAGAAAAAATTGTGAGTGAGAATGAATTGAATAGACATCAAAATAAATTTCCGTTGTGACTGAGATCCCCGGGTCTTCTATGAGACTCTTTTCCACTTCTAACAAACCTAGATCATGCGGGATGTTAGTATATAAAGATGATACATCACATGTCAAAAATAAAAAATCAGATTCCCATTGAATTCCGGAAATAAGTTTGAGAAAATGTGTAGTATCTCATATATGGGACCTCAGAGCCACAGCTTGTGCTTGAAGAAATTGGTCAACAAAATGTGAGAGGTTGGTGGTAAGTGACCCCAAACCAAATATGATGGGTCGCCCCGGTTGATCATGCAGTGACTTGTGTATCTTTGGGAGGTGATAATACGTCGGTGTTATAGGGTGTGTACAAAAAAGAAAATTGAATTCATCTTTTGATATGGTCCCCTGTTCTCTATTTATCGACAATATTTGAAAAAGTTCATTTTGATATACTGAAGAGGGATCTCTTTCTAGTATTTTATAAAATCTTTTATCAGTCAGTTGTCTAAGGGCCTCATTGACATAATCCACATTGTTCTGCACGACCACCCCTCCCCCCTTATCGGCTGGTTTGATTGTGATAGAATCATCTTTCTGAAGTTCTTTTAATGCCTGAATCTCAGATTGGGTGAGATTGTGTCTGTATTGAAAATCTGTGTGAAATTTAGTACATAAATTCCTAAAATCACACAGTTTTTTCATAGAAGGTTTCTATTGGAGGGCTTTTATATCTCAGGGGGTAGAATTGTGATTTCACTTTACAACTTGATGTGTTGAAGGTGTTTTTAACATTGAAAATAGGTATAGGGGATTCTAAGTTTCCACCACTCTCCTCTATTAAATCTGAAAGTTCTTCTAAGGATCTTGCGTCACCCTCATCTAAAGTTACATTCCTACATGAAAAATCCCCATCTGTAATAATAGGGGTACCATCTATTTTATGTTTTTTAATATTTTTCAGGGCAAAATACCTTTTTCTACAAAGATTCCTAGTATATCTATTCATTTCCATGAAGAGATTAAACAGATTGGGTTCTGAGGAGGGGGCAAATTTTAGACCTCTCAACAGAAGTGTCTTTTGTGCCTCTGTTAGAGTTTTAGAGGATAAATTAAAAATGCCTTTACTTAACCCTGTTGATTTATCTATGGTTTTCAATATTTTTGTTTTTGTTCTTTTTTTCTTTTTTGATGATACCACTCTCCCCCCTCTGCTTCCTCGTGGTCTAGATCTCTTACTCTTTTTGGAGTTCCCAATCTGTGTTGTATTTCTTGGGTAGATGTTTTGGTCGCTGTTTGTGACTTTAATCTGTAATTGTGGTCTCTCTCCCTGTTCAAGTGAAAAGGAGGTGGATTTTGTGTGTGTTTTCTATTCAAAAGGGACAATTCAGAATTATCATCATTTCCTCTATCTTCATTCATAATAGGGAAATGGTTTCCACAAAATCTTGTGCGTGATCGTGGTCTCCTATACTGGGATCTAGACCTTTCAGCATATACTTCCCTTTTAATGGGGAAGTTATGTCTCCTCTGTTTCGATATACTTCTAAGCCTTTGCGTATGATTGTTGTACTTATTATTTTTATGATTATTATATGTCCTGATTTTGTTTTCTGCATAATCTCTTTTAGCCCTGTTAAATTTTTCATTTTTCTTATTAATAATATCTCTTTCATAATTCTCTATTCTTTTGTTGATTTCCCTGTCTTTCTCTTTATAAATCACTGTTTCTGAGTACTCTGTCAAAGATGAATGGATGTTTTCTATTTCATCCTCTAGTTTTTTTATTTTGTTCTCTCTATGTGAAACCAATAATTTCATCAAATCAAAGGAACAAGCATCCAATGTTTCATTCCATTTTTCAGTGAATGATGGATCATCTTTAAAGGAACAGCTTTTAAAAATACGCAAACCTCTAGGGATTCTTTTTATTTCTATATATTTTTCTAACAAGCATTTTTCCAACCAATGTCGTGTTTCATCTTTAACTAAGTCTTCTAAATCATAAAATTGTGACACAATAAAATCATCTGTTTCAGTTATGCTTTTAGTGATTTGTACACCAATTTGCTCAGTAAAATAATCTTGCCTTCTAGAATACCTTTCAGTATTATAAGTGAGACTCATAGTGAACAATTCTCACACTGAACTCTATGCTGCACCAAAGCAGAGAAAAAATGATTAGAGTTAAAAGAAAAGTGCGCACTGAGATCTGTGTGAGAATAAAGTTGTATTACTAAGCTGCCACACAAAGTGGGATCTGCAGCCCACTGAAAATTGGAAATGGAAAAAACACAGTGTAGCGCTGGTAGACAACAAGTTTTAATTAATACAATAAGATATATGTGCACATAAATGGTACATGTAAATAGAATAATCCTGATCAATATGGGATATAATGATCCCTGTTGTTATAAAAATGAAAGTCAATAAAATTGATATATAGGTGAGGGTGGCGCAAGATCCTTAGAAGAACTTTCAGATTTAATAGAGGAGAGTGGTGGAAACTTAGAATCCCCTATACCTATTTTCAATGTTAAAAACACCTTCAACGCATCAAGTTGTAAAGTGAAATCACAATTCTACCCCCTGAGATATAAAAGCCCTCCAATAGAAACCTTCTATGAAAAAACTATGTGTGATTTTAGGAATTTATGTACTAAATTTCACACAGATTTTCAATACAGACACAATCTCACCCAATCTGAGATTCAGGCATTAAAACAACTTCAGAAAGATGATTCTATCACAATCAAACCAGCCGATAAGGGGGGAGGGGTGGTCGTGCAGAACACTGTGGATTATGTCAATGAGGCCCTTAAACAACTGACTGATAAAAGATTTTATAAAATACTAGAAAGAGATCCCTCTTCAGTATATCAAAATGAACTTTTTCAAATATTGTCGATAAATAGAGAACAGGGGACCATATCAAAAGATGAATTCAGTTTTCTTTTTTGTACACACCCTATAACACCAACGTATTATCACCTCCCAAAGATACACAAGTCACTGCATGATCCACCGGGGCGACCCATCATATCTGGTTTGGGGTCACTTACCACCAACCTCTCACATTTTGTTGACCAATTTCTTCAAGCACAAGCTGTGGCTCTGAGGTCCCATATACGAGATACTACACATTTTCTCAAACTTATTTCCAGAATTCAATGGGAATCTGATTTTTTATTTTTGACATGTGATGTATCATCTTTATATACTAACATCCCGCATGATCTAGGTTTGTTAGAAGTGGAAAAGAGTCTCATAGAAGACCCGGGGATCTCAGTCACAACGGAAATTTATTTTGATGTCTATTCAATTCATTCTCACTCACAATTTTTTCTTATTTGACAACACTTTTTATTTACAGGTTTTTGGGACGGCGATGGGGACCAGGTTCGCACCGAGTTATGCCAACATCTACATGGGTGCTTTTGAGCAACGCCACGTGTGGGATGGCGGCTTCGGTGCGAACCTGGTCCTCTACGCCAGGTATATAGACGATCTATTTTTTATTTGGAGAGGGGATCACCAGTCAGCTATAAGATTTGTTGAACACCTTAATAGGAACACTTTCAATCTCACATTTACAAGCACCATTCACTCTGAATGTATTCATTTCTTAGATATAACATTGGAGATCATAGATAATAAAATTATCACTTCTACTTACCATAAGGATGTAGATTGCAATAATTATCTTGAATACAGCAGCAACCATCAAAAAGCTTGGTTGGATAACATCCCAAAGGGACAATTAAGAAGATTAAAACGAAATTGCACTACTGAAAGTAAATTTAAAGAACAAGCTAATGTCCTAATAGAATTGTTTAGAGAAAAATCATATCCGACAAAGCTGCTGGAAACAGCTTTTGAAGAGGTTGCTGCTATAGACAGATCATCACTCCTTGTGGTAAATAATGAGAAAAAAGGAAAAAGAAAAGAATTATCCACAATGTGACACGATAGACAAATCCATTGTGTTCGTCTCCAAACAAAATAGTGCCTCTCACCAAATTAAAGCCATTCTTAGGAGAAACTTTCACCTTTTGCAATTAGACCCTATTTTAAAGCAGGAACTAAATAACCAACCGACTGTCATTTTTAAAAAGGCAGATAATCTGCAAGTCAAGTTAGCCCCGAGCCATTTTAAAAGACAAACTAATATGGCACCTAATCAGATACCACCAATATTATCTTGGGCCTCAAAACCGGTGGGATGCTTTAGATGTAATCACAAAAGGTGTATAACATGTTCCTTTATAACGAATAGGGCCAATTCATTTTTGTGCGAAGTCACGGGTGAAACACATCAAATCAAAACCTTTGTAAATTGCGAAACAGAATATGTAATTTACTTGCTGACATGTCCGTGTAAAAAGCAATATATTGGACGGACCACTAGGAAATTTAAAGTTAGATATCTCGAACATTGCAGAAACATCAAAAGAGGTTTTCAAAATCATAGTTTATCAAATCATTTCTCCAAAGTACATGACGCTGATCCAAAACTGCTTAAAGCAATAATAATAGAGAAGATTGAACCTACACAAAGGTGAGGTGATAGATATAGCAGACTCTGTGCAAGAGAAGCATACTGGATTCACATTATGCATACTCTTTTCCCTGAAGTACATAATGAGACTATAGAATTAGATTTTTGATCAATTCTTTTAAATGTACTAATCATCTCAGTAGTTGATTTGTGGATTTAGCCCTAAAAAAAAAATCAGATATGTATACTCTTTTTTTCACCCATGTGTGATATAGTTCTCTTGCGCAGTAGGGACACTGCAGAACATTTAGATGTAGGCATTTTTGATTATTTGCATGTCGTGGTTACATTTCTCATTTACACCCATTGTTCCACATTTGTGGGTGGGTAGTAATGGATGAATCAATATGACAATAAGAACATGCATTTGTCTACTAAAGTTTCACTAGATTTAGTTATCTAGCTTCCGAGTCTTTTTTTCTCTATATTATCATTTTATACCATCACTTCATATTTTTATAAACATTAGTGCTGTATAAACTAACAACATATATTATAGTTAGAAACCAAATTGGTCTCTCTTTAGATTCATGTGTTTTTGTGTGTATCATTATACACACATATGTATAAATCATTTGTTATATTTGTGTTTAAATTGTATGTGTATTTTTATATATATATATATTTTTAATTTAATTTTTATATTGCATATGTATTCACATATAAGGGAAAAAAATCGTTCCATGCCTTGCCTTCCACCTTAGCATATTAAGAGACTCAAGTGATATAGGTGTACATTAATTAATTAAATTAATTAAGTCAAAGGGATGTGATTACAAGCCCTATATATACCTGACCTATTATTGCAAAAACATCTACCCCCTCCTTCTGATGAAACCGAGAGATAAGTCTTGGAGAAACATGTTAAGGCACAGGGGATATCCTGAACCTCGTTACAAGACGCTCTACTTAATTTTATTCCACATCGGCACCGGCACTTTGGGATAACCGCTCTGCTGTGACACGCAGCAGCTACAGACGGAGTGCATGCAGCTCCCGTTCTCTGTGATACACAGCAGCCGCAAACGGAGTGCATACAGAGCACATTCAGCGGCCGGCGTCCGCATCTCTGTTCAGCCCTGTCGGTAACCACACACAGGAGCTCACCTGGAGTTAATTTGGCCACGAATCCATGCTGGACAAGAGACTGTGAACAGAGCAGACTTCTGGCCGGCCCCGCTATCCTCCACGGCAATCTTACAGCTACGGCAGGAGATCATTTGGGAGTCTATAGTGGAAACATCATCTCCACTTCAGTGAGCCATACGGACCCAAGAGGGTATTACACCACGGCACACATACCGATTCTCCCACTCCAGTGACAACAGGCAGAGACTATTGGAACTTTTACCCGGTGCACTGTGGATAAGACACTGCAGAGCCTCTATTAGGGTGAGATTTTTTGCCTTCTATTGTTAACCATTTCTGGACTTTATTACATGAAGGTATTCATCATATTAACATCCACCCTATATATCAATTTTATTATTTTTATAACAACAGGGATCATTATATCCCATATTGATCAGGATTATTCTATTTACATGTACCATTTATGTGCACGTATATCTTATTGTATTATTTAAAACTTGTTGTCTACCAGCGCTACACTGTGTTTTTTCCATGGAGATCCATAACTCTGAATTATAGAGGCAAGACTCAATCTCACTTTCTCTTTGCCTGTTGAACAGATTCCTCCCCAGAGGAACCTGCTCTTTTACAGGTGAGCCCAAAAGGGAGCATCTCATTAGATGGTAAGACAATTTCTTCCAACCCATCCTCCACCACATTCACACCAACAGGGACCACTTTATCTTATGACCAGACTCCTCCTCCAAGGAGCCTGTTGGCTTACAGGTTACCCTGAAAGGGATAACATCATCACAAGACAATAATACTTCTTCCAAAACACCCTCCACCGCATTCACACCAACAATAATCCAGGGTCCTTGACCCCAAACTGTGGTTCACTCATCCCATCAACCACACTGTCCCTCAAGACCCTACCCCCACCCACCTCTCTCAACACTCCATCTGGGGTAGAATCTGGGTCTGGGGGCCCAGGGGGCTCGGAGGTTGCCACACCATTATCTATGATTATAGGAGGGTGTTTCCCTTGGTTCACCAGGACCTGTTCAGGAGTCTAATCCACTACAACCACACCAGAATCACTCCCACTTATACCAGTCTAGTTTGCACCCACCACCCCCAACTCCACACCTGATGGATCACATTCTAGATCCGTACTATAACCCTAACCAACATTTTTTTATTTTTCAGTGGCTTTACCCCCTTTACCTTTTCTCCCTCTCCTCTCCCTAGGTTTAGCCACTGCCACAGCCTCACTAAAGGTCATCTTCTTAGGAAGTTTCTTTTTCTGGACATTAGGGACAAAAACCAGTTCTTTCCCATCAATCCTAACCACCTTCCTCTCCCACTCATCCTCCTCACCTTCTGTAGCAGAAAACCTGAATGTATTTGAGCAAAGGACAACTGAATCCTTTCCTGCCGCTTGCCCTATCTTCTTCTTCCCACCCATTGTTAGAAAAGGGTTCTCCTCAACCATCACCAGACTCAGACCTTCAACTGCTTTCTTCTGCTCCTCCAACTCATGCAGCATCATTTGCAACTTCAATAATTCCCTTGCTGACAGCTGTTTCTCACTCTCCACTTCCACTAAAACAAGACCACTGACACTTCTCCCTGGCCCAATAAACTCAGAATCTGTTTTATGCAGAGCAGGAGGACGTCTACTATACTGGTGTCCAGATTGGCCACACAGGTTACACCTAACGGTGCTGCATTCATGGGAGAGGTGACCAGTCGCACCACACAGAGTGCATCTTTCCATGGGACAGCCACTAGACATATGAAGAAAGTCACTGCACTTGTGACACATCTGTGGCTGCCCTGGGTTAAAGCACTGTATTCTGTCCCTTCCAATATATATGCGGCTGAAGGGATATGTTGGGCATCAATCCCCACCTGGTGGAGATGCACAAAACAGGAGTATGTTCCTCCCCACACTCCCTTCTTGTAATCTATTTTATCTGGCGATCCACACAATATCTAGATTAGCAGAACAGGGTATATTGCAGTGGCAATGACTCATTTCTAATGAGCATCGTTATCCTTACTTTATCCTGCCTGGTTATTGCTAAGGACTTAAATGTACTAAAAGGCTCTTTACCCTTCACTTCCTCCCATTTAGAAGTAAAAGCCTGCATACCTCTCAGAGACAAAAAAACATATGTCATACTCAGGAGTATATACAGGGTGAATAAAAGCGAAAAGATCTTTAGACTTAAACTCTAAGGAGAAGACCATCCCCAAAACCTCAGCCTTGACTGGAGGGTCACCATCAGCTATCCACCTTAGCTGAACCATGTTTCTTCTTTTGGAAGGAACCCCACCACTTTGCTGGACCAGAGGGATCCTACTTCCCACCGCACTCACTTATTAGACAAGGCCAGGTCTAACAGGCCCTTGAAGAGCAGGAGCACCTACACATGGTGCATACACACCACCCTCCACCCTCACATCTACTTTCCCACCAAGCACCATCTGCCTGGCCAACTCCACAGCATTTAAATAAAAATAGTCTCAATGATCCTGGACTGTTCTTTATACAGAGACGACTTCTCCAATGCAGGTAACCCCTGAGCCAAAGTCCCTGACTCAATGTCCATAGGAATAATAACATCCTACCCTGCTGCACTCAACTCTGCAGCTACAGAATTGCCACCTTTATCATCTGCACATCTGAGACACTGTCCCCATCAGCCAACCAATAGGCAGAGCCAAAGCTTACCTCTGCTGACTGTGTAAGGGAGCTTGCCTCCAACCTCTGATCCGCACTGGCCTGAATACTGATGCCTGTGACCCTAACTTGACTTCAGATGGTCCCCGGGTATCAGCATCAGTCACCATGGCAATGGCATCATCCGTCACCATTAAGACCGCCATGCCCCCCACCCCATCACCCACCTAGTCACCTGAGGGGGATCCACCTCTACCCACTGACGCCCCATTCTTTGGACTGCACCATCACTCCCAGCCACACCCAGGTGCTGCGACATCTCAGCCAAGGCAACAATCACAGGCTCCAACTGCATAAACCCAGGTGGAAACACCCCCGGCTTCACGTTCTGCATGATAGCAGCTAATTCCGGATCCAATGCCATTTTCTTCAGCTGGACCACATCTTGAGATGCACGGCCACCATCTTGGTTGTGAAATTACCCTTCCTGCATTGCACGGGGCAGTTTCTCTGGCTCCACAGACCTCAATGGCTCCAAGGCTGGACTCTACTCATCTGACTCCTGATGCCTGCAATATCCAGGGCCAGGAACTCCTCATCCAGTTTGGTTGACCCAGACTCATCAGAGCCCAACAGCTCCTGAGCACTGACACTGGTCTCCACTGACACACTGCTCACCATCTGGGAAACTACACCTGTACCCTCTGCATCACCATGGGTAAGAATCACCGGCATCCCCAGCTCACTCCCAAGAGTAACATAACTCCCAGGGTCTTCCTCCCACAGTTTAGGGGCCACGATAAGATGCAGACTCTGTTGCTCAACAGAGCCCACATCTACCTGGCTGAGCACCATACGGGCCGGCTAACACTTCCACTGCACTGGGTCTGAAAATCACCTTCACCCCCTGCATCAGGGCCTTTGGTAATATTCAAAGCTGCAGGGTCACCATCCTCATCTTCCCCAGAGGCCTCCATCCTCCCTGGGGAGGGAAACTCAGGAAAGTTCCCGGCAGGCAAACTAACTGGGACCTGGGAGCTCAAATCCACACAAACTGCTTTCAACACTTTGTGTGAAATTTTGAGCTGTCTGTGTTTGCTAAAAGAGGAGATATTGCAGAGATTACGTTTTTACTTTCTCCATAGGAATTAATGCATTTTGGCAAAAAACGAATGATTGCTGTATTTTCTTTAACACAACATGGGAGATAAACCATTTCACATCACTTTAGTGGGCCTTGGGCTTCAACACATTATGTGAAATTTTGAGTTGTTTGTGTTTGCTAAAAGAGGAGATATTTCAAAGATTAAGATTTTACTTTCTCCATAGGAATGAATGCATTTTTACAAAAAATAAACATTTGCTATACAACATGGGAGAAAACCATTTCACATCACTTTACTGGGCCTTGGCCTTCAACACATTGTGTGAAATTTTGAGTTGTTTGTGTTTGCTAAAAGAGGAGATATTGCAGAGTTTGCTTTTTTGCAAAAAAAACTAAAAATTGCATTTTTCTCTTAAACACAACATGGGAGAAAACCTATTTCACATCACTTTAGTGGGCCTTACCTATACTCCATTTATTAGGATATTGCAACGCATGTATAAAAGGATAAAACCACAATACCACTTACAGAAATGTAACACATGAAAGTGATACCAGTCTTAATCACAGACTTATTTTAGGCCAAAACACTGACCAAACCTACAACATACCAATATATAATAAATGGAAAACACAATCTGGCTTTCTGCCAGAAACTTAAATAGACCTTTTATGGCCTATTGAAAGACCCATACTAAACAATTAAGACACCATTCATACCACCAAGATGAGACACCATATAACCACCCCACCACCAACTAATCACTCTAAACCTAAAGATATCCCTTCACCGGTATAACACTAGACTACCAACACTAACTCCATTGAGAAAGTGAGATAAAGCTTTTAGCTACATGTAAACCATTTTCACACACAAACAAAGACCAAAAAATTCTATGGAGGAAAGTGAAAAGATAGAAAGCCACAAGTATGGATAGAGAAAGAGTTTCAGACACCCACTAAAGGGGCTTCAGGTGTCTCCACCTCCTAGACCACCCAATAGCATCCAACCTTTCTTTATCCATCTCCATCAATACCTTAACCTCGTGTAGAATATGACCCACCACCTCTGCACAGAGAACGATTTTGTTCCTCAATGGCAGTAAACACTGTGCATTTCACATGTGGTACCTAAACACTAAGCTAACTATGAAAAAAGTGGTTAAATCATATCTCCAATACCCTTGAAAGCTCTATAAACCCACTCAGGGTAACTAAGACCCGAAAGGCACAGGATACGTAAAGCCATTGAGACCAGCTTACACACCTTCATGTTGAAGGGACATCTCAAAAGGAAGTGGTCCATGGTCTCCTCCTCCCCTAGACACCCCTCCCATGGACAATAACGATCAATGGCACTTCGACTCTTGATATTATCCCTCATGTAAAACCTTCCTTGGAAGGAAAGCCAAGCAATGTCCCTGAACTTTGGATCTCTGATATTATCAAAAAGATCCCATCTTAGCAGACTCACACTCAAAAGAACATGATCAGAGAATTCTACTGGCTTCACCTCTAGAGGCAAAGTTTTTGAAGACTCCTTAACAAAAAACATGTCTATTCTAGACCTACGACTACCACTAAAATATGTGAAACCCATGAGATCTGTATAATGGCGAACATGCACATCAACTAGACTAGCCTCTTTAACCATACCTACTAAAAAGTTAGCATCATAGCCCAGGGTTGTCCTTGCACCCCCCCTTTGTTTGGGCCTAATGATGGTGTTAAAATTGCCACCAATCTGCTGGGCTGTAAAAAGAAATGGTTTTATTAACCCAAAAAGGCACTTCCTATCCCAGGCTGACTGCGGTCTGTAGAAGTTAATCAGCCAAAGGTCATGCCCTCCCAGGTTAATGTCCAAAATCATGCACCTACCTAACTGTAACTCTATAACTCTGTGTATGGTTACCATACAGGTAAAAAGTACCACCACGCCACCGTACGGCTCAGCCTCAAGGGACCAGAAAGATGGACCACTCCCTCCACTGGGCCTTAGCGCTATGAAGGGTGGCCAAATCTCCCACACAGTTCTCCTGCAAAAACAAAAATTCAACATCAACCATGTTGAAAAAAATCAAAGGCCAAATATTTAGCTCTGTTGGAAAGAACGGAAGCCACATTAATAGTGGCAAATTGTATGGGTTGGGGAGCCATATGTCTGAATTATAGAAGTAGGACTTCATCTCACATCCCCACAACTCCGGTGTGCCACACAGACAATTTATTTGGTGCTTGAATTTTCTACGTTTAGTCTCTAGGTACGCCAGGTCCTCCCTAATAGTCACTCTCTTGGATGTCTTACATCCCTGGCATTTCCTCCACTTTGTACTCATAGTAGACTTAATCCACTTTACCTCCTTTAAATCCACTATGTCCAGAGCCAGGAACCCGTCCTCACTGGCCACAGAGTTCCCTGCCTTCTCCTCTGTGCTCAACAGCTCCTGGGTGTCCATACAAATGTCCCCTTCTCCACTGCAGGTAAAGGTAGTTGTATACATGTCCTCCAGAGCTTTGTCACTCCCGTCTCTAGTCTCCTGCAGTTCCGGGGCCAATGAAGCACTCTGTCCATGTTGCCGCACAAGGCTCTCCTCCACCCAGGTAAACATTACAATGGGCTGCCAGCCTCCACTTCCTCCTCCCTGAGTCCCAGTCAAAGCACTCACCCCATGATTAGGGTCTTTAGGGACACTCAAAACCCCGGGATCACCATCATCCTCCTCCACAGACACCTCCATCCTACCAAGGGCCAAGTACCTCACTCACACTTGTCTGACACCTGGTGTGTCTTGGCCTTCAACACATTTTGTGAAATTTTGAGCTGTCTGTGTTTGCTAAAAGAGAAGATCTTGCATGCAGAGTTTGTTTTTACTTTCCCCATAGGAATTAATGGAACAATTGCAGTTTTCTCCTAAATGCAACATTGGAGAAATATGATTTAAAATCACTTTAGTGTGCTTGGCCTTTAACACTTTGTGTGAAATTTTGAGCTGTCTGTGTTTGCTAAAAGAGGATATATTGCAGAGCTTACATTTTTACTTTCCCCATAGAAATTAATGCTTTTTTCTCTTACACGCAACATGGGAGAAAAACCATTTCACATCACTATAGTAGGCCTTGGCCTTTGTTTATTAAACAAAAGTTTGCAACCATGTAAATATTCATAAAACCATAGTTTAGTATTATTACAACATACCAATTGTAAATAATGCAGACCAAAAACTACACACACCATCACCAAAACCTAATCTCAAACCTTACCTCATCCCAAATCCAAACACCCCCACAAACCTCCCCCACCCCATCCTTCCTCCACCTCACCTACCCCTAAGTAGTGAAAAGTATGGTTAGGCATCCAGGTATACGTAAAGCATTCCTCTATAATTTATTCAACATTCAAGTGAAAAGACAGAAGCCATTCAGAAACGACTCAAGACCGGACTTTCGCTACCCATTCAAGGGGGCCTCAGATGACGCCACAACCGTGACCAACTGATGGCGTCCATCCTTTCTTTGTCCATATCCATCATCCGTTTCACCTCGTGCAAGATCTCCCCAACTACCGATACCCAGGGAAGGAGTTTAACCCTAATGCCTAATTGACACCATGCATTCCACATGCTGTAGCATACTGCTAAACTAACTAAAAAAATTGTGCACAAATCAAACCTACCATATCCCTTGAATGCACCATAAACCCATTCAGGGTAATTCAGCACCGAAAGGCAAGGAATATGCAGGCATCTTGAAACTCTCCTATAAATCTCTGTTATAGGGACACTTACAGAAGAAGTAGTCCATAGTCTCCTCCTCCCCTAGACTTTGCTCCCGTGGACAACCACAATCATCAGCACTCCTTACTTTAAGGTTACCTTTAACATAGAGCCTTCCATGAAAGGAGAGCCAGGTGATGTCCCTAAATTTCAGAGGAATCCTCACAGAGCTAATCAGAACCAATCCCTCCGAACACATCTCTCCCGGGCAATCCTTCAGGGCCAGGGGAATATAAAAGTAGGTCTGCAGAATTCTCAACCCCATCTCCCTCCTGGTTGAGTATCTTACATCACCCACCTCCAGTCCCCACCATCTCATCATTTTCAGGTACAGGATCGCGTAGATTAGGAGGTATCCTTGCCTAACTCGGAATGTCTTCATTTGACCTCCTTCCATCCATTATTTGAGGAAGGGAAACACCCATTCCCTGAAACCTTCTACCCATTAAGGAGGAGTCTCCAAAAACAGAGTCCCAATATTGAGTTTACAGAGAGTTATCACAAATAACACTACAGGGTTGACCATACTCTGGCATCCCTCT
The DNA here is from genome assembly GCA_031769625.1 of Taudactylus pleione. Classification (NCBI taxonomy): domain Eukaryota; kingdom Metazoa; phylum Chordata; class Amphibia; order Anura; family Myobatrachidae; genus Taudactylus; species Taudactylus pleione. The sequence goes on along the minus strand of JAUIMM010000853.1, from coordinate 132,399 downwards.
TCCCTCAATTTGTAGGTGATCCCTCGTTTGACAATATTCATCCTGTTTCCCCAGAAAATCAAGAAAAACAATGAATTTGTCCTGGTCCACATAGATTGAGGCAAAAAACAGACATAACTGATGTACAGAAACACTGGGATCAAGTAGACTTCCACCTTCTCCAAACAGATACCTTCTGGGTTGCTATTTCCAGCTTTTTCTCCCAATTTAGGGTGCCATAATCACCATGATTGAAATAAATTCCTAAAATTTAAATCTGTGAACTGGCCCGGGGAAGGCTGTCCAGAAGGTCAAACTCTGCCCCTTTCTCCCCCATCCAGAAAGCTTCACACTTTTCCTGGTTTATCCTAGAGCATGATGCTTCAGAATACATACTGATGAGTTGTTCCACCAGCCGTATCTTTTTCCTCTGCAGACAGAAACACCGTGACATTATCAGTGTAGGCCACAATCTTCAGTGCAGGCCCCGACCCCAGCTGCCCCCCACTGTATCATACTCCAACCTCCTTATGAAGGGGTCGATAGCAAACACATATAGGAGAGGGCTCAGAGGACACCCCTGATGAACCTCAGAGCCCACACTGAAAGCAGCACCCACCCAACCATTCACAAGTGGGAAGCTTTCGGTCTTTCTGTATATTGTTCTTAGCCAATTCACCACCCTCTCTGGAAACCCATACCATTCCAGTACCACCCATAGGTACTCATGATTGACTCTGTCCAAAGCCTTAGACTGATCCAGTGCCAGCAAATACTTTCCCCTTCTCTCAGCCCAGCAATGCTCAATAGCCTCCCAGACATCAAGGACAGCACTAAAGGTACTATGGCCTTTCACTGTGCAGTGCTGAGAAGCAGAAAGCAGCTGTTCCAAAAATTCAGTTAACCGGTTAAAAATTATTTTTGCCAGAATCTTCCTGTCTGTCTTTGAGAAGAGCTATTGGGTGCCAATTCTCAACACACAGGGGATGCTTACCTTTGGAAAGTAATATAAGTACAGATGACCTCAGGGATGTGGTAAGACACCCTTCACCCAGACTCACATTAAACATCTCCACCAGGACGGAGGGCCAGGATATCTGAAAAGGTTTTATAAAATTTAGATGTTAACCCATCTGGACCTTCAGACTTTTTGACAGATAACCCATCAATTGCTCTCCTAGCCTCCTCCACACCTATATCACTCTCCAAACAATCAAAAGAGACATCAGGTTTCATGAGCCCAAGCGTCTCCCTCAGAAAGACCTCCATCCTCTCCCTGATAAGTAACTTCTCAGACAAAAGATTAGAGTAATAGTCTACTATTACCCCCAGAATGCCCTCCTTTTTCTCCTGAAGGACACCTGGTCATCACGCAGACCTCTGATCTCTCTCGCTTCAGTTGTCATGCTACAGCTCTGGCAAGGATTGGGCAAATTATATATCCTGTAATCCCTCTCCAGAACCAAAGACAGCAACCGGTTGTACCATAATTCTTTCATCTGAGCCTTTACTCTGGAAATTTCCCCACTATCTCCCTCCTCAGAGATCAAGAGGTCCAATTTTCTTCTCAAAGCATAGTAGATGTTGTTATATTTCAAGTTCTTTTTTGCTACAGTTTGCCTAAAGAAACTTAGAGTTCTATTTTTTACCTCCTCCCACCACTCTGATCTACTCCATCCTGCCTCCAACAGTGTTTCCTGTGTATGAAAGAAATCTCTAAAGGGTTGTCTAACTCCCTCCACCTTTAGGAGGTCTGAGTTCAGATGCCACATACCCCTTACTTTCTGAAGGGATTGTGCTACATTCAAGGTAACACTCAGAAAACAGTGATCAGAAAAATCCACCAACCTTACCTCAGGAGGCAAGGTCTTTAGAGTCTCCTTAACAAAAAACCTATCTATTTTAGGCCTACGGCTGCCGCTAACATATGTGTACCCTGTGAGATCTGGATAATGGCGAACATGCACATCAACCAGACCAGCCTCCCTAAATATTCTAACTAAGTAATTTGAATCATAACTCAACGTTGTCTTTGAGCCTCCCCTGTCCTTTGGCCGAATCACGGAGTTAAAATCACCTCCAAAGACAATCTGTTGAGCTGTGAAGAGGAATCTCTTTAAAGAGGCACTTCATATCCCATGCCATGTGTAGGAATTTTATCAGCCAGAGGTCATGCCCCTTCAAAGTGACATCGAAAATCATACACCTGCCCACTTGTAACTCTATAATCTTGTGTATGCTTACCTTGTCAGTAAAAGGTACTGCCACCCCATCATATGGTTTGGCCACAAGAGACCAGTAAGATGGACCCCTCCTCCACTCCCTCTTAATCCTATGGAGGGCATCCAACTTACTTATTCTTGTCTCTTGCAAAAATAAAAAATCAACCTCAATTGTGTTGAAAAAATCAAAGGCCATAAACCTAGCTCGATTGGAAATTATGGAAGCCACATTAATCGTGGCACATCGTATGGGTTGGGGATCCATATTTCTAGATTATAGAAAGTGTAACCAACCTTACTGTTCCCTTACTGACTTACTCCCCTCCTCCTCACTTTCCACCCTTACACCCTCACCACCAATAGACACAACCTTTCCCCTAGCCCCTGGATCTGGGGGTTTGGGATCCACAGACCCCTGTGGAATTTGTACAGTTGGGTCTATATCAATCCCTTCTATATTCCTCTCTTCCTGAGGAAATCCACCCACTTCCTCTTGCTCATCCTCCTGACCTTTCCCTACCTCCATTTCTTTCCTACCCTCTTTTACTTCCCCTTGTAAATCTGGGCCTGATTCAGAAACGGATGCTCTGAACGTGCGCTCGCTCTGAATCAGGGCATTTTTTCTTTGTTTGGCTTTTTGGCTGCTCGCATAGCTGTGGGTGACCATCGGGCTTGCGACAAGACCCTTGTGGTAGGGTCTAGTGGCTGCAAGCCCCAGAGAGCCATCTGGCTCTCATAGAGCCAGAAGCTCTCCCATTGACATCACTGGTGATGTCAGTGGGGCCGACCCCAAATGGCAGGCGTTCCTTGGGGAATGCCTCCGTTTGGACAGTCACCCCCCCTTCCCACCTACCAAATGGGGCGAGCTGTCAGTCACCATCAACAGCTCACCCCCTTTGGTGCGAGACCTGGAGCGACAGAGCACCCGTTGCTAGCCGGGTCTCGTGCATGCACACGACGGAGCTGGCTCCATCATGCGCATGCCCAGTGGGCAAACATCGACCCGGTTGTGAGCACTCAGCGCTTGCGACCAGGTTTGAATCAGGCCCTCTGTTCCCATCTCATCCCACTCTAACTCCTGTGGGTCCTCTTCTGCCCTCCATTTCTTTCCCTGCCCCTTCTCCTTCTTTTCTCCCTCCCTCCTCTTATTTAGTCTTGATCTTTCCTCCCCTCCTTTCTTCAGACCACTCCTCCTCACCCTTCTCCTTGCTACTTTAGGAACAAAACATAACTCTTCCTCTTGCCTCATTACCTCCCCATCTTCCTCCTCATCAGTTGAGAAAATATCGAATCTATTACTCCTCCACCCTCTTTTTCTTATTCTTATTCTTAATGTCCTGAAACCCATCCCCTACTTTCGCTACCACTTTCCTTTGCTCTGTCAGCTTCCACCTTGCCACCTGTCCTCCCTGCACTTCCACCGACCCCCTTTCTTTTCTACCTCTCTCTTCCTCCTCCTGCTCTGATTCACCTCCTTCCCATACATCAGCCTTCAGACACCTACTGTAAGGATGCCCTTCTTGTCCACATAACTTACATCTTACACTATTGCACATTATGGATGTATGCCCCACCTTCCCGCACAGTGTACACTTTGTCACCCCACAATCCCCACTTAGATGGCATTTCTCCACAATGGAAACATGTTTTTGGCTGACCTTGATAAAACACTTGCACTCTATCTCTGCCAATATATGTAGCAGATGGAAGATGATTCGTACCAAAAGCCATTCTTAATAACCTTACTTGGACTGTGTATGCTCCTCCCCATACCCCTTTTGTATAATCCACTTTAATTAGCCCTGATAATACCTTGCAATGTCTTGACAACCAATACCTGATGTCATTCTCTGGAATTGATTCGTTATGCACCAGAATTGTTAACTTAACCATGTCCTGCCTTGATATCAGAATTGCATTGTATTCAGAGAATGGTACCTCTGCTTTGACAGACAGCCACCTTCCCCACAACATTTGCATACCCTTGTTTGTCTGAAAACTTATGTCAAACTCCCTTGATCTGGGAGGATGAATGCATGCATACAAATCAATAGCTGATACATTTAAAGAAAACAACATGTTCAAAAAAACCCTCCTTCCCTGGTGCCTCCCCCACCACCTCCCACTTAAACTGGATCACGTTTCTTCTTCTAATCCCCTTACCACCTTCAAACCTTGAGAAAACCCTTCTTGCTTCACTTTTTTCCCCAGCCGCAGCCCCAGGATATGAAACTGGCCCCACTGTAGCTTTATGCACATTTTGTCCATCTTTATTATTCACAGTCACAATCTGTTGTCTTATATCTGTATTGTTAATCCCAGACACAGAAGCCCCCACATTAACATCTTTATTACCCACATTTTTCTGTGCCTGGTTTTCACTTATTAGTTCCAGAGCTGCCTTCACTCTGGCAGGGGTCTCCAGTTCTCCATACATGATATCCAGCAGTTCTTTGTCCCATGGCTGCAGAGACCCCTTCTCCAGACATGGCATGCCCTGCACCATGCCTCATCTCCTGCCACCAGCCTTCACATTAACAATACTTTCCAATGCATCATCAGCTGCTCCTGTAGCCACCCCGGGTCCTGAGGCATCCACAGTCCCCATTCAGCCTCCACATTCACCTGCACCCTACTCCCCCTCTTTACCCCATTCTGCACCAGGCACCCATGCCCACCAACCAGCAATCCCAGCAGAGGTGTCAGGACCATGGGAAACATCCCCCGGCACATCAGAGCCACAATCAGAATTCCAAGCAGACTCCCCTGTTGACCAATGGGGTTCCCCACTCCGTCACCTACCTGCTGATCAGCCATGCCGCCCTTCAAGATCGCTGCTCCGGCTCGGAATCCCCACTATATCACCAGCTTTGTTTTTAATGCTTTCAGGTACTTCTGCCTCCCCTTCCAACTGCCTGATGATATCCATCAAAGGGTTTTCTTCCTGCAGCATTGTGGTTAACTCCTCCACTGCTGGGTTCACTGGCAATCCACTGGAGGCTGCCGTCCGCTGGCTCGCTTGTCTCAGGGATTTAACCCTGTCCAGGGTATCTACCAGCTCCACCATCTCTCCTCACAGCCTTGGCTTCTCCCAGTTATGGGCTTTATTCTGCTTCTTCTTTGTATAGCTGATTTTTGTATTTTAGTTTTTTATAATACTGCATCCTTCAGGCACAGCCATGCCACAGTCATCTTCGCAGCTGGAGTCCAGGGAATCCTCCCCCTCCTCTGCTGACAGCATAGGGGCCACGGACTCCCCCTCTTCACTGAATTGTGGATTGCCTGTATGGTGGATTGCCACCATGAGAGCCTCCACAGACAGTTCGGGGAATCCCGATCACGACTGCTGTTTCATCACAAAAGCTGCACTCCCGCTGGCACGCTGCACTAGCTCCTGCACCATGGGCTGGCTGGAAACTGCAGCAGGATCTTACGCCCTGGCATTTGGATGTAAAATTCCTTTTTTCTTAACATGCTGGGGTTGCGGTCCCTTCCGCTAGGGACCTCTCACCTTCCCTGCCCCAGGAGGGCGCATCCTGCCTGGGGAAAGCCCGTGGATAGGCTGGCTGTAACCTGACACCTCAGTGGAAGTACGGAGCTCTCCAGCACTCATCCTGCCACCAGGACTTCAACATATTGTGTAAAATTTTAAGCTGTCTGCGTTTGCTAAAAGAGATATTGCATGTTTGCAAAAAATTAACAATTGCGATTTTCTCTTAAAAGCAACATGGGAGAAAAACCATTTCATATCACTTTAGTGGGCCTTGGCCTTCAACAATTTGTGTGAAATGTTGAGCTGTCTGTGTTTGCTAAAAGAGGAGATATTGCAGAGTTTACATTTTAACTTTTTCCATTAAAATTAATGCATTTTTGCAAACAACTAACAAATTTGGTTTTCTCTAAGTCGCAACATGGGAGAAAAACCATTTAAAATCAATTTAGTGGGCCTTGGCCTTCAACACATTGTGTGAAATTTTGAGCTGTCTGTGTTTGCTAAAAGAGGAGATATTGCAGAGATTACGTTTTTACTTTCCCCATAGGATTCAATGCATTTTTGAAAAAAACAAACATTTGCTGTTTTCTCTTAAAGGCAACATGGGAGAAAAAACATTTCTCATCACATTAGTGGTCCTTGGCCTTCAACACATTGTTTGAAATTTTAAGCTGTCTGCGTTTGCTAAAAGAGATATTGCAGAGATTAAGTTTTTACTTTCCCCATAGAAATTAATGCGTTTGCAAAAATTTGATTGCGATTTTCCCTTAAAAGCAACATGGGAGAAAAACCATTTCATATCACTTTAGTGGGCCTTGGCTTTCAACACATTGTGTGAAATGTTGAGCTGTCTGTGTTTGCTAAAAGAGGAGATATTGCAGAGATTACATTTTTACTTTCCCCATGGGAATTAATGCATTTTTGCAAAAACGAACATTTGCTGTTTTCTCTTAAATGCAACATGGGAGAAAAACAATTTCATATCACTTTAGTGGGTATACCTTTTTATTAAAACTTGCAACGCATAAATAAATAATACATAGGTAAAAACTGCATTGCAGAACAAACTTGTCAAGCACAAACAAAGAAAAGCCATAACAATATTGCACATCAACACAAATAGGCTTTCCTAATCATAGTATAATATACAATACATAATGGCCACAAACATATACATGATACCACAGGACTCCATTCACACCACCCAAATGAGACAACTTACAACTAACCCACCACCAACTACACATTCTGCTAAATCTAAACTATCCCAACACCAAACTAACTCTAACCCATCAACACTAACTCCATTGACAAAGAGAAAGTGGGCAAAACTGTTTAGGCATACGTAAAACCATTTCTCAAAAAAGGAACCAGAATCAAAAATCTATTATGGCAAGTGAAAGATAGAGAGCCAAAAGAATGGACAGGAAAAAGGCTGTCTGCCACCTACTAAGGCGGCTTTAGGTGTCTCCACCTCCTCGACCACCCAACAGCATCCAACCTCCTCCTGCACATCTCCATCAGAGCCTTAACCTCATGAAGAATAATGCACGCCACCACCTCACAGGGAAGAATTTTGTTTCTAGTTGTTACTAAGCACCGTGCGCTCCATGTGTGGTACCTAACCACTAAACTAACTATAAAAACAGTGACTAAATCATAGCGCCCATACCTTTTGAATGCTCCATAAACCCACTCAGGGTAACTGAGCCGCAAAAGGCACGGAATGTGTAAAGCGCTTGATACTCTCTTGTAAATTTCGATGTTAAAGGACATTCAAGAAGGAAGTGGTCCATGGTCTCCTCCTCCTCTAGACACTCCTCATGTGGACAGCCACGATCACCGCTGCTTTGCCACCTGATGTGCCCTCTAACATAGAGGCTTCATTGAAAGGAGAGCCAGGTGAAGTCTCTGTACTTCAGTGGAATTCTCTGTGAGCAAATCAAAGAGATCCCATCTGAGCAGACCCTGCCTGGGCAGTCCCTTAGTGTCAGCGGAGCAGAGAAGTGAGTCCGCAAAAAAATGCCTCTCTCCAACTCCCTTCTAGAAAGGGTTTTGACATCACCCGCTGCCACTCCCCATTGCCTTGTCACTTTCAAGCACAGGATGACATAGTATATATAGATAAGGGAAGGGGGAGGTAGGGAAGGATTGATTGCACAGGAATATTGGTGGGTAAAAAAGATCGTTTTAAAGTAATAAAGATAGAAGGTGCAGCCTCTGAGTAAATTGAGTATATCAGAGAGAAGAGAAAAAGAACTCCGTATGTGGGGCACACTCCTATAGAATTACCAAGCTATAAAAAGCCATCGGAACTCCCTGCGCTGCTGTTAGGCAACAGGGACAATGGTGCAAATTGGCTTTAAAAGCAGAAGCACCTTATCTTACTTCATTGTGCCAGTACTGGTGACTCTCATTTTCTGGCCTCTATATATTTATAAGACAGGAAACAGGTGTATAAGTACACAACTCTTTCATCTATATCTATCATAATTTTGTTATACTTAGTCTCATAGGTAGAATCGAAGGATGCCTCTACTACCAATATTAATATATTACTGTGGTTATCCGTGGTGTATAGCAATTTTAATTGTGTGTATTTATTTTTACTTTCATATGATTTATTATCCATTTATTATTTTGCCCCTTTTTTGCACTTTTAGAGTGCTCATTTCACTTTAATATGCATGTGTTTTATTGCTGTTACCACACTTAGGAAGATTCACTGTTTATTCCTCTATTGAAAATGGATGCAATCCTGAATACCTGCATTGCTAAATGCTATATATAGATATATATCAGAAACAACTGTGATTACCAATTGTCATATATATTTCAATTAGGGGTGTGCACCGGCCACTTTTCGTGTTTTGTGTTTTGGTTTTGGATCTGGATCTTTCTTCGTGTTTTGGATCTGGATTGGTTTTGCCAAAACCACCCTTCCGTGTTTTGGGTTCTGGGTTTTGTGTTTTGGATCTGTATTTTTTTGAAAAAAAGCATAAAAACAGCTAAAATCACAGAATTTGTGGGTTTTTCTGCTCCTATGCTATTATTAACCTCAATAACCTTAATTTCCACTCATTTCCAGTCTATTCTGAACACCTCACACCTCACAATAGTGTTTTTATGTCCAAAAGGTTGCACCGAGGTAGCTGGATGACTATGCTAAGAGATACGAGTGGGCGGCACAAACACGTGGTCCATCTAGGAGTGGCACTGCAGTGGCAGACTGGATGGCAGTTTGAAAAACTAGGCCCCAAACTATACATAATGCAAAGAAAAAAAAGAGGTGCAAGATGGAATTGTCCTTGGGCCCTCCCACCCACCCTTATGTTGAATAAGCAGGACATGCACACTTTAACAAACCAAACATTTCAGCGCCAGGGTCTGCCACACGACTGTGGCTGAAATGATTGGTTCGTTTGGGCCCCCACAAAACAAGCTGGCAATTAATCTGTCCCTGCACAAACTGGCTCTACGGAGGCAAGATGTCGTCCTCATCCACCGATTCCTCACCCTCTTCAGTGTTGTGTACATCCTCATCCTCACAGAGTATTAATTCATCCCCACTGGAATCCACAACCACAGGTCCCTCTGTACGTTCTGGAGGCTGGTCTCCCTGGAAGAGTTGATAATTCATTTTATGAACATCATCTTCTCCACATTTTGTGGAAGCAACCTCCTACGCCTTTTGCTGACAAGGTTCCCGGCTGCACTAAACACTCTTTCGGAGTACACACTGGAGGGGGGGCAACTCAGGTAAAATAGAGCCAGTTTGTACAGGGACCTTCAAATTGCTTCTTTTTCCTGCCAGTACAGGTACGGACTGTCTGACATGCCTACTTGGATGCTGTCACCGATGTAATCCTTTAACAGACAGACGCACGCTTGTCGCTGCTGCTTTGAGGATGCAAGTGCGGCTACAGCCCACGCATTTCACAAAGACAGAAAAAAAAAGAAGAATATTTTTATTGTTTGTGTAGCACACTTTGAGGGTGTCACCACCCTTTAACAGACAGACGCACGCTTGTCGCTGCTGCTTTGAGGACAGTATCATATGCAGTGACAGTAGACTTGTCAGAAATTGTTGGCACGTCCTTCAGTCCGGACCAGATGTCCAAACCAGCCCTTGACTTATGACACAGGTGCACGCTTGGCGCTGCTACTATGTTGATGCACGTGCGGCTACATCGCACACAAGTCACAAACACATTTAAAAAATAGTTTTTTATTTTTTGGAGCACTTTGAGAGTTACACCACCCTTTAACAGACAGACGCACGCTTGTCGCTGCTGCTTTGAGGATGCAAGTGCGGCTACAGCCCACACAATTCACAAAGACAGAAAAAAAAGGAAGAATATTTTTATTGTTTGTGGAGCGCACTTTGAGGGTTACACCACCCTTTAACAGACAGACGCACGCTTGTCGCTGCTGCTTTGAGGATGCAAGTGCGGCTACAGCCCACACAATTCACAAAGACAGAAAAAAGAAGAAGAATATTTTTATTGTTTGTGGAGCGCACTTTGAGGGTTACACCATCCTTTAACAGACAGACGCACGCTTGTCGCTGCTGCTTTGAGGATGCAGGTGGAATCTAGATGGGATTTGGAACCGGGGACACACTACCTCCATCAATTGTCTAAATCCCACTGCACTAATGGCGGATACCGGACGCACGTCTAACACCAACATAGCAGTCAAGGCCTCAGTTATACGTTTTGCTTCAGGATGACTGCTGTCGTACTTCATCCTCATCGCTAGGGACTGTTGGAGGGTCAATTGTTTAGTAAAAGTAGTGATGTTCCTACTTCCTCTCTGGGATGATGAACAACTCCCAGCAGCAGCAACAGCACTAGGAGGAAGTGGTTCTTGATCTTTCCCTATTTTATTTTTATTGGAGAAAGTTTGGTCCTCCATTTATGTTATATTGATATATACGTGCGGCTAAAGCGCACACAAACACAGAAAATATTTTTTTATTTTTGCTGGAGAGTAGTGCACTTTGTGGGTTACACCACCCTTTAAGAAATGAGCCAGCCGGCTCTTTACTTATGGGACACAGGCGCACGCTTGGCGCTGCTCTTTTGTTGATGCACGTGCAGCCACAGTGCACACAAGTCACAAATACAGAAAATATTATTTTTTTTTGTTTGGACTGGAGTGTACTTTGGGGGTTACAGCACCCTTTAACGGTCAAGCCAGCCGGCCCTTTACTTATGACACAGGCGCACGCTTGGCACTACTTTGTTGATGCACGTGCGGCTACTGCGCACACAATTCACAAACACAGAAAATATTTTTTTTTTTGGTTTGGACTGGAGTGTACTTTGGGGGTTACAGCACCCTTTAACGGTCAAGCCAGCCGGCCCTTTACTTATGACACAGGCGCACGCTTGGCACTACTTTGTTGATGCACATGCGGCTACTGCGCACACAATTCACAAACACAGAAAATAATTTTTTTTTGGTTTGGATTGGAGTGTACTTTTGGGGGTTACAGCACCCTTTAGCGGTCAAGCCAGCCGGCCCTTTACTTATGACACAGGCGCACGCTTGGCACTACTTTGTTGATGCACGTGCGGCTACTGCGCACACAATTCACAAACACAGAAAATCATTTTTTTTTTGGTTTGGACTGGAGTGTACTTTGGGGGTTACAGCACCCTTTAACAGTCAAGCCAGCCGGCCCTTTACTTATGACACAGGCGCACGCTTGGCACTACTTTGTTGATGCACGTGCGGCTACTGCGCACACAATTCACAAACACAGAAAATAATTTTTTTTTGGTTTGGACTGGAGTGTACTTTCGGGGGTTACAGCACCCTTTAACGGTCAAGCCAGCCGGCCCTTTACTTATGACACAGGCGCACGCTTGGCACTACTTTGTTGATGCACGTGCGGCTACTGCGCACTCAATTCACAAACGCAGAAAATAATTTTTTTTTGGTTTGGACTGGAGTGTACTTTGGGGGTTACAGCACCCTTTAATGGTCAAGCCAGCCGACCCTTTACTTATGACACAGGCGCATGCTTGGCACTACTTTGTTGATGCACGTGCGGCTACTGCGCACACAATTCACAAACACAGAAAATAATTTTTTTTTTGGTTTGGATTGGAGTGTACTTTCGGGGGTTACAGCACCCTTAACGGTCAAGCCAGCCGGCCCTTTACTTATGACACAGGCGCACGCTTGGCACTACTTTGTTGATGCACGTGCGGCTACTGCGCACACAATTCACAAACACAGAAAATAATTTTTTTTTTGGTTTGGACTGGAGTGTACTTTCGGGGGTTACAGCACCCTTAACGGTCAAGCCAGCTGGCCCTTTACTTATGACACAGGCGCACGCTTGGCACTATTTTGTTGATGCACGTGCGGCTACTGCGCACACAATTCACAAACACAGAAAATAATTTTTTTTTGGTTTGGATTGGAGTGTACTTTCGGGGGTTACAGCACCCTTTAATGGTCAAGCCAGCCGGCCCTTTACTTATGACACAGGTGCACGCTTGGCACTACTTTGTTGATGCACGTGCGGCTACTGCGCACACAATTCACAAACACAGAAAATATATTATTTTTTTAGCACTTGGGGGGAGCACCCCTGATGGACAGAGCACCCCCTGGACAACACTACAGCACCCCTTTAGGACTGGGACACTGCACAGGACTTTGGAGTGGACACAGCCCCTATGGAGAACTGACTGCACAACACAGTCCAGCCAGCCCCTATGGACTTTGAAGTAGTGGACACAGCCCCTATTAACAACAGCAGCACAGCACAACACAGCCAGCCCCTATGGACTTTGAAGTAGTGGACAACAGCAGCACTACACTACACTACACTACACAGCCCTAACTCCCACCCTCCCTCTTCACTGTCCACAGCCGAGTGAGAAAATGACACCGACGCGGGTACCTTATATAGGATCCAAAACCCGCGAGACTCGGAAGGCGGGATGATGACGTTTTGCCTCGATTTCAGATCCGAGTCAGGCGGGAAAAGTCGAGCCTGACTCGGATCGGACTCGGATCGGGGGGGCTCGGGGGGGTTCGGATTTCAGAAATCCGAACCCGCTCACCCCTAATTTCAATATACACAGGAAACAATTGTGATTGCCGATTTCATTAAAATTGTATATTTCAATACTCAATGTCCTGTTTTGTGGTTTTTGAAAGATATGACCATGATATATATATATTTATTCCATAGGCACTGACTAAATATACATAATCATAAATTGAGATGACTGCATAGCAAGAATCTGCTTGGAGGCAATCTCGAATACTTGCTTTGCTAAGTGCTATGTGTGTGTATGTATATATATATATATATATATATATATATATGTGTGTTTATTTCACTTTAATATACATATGTTTTATTGCTGCTACCGCTCTTGGGAAGATACCCTGCTCATTCCTCTATTGAGAATGGAAGCATAGCAGAAATCTGCTCAGAGGCAATCCTGAATACCTGCATTGTTAAATGATATTTATATATATATAAGAAACAACTGTGATCACCAATTGTTATATATCTATTTCAAAATACAAAGGGAAACTATTGTGATTGCCGATTGCCTTTAAAATTGTATATCTCAATACTAATGTCCTGTCCTGTGGGTTTTGAAATATATTAACATAAGATACATATACTTATTCCATAGTTTCTGACTAAATACACAACACAAATTGAGATGATTGCATAGCAGGAATCTGCTTAGAGGCAATCCTGAATACCTACATTGCTATATGTATATATAAGAAACAACTGTGATTATTGACTCTTGTATATATTTCAATATATACAAAAACATAATACCTAAAAGTCCTGCCTTGTGGTTTTTGAAAGATCTAAACATGATATATTTTTTCCATAGGTATTGACAAAAATATACAACATAAACTGCAGTAATATTACAGTGTATCTCCTACGATTGGAGAATTGTTTGTTTGTTTGTATTGTCCAACCTGATAGGTATTTTTGGCCATTTTTTTCTCTTTTCCTTTTTAATGAATTTCAATAAGAGGTATTTTTTATAGCTTGGTAATTCTTTAGGAGTGTGCCCCACATATGGAGTCCTTTTTCTCTTCTCTCTGATATACAGGATGAAATAGATCAGAAGAGTACCAGACCTTGTCTGAAGGCTTTTACATGACCACCATCATACCAGAGCTCAAGGAAGGGAGCCACCCAAGCCCTAAAGCTATCTACCCACCAAGGAGGAGTTTCCAAAAATAGACTTCCAAGATTAAGTTTAATAAAAGTCGTGGCAAAAAAAACCACTGGATTGACCATGCCAAATCCACCTTCATTCCTTGGTCTGTAGGTTATACCTCTCTTAACAATGTTCATCCCATTCCCCGAAAACAAAAGGAAGAACAAGGACAACACTTTAAACCATAAAGCTTGTGGCAAGAAACACACATATCTGACATAAAGAAAGAAAGGAACCAGAATGGTTTTGCACAGATGGACCCTTTCCCTGTAAGAGAACTGCAAAGTTCCCCAGGACTTCACTTTCCTATTGGCTTCCTCTATCCTCCTCTCCCAATTTTGAGTGGCATAGTCACCACGATCGAATGTGATGCCTAGAATTCTAATCAGGACTGGCCCGGGGGAGGCTGTCCGGAAGGTCAAACTCATCACCTTACTCCCCCATCCAGAAAGCTTGACATTTGTAGTGGTTTACTCTGGAACACGAGGCCTCAGAGTAGTCAGAGATCAGATGCCCTATGCACTGTGCCTCTGCCATGGATGACAGGACAGTGACATCGTTTGCATAGGCCACTACTCTCAATTGAGCCTCTGGGCCCAGCTGCACCCCTCTCACTGCGAAACAACCAATCCTCCTAACAAAAGGATCGATTGCAAATACGTACAAGAGGGGGCTCAGAGGGCATCCCTGATGGACACCAGAGTCAACACTAAAAGCAGTGCCCACCCAACCATTGACAAGCGGGAAGCTCTCGACATGATTATACAGAACGCAAAGCCAATCTACCACCCTCACTAGAATACCATACCATTCCAGAACAGCCCACAAGTACTTGTGATTCACCCAATCAAAAACCTTGGACTGGGCCAATGCCAGTAAGTACTTGTCCCACTTTTTAGCATAACATCGCTCCATGGCCTCCCAGATGCCAAGGACAGCACTAAATGTGCTATGTCCCTTCACGGTGCAATGCTGAGACAGGACAGTACCAGTGAATTATGTATGGGAAATAAAAGGGGGAAGGGGAAAAGAACGCAGCACAGGTCAAATAAAGATTCCCCAGATATATAACCAATCCAATGTAAATAGGAGATATCACATGATGTTTAACACAGGTGCTCCCACGGAGTAATAGAACTATATTCACAAGAAAGAGAGAAAGAGAAAACAGAAACTCCTTTGTTTGGGGCACACTGCGTCACAAAATTAGTAAAAATTAACTTTTATTCCAGAGAATTAAAAAATGTTACAACTCAGATACATCATGTCAATGGTTGATTCAATCAAAGAAATATAATATGATCCTATATGTCTAGTTAGCAATAGGGGACATCACGGTGCTTGGTGCAATCGAGTATATATACACATAAATACGTCCCTTAAGGATATATATCCTGCTCATTAAATAAATATAGTATCATTGAATAAATAGTTAGTTAATGAATTAATAAATATAGTCAAAAACAAAAATAAATATAAATAAATATATATAGAAATATATACAAAGAAAAATCAAAGTGCTAGTGCAAATGAGAAATTGATCAGAAAAACTCAATCAATAATGTGTGTGCAAATATAAGCAATAGATAAAGCAGAAATAGGCAGTCAATTGATAATTTGATAATTAAATATAAACACACAGAAGGTATGTGTAAACAAACTGAATATTTAGCAATTAGTGTCAAAAGTGCTAGTGCTATTTGGAGATCCTATATCAGAAACACAATAAACATATATGTGCAAAAGTGGGTGGTGACTGTCATCATACCACCAAATATTAATTTCACTGGTCCAAATACAAAGTACAGCGTACTGATATTTCACTTGATGCAGACAGAAAAATACACATAAGTCGCATAAGATATATATAGTAAAAACTTATCCTCTCGAGTGAGTGATATAGCGTTATTATATTAATGTAAATACATTCATCATTAATTAATAAAACACAGTTAATAGGTAAAAAGTACAGTACAGTAGGCGAAAATAAATTCAAATGTGGAAAAAATTTCACCAATTGATCAATTACTGCCTATACTAATAGATGCAGTAATAACACGGACCTGACAGTCCTATGATTGCAAGATGTCTTTTGAGGCGTCCCTCATTAACCATAGATTGCCCCCATAGTAGATTAGAAATAAAGTGCCTGTGCGTTTATAGGGAGATAGGGATCTGCTATTGCCAGTCTTACATCTGCATAGGACTGGGAATGAGAGTCCCTGTCCAATAGCACAGTGAAATATAGGAAGCACTCTCTCTGCTGTCAGCGAAGGCAGTGTAACCCCCCTGTTACCGTGGTATTGCAGGGTGGGGATAACATAGCCTGCGGCTGATGAGAGTCTGGTGAAAAAAGAGAGTAGGACAGAAATACCTGATACACTTAACGGGGAGAGGTAGAGTAGCCTGGACTGCCGTCCGTATGATCCGGAGTGCCTGTGCGCACAGGTACTCCCGTGGTCCGTGTTATTACTGCATCTACTAGTATAGGCAGTAATTGATCAATTGGTGAAATTTTTTCCACATTTGAATTTATTTTCGCCTACTGTACTGTACTTTTTACCTATTAACTGTTTTATTAATTAATGATGAATGTATTTACATTAATATAATAACGCTATATCACTCACTCGAGAGGATAAGTTTTTACTATATATATCTTATGCGACTTATGTGTATTTTTCTGTCTGCATCAAGTGAAATATCAGTACGCTGTACTTTGTATTTGGACCAGTGAAATTAATATTTGGTGGTATGATGACAGTCACCACCCACTTTTGCACATATATGTTTATTGTGTTTCTGATATAGGATCTCCAAATAGCACTAGCACTTTTGACACTAATTGCTAAATATTCAGTTTGTTTACACATACCTTCTGTGTGTTTATATTTAATTATCAAATTATCAATTGACTGCCTATTTCTGCTTTATCCATTGCTTATATTTGTACACACGTTATTGATTGAGTTTTTCTGATCAATTTCTCATTTGCACTAGCACTTTGATTTTTCTCTGTATATATTTCTATATATATTTATTTATATTTATTTTTGTTTTTGACTATATTTATTAATTCATTAACTAACTATTTATTCATTGATACTATATTTATTTAATGAGCAGGATATATATCCTTAAGGGACGTATTTATGTGTATATATACTCGATTGCACCAAGCACCGTGATGTCCCCTATTGCTAACTAGACATATAGGATCATATTATATTTCTTTGATTGAATCAACCATTGATATGATGTATCTGAGTTGTAACATTTTTTAATTCTCTGGAATAAAAGTTAATTTTTACTAATTTTGTGACGCAGTGTGCCCCAAACAAAGGAGTTTCTGATTTCTCTTTCTCTCTTTCTTGTGAATACAGGACAGTACCAGCCCAGAAACTTCCATCAGCCAATTGAATAGTATTTTTGCCAGAAACTTTCTGTCTGTATTGAGAAGAGCTATGGGGCACCAGTTCTCAATACAGGACGGGTCTTCACCTTTGGATAACAATATGAGGGCCGAAGACCTCATGGAGTGAGGGAGCAACTCCTCACCCAGGCACTTGTTATAAACCTCCATAAGGTGGGGAGCCGAGATGTTCTTAAAGGTATTAAAGAATTCAGATGTTAAGCCATCCGGTCCTGGAGATTTTTTTATAGACAACCCATCTATAGCTCTCTTGACTTCTTCTACCTTCACACTGTCACCCAAAGAGTCAAAAGAGGCATCAAGCTTCACAAGCCATAGTGTCTCCCTCAGAAAGGACTCCATCCTCTCTCTGAGTGGCTGCTCAGATAAAAGGTTGGAGTAAAAGGACCTGATGACTCCCAAGATGCCATCTCTGTCCTCACAGAGAGTACCCTGTTGATTATACAGGCCCCTAACCTCCCTCAAATCAACCAACATCCTGCAACTCTGGTAGGGATCATGCGAGTGGTATTTACCATAATCCCTCTCCTAAATCAAATAAGCCAGACAATTGTACTGAAGTTCCACCTGGGTCTCTTGCAAAAACAAAAAATCAACATCAACTGTGTTGAAAAAATCAAAGGCAAAATAACAAGCATGCTTGGAAAAAATGAAAGCCACATTAATGGTGGCACATTGTATGGGTTGGGGATCCATAGTTTTGAATTATAGAGATAGGACTTCAACTCACTATCTCTTTATCTGACAATCAGAACCCTAGTCAGAGGAGCCATCAGGCTTACATGATGACTCATAAGGGACATCATCACCGGACGGCAAGAGAAACACTTCCAAGTCACCCTCAACCACATTCATACCACCAACTATAGGGGCTTCTGCCCCAACCTGCAACCACCCAACACCCCTTCTGGAGGAGGGTCTGGGTCTGGGGGCCTAGGGGGCTCTGATGTTGTCTCACCCATATCATTAACCCTCAAAGGTCTTTTTCCCTATATCCATCACTACGTGCTCAGGGGTCTCCTCCACCACCTCATCAAACCCCACTCCTAACAAACCCACTTCCACTCCCCTCCCCCAACTCCATATCCAAATGATCCCATTCTAGGTCCGTGATGGAATTCTGTCCAACATTTTTTGTTTTACACAGAACTTTGCCACCTATATCCTTCTCTTTCTTCTCCCTCCTCTGACTTGACTTAGCCCCTTTTGCAGCTTCACCAAAGGTCATTTTCCTAGGAGACTATATCAGGGACAAAATGCAGCTCCTTCCCCCCCACCATAACCACCTCCCCCTCCACTTCATCCTCCTCATCTTCCTCTTCCCCTTTCAAAGTGGAAAACAAAAATCTGTTAGAGCACAGGACCACTGGCTCCTTTTCCTTAACCTTCACCTTTCTTTTTGTACCAACCACTGTAAAAGGATTTTCTTCAACCGCCTCCACATTCTTCTCTTCAACAACCCTCCTCTGCCCCTCCAACTCATGTAATTTCATCTGTAACTCCAGCAACTCTTTTGCCGACCTCTGCTCTTCACTCTCCACTGCCTTCAATCTAAAACCACTATCACTTCTCTCAGGCTCAATGAACTCCGACCCTGCATTATACAGGGCAGAAGGGCATCTGCTGTATGGCTGCCCAGACAGACTGCACAAATTGCACCTGACAGTATTACAGTCACATGAGAGGTGCCCAGTTGCACCACACACAGCACATTTCTCCACAGGATAGCCACTAGACATATGATAAAAATCACCAAACTTGTGACATGTCTGTGGCTGTCCCTGGTAGAAACATTGTATCCTATCTCTCCCAATGTAGGCAGCCAAGGGGATATGCTCAGCCCCAATACCCACTTGATGAAGGCATACAAAGCAAGAATATGCCCCCCATATACCCCTATTGTTTAATCAATTTTATCCAGCATTTGGTTCACAACTGTACAATATCTAGACAGACAAAAAAGTATATCCTGGACAGGCAATGACTCGTTCCTTATGAGTACAGTTAATTTGACCCTATCTTGCCTAAATGTTGCCAGAGATGAACTTATTAAATGGTTCCTTATCCTTCACCTCCTCCCATTTGGATGTGAAGGCTTGCATGTCTCTTAATGACAAAAATCTAATATCATATTCTGGGGTGCATACAGGATGGATAAAAGCAAACAAATGTTCCACTTTAAATCCTAGGGATAAAACCATTCCAAGGACTTTGGCTTTGACTTGAGGGTCCCCATCGCCCACCCATTATAGTTGAACAACATTCCTTATTTTAGGAACACCACTTGGTTGAACTCACCTCTGAGCATCTGGTCTGCACTGGCCTGACTATCTGTGGCTCAGGCTCAGCTTCAGACAGGCCCTGACAGGCAGCATCAGTCACCATGACAATGTCTTCTTCCATTGCCACGGTAACCACCACGCCCCCCGGCCCATCACCTGCAAAAGTCATTACCCTGGGAGGATCTGCCCCCCTCCATTGCCTTTCACCTCCGTCCATGCTCTCGCTCTCAGCCTACACCAAGTGCTGCACCATCTTAGCCTGGTTAGCATCCCCAGGCTCTGGCCGCGTACACCCGGATGGGCTGACTTTTGGATTCACTCCTGGCATTGGTATAGGAACTTCCGGGTCCAGCGCCATCTTTCTCTGCTGGAACACACCATGCATCACCGCCATCTTGGTAGAGGAGTTCTTTCTTCTCCGTCACCCCACACTAACTTGCGTAAACTGCTGAGTCCGCAAACTCTTTCTCCACCATGGATGATCTGCGGACATCTTGGCCTGATTCTCCCTCCTCCTCAGACTCTTCAGAAGCAGAGGAATCCACTGGTACCGGGTTCCCAGAATGCTCTGCGATTGCCGCCATCTTGGAGAACCCGCACTCAGCCATGCACATGGATGACTACACCTCCTCACTGCCTGGCCTATTAACAGGCACCTCGGCATCTCCAGCATTACCACCCACCGGCGCCATCTTTCTGCACCACCAGCCTGCTCCACCAGACCCGAAAGCTCTGACTTCAGGCCACCAACACCTGCCAGCTTCTCCTTCTGCCCAGGCTCAGCACTCTGCAGGTTTCTGCATTTTTGTAGCTTAGCATTAAGCTCGTTCAGTTCAACCTTTAGAATGGACTTCTCCATAGCATTGATTTTTGCTCTCTTGCTCTTTTTTGTGTTGAGCCAAGCTTGGAACCTGCTCATCTCTCTCCTAATGCCAGAAACTCCTCATCCACTTCGCTGACTTTGCCTGACCTGGACTCATCCAAGCCCAAAAGCACCTGAGAATCAGCACAGACCTCCACCAATCTGCCGCTTGCCATCTGGGATTCCACACCTGTCCCCTCTTCCTCGCTATGGGTAAAGATTGCTGGTATCCCCAGCTCACCCACTGGAGTTATGCCACACTCAGGGTATCTCATCCATAGTTTAGGGGCCACGCTCATATGCAGGCTCTGTTGCTCCACAGAGCCCGCATCCACCTGGCTAAGCACCACCACAGGCCAACCAACAGTTCCACTGCATGAGGCCTGAGTTCCACTTTCACCCCTTGTAATAGGGCCCTTAGCAACATCCAAAGCCCTGGGGTCACCATCTCCCTCTTCCCCAGCAGCCTCCATCCTCTCTGGGGAGATAAACACAACAAAAGTCCTAGGCTCAGCAATCCTCCAGGGGCCTAAGAGTTCAAATACTGAAGACCTCAAGCCCAGGCCTTCAACACATTGTGTGAAATTTTAAGCTGTCTGTGTTTGCTAAAAGAGGAGATATTGCAGAGTTTACGTTTTTACTTTCCCCATGGGAATTAATGCATTTTTGCAAAAAAACAAATATTTGCTGTTTTCTCTTAAACGCAACATGGGAAAAAAAACATTTCATATCACTTTAGTGGGCCTTGGCCTTCAATACTTTGTTTCACACTTTGAGCTGTCTGTGTTTGCTAAAAGAGGAGATATTTCAGAGTTTACATTTTTACTTTCCCCATATTAATTTATGCATTTTTGCTGTTTTCTCTCAAATGCAACATTGGAGAAAAACCATTTCACATCACATTTGTGGGTCTTGGTCTTCAACACATTCTGTGAAATTTTGAGTTGTCTGTGTTTGCTAGAAGAGGAGATATCAAAAAGTATGCACTTTTGTTGTTTCCATTGGTTTCAATGCATTTTGGCCTAAAACGAGCATTTGCTGTTTTCTCTTAAATGCAACATGGGAGAAAACCATTTCACATCATGTTTGTGGGTCTTGGTCTTCAACACATTCGGTGAAATTTTGAGCTCTCTGTGTTTGCTACAAGAGGAGATATCACAAAGTATGCACTTTTGTTTTCCATTGGTTTCATTGCATTTTGTCCTAAAACGAACATTTGCTGTTTTCTCTTAAACGCAACATGGGAGAAAAACCATTTCACATCACATCATTGGTCTTGGTCATACTCCGTTTATTAAGGTATTGCAACACATGTATAGAATAAATAATACAGATAAAAACACAATACCAATATGAAGATGCAATTCATAACAACAGTACAAACTTAAACCTAAGTTAATCTTAGGCCACCGTCATTAACCAAAACTAATACATAATAGGGTTTTTCCCTTTTACAGAAAGCAAACAGGCCATCTATCATAGCACTAAGTCGATCTCCGCAGCTGAACCATTCATACCACCATGACAAGACAACAGATACACCACCAATCCCCACCTCCACAAACCCTTCACCAATTTACCAACACTAACTCCATTGACATAGAGAAAGTGAGATAAAGCACTTAGCTGCATGTAAAACCATTTAGAAAAAAAACAAGGACCAAAATCTACAGCAGGAAGTGAAGAATAGGAAGCCTAAGCATGGACAAAGAAAGGGTGTCAGCCACCCACTAAGGGGGTTTTAGGTGTCTCCAGCTCCTAGACCACCCAACAGCATCCAACCTCTCTTTATCCATTTCCATCAGTACCTTAACCTCGTGAAGAACATGACCCACCACCTCTGCACAGGGAAGGATTTTGTTTCTCAAGGGAAGTAAACAGTATGCATTCCATGTGCAGTACCTAACCGCTAAGCTGACTAAGTAAATAGTGGTCAAATCATATCTCCCATACCCTTTGAAAGCTCCATAGGCCCACTCAGGGTAACTCAGCCCTGAAAGGCTTGGGATATGTAAAGCCTTTGAGACCTGCTTACAAACCTTCACATTAAAGGGACATTTCAAGAGGACGTGGTCCATTGTCTCCTCCTCCCCTAGACACTCCTCACATGGACAATCACGATCATTGGCACTCCGACTCTTGATATTTCCCCTCACGTAAAGCCTCCCTTGGAAGGAGAGCCAAGCAATATCCCTGAACTTCAGTGGAATTCTCTCCGATAACAGCAGAGAGATCCCATCTGAGCGAACAATGCCTGGGCAGTCTCTTAGCGACAGCGGAGCATAAAAGTGAGAGTGCAAAATGCTTCTCCCCAACTGCTTCCTGGAGAAGGTTTTGACATCACTCACCATCAACCCCCAATGCCTTGTCACCTTCCAGCACAGGATGACATAGGCCAGGAGCTATCCACTCTGGACTCTGAGGGTTCTTACATGGCCATCATTGTACCACAAATCAAGAAAGGGAGAAACCCATGCTCTAAAACTCTCTACCCATTGAGGGGGGCTGTCTAAAAACAGACCACCAAGATTCATTTTAATAAAGGTTGTGGCAAAGAAAACCACTGGACTGACCATGCCCAGTCCACCTTCCTCCCTCAACCTGTAGGTTATACCTCTCTTGATGATGTTCATCCTATTCCCCCACAAAAGATGGAAGAACAGGGTGTTCATCTTGGTCCACAAAGACTCTGGCAAAAAACATACATAACTGACATACAGAAACACAGGGACCAGATAGGTTTTGCACAAGTGAATCCTTTCCCTGTAAGAAAACTTCCATTTCCTCTAGACTTGCACCTTCCTGGTAGCATCTTCCAACCTACTATCCCAATTTCGGGTGGCATAATCGCCATGGTCAAATGTTATACCTAAAATCATAATTTCAGGACTGGCCCGGGGAAGGCTGTCCGGAATGTCAAATTGAGCACCTTCCTCCCCATCCAAAAAGCTTCACACTTGTCCTGGTTCACCCTTGAGCACAAGGCTTCAGAGTATTCTGAGATGAGATGGTCCACGTCACGTGCCTCTGCCTCTGAAGACAGGACTACCGTAACATCATCAGCATAAGCCACCACTCTCAATGGAGCCTCCGGGCCCAGCTGCACCCCCCTCACAGTGCCACAATCCATCCTCCTCACGAAGGGATCAATCGTAACACATACAAGAGAGGGCTCAGGGGGCATCCCTGATGAACACTGGAGTCAACCTTGAAAGCAGGACCCACCCAACCATTCACAAGTGGGAAGCTCTCGGCCTGGCAGTAAATAACACGAAGCCAATCAATCACCCTTGCTGGAAGACCATACCACTCCAGTACAGCCCACAAGTACTTGTGATTCACTTGGTCAAAGGCCTTGGACTGGTCCAATGCCAGTAAGTACTTACCCCACTTCTCAGCATGACACCATTCCACGGCCTCCCGGACACCAAGGACAGCACTAAATGTGCTATGGCCCTTCACAGTGCAGTGCTGATATGGAGACAGTACCAGCATGGAAATTTCCATCAGCCTATTAAAGAAGATCTTTGCCAGAATCTTCCTGTCCATATTGAGAAGAGCAATGGGGCACCAATTCTCAATATGAGATGGATCCTTACCTTTGGACAATAATATGAGGGCGGATGACCTCATGGAGGGAGGGAGCAACCCCTCACCCAGGCACTCATTATATACCTCTATAAGGCGAGGAGCCAGGATGTCTGAAAATACCTGATAAAACTCAGAGGTTAAACCATCTGGCCCTGGGGATTTTTTGATAGACAATCCACCTATGGCTATCCTGACTTCCTCCACCATCACATCATTACCCAAGGAGTCAAAAGAGGCATCAAGTCCCTTGAGCCCCGGTGTCTCCCTCAGAAAAGCCTCCATCTTCTCTCTGATGAGTGGCTGCTCAGCCAAAAGATCGGAGTAATATGACCCAATGACTCCCAAGATACCCTCCTCATCATCACAGAGGCCTCTGATCTCCCTCAAATTGATCGATCTTCTGCAACTCTGGTAGGGATCAGGCGAGTGGTACTTACCATAATCCCTCTCCAGAACCAAAGAAGCCAAATGATTTAACTGAAATTCCCTTAGCTGAGCCTTCACTCAGGAGATTTCCCCACCATCTCCGCCCTCGGAGTTCAAGAAATTCAATTCTTTCCTCTAAGGGGGCAAGATCTTAGGCTGATTAACGTCTACAGACCGCAGTCGGCTTGGGATCGTAAGTGCCTTTTTGGATTAATAAAACTGTTTTTTTTACAGCCCAGCAGCTTGTCTTTGGTGGTGATTTCAACAATGTCATTAGGCCCAAAGACAGGGGAGGTGCCAGGTCATCTCTGGGCTATGATGCTAATTTTTTAGAAGGTATGGTCCAAAACCATGCACCTACCTACCTGTAATTCTATAATTCTGTGTATGTTTACCATGCCGGTAAAAAGTACCACCTCCCCACCGTACGGCTCAGCCGCAACAGACCAGAAGGACGGACCACGCCTCCACTGAGCTTTCCCCCTATGAAGAGTGTTCAGATCCCCCACATGTGTCTCCTGCAAAAACAAAAAATCAGCATCAACCGTGCTGAAAAAAATCAAAGGCCATAAAGCGAGCACGCTCGGAAAGAACGGAAGCCACATTAATGGTGGAGCATTGTATGGGTTGGGGAGCCATATGTCTGAATTATAAAAGGTAGGACTACAACTCACTTTCTCTTTATCTGGCAATCAGAATCCTCATCTGAGGAGACTGATTGCTTACACATTATCCCAAAAGGAACATGACCATCACCTCTTCCAAATCACCCTCCACCACATTCACACCATCAGCTGCAGAGGCCAAAGCCTCACCCTGTGGGTCACTTGACCCTCCAACTCCAGACCCACCACCCTCACACACCTCCCCAAGTGGGGGTGGATCAGGATCTTGGGCCTTTGGAGCTGTCAAACCACCTGACAAAACCTCAGGAGGGCCACACCCAGATCTTCTACAGAAGACCCTCCAGGATCACCTGAGCCAACATCCATAAATTCCGGAGTTTCCTCCACTACTTCCACCTCCTTCACCTCCTCGGTCTCCTGACCTATGACCGTTTCCTGGCACATCTCCACCACTACCTCCACCTCAGGCTTGGGCCCCTCAATATATGGATCCCATACACCATGCTTCTCACCAGAATCCTCCCGCTCACTGGTAGACTTATCTAAAGCCTTCCCCCCCTCCTCCTTGGTCTAACCCTCTTAGGCCTGGCCTCTTCAATCAACTTATCCACAACCTCCTTGCATGCCTGAGGCTCCTTTTTTGATCCTTTTTGCTTCTCTTTCCCCTTAAGGGATTTAGCAACCTTGCTAGGAACCAAGCTCCTTTCCTTACCAGTAACCACATTCTCCTCCCTCTCCTCATCAGACAAAAGAGCCTCAAACCTGTTGGAACACACAACAGTATTCTCTAGAGGAGACACCCTCTTTGCACCACGCTTCACTGTGGTAAAAGGTACCTCTTTAGGAACTGATCCCACCCTCACTGAAACAGTCCTCTCCACTCTTTCACTCTCCCCAGTCCTACTACTACCCTTTTGGTCTCCCTCTACCAACATTTTGCCCTTTGTCACAGTGGAAATATTCTGACTCCCACCCCCTCCTGTCTTCTCTGGTGAATTTCTTGCTGACCTCTCCTCCAGTCCCTTAGCAATTTCCCTAATCACCTCTAAGTTTGCTGCCAGCTCCTGTGCAGTATAATGTTGCCCAGTCTCTGCAGGCTAATCATCCTCATCATAATCACTCACTGCCCAAAGATCATGACAACTGGGCCCATCGTTGTGTTGAGCCTCTGGGCAATGACTATATGGATGACCCGACACACCACACAGATTGCACTTTACATTTGAACAATCCCTAGACACATGGCCCTGTTTCCCACACATCATACATAGAATCACTAGACAGTCCCTAGAAAAGTGCCTAAAACTACCACACTTGTGGCAAGTGTGCGGCTGCCCAGGATAGAAACCCTGTAATCTGTCTCTGCCAATGTACACAGCAGCCGGAATATGCTGGGTGTCCATACCTGACTGAATAAGATGAACATAACACGAATAGGCACCTCCCCACATCCCCCTCGTGTAGTCTATCTTTTCCAGGTCCGATGAAATAAGCATACAGTGTCTCGACAACCAATACAAAATATCAGCCTTCGGAAGTGACTCATTCCTTACTAAGACCGTCACCTTCACCCTATCCTGCCTGGTTAAGGCATGGGTACTATAGTTAGAAAAAGGAGCTTGGGACTTCTTCTGCTCCCATTTCATGGTAAATGCCTGTAAACCCCTCAGGGAGATAAAACTAACATCATAGTCTGGTGTACTCACTGGGTGTATGCAGGCATAAAGGTCACCAGCCCTGAAACCTTGATCAAATATCATCCCCAGGAATGTTGCTTTATCAGGAGGCAACCCCTCACCTATCCACTTAAATTGTATCACATTCCTCCTTTTTGCAGGAGCACTAGCACCAGCGCCCATGGTAAACACCCTTGTAACTGGCGGAGCCTTGCTACCCACAGCACTTGCATATGACACAGGACCAGGCTTACTCACAGGTTGCTGTACAGATGTTGACGGCACAGGCTGCTCTCTCCCACCACCCACACCATTACCACCACCCACAACCTTAGGAGCTATGTTGGAAGATTCATCGGACACAGATACTTTAGAACGCACTGAAACAGACCCTTTAGGAACAGTAACATTTGACCGAGGAACATGTACATTAGAAATGACTTTTGCATTGACATTATCACCCACATTGGAACCACTTGGTTTCACATGTACCTCATCCGGACTGACAGCATTCCCTTGCACCTTAGTGACAGTAACTGCAACTTTATTAACACACCCTCCATCCACCCCCTCTGCAGATTCTCTCCTCTCCTTGTCAGCCAGGATCAAGTTCAGCGCAGCGAATGACCTGGCAGGCACATCCAGGTTACCATAAATTGTGTACATAATAAAAGATTGGCCTTTATTTAAAGAGTTCTTGTCCAGGGCAGGCAACCCTTATGCCAAAAGACCAGCCCCCTGCACCTCCATAGCCTCTACCTCCTCCACCGCCGTGAGCAGCTGCGTATCTTTTATCACTTTCTCCTCTGCATCCACAGGGGCACAGCCGGAGCCTGCCCCTGCTAACTGATAGGGAGAAGTGACCAACGAACCTCCCGCCTGCTCCAGCCCTCCACCCTGCAACCCAGGCTTTGGTCCTGCCTTGGACAGAGCAGCGGAGGACACCCCCGTCACCAGGGAAACACTAACAGCCATTTCCATAGCAACGGCCTTGCCCCCCTCCCCATCACGCGCACAAGCCGGCTCCCTTCACTGCAGTAACTCACCCTGACTCATCATCGGGGCCATCCTCTGAGCCAGATCGCCCTCCAGAACCAATGCCACCACCTTCCGCTCCGCACCACTTGGGTCCCACTGCATGGCAACCTCCGGCTCCGTTCCAATCACTGAGCCGCTCGGCACCATCTTGGGTATGACGTCAGCCAGCACCATCTTTGAAGAGGGTAATCCACACTGCTCCTTGGGTGAAGCTGGAGCCGATGCCATCTTTATAGAGGACCGCCGACCTTCTTCCTGTCCAGACGCCATCTTTAGAGCTGCAGTCTTAGGTAGGCTTAACACAGGCTCTATCCCGGAACCATCAGAGGCAGATGCCATCTTTGGAGAGGCTGACTCCAATGTCACACTGGCATCTGCTTGCTCTAGTTCCATCTTGGGGGAGACAGGACTTTGGGCTCTAGTTTGAAGGTGGCAGGCTTCAAGAAGCCCCTGCCCCCAGCTGATGTCATCTTGGATGCAGCCATCACCAGCAAAGAACCACCTCCACCCCCACCAACAGCCGCCATCTTGCTTGTAGTTTTTTTAGCCTCTGTACCCGCGGCCATCTTTTTGGATCCAACCTGTTTTGACACAGGTGAACTGGCGTTTTTTGCAATCAGCGCCATTTTGGATGCCATTTTGGGCCCTGGGGACCCCCTTCTGCGACCCGAAACCAGCCTCCTGCACCCCACAGCCCATCGAGACCTCCACCGCTGGACTGGGCATCGCCTCCGGTAAGCCCTGCAATAAAGATAAGCGGTTTTTGAACTTTAGAATTATGGGTTTCATGGCCACCAACTCCAGCCTAATAGTCTCCTTCTCACCAGCTGTACAGTGCTCATGCTTCCTTCTCCATGCACTGACCATAGAACCAAGTCTCTTTATCCCCTGACGCAGGCCCTCCACATCCAGAGCCTTGAAAGCCGCATCAGTGATCTCCGTCTCCTCCGGCTCCAGCACAACCAGCGGCGCCGCGCTCATCAGCTCCTGAGCGTCCGGGCAAAGCTCTTCTTCTGCACTAAAAGGCAGATCTAGCAGAGTTATGGGAGAAAAACCATTTCACATCATATTTGTGGGTCTTGGTCTTCAACACATTCTGTGAAATTTTGAGCTGTCTGTGTTTGTAAAAAGAGGAGATATCACAAAGTATGCACTTTTGTTTTCCATTGGTTTCAATGCATTTTGGCCTAAAACAAGCATTTGCTGTTTTCTCTTAAACGCAACATGGGAGAAAAACCATTTCACATCACGCTTCCTTCTCCATGCACTGACCATAGAACCAAGTCTCTTTATCTCCTGACGCAGGCCCTCCACATCCAGAGCCTTGAAAGCCGCATCAGTGATCTCCATCTCCTCTGGCTCCAGCACAACCAGCAGTGCCGCGCTCATCAGCTCCTGAGCGTCCGGGCAAAGCTCTTCTTCTGCACTAAAAGGCAGATCTAGCAGAGTTAACTCCATGTCCTCTGAAGCATCTTCACTACCCCCGATCTCCTTTAGTTTAAGAGCTCCCTGGCGCTGTAAAAGGCTCTCCTCCACCTGAATCACCATTACCACAGGCTGCAGGCTTCCACCACCTCCTTCCTGGGTCCCAAATAAAGTATTCACCCCACGATTAGGGTCTCCAGGGATCTGTAAACACAGGGGTCACCATCATCCTCCTCCCCAGACCCTTTCATCCTCCCTGGGGAGGGCTTTTAGGCAAGTCCATGGGCTGCAAAAGATCCAAAGGCCTAGAAGCTGTCCAACACATGTCTGCAGTGGGTCTTAGCTCAAAATTTCACAGAATGTGTTGAAGACTTGTCTGTGTTTGCTACAAGAGGAGATATCACAAAGTATGCTCTTTTGTTGTTTCCATTGGTTTCAATGCATTTTGGCCTAAAACGAGCATTTGCTATTTTCTCCTAAACGGAACATACGAGAAAAACCATTTCACATCACTTTGTAGGTCTTGGTCTTCAACACATTCTGTGAAATTTTGAGCTGTCTGTGTTTGCTACAAGAGGAGATATCACAAAGTATGCACTTTTGTTTTCCATTGGTTTCAATGCATTTTGGCCTAAAGCGTGCATTTGCTGTTTTCTCTTAAATGCAACATGGGAGAAAAACCATTTCATATCACTTTTGTTGGTCTTGGTCTTCAACACATTCTGTGAAATTTTGAGCTGTCTGTGTTTGCTACAAGAGGAGATATCACAAAGTATGCATTTTTGTTGTTTCCATTGGTATCAATGCATTTTGGCATAAAACAAGCATTTGCTGTTTTCTCTTAAATGCAACATGGGAGAAAAACCATTTCACATCAAATTTGTGTGTCTTTGTCTTCAACACATTCTGTGAAATTTTGAGCTGTCTGTTTGCTACAAGAGGAGATATCACAAAGTATGCACTTTTGTTTTCCATTGGTTTCAATGCATTTTGGCCTAAAGTGTGCATTTGCTGTTTTCTCTAAAACGCAACATGGGAGAAAAACCATTTCACAACACATTTGTGGTTCTTGGTCTTCAACACATTCTGTGAAATTTTGAGCTGTCTGTTTGCTACAAAAGGAGATATCACAAAGTATGCGCTTTTGTTGTTTCCATTGGTTTCAATGCATTTTGGCCTAAAACAAGCATTTGCTGTTTTCTCTTAAAAGCAACATGGGAGAAAAACCATTTCACATCACTTTTGTGGGTTTTGGTCTTCAACACATTCTGTGAAATTTTGAGCTGTCTGTTTTTGCTACAAGAGGAGATGTCACAAAGTATGCGCTTTTGTTGTTTCCATTGGTTTCAATGCATTTTGGCCTAAAACGAGCATTTGCTGTTTTCTCTTAAACGCAACATGGGAGAAAATTGATTTCACATCACATTTGTGGTTCTTGGTCTTCAACACATTCTGTGAAATATTGAGCTGTCTGCTACAAAAGGAGATATCACAAAGTATGCGCTTTTGTTGTTTCCATTGGTTTCGATGCATTTTGGCCTAAAGTGTACATTTGCTATTTTCTCTTAAACACAAAATGGTAGAAAAACAATTTCACATCACATTTTTGGGTCTTGGTCTTCAACACATTCTATGAAATTTTGAGCTGTCTATGTTTGCTACAAGAGGAGATATCACAAAGTATGTGCTTTTGTTGTTTCCATTGGTATCAATGCATCATGGCCTAAAATTAGCATTTGCTGTTTTCTCTTAAATGCAAGATGGGAGAAAAACCATTTCACATCACATTTGTGGTTCATGGTCTTCAACACATTCTGTGAACTATTGAACTGTCTGTTTGCTACAAGAGGAGATATCACAAAGTATGCGTTTTTGTTGTTTCCATTGGTTTCAAAGCATTTTGTCCTAAAACGAACATTT
This sequence comes from Taudactylus pleione, assembly GCA_031769625.1. Classification (NCBI taxonomy): domain Eukaryota; kingdom Metazoa; phylum Chordata; class Amphibia; order Anura; family Myobatrachidae; genus Taudactylus; species Taudactylus pleione. Next base: position 101,201 of record JAUIMM010000853.1, on the reverse strand, counting down.
GCTGTTTTCTCTTAAACGCAACATGGGAGAATAACCATTTCACATCACATTTGTTGGTCTTGGTCTTCTACACATTTTGTGAAATATTGAGCTGTATTTGTTTTTCTACAAGAGGAGATATCACAAAGTATTTGCTTTTGTTGTTTCCATTGGTTTCGATGCATTTGGGCCTAAAATGAGCATTTGCTGTTTTCTCTTAAATGCAACATGGGAGAAAAATGATTTCACATCACATTTGTGGTTCTTGGTCTTCAACACATTCTGTGAAATATTGAGCTGTCTGCTACAAAAGGAGATATCACAAAGTATGCCCTTTTGTTGTTTCCATTGGTTTCAATGCATTTTGACCTAAAGTGTGCATTTGCTGTTTTCTCTTAAATGCAACATGGGAGAAAAACCATTTCACATCACGTTTGTGGGTCTTGGTCTTCAACACATTCTGTGAAATTTTGAGCTGTCTGTTTGCTACAAGAGGAGATATCACAAAGTATGCGGTTTTGTTGTTTCCATTGGTTTCAATGCATTTTGGCCTAAAATGAGCATTTGCTGTTTTCTCCTTAACGCAAAAAGGGAAAAAAACATTTCACATCACATTTGTGGGTCTTGGTCTTCAACACATTCTGTGAAATTTTGAGCTATCTGTGTTTGCTACAAGAGGAGATATCACAAAGTATGCGCCTTTGTTTTCCATTGGTTTCAATGCATTTTGGCCTAAAGCGTGCATTTGCTATTTTCTCTTAAACGCAACTTGGGAGAAAAACCATTTCACATCACATTTGTGGGTAATCCTTTTTTTTATTAAAACTTGCAACGCAAGAATAAAAATGCACAAACATAAAATTACATTGCGGGGACAACTTGTCAAGAATAAACAAGAAATGGCCAACTTGCAATGCATAAATATACATACAAAAACTATTATAAACACATATTCAACGTTAGAAACAAAAGAGAATATCCATATTGACAGCGCTAATAGGCCGTCTAAGTCACATATACATAATGGCCATAAAGGCCAACCCCCAAAACATATAACTACCAGACTACATTCATACCACCTTGACAGGACAACACATAACTAAACCCACCACCAACTACACCCCCTACTAAATCTAAACTATCCCACCACCGAGCTAACTCTAAACTACCAACACAAACTCCATTGACAAAGAGAAAGTGAGCAAGGCTATTAAGGTATATGTAAAACCATTCCATACAAAAAAACCAAAGGGAAAAAAAAAACTACTGCGGCAAGTGGAAAGACAGAAATCCCAAGCACAGATAGGAGAAAGGTTGTCGCCCACCCGCTAAGAGGGCTTCAGGTGTCGCCACCTCCTCGACCACCCAACACCATCCAACCTCCTCCTATCCATCTCCATCAGAGACCTTACCTCGTGAAAAATGTTGCACACCACCACCTCACAGGGAAGGATTTTGCTTCTAATTGTCACTAAACACCGTGCACTCCACATGTGGTACCTAACCACTTAGCTAACTATAAAAATAGTGACTAAATCATAACACCCATACCCTTTGAATGCTCCATAAACCCACTCCGGGTAACTGAGCCCCAAAAGGCACGGAATGCGTAAAGCGTCTGAAACCCTCTTATAAATTTCGATGTTAAAGGGACATTCAAGGAGGAAGTGGTCCATGGTCTCCTCCTCCCCTAGACACTCCTCACATGGGCAGCCACGATCATCGGTGCTTCGCCACCTGATGTGCCCTCTAACATAGAGTCTTCCTTGGAAAGAGAGCCAGGCGAGGTCTCTGTACTTCAGTGGGATTCTCTCCGAACAGATCAAAGAGATCCCATCTGAGCAGACCCCACCCGGGCAGTCCCTTAGTGCCAGCGGGGCATAAAAGTGAGCCCTCAAAATGCCTCTCTCCAACTCCCTTCTAGAAAGGTTTTGACATCACCCACTGTCACACCCCATTGCCTTGTCACTCTCAAGCACAGGATAACGTAGATCGGAAGAGCACCAGACCTGCCTCTGAAGGCTTTTACTCGACCACCATCATACCAGAGCTCAAGGAAAGGAGCCACCCAAGCCCTGAAGCTCTCTACCCACCAAGGAGAAGTCTCCAAAAACAGACTTCCAAGATTCAATTTAACAAAAGTTGTGGCAAAAAACACCACCGGATTGACCATGCCAAATCCGCTTTCATTCCTTGGTCTGTAGGTTATACCTCTCTTAACAATGTTCATCCCATTCCCCCAGAACAAAAGGAAGAACAAGGACAACACTTTAGACCACAAAGATTGTGGCAAGAAACATACATAACTGACATAAAGAAAAATAGGGACCAGGAAGGTTTTGCACAAATGAACCGCACTTTCCTGCTGGCTTTCTCTATCTTCTCCCAATTTCGGGTGGCATAATCACCATGGCCAAATGTGATACCTAGAATTTAAATCTGAGGACTGGCCCGGGGGAGGCTGTCCGGAAGGTCAAACTCATCACCTTCCTCCCCCATCCAGAAAGCTTCACACTTGTCTTGGTTTACTCTGGAGCACGAAGCTTCAGAGTAATCGGAGATTAGGTGTTCTATACACTGGGCCTCTGCCAGAGGACAGGACCACAGTGACATCGTCCGCGTAGGCCACAACCCTCAATGGAGCCTCTGGGCTCAGCTGCACCCCCCTCAATGCACTACAACCGATCCTTCTTACGAAGGGATCGATCGCAAATACATACAAGAGCGGGCTCAGGGGGCATCCCTGACGGACACCAGAGTCAACCTTGAAAGCAGGGCCTACCCAACCATTGACAAGCGGGAAGCTCTCGGCCTGATTGTACAAAACACGAAGCCAATCCACCACCCTCACCGGAATACCATACCATTCCAGAACAGCCCACAGGTACTTGTGGTTTACCCAGTCAAAAGCCTTCGACTGGTCCAATGCCAGTAAGTACTTGCCCCACTTTTCAGCATGACATTGTTCCACGGCTTTCCGGATGCCAAGGACAGCACTAAACGTGCTACGGCCCTTCATGGTACAATGCTGAGATGGGGACAGTACCAGCCCGAAAATTCCATCAGCCGATTGAATAGTATCTTTGCCAAGACCTTCCTGTCCGTATTGAGAAGAGCGATGGGGCGCCAGTTCTCAATACGGGACGGGTCCTTGCCTTTGGATAACAGTATGAGGGCCGAAGACCTCATGGAGGGAGGGAGTAACACCTCACCCAGGCACTCATTATAAACCTCCATAAGATGGGGAGCCAAGATGTCCTTAAAGGTCTTAAAGAATTCAGATGTTAAGCCATCTGGTCCTGGAGATTTTTTTATAGACAAACCATCTATGGCTTTCTTGACTTCTTCCACTGTCACACTATCACCCAAAGAGTCAAAAGAGGCATCAAGCTTCACAAGCCCCAGGGTCTCCCTCAGAAAGGACTCCATCCTCTCTCTAATGAGTGGTTGCTCAGACAAACGGTTGGAGTAAAAGGACCCAATGACTCCCAAGATGCCATCCCAGTCTTCAGAGAGTACCCTGTTCGTCATACAGGCCCCTAACCTCCCTCAAATCGACCGACTTTCTGCAACTCTGGTAGGGATCAGGTGAGTGGTATTTACCATAATCCCTCTCCAGAATCAAAGAAGCCAGGCGATCGTACTGAAGTTCCCTTAGCTGATCTTTCACCTGGGAGATGTCCCCACCATCTCCACCCTCAGAGATCAGGAAATCTAGTTTCTTTCTCAAGCTCTGGTAGACACACTTCTTTCTCAAGTTTTTATGGACTACCAGCCTCTTAAAAAACCTCAGAGTCCTTTTTTTGCACTCTTCCCACCACTCAGATCTAGTCCAACCAGCCTCCAGAAGTGTTTCCTGCAGTTGAAAGAAGTCCCTAAAGGACTGTCTAACACTCTCCTCCCTCAAAAGTTCCGAGTTCAAACACCAAAGGCCCCGCCCTTTCTGGGGGGTTTCTGAGGCATTCAAAGTAACACTCAGGAAAACGTGATCAGAAAATTCGACCGCCTTCACCTCGAGAGGCAAAGTTTTCGAACTTTCCTTAATGAAAAACCTGTCTATTCTAGACCTACGATTACTACAATAATATGTGTAACCCGTGAGGTCTAGGTTGTGACGAATGTGCACATCCACCAGACCTGCCTCTCTGACTATGCTAACTAAAAACCTAGTGTCATAGCCCAGGGTTGACTTTGCACCCCCCCTGTCCTTGGGTCTTACAATGGTATTGAAATCACCACCAAAGACAATCTGCCGGGCTGTAAAAAGAAATGGCTTTATCAGCCCAAAGAGGCACTTCCTATCCCAGGCCGACTGCGGTCCATAGACATTAATCAACCTGAGATCATGCCCCCTTAGGCTGACATCCAAAACCATACACCTACCTACCTGTAGTTCTATGATTCTGTGTATGGTTACCATGTCGGTAAAAAGCACCGCCACCCCACCGTACGGGTCGGCCGCAAGAGACCAGAAAGACGGGCCACGCCTCCACTGGGCCTTGGCCCTGTGCAGTGTGGCCAAATCTCCCACCCGGGTCTCCTGCAAAAATAAAAAATCAACATCAACCATGTTGAAAGAATCAAAGGCCAAATAACGAGCACGCTCGGAAAAAACGGAAGCCACATTAATGGTGGCACATCGTATGGGTTGGGGATCCATAGTTCTGAATCATAGAGATAGGACCCCCACTCACTTTTTCTTTATCTGGTGATCAGACCCCTCGTCAGAGGAGCCCTCCCGCTTACAAGATGACCCAAAAGGGACATCATCACCAGGCGGCAGGACAAACACTTCCAAATCACCCTCCACCACATTCACACCACCAACTACAGGGGCTTCTGCCCCAACCTGCGGGTCACCTCACCCTACAACCACACCACCCCCCAAGTCCCCATCTCCCTCCACCCCCAACACCCCATTAGGAGGAGGGTCTGGGTCAGGAGGCCCAGGGGGCACTGAAGTTGTCTCGTCCATATCGACAACAAGGCTCCCCTCTTTGCTAATGTGTTCAGGAGTCTCCTCCACCACCACAACCTCATTACTCTTAACACCCTCACTCCCCTCCCCTAACACCATCTCCAAGTTGTCCCAGTCAAGGTCGGTGCTGGAGTTTTGCCCATTATTTGTTTTGCGCAAGGCTTTGCTGCCTTTATTCCTTGCTTCTCCTTCCTCGCCCTCCTCTCCCTTGGCTTAGCACCACTTGCGGCCTCGCCAAAAGTTGTTTTCTTTGGGAGCTTCTTCTTCCTCTTTGGGTTGTCAGGAACAAACCTTAACTCCTTCCCTCCTACCCTATCTCCCCTGATCCTTCCTCATCCTCCTCCTCCCCCTCAGAAGTTGAGAACAGGAATCTGTTTGAGCATAGTACTGCAGGTTCCTTTTCCCTGACCACCACCTTCCTTTTTGTGCCCACCAGGGTGAAAGGAACCTCCTCATTCACATTTTCTGCTGCCCGAATCTGCTCCTCCACTCTATGCAACTGGATCTGCAGCTCCAGCAACTCCCTTGCTGATCTTTGCTCCTCTGACTCCACTGCCTTGAGCCTGAGACCACTTGCACTAAACCCTGGTCTGATAAATTTGGACTCTGCATTATGTGAGGCAGAGGGGCACCTGCTGTACGGATGCCCAGACATGCCACACAGTTTGCACTTGACAGTGCTACACTCCCGTGCAAGGTGCCCAACTTTCCCACACATGGTACACTTCATCACGGGACAGTTGCTGGACATATGGCGATGGTCACCACATTTGTGGCATGTCCGCGGTTGCCCCGGGTAAAAACATTGTAATCTATCCCGTCCGATATATGCTGCTGAGGGGATATGCTGGGTCACAATGCCCAACTGATGGAGGCGCACAAAACATGAATATGCACCTCCCCACACCCCCTTCGTATAGTCAAACTTCTCTAGCGAAGGACTCAAAACCGTGCAATATCTGGACAGCCAGAACAATATATCCTGCACCGGTAGCGATTCATTTCTCACCAATATAGTAATTTTGACTTTGTCCTGTCTGGATATTGGTAAGAAAGTAAACCTGTTAAACGGCTCCTTGCCCTTTACCTCCTCCCACTTAGCCGTAAAGGCCTGCATGCCCCTCAATGACAAGAAGTTGATGTCGTACTCGGAGGTACGAACCGGGTGGATGAAGGCGAAAAGGTCCACTGCCTTGAACGCCAAGGAAAAAATCATCCCAGGGACCTCAGCTTTGGGGGCTCCCCATCTCCAACCCACTTCAGTTGGACCACGTTCCTCCTTTTAGGAGGGGTACCACCTCCAACACCACTTGGTTGAGCCATTGGCACTCTACCCCCTACCACATTTGCATGTGACATAGGCCCAGGCCTTACGGGACCCCGATTATTAGGGACATTTACAACGGACACTGACACAGGCGCAGGCATAGGCGCCCCACCCACCTCCCTCACATTTTCCCCTCCTCCACCTCCCGCTTGCCTTGCCTGATCGGACGAAATCAAGTTTACTGCCGGCAACAGCCGGGCCGGTACATTCAAGTCCCCAAATTCAGTCTCAATTATCCCGGACTGCTTCTCACTCAGCAAAGCCTTATTCAAGGCCGGCAGTCCCTGAGCCGAGGTTACAGGCACTGGATCAGCATTCACGAGTGCCCCCCGATCCGTCATACCAGCTTCTGCTGCAATTAACACACTCAGCATATGCGCATCTGAGACGCTGTCCCCGTCAGTCACCCCAGAGGCAAGGTCACGACCCGCATCTGCCGACTGTGTAGGGGAGCTCGCCTCCGATCCTCCGGTCCGCACCGGCCTGACTACGCTGGGCATAGACCCGGCTTCAGACAGGCACCGGGAAGCAGCGTCAGTCACCATGGCAACGGCGTTTCCCGTTACCACGGTGACCACCACGCCCCCCGTCCCGTCACCCGCACAGGCCATCACCCGGGGAGGATCCGCCCCTCCCTTCCATCGTCCTCCGTCACCGGCCACGCCCTCACTCTCTGTCTCCAGCCGCACGGATTGCTTCTTCCCGGACGCCGCCACAGGTACTTCCGGATCCAGCGCCATCTTCCTCCGCTGGAACGCACCTTGGACCGCATCGCCGCCATCTTGGTAGAGGACCCCGGACTGGCTAGCAAGTACTTTCGCCGCGTCCACCAAGTCCATCTCCACAACAGACGACCTACGGGCATCCGGGCCGGAACCTTCATCTTCGTCTGACTCCTCCGAAGTGCAGAAATCCGCCGGCACCGGGTTTTCCACGAAAGCCGCCATGTTGGAGTCCCCGCTCTCAGCCATACACACGGACGGCTCCGCCTCCTCACTGCCCGGCCTATTAGATGGCCCTCCGGCGTCTCCACCATCACCGCCCACCGGCGCCATCTTCCCACCACCACCGGCCTGTTCTGCCGCGACCACCGGACCAGAAAGCCCCGACTTCAGGCCACCAGCAGCCGCCAGCTTCTCCTTCTTTACCGGCACCATGCTCAGCAGGTAAGCAATGCGATCTTTATATTTTATAAGCTTTTTGTTGAGGTCAGCCAACTCTGCTTTTAAAACGGACCTCTCCATGGCGTTGCTGTTAGCCCTTTTGCCCTTCTTAGTGCTTATCCATGCCTGGATCCTGCTTATCTCCCTCCTGAGACCAGTGACATCACAGGCCAGGAACTCCTCGTCCGCGTCACTGGCTTCACTTGACCCGGACTCCAGCAGCTTCTGTGCATCGGGACAGACCTCCATTGATCCGCCGCTTGTCTCCTGGGAATCTACGCCTGTCCCCATCTCCTCACTGCAGGTAAGAGCCGCTGGTATTCCCAGCTCACACCCCGGTGTTACTGCACTCCCAGGGCCTCTCTCCTGCAGTTTAGGGGCCGCATTAAAATGCAGGCTCTGTTGCTCCACAGGGCCCGCATCCACCCGGTTAAGCACCACAATAGGCTGGCCAATAGCTCCACTGCACAGGGCTTGGGAGTCACTTCCACCCCTTGCACTAGGGCCTTTAGCACCATCCAGAGCCCTGGGGTCACCATCTCCTTCCCCAGCAGCCTCCATCCTCCCTTGGGAGGGCAACAAAATCAAAGTCCCAGGCTCCAAAATCCTCCAGGGGCCTAAGAGCTCACACACAGAGGACCTCACGTCGAGGGATTCAACACATTCTGTGAAATTTTGAGCTGTCTGTGTTTGCTACAAGAGGAGATATCACAAAGTATGCGCTTTTGTTGTTTCCATTGGTTTCGATGCATTTTGGCCTAAAATTAGCATTTGCTGTTTACTCTTAAATTCAACATGGGAGAAAAATGTTTTCACATCACATTTGTTGTTCTTGGTCTTCAACAGATTCTGTGAAATTTTGAGCTGTCTTTGTTTGCTACAAGTGGAGATATCACAAAGTATGCACTTTTGTTGTTTCCATTGGTTTCAATGCATTTTGGCCTAAAACGAGCATTTGCTGTTTTCTCTTAAACGCAACATGGAGAAAAACCATTTCACATCACATTTGTGGGTCTTGGTCTACAACACATTCTGTGAAATTTTGAGCTGTCTGTGTTTGCTACAAGAGGAGATATCACAAAATATGCGCTTTTGTTGTTTCCATTGGTTTCAATGCATTTTGGCCTAAAACGAGCATTTGCTGTTTTCTCTAAAACGCAACATGGGAGAAAAACCATTTCACATCACATTTGTGGTTCTTGGTCTTCAACACATTCTGTGAAATATTGAGCTGTCTTTTTGCTTCAAAAGGAGATATCACAAAATATGCGCTTTTGTTGTTTCCATTGGTTTCAATGCATTTTGGCCTAAAGCGTGCATTTGATGTTTTCTCTTAAATGCAACAAGGGAGAAAAACCATTTAACTTCCCATTTGTGGGTCTTGGTCTTCAACACATTCTGTGAAATTTTGAGCTGTCTTTGTTTGCTACAAGTGGAGATATCACAAAGTATGCACTTTTGTTGTTTCCATTGGTTTCCATGCATTTTGGCCAATAACGAGCATTTGCTGTTTTCTCCTAAAGGCAACATGGGAGAAAAACCATTTCACATCACATTTGTGGGTCTTGGTCTACAACACATTCTGTGAAATTTTGAGCTGTCTGTTTGCTACAAGAGGAGATATCACAAAGTATGCGCTTTAGTTGTTTCCATTGGTTTCAATGCATTTTGGCCTATAACGAGCATTTGCTGTTTTCTCCTAAAGGCAACATGGGAGAAAAACCATTTCACATCACGTTTGTGGGTCTTGGTCTTCAACACATTCTGTGAAATTTTGAGCTGTCTTTGTTTGCTACAAGAGGAGATATCACAAAGTATGTGCTTTTGTTTTCTATTGGTTTCAATGCATTATGGCCTACAGTGTGCATTTGCTGTTTTCTCTAAAACGCAACATGGGAGAAAAACCATTTCACATCATGTTTGTGGGTCTTGGTCTTCAACACATTCTGTGAAATTTTTAGCTGTCTGTGTTTGCTACAAGAGGAGATATCACAAAATATGTGCTGTTGTTTCCATTGGTTTCAATGCATTTTGGCCTAAAACGAGCATTTGCTGTTTTCTCTTAAATGCAACATGGGAGAAAAACCATTTCACATCACATTTGTGGGTCTTGGTCTTCAACACATTCTGTGAAATTTTGAGCTGTCTGCTACAAAAGGAGATATCACAAAGTATGCGCTTTTGTTGTTTCCATTGGTTTCGATGCATTTTGGCCAAAAATGAGCATTTGCTGTTTTCTCTTAAATGCAACGTGGGAGAAAAATGATTTCACATCACATTTGTGGTTCTTGGTCTTCAACACATTCTGTGAAATATTGAGCTGTCTGTTTGCTACAAAAGGAGATATCACAAAGTATGCGCTTTTGTTGTTTCCATTGGTTTCAATGGATTTTGGCCTGAAACAAGCATTTGCTGTTTTCTCTTAAATGTGAAATGGTTTTTCTCCCATGTTGCATCACGTTTGTGGGTCTTGGTCTTCAACACATTCTGTGAAATTTCGAGCTCTTTGTTTGCTACAAGAGGAGATATCACAAAGTATGCGCTTTTGTTTTCCATTGGTTTCAATGCATTTTGGCCTATAATGAGCATTTGCCAATTTCTCTTAAACGCAACATGGGAGAAAAACAATTTCATATCACATATTTGGGTCTTGGTCTTCAACACATTCTGTGAAATTTTGAGCTTTCTGTGTTTGCTATAAGAGGAGATATCACAAAGTATGCACTTTTGTTGTTTCCATTGGTTTCAATGCATTTTTGCCTAAAACGAGCATTTGCTGTTTTCTCTTAAATGCAACATGGGAGAAAAACCATTTCACATCACGTTTGTGGGTCTTGGTCTTCAACACATTCTGTGAAATTTTGAGCTGTCTGCTACAAAAGGAGATATCACAAAGTATGTGCTTTTGTTGTTTCCAATGGATTTTGGCCTATAACGAGCATTTGCTGTTTTCTCTTAAATGCAACATGGGAGAAAAACCATTTCACAACAAATTTGTGGGTCTTGGTCTTCAACACATTCTGTGAAATTTTGAGCTGTCTGTGTTTGCTACAAGAGGAGATATCACAAAGCATGCGCTTTTGTTGTTTCCATTGGTTTCAATGCATTTTGGCCTAAAACGAGCATTTGCTGTTTTCTCTTAAACGCAACATGGGAGAAAAACCATTTCACATCACATTTGTGGTTCTTGGTCTTCAACACATTCTGTGAAATTTTGAGCTGTCTGTGTTTGCTACAAGAGGAGATATCACAAAGTATGTGCTTTTGTTTTCTATTGGTTTCAATGCATTATGGCCTAAAGTGTGCATTTGCTGTTTTCTCTAAAACGCAACATGGGAGAAAAACCATTTCACATAACATTTGTGGGTCTTGGTGTTCAACACATTCTGTGAAATTTTGAGCTGTCTTTGTTTGCTACAAGAGGAGATATCACAAAGTATGCGCTTTTGTTGTTTCCATTGGTTTCAATGCATTTTGGCCTAAAACGAGCATTTTCTGTTTTCTCTTAAATGCAACATGTGAGAAAAACCATTTCACATCACATTTGTGATTCTTGGTCTTCAACACATTCTGTGAAATTTTGAGCTGTCTGCTACAAAAGGAGATATCACAAAGTATGCGCTTTTGTTTCCATTGGTTTCAATGCATTTTGGCCTAAAACGAGCATTTGCTGTTTTCTCCTAAAGGCAACATGGGAGAAAAACCATTTCACATCATGTTTGTGGGTCTTGGTCTTCAACACATTCTGTGAAATTTTTAGCTGTCTGTGTTTGCTACAAGAGGAGATATCAAAATATGTGCTGTTGTTGTTTCCATTGGTTTCAATGCATTTTGGCCTAAAACGAGCATTTGCTGTTTTCTCTTAAATGCAACATGGGAGAAAAACCGTTTCACATCACATTTGTGGGTCTTGGTCTTCAACACATTCTTTGAAATTTTGAGCTGTCTTTGTTTGCTACAAGAGGAGATATCACAAAGTATTTGCTTTTGTTGTTTCCATTGGTTTCGATGCATTTTGGCCTAAAATGAGCATTTGCTGTTTTCTCTTAAATGCAACATGGGAGAAAAATGATTTCACATCACATTTGTGGTTCTTGGTCTTCAACACATTCTGTGAAATATTGAGCTGTCTGCTACAAAAGGAGATATCACAAAGTATGCGCTTTTGTTGTTTCCATTGGTTTCAATGCATTTTGGCCTAAAGTGTGCATTTGCTGTTTTCTCTTAAATGCAACATGGGAGAAAAACCTTTTCATATCACATTTGTGGGTCTAGGTCTTCAACACATTCTGTGAAATTTTGAGCTGTCTGTGTTTGCTACATGAGGAGATATCACAAAGTATGCGCTTTTGTTGTTTCCATTGGTTTCAATGCATTTTGGCCTAAAACGAGCATTTGCTGTTTTCTCTTAAACGCAACATGGGAGAAAAACCATTTCACATCACATTTGTGGTTCTTGGTCTTCAACACATTCTGTGAAATTTTGAGCTGTCTGTGTTTGCTACAAGAGGAGATATCACAAAGTATGCGCTTTTGTTTTCCATTGGTTTCAATGCATTTTGGCCTAAAGCATGCATTTGCTGTTTTCTCCTAAAGGCAACATGGGAGAAAAACCATTTCACATCATGTTTGTGGGTCTTGGTCTTCAACACATTCTGTGAAATTTTTAGCTGTCTGTGTTTGCTACAAGAGGAGATATCACAAAATATGCGCTTTTGTTGTTTCCATTGGTTTCGATGCATTTTGGCCTAAAATTAGCATTTGCTGTTTTCTCTTAAATGCAACATGGGAGAAAAATGATTTCACATCACATTTGTGGTTCTTGGTCTTCAACACATTCTGTGAAATATTGAGCTGTCTGTGTTTGCTACAAGAGGAGATATCAAAAAGTATGCGCTTTTGCTGTTTCCATTGGTTTCAATGCATTTTGACCTAAAGTGTGCATTTGCTGTTTTCTCTAAATCCCAACATGGGAGAAACACCATTTCACATCACATTTGTGGGTCTTGGTCTTCAACACATTATGTGAAATTTTGAGCTGTCTTTGTTTGCTACATGAGGAGATATCACAAAGTATGCGCTTTTGTTGTTTGCATTGGTTTCAATGCATTTTGGCCTAAAGTGTGCATTTGCTATTTTCTCTTAAACGCAACATGGGAGAAAAACCATTTCACATCACATTTGTGTGTCTTGGTCTTCAACACATTCTGTGAAATTTTGAGCTGTCTGTGTTTGCTACAAGAGGAGATATCACAAAGTATGCGCTTTTGTTGTTTCTATTGGTTTCAATGCATTTTGGCCTAAAACGTGCATTTGCTGTTTTCTCTTAAACGCAACATTGGAGAAAAACCATTTCACATCACATTTGTGGTTCTTGGTCTTCAACACATTCTGTGAAATTTTGAGCTGTCTGTGTTTGCTACAAGAGGAGATATCACAAAGTATGTGCTTTTGTTGTTTCCATTGGTTTCAATGCATTTTGGCCTAAAGCATACATTTGCTGTTTTCTCTTAAATGCAACATGGGAGAAAAACCTTTTCATATCACATTTGTGGGTCTAGGTCTTCAACTCATTCTGTGAAATTTTGAGGTGTCTGTGTTTGCAACAAGAGGAGATATCACAAAGTATGCGCTTTTGTTTTCTATTGGTTTCAATACATTATGACCTAAAGTGTGCATTTGATGTTTTCTCTTAAACACAACATGGGAGAAATACAATTTCATATCACATTTGTGGGTCTTGGTCTTCAACACATTCTGTGAAATTTTGAGATGTCTGTGTTTGCTACAAGAGGAGATATCACAAAGTATGCACTTTTGTTGTTTCCATTGGTTTCAATGCATTTTGGCCTAAAACGAGCATTTGCTGTTTTCTCTTAAATGCAACATGGGAGAAAAACCATTTCACATCACATTTGTGGTTCTTGGTCTTCAACACATTCTGTGAAATTTTGAGCTGTCTGTTTGCTACAAAAGGAGATATCACAAAGTATGCGCTTTTGTTTTCCATTGGTTTCAATGCATTTTGGCCTAAAGCGTGCATTTGATGTTTTCTCTTAAATGCAACAAGGGAGAAAAACCATTTCACATCTCATTTGTGGGTCTTGGTCTTCAACACATTCTGTGAAATTTTGAGCTGTCTTTGTTTGCTACAAGAGGAGATATCACAAAGTATGTGCTTTTGTTATTTCCATTGGTTTCGATGCATTTTGGCCTAAAATGAGCATTTGCTGTTTTCTCTTAAATGCAACATGGGAGAAAAACCATTTCACATCACATTTGTGGGTCTTGGTCTTCAACACATTCTGTTAAATTTCGAGCTGTCTTTGTTTGCTACAAGAGAAGATATCACAAAGTATGCACTTTTGTTGTTTCCATTGGTTTCAATGCATTTTGGCCTATAATGAGCATTTGCTGTTTTCTCTTAAATGCAACATGGGAGAAAAACCATTTCACATCACATTTGTGGTTCTTGGTCTTCATCACATTCTGTGAATTATTGAGCTGTCTGTTTGCTACAAGAGGAGATATCACAAAGTATGCGCTTTTGTTTTCCATTGGTTTCAATGCATTTTGGCCTAAAGTGTGCATTTGCTGTTTTCTCTTAAATGCAACATGGGAGAAAAAGAATTTCATATCACATTTGTGGGTCTTGGTCTTCAACACATTCTGTGAAATTTTGACTTGTCTGTGTTTGCTACAAGAGGAGATATCACAAAATATGTGCTGTTGTTGTTTCCATTGGTTTGAATGCATTTTGGCCTAAAACGAGCATTTGCTGTTTTCTCTAAAACGCAACATGGGAGAAAAACCATTTCACATCACATTTGTGGTTCTTGGTCTTCAACACATTCTGTGAAATTTTGAGCTGTCTGTTTGCTACAAAAGGAGATATCACAAAGTATGCGCTTTTGTTGTTTCCATTGGTTTCGATGCATTTTGGCCTAAAATGAGCATTTGCTGTTTTCTCTTAAATGCAACATGGGAGAAAAACCATTTCACATCACATTTGTGGGTCTTGGTCTTCAACACATTCTGTGAAATTTCGAACTCTTTGTTTGCTACAAGAGGAGATATCACAAAGTATGCGCTTTAGTTGTGTCCATTGGTTTGAATGCATTTTGGCCTAAAACGAGCATTTGCTGTTTTCTCTAAAACGCAACATGGGAGAAAAACCATTTCACATCACATTTGTGGTTCTTGGTCTTCAACACATTCTGTGAAATTTTGAGCTGTCTGTTTGCTACAAAAGGAGATATCACAAAGTATGCGCTTTTGTTGTTTCCATTGGTTTCGATGGATTTTGGCCTAAAACAAGCATTGGCTGTTTTCTCTTAAATGCAACTAGGGAGAAAAACCATTTCACATCTCATTTGTGGGTCTTGGTCTTCAACACATTCTGTGAAATTTTGAGCTGTCTTTGTTTGCTACAAGAGGAGATATCACAAAGTATTTGCTTTTGTTGTTTCCATTGGTTTCGATGCATTTTGGCCTAAAATGAGCATTTGCTGTTTTCTCTTAAATGCAACATGGGAGAAAAACCATTTCACATCACATTTGTGGTTCTTGGTCTTCAACACATTCTGTGAAATATTGAGCTGTCTGTTTGCTACAAAAGGAGATATCACAAAGTATGCGCTTTTGTTGTTTCCATTGGTTTCAAAGCATTTTTGCCTAAAGCGTGCATTTGATGTTTTCTCTAAAACCCAACATGGGAGAAACACCATTTCACATCACATTTGTGGGTCTAGGTCTTCAACACATTCTGTGAAATTTTGAGCTGTCTTTGCTACATGAGGAGATATCACAAAGTATGCGCTTTTGTTGTTTGCATTGGTTTCAATGCATTTTGGCCTAAAACGAGCATTTGCTGTTTTCTCTAAACGCAACATCGGAGAAAAACCATTTCACATCACTTTGTGGGTCTTGGTCTACAACACATTCTGTGAAATTTTGAGCTGTCTGTGTTTGCTACAAGAGGAGATATCACAAAGTATGCGCTTTAGTTGTGTCCATTGGTTTGAATGCATTTTGGCCTAAAACGAGCATTTGCTGTTTTCTCTAAAACGCAACATGGGAGAAAAACCATTTCACATCACATTTGTGGTTCTTGGTCTTCAACACATTCTGTGAAATTTTGAGCTGTCTGTTTGCTACAAAAGGAGATATCACAAAGTATGCGCTTTTGTTTTCCATTGGTTTCAATGCATTTTGGCCTAAAGTGTGCATTTGCTGTTTTCTCTTAAATGCAACATGGGAGAAAAACCTTTTCATATCACATTTGTGGGTCTTGGTCTTCAACACATTCTGTGAAATTTTGAGCTGTCTGTGTTTGCTACAAGAGGACATATCACAAAGTATGCGCTTTTGTTTTCTATTGGTTTCAATGCATTTTGGCCTAAAGTGTGCATTTGCTGTTTTCTCTAAAACCCAACATGGGAGAAACACCATTTCACATCACATTTGTGGGTCTTTGTCTTCAACACATTCTGTGAAATTTTGAGCTGTCTGTGTTTGCTACAAGAGGAGATATCACAAAGTATGCGCTTTTGTTGTTTCCATTGGTTTCAATGCATTTTGGCCTAAAACGAGCATTTACTGTTTTCTCTTAAATGCAACATGGAGAAAAACAATTTCACATCACATTTGTGGGTCTTGGTCTTCAACACATTCTGTGAAATTTTGAGCTGTCTGTGTTTGCTACAAGAGGAGATATCACAAAGTATGTGCTTTTGTTTCCATTGGTTTCAATGCATTTTGGCCTAAAACGAGCATTTGCTGTTTTCTCTAAAACGCAAAATGGGAGAAAAACCATTTCACATCACTTTGTGGGTCTTGGTCTACAACACATTCTGTGAAATTTTGAGTTGTCTGTGTTTGCTACAAGAGGAGATATCACAAAGTAAGCGCTTTCGTTGTTTCCATTGGTTTCAATGCATTTTGGCCTATAACGAGCATTTGCTGTTTTCTCCTAAAGGCAACATGGGAGAAAAACGATTTCACATCACATTTGTGGTTCTTGGTCTTCAACACATTCTGTGAAGTATTGAGCTGTCTGTTTGCTACAAGAGGAGATATCACAAAGTATGCGCTTTAGTTGTGTCCATTGGTTTGAATGCATTTTGGCCTAAAGTGTGCATGTGCTGTTTTCTCTAAAACGCAACATGGGAGAAAAACCATTTCACATCACATTTGTGGGTCTTGGACTTCAACACATTCTGTGAAATTTTGAGCTGTCTTTGTTTGCTACAAGAGGAGATATCACAAAGTATTTGCTTTTGTTGTTTCCATTGGTTGCAATGCATTTTGGCCTATAATGAGCATTTGCTGTTTTCTCTTAAACGCAACAAGGGAGAAAAACAATTTCATATCACATTTGTGGGTCTTGATCTTCAACACATTCTGTGAAATTTTGAGCTGTCTGTGTTTGCTACAAGAGGAGATATCACAAAGTATGTGCTTTTGTTGTTTCCATTGGTTTCAATGCATTTTGGCCTAAAACGAGCATTTGCTGTTTTCTCTTAAATGCAACATGGGAGAAAAACCTTTTCACATCACATTTGTGGTTCTTGGTCTTCAACACATTCTGTGAAATATTGAGCTGTCTGTTTGCTACAAAAGGAGATATCACAAAGTATGCGCTGTTGTTGTGTCCATTGGTTTCAATGGATTTTGGCCTAAAACAAGCATTTGCTGTTTTCTCTTAAATGCAACATGGGAGAAAAACCATTTCACATCATATTTGTGGGTCTTGGTCTTCAACACATTCTGTGAAATTTTGAGCTGTCTTTGCTACAAGAGAAGATATCACAAAGTATGCGTTTTTGTTTTCCATTGGTTTCAAAGCATTTTGGCCTAAAGCGTGCATTTGATGTTTTCTCTTAAATGCAACAAAGGAGAAAAATCATTTCACATCTCATTTGTGGGTCTTGGTCTTCAACACATTCTGTGAAATTTTGAGCTGTCTGTGTTTACTACAAGAGGAGATATCACAATGTATGCGCTTTTGTTGTTTCCATTGGTTTCAATGCATTTTGGCCTATAACGAGCATTTGCTGTTTTCTCTTAAATGCAACATGGGAGAAAAACCATTTCACAACAAATTTGTGGGTCTTGGTCTTCAACACATTCTGTGAAATTTTGAGCTGTCTGTGTTTGCTACAAGAGGAGATATCACAAAGTATGCGCTTTTGGTTGTTTCCGTTGGTTTCAATGCATTTTGGCCTAAAACGAGCATTTGCTGTTTTCTCTTAAATGCAACATGGGAGAAAAACCATTTCACATCACATTTGTGGTTCTTGGTCTTCAACACATTCTGTGAAATTTTGAGCTGTCTGTGTTTGCTACAAGAGAAGATATCACAAAGTATGCGCTTTTGTTTTCCATTGGTTTCAATGCATTTTGGCCTAAAGCGTGCATTTAATGTTTTCTCGTAAATGCAACATGGGAGAAAAACCATTTCACATCACATTTGTGGGTCTTGGTCTTCAACACATTCTGTGAAATTTTGAGCTGTCTGTGTTTGCTAAAAGAGGAGATATCACAAAGTATGCGCTTTTGTTGTTTCCATTGGTTTCGATGCATTTTGGCCAAAAATGAGCATTTGCTGTTTTCTCTTAAATGCAACATGGGAGAAAAAACCATTTCACATCTCATTTGTGGGTCTTGGTCTTCAACACATTCTGTGAAATATTGAGCTGTCTGTTTGCTACAAAAGGAGATATCACAAAGTATGTGCTTTTGTTGTTTCCAATGGATTTTGGCCTAAAACAAGCATTTGCTGTTTTCTCTTAAATGCAACATGGGAGAAAAACCATTTCACATCACGTTTGTGGGTCTTGGTCTTCAACACATTCTGTGAAATTTTGAGCTGTCTTTGTTTGCTACAAGAGGAGATATCACAAAGTATTTGCTTTTGTTGTTTCCATTGGTTTCAATGCATTTTGGCCTAAAACGAGCATTTGCCATTTTCTCTTAAACGCAACATGGGAGAAAAACCTTTTCATATCACATTTGTGGGTCTTGGTCTTCAAAACATTCTGTGAAATTTTGAGCTGTCTGTGTTTGCTACAAGAGGACATATCACAAAGTATGCGCTTTTGTTTTCTATTGGTTTCAATGCATTTTGGCCTAAAGTGTGCATTTGCTGTTTTCTCTAAAACCCAACATGGGAGAAACACCATTTCACATAACATTTGTAGGTCTTTGTCTTCAACACATTCTGTGAAATTTTGAGCTGTCTGTGTTTGCTACAAGAGGAGATATCACAAAGTATGCGCTTTTGTTGTTTCCATTGGTTTCAATGCATTTTGGCCTAAAACGAGCATTTGCTGTTTTCTCTTAAATGCAACATGGAGAAAAACAATTTCACATCACATTTGTGGGTCTTGGTCTTCAACACATTCTGTGAAATTTTGAGCTGTCTGTGTTTGCTACAAGAGGAGGATATCACAAAGTATATGCTTTTGTTTCCATTGGTTTCAATGCATTTTGGCCTAAAACGAGCATTTGCTGTTTTCTCTAAAACGCAAAATGGGAGAAAAACCATTTCACATCACTTTGTGGGTCTTGGTCTACAACACATTCTGTGAAATTTTGAGTTGTCTGTGTTTGCTACAAGAGGAGATATCACAAAGTAAGCGCTTTTCGTTGTTTCCATTGGTTTCAATGCATTTTGGCCTATAACGAGCATTTGCTGTTTTCTCCTAAAGGCAACATGGGAGAAAAACGATTTCACATCACATTTGTGGTTCTTGGTCTTCAACACATTCTGTGAAGTATTGAGCTGTCTGTTTGCTACAAGAGGAGATATCACAAAGTATGCGCTTTTGTTTTCCATTGGTTTCAATGCATTTTGGCCTAAAGTGTGCATTTGCTGTTTTCTCTTAAATGCAACATGGAGAAAAAGAATTTCATATCACATTTGTGGGTCTTGGTCTTCAACACATTCTGTGAAATTTTGACTTGTCTGTGTTGCTACAAGAGGAGATATCACAAAGTATGCGCTTTTGTTGTTTCCATTGGTTTCAATGCATTTTGGCCTAAAACGAGCATTTGCTGTTTTCTCTTAAATGCAACATGGGAGAAAAAACCATTTCACATCATATTTGTGGGTCTTGATCTTCAACAATTCTGTGAAATTTACAGCTGTCTGTGTTTTGCTACAAGAGAAGATATCACAAAGTATGCGCTTTTGTTTCCATTGGTTTCAATGCATTTTGGCCTAAAGCGTGCATTTAATGTTTTCTCTTAAATGCAACAAGGTAGAAAAACCATTTCACATCTCATTTGTGGGTCTTGGTCTTCAACACATTCTGTGAAATTTTCAGCTGTCTGTGTTTGCTACAAGAGGAGATATCACAATGTATGCGCTTTTGTTGTTTCCATTGGTTTCAATGCATTTTGGCCTATAACGAGCATTTGCTGTTTTCTCTTAAATGCAACATGGGAGAAAATGATTTCACATCACATTTGTGGTTCTTGGTCTTCAACACATTCTGTGAAATATTGAGCTGTCTGTTTGCTACAAAAGGAGATATCACAAAGTATGTGCTTTTGTTGTTTCCAATGGATTTTGGCCTAAAACAAGCATTTGCTGTTTTCTCTTAAATGCAACATGGGAGAAAAACCATTTCACATCACGTTTGTGGGTCTTGGTCTTCAACACATTCTGTGAAATTTTGAGCTGTCTGTGTTTGCTACAAAAGGAGATATCACAAAATATGTGCTGTTGTTGTTTCCATTGGTTTCAATGCATTTTCGCCTAAAACCAGCATTTGCTGTTTTCTCTTAAATGCAACATGGGAGAAAAACCGTTTCACATCACATTTGTGGGTCTTGGTCTTCAACACATTCTGTGAAATTTTGAGCTGTCTTTGTTTGCTACAAGAGGAGATATCACAAAGTATTTGCTTTTGTTGTTTCCATTGGTTTCAATGCATTTTGGCCTAAAACGAGCATTTGCCATTTTCTCTTAAACGCAACATGGGAGAAAAACAATTTCATATCACATTTGTGGGTCTTGGTCTTCAACACATTCTGTTAAATTTTAAGATGTCTGTGTTTGCTACAAGAGAAGATATCACAAAGTATGCGCTTTTGTTTTCCATTGGTTTCAATGCATTTTGGCCTAAAGCGTGCATTTGATGTTTTCTCTTAAATGCAACATGGGAGAAAAACCTTTTCATATCACATTTGTGGGTCTTGGTCTTCAACACATTCTGTGAAATTTTGAGCTGTCTGTGTTTGCTACAAGAGGACATATCACAAAGTATGCGCTTTTGTTTTCTATTGGTTTCAATGCATTTTGGCCTAAAGTGTGCATTTGCTGTTTTCTCTAAAACCCAACATGGGAGAAACACCATTTCACATAACATTTGTAGGTCTTTGTCTTCAACACATTCTGTGAAATTTTGAGCTGTCTGTGTTTGCTACAAGAGGAGATATCACAAAGTATGCGCTTTTGTTGTTTCCATTGGTTTCAATGCATTTTGGCCTAAAACGAGCATTTGCTGTTTTCTCTTAAATGCAACATGGGAGAAAAACCATTTCACATCACATTTGTGGTTCTTGGTCTTCAACACATTCTGTGAAATATTGAGCTGTCTGTTTGCTACAAAAGGAGATATCACAAAGTATGTGCTTTTGTTGTTTCCATTGGTTTCAATGGATTTTGGCCTAAAACAAGCATTGGCTGTTTTCTCTTAAATGCAACATGGGAGAAAAACCATTTCACATCATATTTGTGGGTCTTGGTCTTCAACGCATTCTGTGAAATTTTGAGCTG
This sequence comes from Taudactylus pleione, assembly GCA_031769625.1. Lineage (NCBI taxonomy): Eukaryota > Metazoa > Chordata > Amphibia > Anura > Myobatrachidae > Taudactylus > Taudactylus pleione. The sequence goes on along the minus strand of JAUIMM010000853.1, from coordinate 79,968 downwards.
TCTTTGTTTGCTACAAGAGAAGATATCACAAAGTAAGCGCTTTTGTTTTCCATTGGTTTCAATGCATTTTGGCCTAAAGCGTGCATTTGATGTTTTCTCTTAAATGCAACTAGGGAGAAAAACCATTTCACATCTCATTTGTGGGTCTTGGTCTTCAACACATTCTGTGAAATTTTGAGCTGTCTTTGTTTGCTACAAGAGGAGATATCACAAAGTATGCGCTTTTGTTTTCCATTGGTTTCAATGCATTTTGGCCTAAAGTGTGCATTTGCTGTTTTCTCTTAAATGCAACATGGGAGAAAAACCTTTTCATATCACATTTGTGGGTCTTGGTCTTCAACACATTCTGTGAAATTTTGAGCTGTCTGTGTTTGCTACAAGAGGACATATCACAAAGTATGCGCTTTTGTTTTCTATTGGTTTCAATGCATTTTGGCCTAAAGTGAGCATTTGCTGTTTTCTCTAAAACGCAAAATGGGAGAAAAACCATTTCACATCACTTTGTGGGTCTTGGTCTACAACACATTCTGTGAAATTTTGAGTTGTCTGTGTTTGCTACAAGAGGAGATATCACAAAGTAAGCGCTTTCGTAGTTTCCATTGGTTTCAATGCATTTTGGCCTATAACGAGCATTTGCTGTTTTCTCCTAAAGGCAACATGGGAGAAAAACGATTTCACATCACATTTGTGGTTCTTGGTCTTCAACACATTCTGTGAAGTATTGAGCTGTCTGTTTGCTACAAGAGGAGATATCACAAAGTATGCGCTTTTGTTGTTTCCATTGGTTTCAATGCATTTTGGCCTAAAACGAGCATTTGCTGTTTTCTCTTAAATGCAACATGGGAGAAAAACCTTTTCACATCACTTTGTGGGTCTTGGTCTACAACACATTCTGTGAAATTTTGAGCTGTCTGTGTTTGCTACAAGAGGAGATATCACAAAGTATGCACTTTAGTTGTGTCCATTGGTTTGAATGCATTTTGGCCTAAAGTGTGCATGTGCTGTTTTCTCTAAAATGCAACATGGGAGAAAAACCATTTCACATCACATTTGTGGGTCTTGGTCTTCAACACATTCTGTGAAATTTTGAGCTGTCTTTGTTTGCTACAAGAGGAGATATCACAAAGTATTTGCTTTTGTTGTTTCCATTGGTTGCAATGCATTTTGGCCTATAATGAGCATTTGCTGTTTTCTCTTAAACGCAACAAGGGAGAAAAACAATTTCATATCACATTTGTGGGTCTTGATCTTCAACACATTCTGTGAAATTTTGAGCTGTCTGTGTTTGCTACAAGAGGAGATATCACAAAGTATGTGCTTTTGTTGTTTCCATTGGTTTCAATGCATTTTGGCCTAAAACGAGCATTTGCTGTTTTCTCTTAAATGCAACATGGGAGAAAAACCTTTTCACATCACATTTGTGGTTCTTGGTCTTCAACACATTCTGTGAAATATTGAGCTGTCTGTTTGCTACAAAAGGAGATATCACAAAGTATGCGCTGTTGTTGTGTCCATTGGTTTCAATGGATTTTGGCCTAAAACAAGCATTTGCTGTTTTCTCTTAAATGCAACATGGGAGAAAAACCATTTCACATCATATTTGTGGGTCTTGGTCTTCAACACATTCTGTGAAATTTTGAGCTGTCTTTGCTACAAGAGAAGATATCACAAAGTATGCGCTTTTGTTTTCCATTGGTTTCAAAGCATTTTGGCCTAAAGCGTGCATTTGATGTTTTCTCTTAAATGCAACAAAGGAGAAAAACCATTTCACATCTCATTTGTGGGTCTTGGTCTTCAACACATTCTGTGAAAATTTGAGCTGTCTGTGTTTGCTACAAGAGGAGTAATCACAAAGTATGCGCTTTTGGTTGTTTCCGTTGGTTTCAATGCATTTTGGCCCTAAAACGAGCATTTGCTGTTTTCTCTTAAATGCAACATGGGAGAAAAACCATTTCACATCACATTTGTGGGTCTTGGTCTTCAACACATTCTGTGAAATTTTCAGCTGTCTGTGTTTGCTACAAGAGAAGATATCACAAAGTATGCGCTTTTGTTTTCCATTGGTTTCAATGCATTTTGGCCTAAAGCGTGCATTTAATGTTTTCTCTTAAATGCAACAAGGTAGAAAAACCATTTCACATCTCATTTGTGGGTCTTGGTCTTCAACACATTCTGTGAAATTTTCAGCTGTCTGTGTTTGCTACAAGAGGAGATATCACAATGTATGCGCTTTTGTTGTTTCCATTGGTTTCAATGCATTTTGGCCTATAATGAGCATTTGCTGTTTTCTCTTAAATGCAACATGGGAGAAAAACCATTTCACAACAAATTTGTGGGTCTTGGTCTTCAACGCATTCTGTGAAATTTTGAGCTGTCTTTGTTTGCTACAAGAGAAGATATCACAAAGTATGCGCTTTTGTTTTCCATTGGTTTCAATGCATTTTGGCCTAAAGCGTGCATTTGATGTTTTCTCTTAAATGCAACTAGGGAGAAAAACCATTTCACATCTCATTTGTGGGTCTTGGTCTTCAACACATTCTGTGAAATTTTGAGCTGTCTTTGTTTGCTACAAGAGGAGATATCACAAAGTATGCGCTTTTGTTTTCCATTGGTTTTAATGCATTTTGGCCTAAAGTGTGCATTTGCTGTTTTCTCTTAAATGCAACATGGGAGAAAAACCTTTTCATATCACATTTGTGGGTCTTGGTCTTCAACACATTCTGTGAAATTTTGAGCTGTCTGTGTTTGCTACAAGAGGACATATCACAAAGTATGCGCTTTTGTTTTCTATTGGTTTCAATGCATTTTGGCCTAAAGTGTGCATTTGCTGTTTTCTCTAAAACCCAACATGGGAGAAACACCATTTCACATCACATTTGTGGGTCTTTGTCTTCAACACATTCTGTGAAATTTTGAGCTGTCTGTGTTTGCTACAAGAGGAGATATCACAAAGTATGCGCTTTTGTTGTTTCCATTGGTTTCAATGCATTTTGGCCTAAAACGAGCATTTACTGTTTTCTCTTAAATGCAACATGGAGAAAAACAATTTCACATCACATTTGTGGGTCTTGGTCTTCAACACATTCTGTGAAATTTTGAGCTGTCTGTGTTTGCTACAAGAGGAGATATCACAAAGTATGTGCTTTTGTTTCCATTGGTTTCAATGCATTTTGGCCTAAAACGAGCATTTGCTGTTTTCTCTAAAACGCAAAATGGGAGAAAAACCATTTCACATCACTTTGTGGGTCTTGGTCTACAACACATTCTGTGAAATTTTGAGTTGTCTGTGTTTGCTACAAGAGGAGATATCACAAAGTAAGCGCTTTCGTTGTTTCCATTGGTTTCAATGCATTTTGGCCTATAACGAGCATTTGCTGTTTTCTCCTAAAGGCAACATGGGAGAAAAACGATTTCACATCACATTTGTGGTTCTTGGTCTTCAACACATTCTGTGAAGTATTGAGCTGTCTGTTTGCTACAAGAGGAGATATCACAAAGTATGCGCTTTTGTTTTCCATTGGTTTCAATGCATTTTGGCCTAAAGTGTGCATTTGCTGTTTTCTCTTAAATGCAACATGGGAGAAAAAGAATTTCATATCACATTTGTGGGTCTTTGTCTTCAACACATTCTGTGAAATTTTGACTTGTCTGTGTTTGCTACAAGAGGAGATATCACAAAGTATGCGCTTTTGTTGTTTCCATTGGTTTCAATGCATTTTGGCCTAAAACGAGCATTTGCTGTTTTCTCTTAAATGCAACATGGGAGAAAAACCATTTCACATCACATTTGTGGTTCTTGGTCTTCAACACATTCTGTGAAATTTTGAGCTGTCTGTTTGCTACAAAAGGAGATATCACAAAGTATGCGCTTTTGTTGTTTCCATTGGTTTCAATGCATTTTGGCCTAAAACGAGCATTTGCTGTTTTCTCTTAAATGCAACATGGGAGAAAAACCTTTTCACATCACTTTGTGGGTCTTGGTCTACAACACATTCTGTGAAATTTTGAGCTGTCTGTGTTTGCTACAAGAGGAGATATCACAAAGTATGCGCTTTAGTTGTGTCCATTGGTTTGAATGCATTTTGGCCTAAAGTGTGCATGTGCTGTTTTCTCTAAAACGCAACATGGGAGAAAAACCATTTCACATCACATTTGTGGGTCTTGGTCTTCAACACATTCTGTGAAATTTTGAGCTGTCTTTGTTTGCTACAAGAGGAGATATCACAAAGTATTTGCTTTTGTTGTTTCCATTGGTTGCAATGCATTTTGGCCTATAATGAGCATTTGCTGTTTTCTCTTAAACGCAACAAGGGAGAAAAACAATTTCATATCACATTTGTGGGTCTTGATCTTCAACACATTCTGTGAAATTTTGAGCTGTCTGTGTTTGCTACAAGAGGAGATATCACAAAGTATGTGCTTTTGTTGTTTCCATTGGTTTCAATGCATTTTGGCCTAAAACGAGCATTTGCTGTTTTCTCTTAAATGCAACATGGGAGAAAAACCTTTTCACATCACATTTGTGGTTCTTGGTCTTCAACACATTCTGTGAAATATTGAGCTGTCTGTTTGCTACAAAAGGAGATATCACAAAGTATGCGCTGTTGTTGTGTCCATTGGTTTCAATGGATTTTGGCCTAAAACAAGCATTTGCTGTTTTCTCTTAAATGCAACATGGGAGAAAAACCATTTCACATCATATTTGTGGGTCTTGGTCTTCAACACATTCTGTGAAATTTTGAGCTGTCTTTGCTACAAGAGAAGATATCACAAAGTATGCGCTTTTGTTTTCCATTGGTTTCAAAGCATTTTGGCCTAAAGCGTGCATTTGATGTTTTCTCTTAAATGCAACAAAGGAGAAAAACCATTTCACATCTCATTTGTGGGTCTTGGTCTTCAACACATTCTGTGAAAATTTGAGCTGTCTGTGTTTGCTACAAGAGGAGTAATCACAAAGTATGCGCTTTTGGTTGTTTCCGTTGGTTTCAATGCATTTTGGCCTAAAACGAGCATTTGCTGTTTTCTCTTAAATGCAACATGGGAGAAAAACCATTTCACATCACATTTGTGGTTTTTGGTCTTCAACACATTCTGTGAAATTTTCAGCTGTCTGTGTTTGCTACAAGAGAAGATATCACAAAGTATGCGCTTTTGTTTTCCATTGGTTTCAATGCATTTTGGCCTAAAGCGTGCATTTAATGTTTTCTCTTAAATGCAACAAGGTAGAAAAACCATTTCACATCTCATTTGTGGGTCTTGGTCTTCAACACATTCTGTGAAATTTTCAGCTGTCTGTGTTTGCTACAAGAGGAGATATCACAATGTATGCGCTTTTGTTGTTTCCATTGGTTTCAATGCATTTTGGCCTATAACGAGCATTTGCTGTTTTCTCTTAAATGCAACATGGGAGAAAAACCATTTCACAACAAATTTGTGGGTCTTGGTCTTCAACACATTCTGTGAAATTTTGAGCTGTCTGTGTTTGCTACAAGAGGAGTAATCACAAAGTATGCGCTTTTGGTTGTTTCCGTTGGTTTCAATGCATTTTGGCCTAAAACGAGCATTTGCTGTTTTCTCTTAAATGCAACATGGGAGAAAAACCATTTCACATCACATTTGTGGTTCTTGGTCTTCAACACATTCTGTGAAATTTTGAGCTGTCTGTGTTTGCTACAAGAGAAGATATCACAAAGTATGCGCTTTTGTTTTCCATTGGTTTCAATGCATTTTGGCCTAAAGCGTGCATTTAATGTTTTCTCGTAAATGCAACATGGGAGAAAAACCTTTTCACATCACTTTGTGGGTCTTGGTCTACAACACATTCTGTGAAATTTTGAGCTGTCTGTGTTTGCTACAAGAGGAGATATCACAAAGTATGCGCTTAAGTTGTGTCCATTGGTTTGAATGCATTTTGGCCTAAAGTGTGCATGTGCTGTTTTCTCTAAAACGCAACATGGGAGAAAAACCATTTCACATCACATTTGTGGGTCTTGGTCTTCAACACATTCTGTGAAATTTTGAGCTGTCTTAGTTTGCTACAAGAGGAGATATCACAAAGTATTTGCTTTTGTTGTTTCCATTGGTTGCAATGCATTTTGGCCTATAATGAGCATTTGCTGTTTTCTCTTAAACGCAACAAGGGAGAAAAACAATTTCATATCACATTTGTGGGTCTTGATCTTCAACACATTCTGTGAAATTTTGAGCTGTCTGTGTTTGCTACAAGAGGAGATATCACAAAGTATGTGCTTTTGTTGTTTCCATTGGTTTCAATGCATTTTGGCCTAAAACGAGCATTTGCTGTTTTCTCTTAAATGCAACATGGGAGAAAAACCATTTCACATCATATTTGTGGGTCTTGGTCTTCAACACATTCTGTGAAATTTTGAGCTGTCTTTGCTACAAGAGAAGATATCACAAAGTATGCGCTTTTGTTTTCCATTGGTTTCAAGGCATTTTGGCCTAAAGCGAGCATTTGATGTTTTCTCTTAAATGCAACAAAGGAGAAAAGCCATTTCACATCTCATTTGTGGGTCTTGGTCTTCAACACATTCTGTGAAATTTTGAGCTGTCTGTGTTTACTACAAGAGGAGATATCACAAAGTATGCGCTTTTGTTGTTTCCATTGGTTTGAATGCATTTTGGCCTAAAGTGTGCATTTGCTGTTTTCTCTTAAATGCAACATGGGAGAAAAACCATTTCACATCACATTTGTGGGTCTTGGTCTTCAACACATTCTGTGAAATTTTGAGCTGTCTGTTTGCTACAAAAGGAGATATCACAAAGTATGCGCTTTTGTTGTTTCCATTGGTTTTGATGCATTTTGGCCTAAAATGAGCATTTGCTGTTTTCTCTTAAATGCAACATGGGAGAAAAATGATTTCACATCACGTTTGTGGGTCTTGGTCTTCAACACATTCTGTGAAATTTTCAGCTGTCTGTGTTTGCTACAAGAGAAGATATCACAAAGTATGCGCTTTTGTTTTCCATTGGTTTCAATGCATTTTGGCCTATAGCGTGCATTTAATGTTTTCTCTTAAATGCAACAAGGTAGAAAAACCATTTCACATCTCATTTGTGGGTCTTGGTCTTCAACACATTCTGTGAAATTTTCAGCTGTCTGTGTTTGCTACAAGAGGAGATATCACAATGTATGCGCTTTTGTTGTTTCCATTGGTTTCAATGCATTTTGGCCTATAACGAGCATTTGCTGTTTTCTCTTAAATGCAACATGGGAGAAAAATGATTTCACATCACATTTGTGGTTCTTGGTCTTCAACACATTCTGTGAAATATTGAGCTGTCTGTTTGCTACAAAAGGAGATATCACAAAGTATGTGCTTTTGTTGTTTCCAATGGATTTTGGCCTAAAACAAGCATTTGCTGTTTTCTCTTAAATGCAACATGGGAGAAAAACCATTTCACAACAAATTTGTGGGTCTTGGTCTTCAACACATTCTGTGAAATTTTGAGCTGTCTGTGTTTGCTACAAGAGGAGATATCACAAAGTATGCGCTTTTGTTGTTTCCATTGGTTTCAATGCATTTTGGCCTAAAACAAGCATTTGCTGTTTTCTCTTAAATGCAACATGGGAGAAAAACCATTTCACATCACATTTGTGGGTCTTGGTGTTCAACACATTCTGTGAAATTTTGAGCTGTCTTTGTTTGCTACAAGAGGAGATATCACAAAGTATTTGCTTTTGTTGTTTCCATTGGTTTCAATGCATTTTGGCCTATAATGAGCATTTGCCATTTTCTCTTAAACACAACATGGGAGAAAAACCATTTCACATCACATTTGTGGTTCTTGGTCTTCAACACATTCTGTGAAATTTTGAGCTGTCTGTTTGCTACAAAAGGAGATATCACAAAGTATGCGCTTTTGTTGTTTCCATTGGTTTCGATGCATTTTGGCCTAAAATGAGCATTTGCTGTTTTCTCTTAAATGCAACATGGGAGAAAAATGATTTCACATCACATTTGTGGTTCTTGGTCTTCAACACATTCTGTGAAATATTGAGCTGTCTGTTTGCTACAAAAGGAGATATCACAAAGTATGCGCTTTTGTTGTTTCCATTGGTTTCAAAGCATTTTTGCCTAAAGCGTGCATTTGATGTTTTCTCTTAAATGCAACATGGGAGAAAAACCATTTCACATCACGTTTGTGGGTCTTGGTTTTCAACACTTTCTGTGAAATTTTGAGCTGTCTGTGTTTGCTACAAGAGGAGATATCACAAAGTTTGCACTTTTGTTGTTTCCATTGGTTTCAATGCATTTTGGCCTAAAACGAGCATTTGCTGTTTTCTCCTAAAGGCAACATGGGAGAAAAACCATTTCACATCATGTTTGTTGGTCTTGGTCTTCAACACATTCTGTGAAATTTTTAGCTGTCTGTGTTTGCTACAAGAGGAGATATCACAAAATATGTGCTGTTGTTGTTTCCATTGGTTTCAATGCATATTGGCCTAAAACGAGCATTTGCTGTTTTCTCTTAAATGCAACATGGGAGAAAAACCGTTTCACATCACATTTGTGGGTCTTGGTCTTCAACACATTCTGTGAAATTTTGAGCTGTCTTTGTTTGCTACAAGAGGAGATATCACAAAGTATTTGCTTTTGTTGTTTCCATTGGTTTCAATGCATTTTGGCCTATAATGAGCATTTGCCATTTTCTCTTAAACGCAACATGGGAGAAAAACCATTTCACATCACATTTGTTGGTCTAGGTCTTCAACACATTCTGTGAAATTTTGAGCTGTCTGTGTTTGCTACAAGAGGAGATATCACAAAGTATGCACTTTTGTTTTCTATTGGTTTCAATGCATTTTGGCCTAAAGTGTGCATTTGCTGTTTTCTCTAAAACCCAACATGGGAGAAACACCATTTCACATCACATTTGTGGGTCTAGGTCTTCAACACATTCTGTGAAATTTTGAGCTGTCTTTGCTACATGAGGAGATATCACAAAGTATGCGCTTTTGTTGTTTGCATTGGTTTCAATGCATTTTGGCCTAAAACGAGCATTTGCTGTTTTCTCTAAACGCAACATCGGAGAAAAACCATTTCACATCACTTTGTGGGTCTTGGTCTACAACACATTCTGTGAAATTTTGAGCTGTCTGTGTTTGCTACAAGAGGAGATATCACAAAGTATGCGCTTTAGTTGTGTCCATTGGTTTGAATGCATTTTGGCCTAAAACGAGCATTTGCTGTTTTCTCTAAAACGCAACATGGGAGAAAAACCATTTCACATCACATTTGTGGTTCTTGGTCTTCAACACATTCTGTGAAATTTTGAGCTGTCTGTTTGCTACAAAAGGAGATATCACAAAGTATGCGCTTTTGTTGTTTCCATTGGTTTCGATGCATTTTGGCCTAAAATGAGCATTTGCTGTTTTCTCTTAAATGCAACATGGGAGAAAAACCATTTCACATCACATTTGTGGGTCTTGGTCTTCAACACATTCTGTGAAATTTCGAACTCTTTGTTTGCTACAAGAGGAGATATCACAAAGTATGCGCTTTAGTTGTGTCCATTGGTTTGAATGCATTTTGGCCTAAAATGAGCATTTGCTGTTTTCTCTAAAACGCAACATGGGAGAAAAACCATTTCACATCACATTTGTGGGTCTTGGTCTTCAACACATTCTGTGAAATTTCGAACTCTTTGTTTGCTACAAGAGGAGATATCACAAAGTATGCGCTTTTGTTTTCCATTGGTTTCAATGCATTTTGGCCTAAAGTGTGCATGTGCTGTTTTCTCTAAAACGCAACATGGGAGAAAAACAATTTCATATCACATTTGTGGGTCTTGATCTTCAACACATTCTATGAAATTTTGAGCTGTCTGTGTTTGCTATAAGAGGAGATATCACAAAGTATGTGCTTTTGTTGTTTCCATTGGTTTCAATGGATTTTGGCCTAAAACAAGCATTGGCTGTTTTCTCTTAAATGCAACATGGGAGAAAAACCATTTCACATCATATTTGTGGGTCTTGGTCTTCAACACATTCTGTGAAATTTTGAGCTGTCTTTGTTTGCTACAAGAGAAGATATCACAAAGTATGCGCTTTTGTTTTCAATTGGTTTCAATGCATTTTGGCCTAAAGCGTGCATTTGATGTTTTCTCTTAAATGCAACTAGGGAGAAAAACCATTTCACATCTCATTTGTGGGTCTTGGTCTTCAACACATTCTGTGAAATTTTGAGCTGTCTTTGTTTGCTACAAGAGGAGATATCACAAAGTATGCGCTTTTGTTTTCCATTGGTTTCAATGCATTTTGGCCTAAAGTGTGCATTTGCTGTTTTCTCTTAAATGCAACATGGGAGAAAAACCTTTTCATATCACATTTGTGGGTCTAGGTCTTCAACACATTCTGTGAAATTTTGAGCTGTCTGTGTTTGCTACAAGAGGACATATCACAAAGTATGCGCTTTTGTTTTCTATTGGTTTCAATGCATTTTGGCCTAAAGTGTGCATTTGCTGTTTTCTCTAAAACCCAACATGGGAGAAACACCATTTCACATAACATTTGTGGGTCTTTGTCTTCAACACATTCTGTGAAATTTTGAGCTGTCTGTGTTTGCTACAAGAGGAGATATCACAAAGTATGCGCTTTTGTTGTTTCCATTGGTTTCAATGCATTTTGGCCTAAAACGAGCATTTGCTGTTTTCTCTTAAATGCAACATGGAGAAAAACAATTTCACATCACATTTGTGGGTCTTGGTCTTCAACACATTCTGTGAAATTTTGAGCTGTCTGTGTTTGCTACAAGAGGAGATATCACAAAGTATGTGCTTTTGTTTCCATTGGTTTCAATGCATTTTGGCCTAAAACGAGCATTTGCTGTTTTCTCTAAAACCCAACATGGTAGAAACACCATTTCACATCACATTTGTGGGTCTAGGTGTTCAACACATTCTGTGAAATTTTGAGCTGTCTTTGTTTGCTACAAGAGGAGATATCACAAAGTATTTGCTTTTGTTGTTTCCATTGGTTTCAATGCATTTTGGCCTATAATGAGCATTTGCCATTTTCTCTTAAATGCAACATGGGAGAAAAACCATTTCACATCACATTTGTGGGTCTTGGTTTTCAACACATTCTGTGAAATTTTGAGCTGTCTGTGTTTGCTACAAGAGGAGATATCACAAAGTTTGCACTTTTGTTGTTTCCATTGGTTTCAATGCATTTTGGCCTAAAACGAGCATTTGCTGTTTTCTCCTAAAGGCAACATGGGAGAAAAACCATTTCACATCATGTTTGTTGGTCTTGGTCTTCAACACATTCTGTGAAATTTTTAGCTGTCTGTGTTTGCTACAAGAGGAGATATCACAAAATATGTGCTGTTGTTGTTTCCATTGGTTTCAATGCATTTTGGCCTAAAACGAGCATTTGCTGTTTTCTCTTAAATGCAACATGGGAGAAAAACCGTTTCACATCACATTTGTGGGTCTTGGTCTTCAACACATTCTGTGAAATTTTGAGCTGTCTGTGTTTGCTACAAGAGGAGATATCACAAAGTTTGCACTTTTGTTGTTTCCATTGGTTTCAATGCATTTTGGCCTAAAACGAGCATTTGCTGTTTTCTCCTAAAGGCAACATGGGAGAAAAACCATTTCACATCATGTTTGTTGGTCTTGGTCTTCAACACATTCTGTGAAATTTTTAGCTGTCTGTGTTTGCTACAAGAGGAGATATCACAAAATATGTGCTGTTGTTGTTTCCATTGGTTTCAATGCATTTTGGCCTAAAACGAGCATTTGCTGTTTTCTCTTAAATGCAACATGGGAGAAAAACCGTTTCACATCACATTTGTGGGTCTTGGTCTTCAACACATTCTGTGAAATTTTGAGCTGTCTTTGTTTGCTACAAGAGGAGATATCACAAAGTATTTGCTTTTGTTGTTTCCATTGGTTTCAATGCATTTTGGCCTATAATGAGCATTTGCCATTTTCTCTTAAACGCAACATGGGAGAAAAACCATTTCACATCACATTTGTTGGTCTAGGTCTTCAACACATTCTGTGAAATTTTGAGCTGTCTGTGTTTGCTACAAGAGGAGATATCACAAAGTATGCGCTTTTGTTTTCTATTGGTTTCAATGCATTTTGGCCTAAAGTGTGCATTTGCTGTTTTCTCTAAAACCCAACATGGGAGAAACACCATTTCACATCACATTTGTGGGTCTAGGTCTTCAACACATTCTGTGAAATTTTGAGCTGTCTTTGCTACATGAGGAGATATCACAAAGTATGCGCTTTTGTTGTTTGCATTGGTTTGAATGCATTTTGGCCTAAAACGAGCATTTGCTGTTTTCTCTAAACGCAACATCGGAGAAAAACCATTTCACATCACTTTGTGGGTCTTGGTCTACAACACATTCTGTGAAATTTTGAGCTGTCTGTGTTTGCTACAAGAGGAGATATCACAAAGTATGCGCTTTAGTTGTGTCCATTGGTTTGAATGCATTTTGGCCTAAAACGAGCATTTGCTGTTTTCTCTAAAACGCAACATGGGAGAAAAACCATTTCACATCACATTTGTGGTTCTTGGTCTTCAACACATTCTGTGAAATTTTGAGCTGTCTGTTTGCTACAAAAGGAGATATCACAAAGTATGCGCTTTTGTTGTTTCCATTGGTTTCGATGCATTTTGGCCTAAAATGAGCATTTGCTGTTTTCTTTTAAATGCAACATGGGAGAAAAACCATTTCACATCACATTTGTGGGTCTTGGTCTTCAACACATTCTATGAAATTTCGAACTCTTTGTTTGCTACAAGAGGAGATATCACAAAGTATGCGCTTTTGTTTTCCATTGGTTTCAATGCATTTTGGCCTAAAGTGTGCATGTGCTGTTTTCTCTAAAACGCAACATGGGAGAAAAACAATTTCATATCACATTTGTGGGTCTTGATCTTCAACACATTCTATGAAATTTTGAGCTGTCTGTGTTTGCTATAAGAGGAGATATCACAAAGTATGTGCTTTTGTTGTTTCCATTGGTTTCAATGCATTTTGGCCTAAAACGAGCATTTGCTGTTTTCTCTTAAATGCAACATGGGAGAAAAACCATTTCACATCACATTTGTGGTTCTTGGTCTTCAACACATTCTGTGAAATATTGAGCTGTCTGTTTGCTACAAAAGGAGATATCACAAAGTATGTGCTTTTGTTGTTTCCATTGGTTTCAATGGATTTTGGCCTAAAACAAGCATTGGCTGTTTTCTCTTAAATGCAACATGGGAGAAAAACCATTTCACATCATATTTGTGGGTCTTGGTCTTCAACGCATTCTGTGAAATTTTGAGCTGTCTGTGTTTGCTACAAGAGGAGATATCACAAAGTAAGCGCTTTCGTTGTTTCCATTGGTTTCAATGCATTTTGGCCTATAACGAGCATTTGCTGTTTTCTCCTAAAGGCAACATGGGAGAAAAACGATTTCACATCACATTTGTGGTTCTTGGTCTTCAACACATTCTGTGAAGTATTGAGCTGTCTGTTTGCTACAAGAGGAGATATCACAAAGTATGCGCTTTTGTTTTCCATTGGTTTCAATGCATTTTGGCCTAAAGTGTGCATTTGCTGTTTTCTCTTAAATGCAACATGGGAGAAAAAGAATTTCATATCACATTTGTGGGTCTTGGTCTTCAACACATTCTGTGAAATTTTGACTTGTCTGTGTTTGCTACAAGAGGAGATATCACAAAGTATGCGCTTTTGTTGTTTCCATTGGTTTCAATGCATTTTGGCCTAAAACGAGCATTTGCTGTTTTCTCTTAAATGCAACATGGGAGAAAAACCATTTCACATCACATTTGTGGTTCTTGGTCTTCAACACATTCTGTGAAATTTTGAGCTGTCTGTTTGCTACAAAAGGAGATATCACAAAGTATGCGCTTTTGTTGTTTCCATTGGTTTCAATGCATTTTGGCCTAAAACGAGCATTTGCTGTTTTCTCTTAAATGCAACATGGGAGAAAAACCTTTTCACATCACTTTGTGGGTCTTGGTCTACAACACATTCTGTGAAATTTTGAGCTGTCTGTGTTTGCTACAAGAGGAGATATCACAAAGTATGCGCTTTAGTTGTGTCCATTGGTTTGAATGCATTTTGGCCTAAAGTGTGCATGTGCTGTTTTCTCTAAAACGCAACATGGGAGAAAAACCATTTCACATCACATTTGTGGGTCTTGGTCTTCAACACATTCTGTGAAATTTTGAGCTGTCTTTGTTTGCTACAAGAGGAGATATCACAAAGTATTTGCTTTTGTTGTTTCCATTGGTTGCAATGCATTTTGGCCTATAATGAGCATTTGCTGTTTTCTCTTAAATGCAACATGGGAGAAAAATGATTTCACATCACGTTTGTGGGTCTTGGTCTTCAACACATTCTGTGAAATTTTCAGCTGTCTGTGTTTGCTACAAGAGAAGATATCACAAAGTATGCGCTTTTGTTTTCCATTGGTTTCAATGCATTTTGGCCTAAAGCGTGCATTTAATGTTTTCTCTTAAATGCAACAAGGTAGAAAAACCATTTCACATCTCATTTGTGGGTCTTGGTCTTCAACACATTCTGTGAAATTTTCAGCTGTCTGTGTTTCCTACAAGAGGAGATATCACAATGTATGCGCTTTTGTTGTTTCCATTGGTTTCAATGCATTTTGGCCTATAACGAGCATTTGCTGTTTTCTCTTAAATGCAACAAGGGAGAAAAATGATTTCACATCACATTTGTGGTTCTTGGTCTTCAACACATTCTGTGAAGTATTGAGCTGTCTGTTTGCTACAAGAGGAGATATCACAAAGTATGCGCTTTTGTTTTCCATTGGTTTCAATGCATTTTGGCCTAAAGTGTGCATTTGCTGTTTTCTCTTAAATGCAACATGGGAGAAAAAGAATTTCATATCACATTTGTGGGTCTTGGTCTTCAACACATTCTGTGAAATTTTGACTTGTCTGTGTTTGCTACAAGAGGAGATATCACAAAGTATGCGCTTTTGTTGTTTCCATTGGTTTCAATGCATTTTGGCCTAAAACGAGCATTTGCTGTTTTCTCTTAAATGCAAAATGGGAGAAAAACCTTTTCATATCACATTTGTGGGTCTTGGTCTTCAACACATTCTGTGAAATTTTGAGTTGTCTGTGTTTGCTACAAGAGGAGATATCACAAAGTATGCGCTTTTGTTTTCTATTGGTTTCAAAGCATTATGGCCTAAAGTGTGCATTTGCTGTTTTCTCTAAAACGCAACATGGGAGAAAAACCATTTCACATCACATTTGTGGGTCTTGGTCTTCAACACATTCTGTGAAATTTTGAGCTGTCTGTGTTTCCTACAAGAGGAGATATCACAAAGTATGCGATTTTGTTGTTTCCATTGGTTTTAATGCATTTTGGCCTAAAACGAGCATTTGCTGTTTTCTCTTAAATGCAACATGGGAGAAAAACCATTTCACATCACATTTGTGGTTCTTGGTCTTCAACACATTCTGTGAAATTTTGAGCTGTCTGTTTGCTACAAAAGGAGATATCACAAAGTATGCGCTTTTGTTGTTTCCATTGGTTTCAATGCATTTTGGCCTAAAACAAGCATTTGCTGTTTTCTCTTAAATGCAACATGGGAGAAAAACCTTTTCACATCACTTTGTGGGTCTTGGTCTACAACACATTCTGTGAAATTTTGAGCTGTCTTTGTTTGCTACAAGAGGAGATATCACAAAGTATTTGCTTTTGTTGTTTCCATTGGTTGCAATGCATTTTGGCCTATAATGAGCATTTGCTGTTTTCTCTTAAACGCAACAAGGGAGAAAAACAATTTCATATCACATTTGTGGGTCTTGATCTTCAACACATTCTGTGAAATTTTGAGCTGTCTGTGTTTGCTACAAGAGGAGATATCACAAAGTATGTGCTTTTGTTGTTTCCATTGGTTTCAATGCATTTTGGCCTAAAACAAGCATTTGCTGTTTTCTCTTAAATGCAACATGGGAGAAAAACCATTTCACATCATATTTGTGGGTCTTGGTCTTCAACACATTCTGTGAAATTTTGAGCTGTCTTTGCTACAAGAGAAGATATCACAAAGTATGCGCTTTTGTTTTCCATTGGTTTCAAAGCATTTTGGCCTAAAGCGAGCATTTGATGTTTTCTCTTAAATGCAACAAAGGAGAAAAACCATTTCACATCTCATTTGTGGGTCTTGGTCTTCAACACATTCTGTGAAATTTTGAGCTGTCTGTGTTTACTACAAGAGGAGATATAACAAAGTATGCGCTTTTGTTGTTTCCATTGGTTTGAATGCATTTTGGCCTAAAGTGTGCATTTGCTGTTTTCTCTTAAATGCAACATGGGAGAAAAAACATTTCACATCACATTTGTGGGTCTTGGTCTTCAACACATTCTGTGAAATTTTGAGCTGTCTGTTTGCTACAAAAGGAGATATCACAAAGTATGCGCTTTTGTTTCCATTGGTTTTGATGCATTTTGGCCTAAAATGGGCATTTGCTGTTTTCTCTTAAATGCAACATGGGAGAAAAATGATTTCACATCACGTTTGTGGGTCTTGGTCTTCAACACATTCTGTGAAATTTTCAGCTGTCTGTGTTTGCTACAAGAGAAGATATCACAAAGTATGCGCTTTTGTTTTCCATTGGTTTCAATGCATTTTGGCCTAAAGCGTGCATTTAATGTTTTCTCTTAAATGCAACAAGGTAGAAAAACCATTTCACATCTCATTTGTGGGTCTTGGTCTTCAACACATTCTGTGAAATTTTCAGCTGTCTGTGTTTGCTACAAGAGGAGATATCACAATGTATGCGCTTTTGTTGTTTCCATTGGTTTCAATGCATTTTGGCCTATAACGAGCATTTGCTGTTTTCTCTTAAATGCAACATGGGAGAAAAATGATTTCACATCACATTTGTGGTTCTTGGTCTTCAACACATTCTGTGAAATATTGAGCTGTCTGTTTGCTACAAAAGGAGATATCACAAAGTATGTGCTTTTGTTGTTTCCAATGGATTTTGGCCTAAAACAAGCATTTGCTGTTTTCTCTTAAATGCAACATGGGAGAAAAATGATTTCACATCACATTTGTGGTTCTTGGTCTTCAACACATTCTGTGAAATATTGAGCTGTCTGTTTGCTACCAAAGGAGATATCACAAAGTATGCGCTTTTGTTGTTTCCATTGGTTTCAATGGATTTTGGCCTGAAACAAGCATTTGCTGTTTTCTCTTAAATGCAACATGGGAGAAAAACCATTTCACATCACGTTTGTGGGTCTTGGTCTTCAACACATTCTGTGAAATTTTGAGCTGTCTGTGTTTGCTACAAAAGGAGATATCACAAAATATGTGCTGTTGTTGTTTCCATTGGTTTCAATGCATTTTGGCCTAAAACGAGCATTTGCTGTTTTCGCTTAAATGCAACATGGGAGAAAAACCGTTTCACATCACATTTGTGGGTCTTGGTCTTCAACATATTCTGTGAAATTTTGAGCTGTCTTTGTTTGCTACAAGAGGAGATATCACAAAGTATTTGCTTTTGTTGTTTCCATTGGTTTCAATGCATTTTGGCCTAAAACGAGCATTTGCCATTTTCTCTTAAACGCAACATGGGAGAAAAACAATTTCATATCACATTTGTGGGTCTTGGTCTTCAACACATTCTGTGAAATTTTGAGCTCTCTGTGTTTGCTACAAGAGGAGATATCACAAAGTTTGCGCTTTTGTTGTTTCCATTGGTTCCAATGCATTCTGGCCTAAAACGAGCATTTGCTGTTTTCTCTTAAATGCAACATGGGAGAAAAACCATTTCACATCTCGTTTGTGGGTCTTGGTCTTCAACACATTCTGTGAAATTTAGAGCTGTCTGTGTTTGCTACAAGAGGAGATATCACAAAGTATGCGCTTTTGTTGTTTGCATTGGTTTCAATGCATTTTGGCCGAAAACGAGCATTTGCTGTTTTCTCTTAAATGCAACATGGGAGAAAAACCATTTCACATCACATTTGTGGTTCTTGGTCTTCAACACATTCTGTGAAATTTTGAGCTGTCTGTGTTTGCTACAAAAGGAGATATCACAAAGTATGCGCTTTTGCTGTTTCCATTGGTTTCAATGCATTTTGGCCTAAAGTGTGCATTTGCTGTTTTCTCTAAAACCCAACATGGGAGAAACACCATTTCACATCACATTTGTGGGTCTTGGTCTTCAACACATTCTGTGAAATTTTGAGCTGTCTTTGCTACATGAGGAGATATCACAAAGTATGCGCTTTTGTTGTTTCCATTGGTTTCAATGCATTTTGGCCTAAAACGAGCATTTGCTGTTTTCTCTTAAATGCAACATGGGAAAAAAACCATTTCACATCTCATTTGTGGGTCTTGGTCTTCAACACATTCTGTGAAATTTTGAGCTGTCTGTGTTTGCTAAAAGAGGAGATATCACAAAGTATGCGCTGTTGTTTCCATTGGTTTCGATGCATTTTGGCCAAAAATGAGCATTTGCTGTTTTCTCTTAAATGCAAAAAGGGAGAAAAATGATTTCACATCTCATTTGTGGTTCTTGGTCTTCAACACATTCTGTGAAATATTGAGCTGTCTGTTTGCTACAAAAGGAGATATCACAAAGTATGCGCTTTTGTTGTTTCCATTGGTTTCAATGCATTTTGGCCTAAAACGAGCATTTGCTGTTTTCTCTTAAATGCAACATGGGAAAAAAAACATTTCACATCTCATTTGTGGGTCTTGGTCTTCAACACATTCTTTTAAATTTTGAGATGTCTGTGTTTGCTACAAAAGGAGATATCACAAAGTATGCGCTTTTGTTGTTTCCATTGGTTTCAATGCATTTTGGCCTAAAATGAGCATTTGCTGTTTTCTCTTAAATGCAACATGGGAGAAAAATGATTTCACATCTCATTTGCGGTTCTTGGTCTTCAACACATTCTGTGAAATATTGAGCTGTCTGTTTGCTACAAAAGGAGATATCACAAAGTATGCGCTTTTGTTGTTTCCTTTGGTTTCAATGCATTTTTGCCTAAAGCGTGCATTTGATGTTTTCTCTTAAATGCAGCATGGGAGAAAAACCATTTCACATCACGTTTGTGGGTCTTGGTCTTCAACACATTCTGTGAAATTTTGAGCTGTCTGTGTTTGCTACAAGAGGAGATGTCACAAAGTTTGCACTTTTGTTGTTTCCATTGGTTTCTATGCATTTTGGCCTAAAACGAGCATTTGCTGTTTTCTCCTAAAGGCAACATGGGAGAAAAACCATTTCACATCACGTTTGTGGGTCTTGGTCTTCAACACATTCTGTGAAATTTTTAGCTGTCTGTGTTTGCTACAAGAGGAGATATCACAAAATATGTGCTGTTGTTGTTTCCATTGGTTTCAATGCATTTTGGCCTAAAACGAGCATTTGCTGTTTTCTCTTAAATGCAACTTGGGAGAAAAACCGTTTCACATCACATTTGTGGGTCTAGGTCTTCAACACATTCTGTGAAATTTTGAGCTGTCTGTGTTTGCTACAAGAGGAGATATCACAAAGTATGCGCTTTTGTTTTCTATTGGTTTCAATGCATTTTGGCCTAAAGTGTGCATTTGCTGTTTTCTCTAAAACCCAACATGGGAGAAACACCATTTCACATCACATTTGTGGGTCTAGGTCTTCAACACATTCTGTGAAATTTTGAGCTGTCTTTGCTACATGAGGAGATATCACAAAGTATGCGCTTTTGTTGTTTGCATTGGTTTCAATGCATTTTGGCCTAAAACGAGCATTTGCTGTTTTCTCTAAACGCAACATGGGAGAAAAACCATTTCACATCACTTTGTGGTTCTGGTCTTCAACACATTCTGTGAAATTTTGAGCTGTCTGTGTTTGCTACAAGAGGAGATATCACAAAGTATGTGCTTTTGTTGTTTCCATTGGTTTCAATTCATTTTGGCCTAAAGCGTTCATTTGATGTTTTCTCTTAAATGCAACAAGGGAGAAAAACCATTTCACATCTCATTTGTGGGTCTTCGTCTTCAACACATTCTGTGAAATTTTGAGCTGTCTTTGTTTGCTACAAAAGGAGATATCACAAAGTATGCACTTTTGTTGTTTCCATTAGTTTCAATGCATTTTGGCCAATAAAGAGCATTTGCTGTTTTCTCCTAAATGCAACATGGGAGAAAAACCATTTCACATCACATTTGTGGTTCTTGGTCTTCAACACATTCTGTGAAATATTGAGCTGTCTGTTTGCTACAAAAGGAGATATCACAAAGTATGCACTTTTGTTTTCCATTGGTTTCAATGCATTTTGGCCTAAAACGAGCATTTACTGTTTTCTCTAAAACGCAAAATGGGAGAAAAACCATTTCACATCACTTTGTGGGTCTTGGTCTACAACACATTCTGTGAAATTTTGAGTTGTCTGTGTTTGCTACAAGAGGAGATATCACAAAGTATGCGCTTTCGTTGTTTCCATTGGTTTCAATGCATTTTGGCCTAAAACGAGCATTTGCTGTTTTCTCTTAAATGCAACATGGGAGAAAAACCATTTCACATCACATTTGTGAGTCTTGGTCTTCAACACATTCTGTGAAATTTTGAGCTGTCTGTGTTTGCTACAAGAGGAGATATCACAAAGTATGCGCTTTAGTTGTTTCCATTGGTTTCAATGCATTTTGGCCTAAAACGGGCATTTGCTGTTTTCTCTTAAACGCAACATGGGAGAAAAACCATTTCACATCACATTTGTGGTTCTGGTCTTCAACACATTCTGTGAAATTTTGAGCTGTCGGTGTTTGCTACAAGAGGAGATATCACAAAGTATGTGCTTTTGTTGTTTCCATTGGTTTCAATTCATTTTGGCCTAAAGCGTGCATTTGATGTTTTCTCTTAAATGCAACAAGGGAGAAAAACCATTTCACATCTCATTTGTGGGTCTTCGTCTTCAACACATTCTGTGAAATTTTGAGCTGTCTTTGTTTGCTACAAAAGGAGATATCACAAAGTATGCACTTTTGTTGTTTCCATTGGTTTCGATGCATTTTGGCCAAAAATGAGCATTTGCTGTTTTCTCTTAAATGCAACATGGGAAAAAAACCATTTCACATCTCATTTGTGGGTCTTGGTCTTCAACACATTCTGTGAAATTTTTAGCTGTCTGTGTTTGCTAAAAGAGGAGATATCACAAAGTATGTGCTGTTGTTTCCATTGGTTTCAATGCATTTTGGCCAAAAATGAGCATTTGCTGTTTTCTCTTAAATGCAAAAAGGGAGAAAAATGATTTCACATCACATTTGTGGGTCTTGGTCTTCAACACATTCTGTGAAGTATTGAGCTGTCTGTTTGCTACAAGAGGAGATATCACAAAGTATGTGCTTTTGTTGTTTCCATTGGTTTCAATTCATTTTGGCCTAAAGCGTGCATTTGATGTTTTCTCTTAAATGCAACAAGGGAGAAAAACCATTTCACATCTCATTTGTGGGTCTTCGTCTTCAACACATTCTGTGAAATTTTGAGCTGTCTTTGTTTGCTACAAAAGGAGATATCACAAAGTATGCACTTTTGTTGTTTCCATTGGTTTCGATGCATTTTGGCCAAAAATGAGAATTTGCTGTTTTCTCTTAAATGCAACATGGGAAAAAAACCATTTCACATCTCATTTGTGGGTCTTGGTCTTCAACACATTCTGTGAAATTTTTAGCTGTCTGTGTTTGCTAAAAGAGGAGATATCACAAAGTATGTGCTGTTGTTTCCATTGGTTTCAATGCATTTTGGCCAAAAATGAGCATTTGCTGTTTTCTCTTAAATGCAAAAAGGGAGAAAAATGATTTCACATCACATTTGTGGGTCTTGGTCTTCAACACATTCTGTGAAGTATTGAGCTGTCTGTTTGCTACAAGAGGAGATATCACAAAGTATGCGCTTTTGTTTTCCATTGGTTTCAATGCATTTTGGCCTAAAGTGTGCATTTGCTGTTTTCTCTTAAATGCAACATGGGAGAAAAAGAATTTCATATCACATTTGTGGGTCTTGGTCTTCAACACATTCTGTGAAATTTTGACTTGTCTGTGTTTGCTACAAGAGGAGATATCACAAAGTATGCGCTTTTGTTGTTTCCATTGGTTTCAATGCATTTTGGCCTAAAACGAGCATTTGCTGTTTTCTCTTAAATGCAACATGGGAGAAAAACCATTTCACATCACATTTGTGATTCTTGGTCTTCAACACATTCTGTGAAATATTGAGCTGTCTGTTTGCTACAAAAGGAGATATCACAAAGTATGCGCTTTTGTTGTTTCCTTTGGTTTCAATGGATTTTGGCCTGAAACAAGCATTTGCTGTTTTCTCTTAAATGCAACATGGGAGAAAAACCATTTCACACCACGTTTGTGGGTCTTGGTCTTCAACACATTCTGTGAAATTTTGAGCTGTCTGTGTTTGCTACAAGAGGAGATATCACAAAGTTTGCACTTTTGTTGTTTCCATTGGTTTCAATGCATTTTGGCCTAAAACGAGCATTTGCTGTTTTCTCCTAAAGGCAACATGGGAGAAAAACCATTTCACATCACGTTTGTGGGTCTTGGTCTTCAACACATTCTGTGAAATTTTGAGCTGTCTGTGTTTGCTACAAGAGGAGATATCACAAAGTATGCGCTTTTGTTTTCTATTGGTTTCAATGCATTTTGGCCTAAAGTGTGCATTTGCTGTTTTCTCTAAAACCCAACATGGGAGAAACACCATTTCACATCACATTTGTGGGTCTTGGTCTTCAACACATTCTGTGAAATTTTGAGCTGTCTTTGTTTGCTACATGAGGAGATATCACAAAGTATGCGCTTTTGTTGTTTCCATTGGTTTCAATGCATTTGGGCCTAAAACGAGCATTTGCTGTTTTCTCTTAAATGCAACATGGGAAAAAAACCATTTCACATCTCATTTGTGGGTCTTGGTCTTCAACACATTCTGTGAAATTTTGAGCTGTCTGTGTTTGCTAAAAGAGGAGATATCACAAAGTATGCGCTTTTGTTGTTTCCATTGGTTTCAATGCATTTTGGCCTAAAATGAGCATTTGCTGTTTTCTCTTAAATGCAACATGGGAGAAAAATGATTTCACATCTCATTTGTGGGTCTTGGTCTTCAACACATTCTGTGAAATATTGAGCTGTCTGTTTGCTACAAAAGGAGATATCACAAAGTATGCGCTTTTGTTGTTTCCTTTGGTTTCAATGCATTTTTGCCTAAAGCGTGCATTTGATGTTTTCTCTTAAATGCAGCATGGGAGAAAAACCATTTCACATCACGTTTGTGGTTCTTGGTCTTCAACACATTCTGTGAAATTTTGAGCTGTCTGTGTTTGCTACAAGAGGAGATATCACAAAGTTTGCACTTTTGTTGTTTCCATTGGTTTCAATGCATTTTGGCCTAAAACGAGCATTTGCTGTTTTCTCCTAAAGGCAACATGGGAGAAAAACCATTTCACATCACGTTTGTGGGTCTTGGTCTTCAACACATTCTGTGAAATTTTTAGCTGTCTGTGTTTGCTACAAGAGGAGATATCACAAAATATGTGCTGTTGTTGTTTCCATTGGTTTCAATGCATTTTGGCCTAAAATGAGCATTTGCTGTTTTCTCTTAAATGCAACTTGGGAGAAAAACCGTTTCACATCACATTTGTGGGTCTAGGTCTTCAACACATTCTGTGAAATTTTGAGCTGTCTGTGTTTGCTACAAGAGGAGATATCACAAAGTATGCGCTTTTGTTTTCTATTGGTTTCAATGCATTTTGGCCTAAAGTGTGCATTTGCTGTTTTCTCTAAAACCCAACATGGGAGAAACACCATTTCACATCACATTTGTGGGTCTAGGTCTTCAACACATTCTGTGAAATTTTGAGCTGTCTGTTTGCTACAAAAGGAGATATCACAAAGTATGCGCTTTTGTTGTTTCCATTGGTTTCGATGCATTTTGGCCTAAAATGAGCATTTGCTGTTTTCTCTTAAATGCAACATGGGAGAAAAACCATTTCACATCACATTTGTGGGTCTTGGTCTTCAACACATTCTGTGAAATTTCGAACTCTTTGTTTGCTACAAGAGGAGATATCACAAAGTATGCGCTTTTGTTTTCCATTGGTTTCAATGCATTTTGGCCTAAAACGAGCATTTGCTGTTTTCTCTTAAATGCAACATGGGAGAAAAACCATTTCACATCACATTTGTGGGTCTTGGTCTACAACACATTCTGTGAAATTTTGAGTTGTCTGTGTTTGCTACAAGAGGAGATATCACAAAGTATGCGCTTTCGTTGTTTCCATTGGTTTCAATGCATTTTGGCCTAAAACGAGCATTTGCTGTTTTCTCTTAAATGCAACATGGGAGAAAAACCATTTCACATCACATTTGTGGTTCTGGTCTTCAACACATTCTGTGAAATTTTGAGCTGTCGGTGTTTGCTACAAGAGGAGATATCACAAAGTATGTGCTTTTGTTGTTTCCATTGGTTTCAATTCATTTTGGCCTAAAGCGTTCATTTGATGTTTTCTCTTAAATGCAACAAGGGAGAAAAACCATTTCACATCTCATTTGTGGGTCTTCGTCTTCAACACATTCTGTGAAATTTTGAGCTGTCTTTGTTTGCTACAAAAGGAGATATCACAAAGTATGCACTTTTGTTGTTTCCATTAGTTTCAATGCATTTTGGCCAATAAAGAGCATTTGCTGTTTTCTCCTAAATGCAACATGGGAGAAAAACCATTTCACATCACATTTGTGGTTCTTGGTCTTCAACACATTCTGTGAAATATTGAGCTGTCTGTTTGCTACAAAAGGAGATATCACAAAGTATGCGCTTTTGTTTTCCATTGGTTTCAATGCATTTTGGCCTAAAACGAGCATTTGCTGTTTTCTCTAAAACGCAAAATGGGAGAAAAACCATTTCACATCACTTTGTGGGTCTTGGTCTACAACACATTCTGTGAAATTTTGAGTTGTCTGTGTTTGCTACAAGAGGAGATATCACAAAGTATGCGCTTTCGTTGTTTCCATTGGTTTCAATGCATTTTGGCCTAAAACGAGCATTTGCTGTTTTCTCCTAAAGGCAACATGGGAGAAAAACCATTTCACATCACATTTGTGAGTCTTGGTCTTCAACACATTCTGTGAAATTTTGAGCTGTCTGTGTTTGCTACAAGAGGAGATATCACAAAGTATGCGCTTTAGTTGTTTCCATTGGTTTCAATGCATTTTGGCCTAAAACGGGCATTTGCTGTTTTCTCTTAAACGCAACATGGGAGAAAAACCATTTCACATCACATTTGTGGTTCTGGTCTTCAACACATTCTGTGAAATTTTGAGCTGTCGGTGTTTGCTACAAGAGGAGATATCACAAAGTATGTGCTTTTGTTGTTTCCATTGGTTTCAATTCATTTTGGCCTAAAGCGTGCATTTGATGTTTTCTCTTAAATGCAACAAGGGAGAAAAACCATTTCACATCTCATTTGTGGGTCTTCGTCTTCAACACATTCTGTGAAATTTTGAGCTGTCTTTGTTTGCTACAAAAGGAGATATCACAAAGTATGCACTTTTGTTGTTTCCATTAGTTTCAATGCATTTTGGCCAATAAAGAGCATTTGCTGTTTTCTCCTAAATGCAACATGGGAGAAAAACCATTTCACATCACGTTTGTGGGTCTTGGTCTTCAACACATTCTGTGAAATTTTGAGCTGTCTGTGTTTGCTACAAGAGGAGATATCACAAAGTTTGCACTTTTGTTGTTTCCATTGGTTTCAATGCATTTTGGCCTAAAAGGAGCATTTGCTGATTTCTCCTAAAGGCAACATGGGAGAAAAACCATTTCACATCACGTTTGTGGGACTTGGTCTTCAACACATTCTGTGAAATTTTGAGCTGTCTGTGTTTGCTACAAGAGGAGATATCACAAAGTATGCGCTTTTGTTTTCTATTGGTTTCAATGCATTTTGGCCTAAAACGAGCATTTGCTGATTTCTCCTAAAGGCAACATGGGAGAAAAACCATTTCACATCACGTTTGTGGGTCTTGGTCTTCAACACATTCTGTGAAATTTTGAGCTGTCTGTGTTTGCTACAAGAGGAGATATCACAAAGTATACGCTTTTGTTTTCTATTGGTTTCAATGCATTTTGACCTAAAGTGTGCATTTGCTGTTTTCTCTAAAACCCAACATGGGAGAAACACCATTTCACATCACATTTGTGGGTCTTGGTCTTCAACACATTCTGTGAAATTTTGAGCTGTCTTTGTTTGCTACATGAGGAGATATCACAAAGTATGCGCTTTCGTTGTTTCCATTGGTTTCAATGCATTTTGGCCTAAAACGAGCATTTGCTGTTTTCTCTTAAATGCAACATGGGAGAAAAACCATTTCACATCACATTTGTGAGTCTTGGTCTTCAACACATTCTGTGAAATTTTGAGCTGTCTGTGTTTGCTACAAGAGGAGATATCACAAAGTATGCGCTTTAGTTGTTTCCATTGGTTTCAATGCATTTTGGCCTAAAACGGGCATTTGCTGTTTTCTCTTAAACGCAACATGGGAGAAAAACCATTTCACATCACATTTGTGGTTCTGGTCTTCAACACATTCTGTGAAATTTTGAGCTGTCGGTGTTTGCTACAAGAGGAGATATCACAAAGTATGTGCTTTTGTTGTTTCCATTGGTTTCAATTCATTTTGGCCTAAAGCGTGCATTTGATGTTTTCTCTTAAATGCAACAAGGGAGAAAAACCATTTCACATCTCATTTGTGGGTCTTCGTCTTCAACACATTCTGTGAAATTTTGAGCTGTCTTTGTTTGCTACAAAAGGAGATATCACAAAGTATGCACTTTTGTTGTTTCCATTGGTTTCGATGCATTTTGGCCAAAAATGAGCATTTGCTGTTTTCTCTTAAATGCAACATGGGAAAAAAACCATTTCACATCTCATTTGTGGGTCTTGGTCTTCAACACATTCTGTGAAATTTTGAGCTGTCTGTGTTTGCTACAAGAGGAGATATCACAAAGTATGCGCTTTTGTTTTCTATTGGTTTCAATGCATTTTGGCCTAAAGTGTGCATTTGCTGTTTTCTCTAAAACCCAACATGGGAGAAACACCATTTCACATCACATTTGTGGGTCTTGGTCTTCAACACATTCTGTGAAATTTTGAGCTGTCTTTGTTTGCTACATGAGGAGATATCACAAAGTATGCGCTTTTGTTGTTTCCATTGGTTTCAATGCATTTTGGCCTAAAACAAGCATTTGCTGTTTTCTCTTAAATGCAACATGGGAAAAAAACCATTTCACATCTCATTTGTGGGTCTTGGTCTTCAACACATTCTGTGAAATTTTGAGCTGTCTGTGTTTGCTAAAAGAGGAGATATCACAAAGTATGCGCTGTTGTTTCCATTGGTTTTGATGCATTTTGGCCAAAAATGAGCATTTGCTGTTTTCTCTTAAATGCAAAAAGGGAGAAAAATGATTTCACATCTCATTTGTGGGTCTTGGTCTTCAACACATTCTTTTAAATTTTGAGATGTCTGTGTTTGCTACAAAAGGAGATATCACAAAGTATGCGCTTTTGTTGTTTCCATTGGTTTCAATGCATTTTGGCCTAAAATGAGCATTTGCTGTTTTCTCTTAAATGCAACATGGGAGAAAAATGATTTCACATCTCATTTGTGGTTCTTGGTCTTCAACACATTCTGTGAAATATTGAGCTGTCTGTTTGCTACAAAAGGAGATATCACAAAGTATGCGCTTTTGTTGTTTCCTTTGGTTTCAATGCATTTTTGCCTAAAGCGTGCATTTGATGTTTTCTCTTAAATGCAGCATGGGAGAAAAACCATTTCACATCACGTTTGTGGGTCTTGGTCTTCAACACATTCTGTGAAATTTTGAGCTGTCTGTGTTTGCTACAAGAGGAGATATCACAAAGTTTGCACTTTTGTTGTTTCCATTGGTTTCAATGCATTTTGGCCTAAAACGAGCATTTGCTGTTTTCTCCTAAAGGCAACATGGGAGAAAAACCATTTCACATCACGTTTGTGGGTCTTGGTCTTCAACACATTCTGTGAAATTTTTAGCTGTCTGTGTTTGCTACAAGAGGAGATATCACAAAATATGTGCTGTTGTTGTTTCCATTGGTTTCAATGCATTTTGGCCTAAAACGAGCATTTGCTGTTTTCTCTTAAATGCAACTTGGGAGAAAAACCGTTTCACATCACATTTGTGGGTCTAGGTCTTCAACACATTCTGTGAAATTTTGAGCTGTCTGTGTTTGCTACAAGAGGAGATATCACAAAGTATGCGCTTTTGTTTTCTATTGGTTTCAATGCATTTTGGCCTAAAGTGTGCATTTGCTGTTTTCTCTAAAACCCAACATGGGAGAAACACCATTTCACATCACATTTGTGGGTCTAGGTCTTCAACACATTCTGTGAAATTTTGAGCTGTCTGTTTGCTACAAAAGGAGATATCACAAAGTATGCGCTTTTGTTGTTTCCATTGGTTTCGATGCATTTTGGCCTAAAATGAGCATTTGCTGTTTTCTCTTAAATGCAACATGGGAGAAAAACCATTTCACATCACATTTGTGGGTCTTGGTCTTCAACACATTCTGTGAAATTTCGAACTCTTTGTTTGCTACAAGAGGAGATATCACAAAGTATGCGCTTTTGTTTTCCATTGGTTTCAATGCATTTTGGCCTAAAACGAGCATTTGCTGTTTTCTCTTAAATGCAACATGGGAGAAAAACCATTTCACATCACATTTGTGGTTCTTGGTCTTCAACACATTCTGTGAAATATTGAGCTGTCTGTTTGCTACAAAAGGAGATATCACAAAGTATGCGCTTTTGTTTTCCATTGGTTTCAATGCATTTTGGCCTAAAACGAGCATTTGCTGTTTTCTCTAAAACGCAAAATGGGAGAAAAACCATTTCACATCACTTTGTGGGTCTTGGTCTACAACACATTCTGTGAAATTTTGAGTTGTCTGTGTTTGCTACAAGAGGAGATATCACAAAGTATGCGCTTTCGTTGTTTCCATTGGTTTCAATGCATTTTGGCCTAAAACGAGCATTTGCTGTTTTCTCTTAAATGCAACATGGGAGAAAAACCATTTCACATCACATTTGTGAGTCTTGGTCTTCAACACATTCTGTGAATTTTTGAGCTGTCTGTGTTTGCTACAAGAGGAGATATCACAAAGTATGCGCTTTAGTTGTTTCCATTGGTTTCAATGCATTTTGGCCTAAAACGGGCATTTGCTGTTTTCTCTTAAACGCAACATGGGAGAAAAACCATTTCACATCACATTTGTGGTTCTGGTCTTCAACACATTCTGTGAAATTTTGAGCTGTCGGTGTTTGCTACAAGAGGAGATATCACAAAGTATGTGCTTTTGTTGTTTCCATTGGTTTCAATTCATTTTGGCCTAAAGCGTGCATTTGATGTTTTCTCTTAAATGCAACAAGGGAGAAAAACCATTTCACATCTCATTTGTGGGTCTTCATCTTCAACACATTCTGTGAAATTTTGAGCTGTCTTTGTTTGCTACAAAAGGAGATATCACAAAGTATGCACTTTTGTTGTTTCCATTAGTTTCAATGCATTTTGGCCAATAAAGAGCATTTGCTGTTTTCTCCTAAATGCAACATGGGAGAAAAACCATTTCACATCACGTTTGTGGGTCTTGGTCTTCAACACATTCTGTGAAATTTTGAGCTGTCTGTGTTTGCTACAAGAGGAGATATCACAAAGTTTGCACTTTTGTTGTTTCCATTGGTTTCAATGCATTTTGGCCTAAAAGGAGCATTTGCTGATTTCTCCTAAAGGCAACATGGGAGAAAAACCATTTCACATCACGTTTGTGGGACTTGGTCTTCAACACATTCTGTGAAATTTTGAGCTGTCTGTGTTTGCTACAAGAGGAGATATCACAAAGTATGCGCTTTTGTTTTCTATTGGTTTCAATGCATTTTGGCCTAAAACGAGCATTTGCTGATTTCTCTTAAAGGCAACATGGGAGAAAAACCATTTCACATCACGTTTGTGGGTCTTGGTCTTCAACACATTCTGTGAAATTTTGAGCTGTCTGTGTTTGCTACAAGAGGAGATATCACAAAGT
This sequence comes from Taudactylus pleione, assembly GCA_031769625.1. Taxonomy (NCBI): domain Eukaryota; kingdom Metazoa; phylum Chordata; class Amphibia; order Anura; family Myobatrachidae; genus Taudactylus; species Taudactylus pleione. The sequence continues at coordinate 49,819 of JAUIMM010000853.1, read as the reverse complement.
ATACGCTTTTGTTTTCTATTGGTTTCAATGCATTTTGACCTAAAGTGTGCATTTGCTGTTTTCTCTAAAACCCAACATGGGAGAAACACCATTTCACATCACATTTGTGGGTCTTGGTCTTCAACACATTCTGTGAAATTTTGAGCTGTCTTTGTTTGCTACATGAGGAGATATCACAAAGTATGCGCTTTCGTTGTTTCCATTGGTTTCAATGCATTTTGGCCTAAAACGAGCATTTGCTGTTTTCTCTTAAATGCAACATGGGAGAAAAACCATTTCACATCACATTTGTGAGTCTTGGTCTTCAACACATTCTGTGAAATTTTGAGCTGTCTGTGTTTGCTACAAGAGGAGATATCACAAAGTATGCGCTTTAGTTGTTTCCATTGGTTTCAATGCATTTTGGCCTAAAACGGGCATTTGCTGTTTTCTCTTAAACGCAACATGGGAGAAAAACCATTTCACATCACATTTGTGGTTCTGGTCTTCAACACATTCTGTGAAATTTTGAGCTGTCGGTGTTTGCTACAAGAGGAGATATCACAAAGTATGTGCTTTTGTTGTTTCCATTGGTTTCAATTCATTTTGGCCTAAAGCGTGCATTTGATGTTTTCTCTTAAATGCAACAAGGGAGAAAAACCATTTCACATCTCATTTGTGGGTCTTCGTCTTCAACACATTCTGTGAAATTTTGAGCTGTCTTTGTTTGCTACAAAAGGAGATATCACAAAGTATGCGCTTTTGTTGTTTCCATTGGTTTCGATGCATTTTGGCCTAAAATGAGCATTTGCTGTTTTCTCTTAAATGCAACATGGGAGAAAAACCATTTCACATCACATTTGTGGGTCTTGGTCTTCAACACATTCTGTGAAATTTCGAACTCTTTGTTTGCTACAAGAGGAGATATCACAAAGTATGCGCTTTTGTTTTCCATTGGTTTCAATGCATTTTGGCCTAAAACGAGCATTTGCTGTTTTCTCTTAAATGCAACATGGGAGAAAAACCATTTCACATCACATTTGTGGTTCTTGGTCTTCAACACATTCTGTGAAATATTGAGCTGTCTGTTTGCTACAAAAGGAGATATCACAAAGTATGCGCTTTTGTTTTCCATTGGTTTCAATGCATTTTGGCCTAAAACGAGCATTTGCTGTTTTCTCTAAAACGCAAAATGGGAGAAAAACCATTTCACATCACTTTGTGGGTCTTGGTCTACAACACATTCTGTGAAATTTTGAGTTGTCTGTGTTTGCTACAAGAGGAGATATCACAAAGTATGCGCTTTCGTTGTTTCCATTGGTTTCAATGCATTTTGGCCTAAAACGAGCATTTGCTGTTTTCTCTTAAATGCAACATGGGAGAAAAACCATTTCACATCACATTTGTGAGTCTTGGTCTTCAACACATTCTGTGAAATTTTGAGCTGTCTGTGTTTGCTACAAGAGGAGATATCACAAAGTATGCGCTTTAGTTGTTTCCATTGGTTTCAATGCATTTTGGCCTAAAACGGGCATTTGCTGTTTTCTCTTAAACGCAACATGGGAGAAAAACCATTTCACATCACATTTGTGGTTCTGGTCTTCAACACATTCTGTGAAATTTTGAGCTGTCGGTGTTTGCTACAAGAGGAGATATCACAAAGTATGTGCTTTTGTTGTTTCCATTGGTTTCAATTCATTTTGGCCTAAAGCGTTCATTTGATGTTTTCTCTTAAATGCAACAAGGGAGAAAAACCATTTCACATCTCATTTGTGGGTCTTCGTCTTCAACACATTCTGTGAAATTTTGAGCTGTCTTTGTTTGCTACAAAAGGAGATATCACAAAGTATGCACTTTTGTTGTTTCCATTAGTTTCAATGCATTTTGGCCAATAAAGAGCATTTGCTGTTTTCTCCTAAATGCAACAATGGAGAAAAACCATTTCACATCACATTTGTGGTTCTTGGTCTTCAACACATTCTGTGAAATATTGAGCTGTCTGTTTGCTACAAAAGTAGATATCACAAAGTATGCGCTTTTGTTTTCCATTGGTTTCAATGCATTTTGGCCTAAAACGAGCATTTGCTGTTTTCTCTAAAACGCAAAATGGGAGAAAAACCATTTCACATCACTTTGTGGGTCTTGGTCTACAACACATTCTGTGAAATTTTGAGTTGTCTGTGTTTGCTACAAGAGGAGATATCACAAAGTATGCGCTTTCGTTGTTTCCATTGGTTTCAATGCATTTTGGCCTAAAACGAGCATTTGCTGTTTTCTCTTAAATGCAACATGGGAGAAAAACCATTTCACATCACATTTGTGAGTCTTGGTCTTCAACACATTCTGTGAAATTTTGAGCTGTCTGTGTTTGCTACAAGAGGAGATATCACAAAGTATGCGCTTTAGTTGTTTCCATTGGTTTCAATGCATTTTGGCCTAAAACGGGCATTTGCTGTTTTCTCTTAAACGCAACATGGGAGAAAAACCATTTCACATCACATTTGTGGTTCTGGTCTTCAACACATTCTGTGAAATTTTGAGCTGTCGGTGTTTGCTACAAGAGGAGATATCACAAAGTATGTGCTTTTGTTGTTTCCATTGGTTTCAATTCATTTTGGCCTAAAGCGTGCATTTGATGTTTTCTCTTAAATGCAACAAGGGAGAAAAACCATTTCACATCTCATTTGTGGGTCTTCATCTTCAACACATTCTGTGAAATTTTGAGCTGTCTTTGTTTGCTACAAAAGGAGATATCACAAAGTATGCACTTTTGTTGTTTCCATTAGTTTCAATGCATTTTGGCCAATAAAGAGCATTTGCTGTTTTCTCCTAAATGCAACATGGGAGAAAAACCATTTCACATCACGTTTGTGGGTCTTGGTCTTCAACACATTCTGTGAAATTTTGAGCTGTCTGTGTTTGCTACAAGAGGAGATATCACAAAGTTTGCACTTTTGTTGTTTCCATTGGTTTCAATGCATTTTGGCCTAAAAGGAGCATTTGCTGATTTCTCCTAAAGGCAACATGGGAGAAAAACCATTTCACATCACGTTTGTGGGACTTGGTCTTCAACACATTCTGTGAAATTTTGAGCTGTCTGTGTTTGCTACAAGAGGAGATATCACAAAGTATGCGCTTTTGTTTTCTATTGGTTTCAATGCATTTTGGCCTAAAACGAGCATTTGCTGATTTCTCTTAAAGGCAACATGGGAGAAAAACCATTTCACATCACGTTTGTGGGTCTTGGTCTTCAACACATTCTGTGAAATTTTGAGCTGTCTGTGTTTGCTACAAGAGGAGATATCACAAAGTATACGCTTTTGTTTTCTATTGGTTTCAATGCATTTTGACCTAAAGTGTGCATTTGCTGTTTTCTCTAAAACCCAACATGGGAGAAACACCATTTCACATCACATTTGTGGGTCTTGGTCTTCAACACATTCTGTGAAATTTTGAGCTGTCTTTGTTTGCTACATGAGGAGATATCACAAAGTATGCGCTTTCGTTGTTTCCATTGGTTTCAATGCATTTTGGCCTAAAACGAGCATTTGCTGTTTTCTCTTAAATGCAACATGGGAGAAAAACCATTTCACATCACATTTGTGAGTCTTGGTCTTCAACACATTCTGTGAAATTTTGAGCTGTCTGTGTTTGCTACAAGAGGAGATATCACAAAGTATGCGCTTTAGTTGTTTCCATTGGTTTCAATGCATTTTGGCCTAAAACGGGCATTTGCTGTTTTCTCTTAAACGCAACATGGGAGAAAAACCATTTCACATCACATTTGTGGTTCTGGTCTTCAACACATTCTGTGAAATTTTGAGCTGTCGGTGTTTGCTACAAGAGGAGATATCACAAAGTATGTGCTTTTGTTGTTTCCATTGGTTTCAATGCATTTTGGCCTAAAGCGTGCATTTGATGTTTTCTCTTAAATGCAAAAAGGGAGAAAAATGATTTCACATCACATTTGTGGGTCTTGGTCTTCAACACATTCTGTGAAGTATTGAGCTGTCTGTTTGCTACAAGAGGAGATATCACAAAGTATGCGCTTTTGTTTTCCATTGGTTTCAATGCATTTTGGCCTAAAGTGTGCATTTGCTGTTTTCTCTTAAATGCAACATGGGAGAAAAAGAATTTCATATCACATTTGTGGGTCTTGGTCTTCAACACATTCTGTGAAATTTTGACTTGTCTGTGTTTGCTACAAGAGGAGATATCACAAAGTATGCGCTTTTGTTGTTTCCATTGGTTTCAATGCATTTTGGCCTAAAACGAGCATTTGCTGTTTTCTCTTAAATGCAACATGGGAGAAAAACCATTTCACATCACATTTGTGATTCTTGGTCTTCAACACATTCTGTGAAATTTTGAGCTGTCTGTGTTTGCTACAAGAGGAGATATCACAAAGTTTGCACTTTTGTTGTTTCCATTGGTTTCAATGCATTTTGGCCTAAAACGAGCATTTGCTGTTTTCTCCTAAAGGCAACATGGGAGAAAAACCATTTCACATCACGTTTGTGGGTCTTGGTCTTCAACACATTCTGTGAAATTTTGAGCTGTCTGTGTTTGCTACAAGAGGAGATATCACAAAGTATGCGCTTTTGTTTTCTATTGGTTTCAATGCATTTTGGCCTAAAGTGTGCATTTGCTGTTTTCTCTAAAACCCAACATGGGAGAAACACCATTTCACATCACATTTGTGGGTCTTGGTCTTCAACACATTCTGTGAAATTTTGAGCTGTCTTTGTTTGCTACATGAGGAGATATCACAAAGTATGCGCTTTAGTTGTTTCCATTGGTTTCAATGCATTTTGGCCTAAAACGGGCATTTGCTGTTTTCTCTTAAATGCAACAAGGGAGAAAAACCATTTCACATCTCATTTGTGGGTCTTCGTCTTCAACACATTCTGTGAAATTTTGAGCTGTCTTTGTTTGCTACAAAAGGAGATATCACAAAGTATGCACTTTTGTTGTTTCCATTAGTTTCAATGCATTTTGGCCAATAAAGAGCATTTGCTGTTTTCTCCTAAATGCAACAATGGAGAAAAACCATTTCACATCACATTTGTGGTTCTTGGTCTTCAACACATTCTGTGAAATATTGAGCTGTCTGTTTGCTACAAAAGTAGATATCACAAAGTATGCGCTTTTGTTTTCCATTGGTTTCAATGCATTTTGGCCTAAAACGAGCATTTGCTGTTTTCTCTAAAACGCAAAATGGGAGAAAAACCATTTCACATCACTTTGTGGGTCTTGGTCTACAACACATTCTGTGAAATTTTGAGTTGTCTGTGTTTGCTACAAGAGGAGATATCACAAAGTATGCGCTTTCGTTGTTTCCATTGGTTTCAATGCATTTTGGCCTAAAACGAGCATTTGCTGTTTTCTCTTAAATGCAACATGGGAGAAAAACCATTTCACATCACATTTGTGAGTCTTGGTCTTCAACACATTCTGTGAAATTTTGAGCTGTCTGTGTTTGCTACAAGAGGAGATATCACAAAGTATGCGCTTTTGTTTTCTATTGGTTTCAATGCATTTTGGCCTAAAACGAGCATTTGCTGATTTCTCTTAAAGGCAACATGGGAGAAAAACCATTTCACATCACGTTTGTGGGTCTTGGTCTTCAACACATTCTGTGAAATTTTGAGCTGTCTGTGTTTGCTACAAGAGGAGATATCACAAAGTATACGCTTTTGTTTTCTATTGGTTTCAATGCATTTTGACCTAAAGTGTGCATTTGCTGTTTTCTCTAAAACCCAACATGGGAGAAACACCATTTCACATCACATTTGTGGGTCTTGGTCTTCAACACATTCTGTGAAATTTTGAGCTGTCTTTGTTTGCTACATGAGGAGATATCACAAAGTATGCGCTTTCGTTGTTTCCATTGGTTTCAATGCATTTTGGCCTAAAACGAGCATTTGCTGTTTTCTCTTAAATGCAACATGGGAGAAAAACCATTTCACATCACATTTGTGAGTCTTGGTCTTCAACACATTCTGTGAAATTTTGAGCTGTCTGTGTTTGCTACAAGAGGAGATATCACAAAGTATGCGCTTTAGTTGTTTCCATTGGTTTCAATGCATTTTGGCCTAAAACGGGCATTTGCTGTTTTCTCTTAAACGCAACATGGGAGAAAAACCATTTCACATCACATTTGTGGTTCTGGTCTTCAACACATTCTGTGAAATTTTGAGCTGTCGGTGTTTGCTACAAGAGGAGATATCACAAAGTATGTGCTTTTGTTGTTTCCATTGGTTTCAATGCATTTTGGCCTAAAGCGTGCATTTGATGTTTTCTCTTAAATGCAAAAAGGGAGAAAAATGATTTCACATCACATTTGTGGGTCTTGGTCTTCAACACATTCTGTGAAGTATTGAGCTGTCTGTTTGCTACAAGAGGAGATATCACAAAGTATGCGCTTTTGTTTTCCATTGGTTTCAATGCATTTTGGCCTAAAGTGTGCATTTGCTGTTTTCTCTTAAATGCAACATGGGAGAAAAAGAATTTCATATCACATTTGTGGGTCTTGGTCTTCAACACATTCTGTGAAATTTTGACTTGTCTGTGTTTGCTACAAGAGGAGATATCACAAAGTATGCGCTTTTGTTGTTTCCATTGGTTTCAATGCATTTTGGCCTAAAACGAGCATTTGCTGTTTTCTCTTAAATGCAACATGGGAGAAAAACCATTTCACATCACATTTGTGATTCTTGGTCTTCAACACATTCTGTGAAATTTTGAGCTGTCTGTGTTTGCTACAAGAGGAGATATCACAAAGTTTGCACTTTTGTTGTTTCCATTGGTTTCAATGCATTTTGGCCTAAAACGAGCATTTGCTGTTTTCTCCTAAAGGCAACATGGGAGAAAAACCATTTCACATCACGTTTGTGGGTCTTGGTCTTCAACACATTCTGTGAAATTTTGAGCTGTCTGTGTTTGCTACAAGAGGAGATATCACAAAGTATGCGCTTTTGTTTTCTATTGGTTTCAATGCATTTTGGCCTAAAGTGTGCATTTGCTGTTTTCTCTAAAACCCAACATGGGAGAAACACCATTTCACATCACATTTGTGGGTCTTGGTCTTCAACACATTCTGTGAAATTTTGAGCTGTCTTTGTTTGCTACATGAGGAGATATCACAAAGTATGCGCTTTTGTTGTTTCCATTGGTTTCAATGCATTTTGGCCTAAAACGAGCATTTGCTGTTTTCTCTTAAATGCAACATGGGAAAAAAACCATTTCACATCTCATTTGTGGGTCTTGGTCTTCAACACATTCTATGAAATTTTGAGCTGTCTGTGTTTGCTAAAAGAGGAGATATCACAAAGTATGCGCTGTTGTTTCCATTGGTTTTGATGCATTTTGGCCAAAAATGAGCATTTGCTGTTTTCTCTTAAATGCAAAAAGGGAGAAAAATGATTTCACATCTCATTTGTGGGTCTTGGTCTTCAACACATTCTTTTAAATTTTGAGATGTCTGTGTTTGCTACAAAAGGAGATATCACAAAGTATGCGCTTTTGTTGTTTCCATTGGTTTCAATGCATTTTGGCCTAAAATGAGCATTTGCTGTTTTCTCTTAAATGCAACATGGGAGAAAAATGATTTCACATCTCATTTGTGGTTCTTGGTCTTCAACACATTCTGTGAAATATTGAGCTGTCTGTTTGCTACAAAAGGAGATATCACAAAGTATGCGCTTTTGTTGTTTCCTTTGGTTTCAATGCATTTTTGCCTAAAGCGTGCATTTGATGTTTTCTCTTAAATGCAGCATGGGAGAAAAACCATTTCACATCACGTTTGTGGGTCTTGGTCTTCAACACATTCTGTGAAATTTTGAGCTGTCTGTGTTTGCTACAAGAGGAGATATCACAAAGTTTGCACTTTTGTTGTTTCCATTGGTTTCAATGCATTTTGGCCTAAAACGAGCATTTGCTGTTTTCTCCTAAAGGCAACATGGGAGAAAAACCATTTCACATCACGTTTGTGGGTCTTGGTCTTCAACACATTCTGTGAAATTTTTAGCTGTCTGTGTTTGCTACAAGAGGAGATATCACAAAATATGTGCTGTTGTTGTTTCCATTGGTTTCAATGCATTTTGGCCTAAAACGAGCATTTGCTGTTTTCTCTTAAATGCAACTTGGGAGAAAAACCGTTTCACATCACATTTGTGGGTCTAGGTCTTCAACACATTCTGTGAAATTTTGAGCTGTCTGTGTTTGCTACAAGAGGAGATATCACAAAGTATGCGCTTTTGTTTTCTATTGGTTTCAATGCATTTTGGCCTAAAGTGTGCATTTGCTGTTTTCTCTAAAACCCAACATGGGAGAAACACCATTTCACATCACATTTGTGGGTCTAGGTCTTCAACACATTCTGTGAAATTTTGAGCTGTCTGTTTGCTACAAAAGGAGATATCACAAAGTATGCGCTTTTGTTGTTTCCATTGGTTTCGATGCATTTTGGCCTAAAATGAGCATTTGCTGTTTTCTCTTAAATGCAACATGGGAGAAAAACCATTTCACATCACATTTGTGGGTCTTGGTCTTCAACACATTCTGTGAAATTTCGAACTCTTTGTTTGCTACAAGAGGAGATATCACAAAGTATGCGCTTTTGTTTTCCATTGGTTTCAATGCATTTTGGCCTAAAACGAGCATTTGCTGTTTTCTCTTAAATGCAACATGGGAGAAAAACCATTTCACATCACATTTGTGGTTCTTGGTCTTCAACACATTCTGTGAAATATTGAGCTGTCTGTTTGCTACAAAAGGAGATATCACAAAGTATGCGCTTTTGTTTTCCATTGGTTTCAATGCATTTTGGCCTAAAACGAGCATTTGCTGTTTTCTCTAAAATGCAAAATGGGAGAAAAACCATTTCACATCACTTTGTGGGTCTTGGTCTACAACACATTCTGTGAAATTTTGAGTTGTCTGTGTTTGCTACAAGAGGAGATATCACAAAGTATGCGCTTTCGTTGTTTCCATTGGTTTCAATGCATTTTGGCCTAAAACGAGCATTTGCTGTTTTCTCTTAAATGCAACATGGGAGAAAAACCATTTCACATCACATTTGTGAGTCTTGGTCTTCAACACATTCTGTGAAATTTTGAGCTGTCTGTGTTTGCTACAAGAGGAGATATCACAAAGTATGCGCTTTAGTTGTTTCCATTGGTTTCAATGCATTTTGGCCTAAAACGGGCATTTGCTGTTTTCTCTTAAACGCAACATGGGAGAAAAACCATTTCACATCACATTTGTGGTTCTGGTCTTCAACACATTCTGTGAAATTTTGAGCTGTCGGTGTTTGCTACAAGAGGAGATATCACAAAGTATGTGCTTTTGTTGTTTCCATTGGTTTCAATTCATTTTGGCCTAAAGCGTTCATTTGATGTTTTCTCTTAAATGCAACAAGGGAGAAAAACCATTTCACATCTCATTTGTGGGTCTTCGTCTTCAACACATTCTGTGAAATTTTGAGCTGTCTTTGTTTGCTACAAAAGGAGATATCACAAAGTATGCACTTTTGTTGTTTCCATTAGTTTCAATGCATTTTGGCCTAAAAGGAGCATTTGCTGATTTCTCCTAAAGGCAACATGGGAGAAAAACCATTTCACATCACGTTTGTGGGACTTGGTCTTCAACACATTCTGTGAAATTTTGAGCTGTCTGTGTTTGCTACAAGAGGAGATATCACAAAGTATGCGCTTTTGTTTTCTATTGGTTTCAATGCATTTTGGCCTAAAACGAGCATTTGCTGATTTCTCCTAAAGGCAACATGGGAGAAAAACCATTTCACATCACGTTTGTGGGTCTTGGTCTTCAACACATTCTGTGAAATTTTGAGCTGTCTGTGTTTGCTACAAGAGGAGATATCACAAAGTATACGCTTTTGTTTTCTATTGGTTTCAATGCATTTTGACCTAAAGTGTGCATTTGCTGTTTTCTCTAAAACCCAACATGGGAGAAACACCATTTCACATCACATTTGTGGGTCTTGGTCTTCAACACATTCTGTGAAATTTTGAGCTGTCTTTGTTTGCTACATGAGGAGATATCACAAAGTATGCGCTTTCGTTGTTTCCATTGGTTTCAATGCATTTTGGCCTAAAACGAGCATTTGCTGTTTTCTCTTAAATGCAACATGGGAGAAAAACCATTTCACATCACATTTGTGAGTCTTGGTCTTCAACACATTCTGTGAAATTTTGAGCTGTCTGTGTTTGCTACAAGAGGAGATATCACAAAGTATGCGCTTTAGTTGTTTCCATTGGTTTCAATGCATTTTGGCCTAAAACGGGCATTTGCTGTTTTCTCTTAAACGCAACATGGGAGAAAAACCATTTCACATCACATTTGTGGTTCTGGTCTTCAACACATTCTGTGAAATTTTGAGCTGTCGGTGTTTGCTACAAGAGGAGATATCACAAAGTATGTGCTTTTGTTGTTTCCATTGGTTTCAATTCATTTTGGCCTAAAGCGTGCATTTGATGTTTTCTCTTAAATGCAACAAGGGAGAAAAACCATTTCACATCTCATTTGTGGGTCTTCGTCTTCAACACATTCTGTGAAATTTTGAGCTGTCTTTGTTTGCTACAAAAGGAGATATCACAAAGTATGCACTTTTGTTGTTTCCATTGGTTTCGATGCATTTTGGCCAAAAATGAGCATTTGCTGTTTTCTCTTAAATGCAACATGGGAAAAAAACCATTTCACATCTCATTTGTGGGTCTTGGTCTTCAACACATTCTGTGAAATTTTTAGCTGTCTGTGTTTGCTAAAAGAGGAGATATCACAAAGTATGTGCTGTTGTTTCCTTTGGTTTCAATGCATTTTGGCCAAAAATGAGCATTTGCTGTTTTCTCTTAAATGCAAAAAGGGAGAAAAATGATTTCACATCATATTTGTGGGTCTTGGTCTTCAACACATTCTGTGAAGTATTGAGCTGTCTGTTTGCTACAAGAGGAGATATCACAAAGTATGCGCTTTTGTTTTCCATTGGTTTCAATGCATTTTGGCCTAAAGTGTGCATTTGCTGTTTTCTCTTAAATGCAACATGGGAGAAAAAGAATTTCATATCACATTTGTGGGTCTTGGTCTTCAACACATTCTGTGAAATTTTGACTTGTCTGTGTTTGCTACAAGAGGAGATATCACAAAGTATGCGCTTTTGTTGTTTCCATTGGTTTCAATGCATTTTGGCCTAAAACGAGCATTTGCTGTTTTCTCTTAAATGCAACATGGGAGAAAAACCATTTCACATCACATTTGTGATTCTTGGTCTTCAACACATTCTGTGAAATATTGAGCTGTCTGTTTGCTACAAAAGGAGATATCACAAAGTATGCGCTTTTGTTGTTTCCTTTGGTTTCAATGGATTTTGGCCTGAAACAAGCATTTGCTGTTTTCTCTTAAATGCAACATGGGAGAAAAACCATTTCACACCACGTTTGTGGGTCTTGGTCTTCAACACATTCTGTGAAATTTTGAGCTGTCTGTGTTTGCTACAAGAGGAGATATCACAAAGTTTGCACTTTTGTTGTTTCCATTGGTTTCAATGCATTTTGGCCTAAAACGAGCATTTGCTGTTTTCTCCTAAAGGCAACATGGGAGAAAAACCATTTCACATCACGTTTGTGGGTCTTGGTCTTCAACACATTCTGTGAAATTTTGAGCTGTCTGTGTTTGCTACAAGAGGAGATATCACAAAGTATGCGCTTTTGTTTTCTATTGGTTTCAATGCATTTTGGCCTAAAGTGTGCATTTGCTGTTTTCTCTAAAACCCAACATGGGAGAAACACCATTTCACATCACATTTGTGGGTCTTGGTCTTCAACACATTCTGTGAAATTTTGAGCTGTCTTTGTTTGCTACATGAGGAGATATCACAAAGTATGCGCTTTTGTTGTTTCCATTGGTTTCAATGCATTTTGGCCTAAAACGAGCATTTGCTGTTTTCTCTTAAATGCAACATGGGAAAAAAACCATTTCACATCTCATTTGTGGGTCTTGGTCTTCAACACATTCTGTGAAATTTTGAGCTGTCTGTGTTTGCTAAAAGAGGAGATATCACAAAGTATGCGCTGTTGTTTCCATTGGTTTTGATGCATTTTGGCCAAAAATGAGCATTTGCTGTTTTCTCTTAAATGCAAAAAGGGAGAAAAATGATTTCACATCTCATTTGTGGGTCTTGGTCTTCAACACATTCTTTTAAATTTTGAGATGTCTGTGTTTGCTACAAAAGGAGATATCACAAAGTATGCGCTTTTGTTGTTTCCATTGGTTTCAATGCATTTTGGCCTAAAATGAGCATTTGCTGTTTTCTCTTAAATGCAACATGGGAGAAAAATGATTTCACATCTCATTTGTGGTTCTTGGTCTTCAACACATTCTGTGAAATATTGAGCTGTCTGTTTGCTACAAAAGGAGATATCACAAAGTATGCGCTTTTGTTGTTTCCTTTGGTTTCAATGCATTTTTGCCTAAAGCGTGCATTTGATGTTTTCTCTTAAATGCAGCATGGGAGAAAAACCATTTCACATCACGTTTGTGGGTCTTGGTCTTCAACACATTCTGTGAAATTTTGAGCTGTCTGTGTTTGCTACAAGAGGAGATATCACAAAGTTTGCACTTTTGTTGTTTCCATTGGTTTCAATGCATTTTGGCCTAAAACAAGCATTTGCTGTTTTCTCCTAAAGGCAACATGGGAGAAAAACCATTTCACATCACGTTTGTGGGTCTTGGTCTTCAACACATTCTGTGAAATTTTTAGCTGTCTGTGTTTGCTACAAGAGGAGATATCACAAAATATGTGCTGTTGTTGTTTCCATTGGTTTCAATGCATTTTGGCCTAAAACGAGCATTTGCTGTTTTCTCTTAAATGCAACTTGGGAGAAAAACCGTTTCACATCACATTTGTGGGTCTAGGTCTTCAACACATTCTGTGAAATTTTGAGCTGTCTGTGTTTGCTACAAGAGGAGATATCACAAAGTATGCGCTTTTGTTTTCTATTGGTTTCAATGCATTTTGGCCTAAAGTGTGCATTTGCTGTTTTCTCTAAAACCCAACATGGGAGAAACACCATTTCACATCACATTTGTGGGTCTAGGTCTTCAACACATTCTGTGAAATATTGAGCTGTCTGTTTGCTACAAAAGGAGATATCACAAAGTATGCGCTTTTGTTTTCCATTGGTTTCAATGCATTTTGGCCTAAAACGGGCATTTGCTGTTTTCTCTTAAACGCAACATGGGAGAAAAACCATTTCACATCACATTTGTGGTTCTGGTCTTCAACACATTCTGTGAAATTTTGAGCTGTCGGTGTTTGCTACAAGAGGAGATATCACAAAGTATGTGCTTTTGTTGTTTCCATTGGTTTCAATGCATTTTGGCCTAAAACGAGCATTTGCTGTTTTCTCTTAAATGCAACATGGGAGAAAAACCATTTCACATCACATTTGTGAGTCTTGGTCTTCAACACATTCTGTGAAATTTTGAGCTGTCTGTGTTTGCTACAAGAGGAGATATCACAAAGTATGCGCTTTAGTTGTTTCCATTGGTTTCAATGCATTTTGGCCTAAAACGGGCATTTGCTGTTTTCTCTTAAACGCAACATGGGAGAAAAACCATTTCACATCACATTTGTGGTTCTGGTCTTCAACACATTCTGTGAAATTTTGAGCTGTCGGTGTTTGCTACAAGAGGAGATATCACAAAGTATGTGCTTTTGTTGTTTCCATTGGTTTCAATTCATTTTGGCCTAAAGCATGCATTTGATGTTTTCTCTTAAATGCAACAAGGGAGAAAAACCATTTCACATCTCATTTGTGGGTCTTCGTCTTCAACACATTCTGTGAAATTTTGAGCTGTCTTTGTTTGCTACAAAAGGACATATCACAAAGTATGCACTTTTGTTGTTTCCATTAGTTTCAATGCATTTTGGCCAATAAAGAGCATTTGCTGTTTTCTCCTAAATGCAACATGGGAGAAAAACCATTTCACATCACGTTTGTGGGTCTTGGTCTTCAACACATTCTGTGAAATTTTGAGCTGTCTGTGTTTGCTACAAGAGGAGATATCACAAAGTTTGCACTTTTGTTGTTTCCATTGGTTTCAATGCATTTTGGCCTAAAAGGAGCATTTGCTGATTTCTCCTAAAGGCAACATGGGAGAAAAACCATTTCACATCACGTTTGTGGGACTTGGTCTTCAACACATTCTGTGAAATTTTGAGCTGTCTGTGTTTGCTACAAGAGGAGATATCACAAAGTATGCGCTTTTGTTTTCTATTGGTTTCAATGCATTTTGGCCTAAAACGAGCATTTGCTGATTTCTCCTAAAGGCAACATGGGAGAAAAACCATTTCACATCACGTTTGTGGGTCTTGGTCTTCAACACATTCTGTGAAATTTTGAGCTGTCTGTGTTTGCTACAAGAGGAGATATCACAAAGTATGCGCTTTTGTTGTTTCCATTGGTTTCAATGCATTTTGGCCTAAAACGAGCATTTGCTGTTTTCTCTTAAACGCAACATGGGAGAAAAACCATTTCACATCACATTTGTGGTTCTTGGTCTTCAACACATTCTGTGAAATTTTGAGCTGTCTGTGTTTGCTACAAGAGGAGATATCACAAAGTATGCGCTTTTGTTTTCTATTGGTTTCAATACATTATGGCCTAAAGTGTGCATTTGCTGTTTTCTCTAAAACGCAACATGGGAGAAAAACTATTTCACATCACATTTGTGGGTCTTGGTCTTCAACACATTCTGTGAAATTTTGAGCTGTCTTTGCTACAAGAGGAGATATCACAAAGTATTTGCTTTTGTTTCCATTGGTTTCAATGCATTTTGGCCTATAATGAGCATTTGCCATTTTCTCTTAAACGCAACATGGGAGAAAAACAATTTCATATCACATTTGTGGGTCTTGGTCTTCAACACATTCTGTGAAATTTTGACTTGTCTGTGTTTGCTACAAGAGGAGATATCAGAAAGTATGCGCTTTTGTTGTTTCCATTGGTTTCAATGCATTTTGGCCTAAAACGAGCATTTGCTGTTTTCTCTTAAATGCAACATGGGAGAAAAACCATTTCACATCACATTTGTGATTCTTGGTCTTCAACACATTCTGTGAAATTTTGAGCTGTCTGCTACAAAAGGAGATATCACAAAGTATGCGCTTTTGTTGTTTCCATTGGTTTCGATGCATTTTGGCCAAAAATGAGCATTTGCTGTTTTCTCTTAAATGCAACATGGGAGAAAATTGATTTCACATCACATTTGTGGTTCTTGGTCTTCAACACATTCTGTGAAATATTGAGCTGTCTGTTTGCTACAAAAGGAGATATCACAAAGTATGCGCTTTTGTTGTTTCCATTGGTTTCAATGGATTTTGACCTTAAACAAGCATTTGCTGTTTTCTCTTAAATGCAACATGGGAGAAAAACCATTTCACATCACGTTTGTGGGTCTTGGTCTTCAACACATTCTGTGAAATTTTGAGCTGTCTGTTTGCTACAAAAGGAGATATCACAAAGTATGTGCTTTTGTTATTTCCATTGGTTTCGATGCATTTTGGCCTAAAATGAGCATTTGCTGTTTTCTCTTAAATGCAACAAGGGAGAAAAACCATTTCACATCACATTTGTGGGTCTTGGTCTTCAACACATTCGGTTAAATTTCGAGCTGTCTTTGTTTGCTACAAGAGGAGATATCATAAAGTATGCACTTTTGTTGTTTCTATTGGTTTCAGTGCATTTTGGCCTATAACGAGCATTTGCTGTTTTCTCCTAAAGGCAACATGGGAGAAAAATCATTTCACATCACGTTTGTGGGTCTTGGTCTTCAACACATTCTGTGAAATTTTCAGCTCTCTGTGTTTGCTACAAGAGGAGATATCACAAAGTATGCACTTTTGTTGTTTCCATTGGTTTCAATGCATTTTGGCCTATAATGAGCATTTGCTGTTTTCTCTTAAATGCAACATGGGAGAAAAACCATTTCACAACAAATTTGTGGGTCTTGGTCTTCAACACATTCTGTGAAATATTGAGCTGTCTGCTACAAAAGGAGATATCACAAAGTATGCGCTTTTGTTGTTTCCATTGGTTTCAATGCATTTTTGCCTAAAGCGTGCATTTGATGTTTTCTCTTAAATGCAGCATGGGAGAAAAACCATTTCACATCACATTTGTGGGTCTAGGTCTTCAACACATTCTGTGAAATTTTGAGCTGTCTGTGTTTGCTACAAGAGGAGATATCACAAAGTTTGTACTGTTGTTGTTTCCATTGGTTTCAATGCATTTTGGCCTAAAACGAGCATTTGCTGTTTTCTCTAAACGCAACATGGGAGAAAAACCATTTCACATCACTTTGTGGGTCTTCGTCTACAACACATTCTGTGAAATTTTGTGCTGTCTGTGTTTGCTATTAGAGGAGATATCACAAAGTATGTGCTTTTGTTGTTTCCATTGGTTTCAATGGATTTTGGCCTAAAACAAGCATTTGCTGTTTTCTCCTAAAGGCAACATGGGAGAAAAACCGTTTCACATCACATTTGTGGGTCTTGGTCTTCAACACATTCTGTGAAATTTTGAGCTGTCTTTGTTTGCTACAAGAGGAGATATCACAAAGTATTTGCTTTTGTTGTTTCCATTGGTTTCAATGCATTTTGGCCTATAATGAGCATTTGCCATTTTCTCTTAAACGCAACATGGGAGAAAAACCATTTCACATCACATTTGTGGGTCTAGGTCTTCAACACATTCTGTGAAATTTTGAGCTGTCTGTGTTTGCTACAAGAGGAGATATCACAAAGTATGCGCTTTTGTTTTCTATTGGTTTCAATGCATTTTGGCCTAAAGTTTGCATTTGCTGTTTTCTCTAAAACCCAACATGGGAGAAACACCATTTCACATCACATTTGTGGGTCTAGGTCTTCAACACATTCTGTGAAATTTTGAGCTGTCTGTGTTTGCTACAAGAGAAGATATCACAAAGTATGCGCTTTTGTTTTCCATTGGTTTCAATGCATTTTGGCCTAAAGCGTGCATTTGATGTTTTCTCTTAAATGCAACAAGGCAGAAAAACCATTTCACATCTCATTTGTGGGTCTTGGTCTTCAACACATTCTGTGAAATATTGAGCTGTCTGTATGCTACAAAAGGAGATATCACAAAGTATGCGCTTTTGTTGTTTCCTTTGGATTCAATGTATTTTGGCCTGAAACAAGCATTTGCTGTTTTCTCTAAAACCCAACATGGGAGAAACACCATTTCACATCACATTTGTGGGTCTTGGTCTTCAACACATTCTGTGAAATTTTGAGCTGTCTTTGTTTGCTACATGAGGAGATATCACAAAGTATGCGCTTTTGTTGTTTCCATTGGTTTCAATGCATTTTGGCCTAAAACGAGCATTTGCTGTTTTCTCTTAAACGCAACATGGGAGAAAAACCATTTCACATCACATTTGTGGTTCTTGGTCTTCAACACATTCTGTGAAATTTTGAGCTGTCTGTGTTTGCTACAAGAGGAGATATCACAAAGTATGCGCTTTTGTTTTCCATTGGTTTCAATGCATTTTGGCCTAAAGCTTGCATTTGCTGTTTTCTCTTAAATGCAACATGGGAGAAAAACCTTTTCATATCACATTTGTGGGTCTAGGTCTTCAACACATTCTGTGAAATTTTGAGGTGTCTGTGTTTGCTACAAGATGAGATATCACAAAGTATGCGCTTTTGTTTTCTATTGTTTTCAATACATTATGGCCTAAAGTGTGCATTTGCTGTTTTCTCTAAAACGCAACATGGGAGAAAAACCATTTCACATCACATTTGTGGGTCTTGGTCTTCAACACATTCTGTGAAATTTTGAGCTGTCTTTGTTTGCTACAAGAGGAGATATCACAAAGTATTTGCTTTTGTTGTTTCCATTGGTTTCAATGCATTTTGGCCTATAATGAGCATTTGCTGTTTTCTCCTAAAGGCAACATGGGAGAAAAATCATTTCACATCACGTTTGTGGGTCTTGGTCTTCAACACATTCTGTGAAATTTTCAGCTCTCTGTGTTTGCTACAAGAGGAGATATCACAAAGTATGCACTTTTGTTGTTTCCATTGGTTTCAATGCATTTTGGCCTATAATGAGCATTTGCTGTTTTCTCTTAAATGCAACATGGGAGAAAAACCATTTCACAACAAATTTGTGGGTCTTGGTCTTCAACACATTCTGTGAAATATTGAGCTGTCTGTTTGCTACAAAAGGAGATATCACAAAGTATGCGCTTTTGTTGTTTCCATTGGTTTCAATGCATTTTTGCCTAAAGCGTGCATTTAATGTTTTCTCTTAAATGCAGCATGGGAGAAAAACTATTTCACATCACGTTTGTGGGTCTTGGTCTTCAACACATTCTGTGAAATTTTGAGCTGTCTGTGTTTGCTACAAGAGGAGATATCACAAAGTTTGCACTTTTGTTGTTTCCATTGGTTTCAATGCATTTTGGCCTAAAACGAGCATTTGCTGTTTTCTCCTAAAGGCAACATGGGAGAAAAACCGTTTCACATCACATTTGTGGGTCTTGGTCTTCAACACATTCTGTGAAATTTTGAGCTGTCTTTGTTTGCTACAAGAGGAGATATCACAAAGTATTTGCTTTTGTTGT
Source organism: Taudactylus pleione (assembly GCA_031769625.1). Classification (NCBI taxonomy): domain Eukaryota; kingdom Metazoa; phylum Chordata; class Amphibia; order Anura; family Myobatrachidae; genus Taudactylus; species Taudactylus pleione. The sequence goes on along the minus strand of JAUIMM010000853.1, from coordinate 31,171 downwards.
TTCCATTGGTTTCAATGCATTTTGGCCTATAATGAGCATTTGCCATTTTCTCTTAAACGCAACATGGGAGAAAAACCATTTCACATCACATTTGTGGGTCTAGGTCTTCAACACATTCTGTGAAATTTTGAGCTGTCTGTGTTTGCTACAAGAGGAGATATCACAAAGTATGCGCTTTTGTTTTCTATTGGTTTCAATGCATTTTGGCCTAAAGTTTGCATTTGCTGTTTTCTCTAAAACCCAACATGGGAGAAACACCATTTCACATCACATTTGTGGGTCTAGGTCTTCAACACATTCTGTGAAATTTTGAGCTGTCTTTGCTACATGAGGAGATATCACAAAGTATGCGCTTTTGTTGTTTGCATTGGTTTCAATGCATTTTGGCCTAAAACGAGCATTTGCTGTTTTCTCTAAACGCAACATGGGAGAAAAACCATTTCACATCACTTTGTGGGTCTTCGTCTACAACACATTCTGTGAAATTTTGTGCTGTCTGTGTTTGCTATTAGAGGAGATATCACAAAGTATGTGCTTTTGTTGTTTCCATTGGTTTCAATGGATTTTGGCCTAAAACAAGCATTTGCTGTTTTCTCTTAAATGCAACATGGGAGAAAAACCATTTCACATCATATTTGTGGGTCTTGGTCTTCAACACATTCTGTGAAATTTTGAGCTGTCTTTGTTTGCTACAAGAGAAGATATCACAAAGTATGCGCTTTTGTTTTCCATTGGTTTCAATGCATTTTGGCCTAAAGCGTGCATTTGATGTTTTCTCTTAAATGCAACAAGGCAGAAAAACCATTTCACATCTCATTTGTGGGTCTTGGTCTTCAACACATTCTGTGAAATTTTGAGCTGTCTTTGTTTGCTACAAGAGGAGATATCACAAAGTATGCGCTTTTGTTTTCCATTGGTTTCAATGCATTTTGGCCTAAAGTGTGCATTTGCTGTTTTCTCTTAAATGCAACATGGGAGAAAAACCATTTCACATCACATTTGTGGTTCTGGTCTTCAACACATTCTGTGAAATTTTGAGCTGTCTTTGTTGACTACAAAAGGAGATATCACAAAGTATGCACTTTTGTTGTTTCCATTAGTTTCAATGCATTTTGGCCAATAACGAGCATTTGCTGTTTTCTCCTAAATGCAACATGGGAGAAAAACCATTTCACATCACGTTTGTGGGTCTTGGTCTTCAACACATTCTGTGAAATTTTCAGCTGTCTGTGTTTGCTACAAGAGAAGATATCACAAAGTATGCGCTTTTGTTTTCCATTGGTTTCAATGCATTTTGGCCTAAAGCGTGCATTTAATGTTTTCTCGTAAATGCAACATGGGAGAAAAACCATTTCACATCTCTTTTGTGGGTCTTGGTCTTCAACACATTCTATGAAATTTTGAGCTGTCTGTGTTTGCTAAGAGAGGAGATATCACAAAGTATGCGCTTTTGTTGTTTCCATTGGTTTCGATGCATTTTGGCCAAAAATGAGCATTTGCTGTTTTCTCTTAAATGCAACATGGGAAAAAAACCATTTCACATCTCATTTGTGGGTCTTGGTCTTCAACACATTCTGTGAAATTTTAAGCTGTCTGTGTTTGCTAAAAGAGGAGATATCACAAAGTATGTGCTTTTGTTGTTTCCATTGGTTTCAATGCATTTTGGCCAAAAATGAGCATTTGCTGTTTTCTCTTAAATGCAAAAAGGGAGAAAAACCATTTCACATCACATTTGTGGTTCTTGGTCTTCAACACATTCTGTGAAGTATTGAGCTGTCTGTTTGCTACAAGAGGAGATATCACAAAGTATGCGCTTTTGTTTTCCATTGGTTTCAATGCATTTTGGCCTAAAGTGTGCATTTGCTGTTTTCTCTTAAATGCAACATGGGAGAAAAAGAATTTCATATCACATTTGTGGGTCTTGGTCTTCAACACATTCTGTGAAATTTTGACTTGTCTGTGTTTGCTACAAGAGGAGATATCACAAAGTATGCGCTTTTGTTGTTTCCATTGGTTTCAATGCATTTTGGCCTAAAATTAGCATTTGCTGTTTTCTCTTAAATGCAACATGGGAGAAAAACCATTTCACATCACATTTGTGATTCTTGGTCTTCAACACATTCTGTGAAATATTGAGCTGTCTGTATGCTACAAAAGGAGATATCACAAAGTATGCGCTTTTGTTGTTTCCTTTGGATTCAATGTATTTTGGCCTGAAACAAGCATTTGCTGTTTTCTCTTAAATGCAACATGGGAGAAAAACCATTTCACACCACGTTTGTGGGTCTTGGTCTTCAACACATTCTGTGAAATTTTGAGCTGTCTGTGGTTGCTACAAGAGGAGATATCACAAAGTTTGCACTTTTGTTGTTTCCATTGGTTTCAATGCATTTTGGCCTAAAACGAGCATTTGCTGTTTTCTCTTAAACGCAACATGGGAGAAAAACCATTTCACATCACATTTGTGGTTCTTGGTCTTCAACACATTCTGTGAAATTTTGAGCTGTCTGTGTTTGCTACAAGAGGAGATATCACAAAGTATGCGCTTTTGTTTTCCATTGGTTTCAATGCATTTTGGCCTAAAGTGTGCATTTGCTGTTTTCTCTAAAACGCAACATGGGAGAAAAACCATTTCACATCACATTTGTGGGTCTTGGTCTTCAACACATTCTGTGAAATTTTGACTTGTCTGTGTTTGCTACAAGAGGAGATATCACAAAGTATGCGCTTTTGTTGTTTCCATTGGTTTCAATGCATTTTGGCCTAAAACGAGCATTTGCTGTTTTCTCTTAAATGCAACATGGGAGAAAAACCATTTCACATCACATTTGTGATTCTTGGTCTTCAACACATTCTGTGAAATTTTGAGCTGTCTGCTACAAAAGGAGATATCACAAAGTATGCGCTTTTGTTGTTTCCATTGGTTTCGATGCATTTTGGCCAAAAATGAGCATTTGCTGTTTTCTCTTAAATGCAACATGGGAGAAAAATGATTTCACATCACATTTGTGGTTCTTGGTCTTCAACACATTCTGTGAAATATTGAGCTGTCTGTTTGCTACAAAAGGAGATATCACAAAGTATGCGCTTTTGTTGTTTCCATTGGTTTCAATGGATTTTGGCCTGAAACAAGCATTTGCTGTTTTCTCTTAAATGCAACATGGGAGAAAAACCATTTCACATCACGTTTGTGGGTCTTGGTCTTCAACACATTCTGTGAAATTTTGAGCTGTCTGTGTTTGCTACAAGAGGAGATATCACAAAGTATGCGCTTTTGTTGTTTCCATTGGTTTCGATGCATTTTGGCCTAAAATGAGCATTTGCTGTTTTCTCTTAAATGCAACATGGGAGAAAAATGATTTCACATCACGTTTGTGGTTCTTGGTCTTCTATACATTCTGTGAAATATTGAGCTGTCTGTTTGCTACAAAAGGAGATATCACAAAGTATGCGCTTTTGTTGTTTCCATTGGTTTCAAAGCATTTTGGCCTAAAGCGTGCATTTGATGTTTTTTCTTAAATGCAACAAGGGAGAAAAACCATTTCACATCTCATTTGTGGGTCTTCATCTTCAACACATTCTGTGAAATTTTGAGCTGTCTTTGTTTGCTACAAAAGGAGATATCACAAAGTATGCGCTTTTGTTGTTTCCATTAGTTTCAATGCATTTTGGCCAATAACGAGCATTTGCTGTTTTCTCCTAAAGGCAACATGGGAGAAAAACCATTTCACATCACGTTTGTGGGTCTTGGTCTTCAACACATTCTGTGAAATTTTCAGCTGTCTGTGTTTGCTAGAAGAGAAGATATCACAAAGTATGCGCTTTTGTTTTCCATTGGTTTCAATGCATTTTGGCCTAAAGCGTGCATTTGCTGTTTTCTCTAAAACCCAACATGGGAGAAACATCATTTCACATCACATTTGTGGGTCTTGGTCTTCAACACATTCTGTGAAATTTTGAGCTGTCTTTGTTTGCTACATGAGGAGATATCACAAAGTATGCGTTTTGTTGTTTCCATTGGTTTCAATGCATTTTGGCCTAAAACGAGCATTTGCTGTTTTCTCTTAAACGCAACATGGGAGAAAAACCATTTCACATCACATTTGTAGTTCTTGGTCTTCAACACATTCTGTGAAATTTTGAGCTGTCTGTGTTTGCTACAAGAGGAGATATCACAAAGTATGCGCTTTTGTTTTCCATTGGTTTCAATGCATTTTGGCCTAAAGCATGCATTTGCTGTTTTCTCTTAAATGCAACATGGGATAAAAACCTTTTCATATCACATTTGTGGGTCTAGGTCTTCAACACATTCTGTGAAATTTTGAGGTGTCTGTGTTAGCTACAAGAGGAGATATCACAAAGTATGCGCTTTTGTTTTCTATTGGTTTCAATACATTATGGCCTAAAGTGTGCATTTGCTGTTTTCTCTAAAAAGCAACATGGGAGAAAAACCATTTCACATCACATTTGTGGGTCTTGGTCTTCAACACATTCTGTGAAATTTTGAGCTGTCTTTGTTTGCTACAAGAGGAGATATCACAAAGTATTTGCTTTTGTTTCCATTGGTTTCAATGCATTTTGGCCTATAATGAGCATTTGCCATTTTCTCTTAAACGCAACATGGGAGAAAAACAATTTCATATCACATTTGTGGGTCTTGGTCTTCAACACATTCTGTGAAATTTTGACTTGTCTGTGTTTGCTACAAGAGGAGATATCACAAAGTATGCGCTTTTGTTGTTTCCATTGGTTTCAATGCATTTTGGCCTAAAACGAGCATTTGCTGTTTTCTCTTAAATGCAACATGGGAGAAAAACCATTTCACATCACATTTGTGATTCTTGGTCTTCAACACATTCTGTGAAATTTTGAGCTGTCTGCTACAAAAGGAGATATCACAAAGTATGCGCTTTTGTTGTTTCCATTGGTTTCAATGGATTTTGGCCTGAAACAAGCATTTGCTGTTTTCTCTTAAATGCAACATGGGAGAAAAACCATTTCACATCACGTTTGTGGGTCTTGGTCTTCAACACATTCTGTGAAATTTTGAGCTGTCTGTGTTTGCTACAAGAGGAGATATCACAAAGTATGCGCTTTTGTTGTTTCCATTGGTTTCGATGCATTTTGGCCTAAAATGAGCATTTGCTGTTTTCTCTTAAATGCAACATGGGAGAAAAATGATTTCACATCACGTTTGTGGTTCTTGGTCTTCAATACATTCTGTGAAATATTGAGCTGTCTGTTTGCTACAAAAGGAGATATCACAAAGTATGCGCTTTTGTTGTTTCCATTGGTTTCAAAGCATTTTGGCCTAAAGCGTGCATTTGATGTTTTTTCTTAAATGCAACATGGGAGAAAAACCATTTCACATCTCATTTGTGGGTCTTCATCTTCAACACATTCTGTGAAATTTTGAGCTGTCTTTGTTTGCTACAAAAGGAGATATCACAAAGTATGCGCTTTTGTTGTTTCCATTAGTTTCAATGCATTTTGGCCAATAACGAGCATTTGCTGTTTTCTCCTAAAGGCAACATGGGAGAAAAACCATTTCACATCACGTTTGTGGGTCTTGGTCTTCAACACATTCTGTGAAATTTTCAGCTGTCTGTGTTTGCTAGAAGAGAAGATATCACAAAGTATGCGCTTTTGTTTTCCATTGGTTTCAATGCATTTTGGCCTAAAGCATGCATTTGCTGTTTTCTCTAAAACCCAACATGGGAGAAACATCATTTCACATCACATTTGTGGGTCTTGGTCTTCAACACATTCTGTGAAATTTTGAGCTGTCTTTGCTACAAGAGGAGATATCACAAAGTATTTGCTTTTGTTGTTTCCATTGGTTTCAATGCATTTTGGCCTATAATGAGCATTTGCCATTTTCTCTTAAACGCAACATGGGAGAAAAACAATTTCATATCACATTTGTGGGTCTTGGTCTTCAACACATTCTGTGAAATTTTGAGCTGTCTATGTTTGCTACAAGAGGAGATATCACAAAGTTTGCGCTTTTTTTGTTTCCTTTGGTTCCAATGCATTTTGGCCTAAAACGAGCATTTGCTGTTTTCTCTTAAATGCAACATGGGAGAAAAACCATTTCACATCACGTTTGTGGGTCTTGGTCTTCAACACATTCTGTGAAATTTTGAGCTGTCTGTGTTTGCTACAAGAGGAGATATCACAAAGTATGCACTTTTGTTGTTTCCATTGGTTTCAATGCATTTTGGCCTAAAACGAGCATTTGCTGTTTTCTCGTAAATGCAACATGGGAGAAAAACCATTTCACATCACATTTGTGGTTCTTGGTCTTCAACACATTCTGTGAAATTTTGAGCTGTCTTTGTTTGCTACAAGAGGAGATATCACAAAGTATTTGCTTTTGTTGTTTCCATTGGTTTCAATGCATTTTTGCCTATAATGAACATTTGCCATTTTCTCTTAAATGCAACATGGGAGATAAACAATTTCATATCACATTTGTGGGTCTTGGTCTTCAACACATTCTATGAAAGTTTGACTTGTCTGTGTTTGCTACAAGAGGAGATATCACAAAGTATGCGCTTTTGTTGTTTCCATTGGTTTCAATGCATTTTGGCCTAAAACGAGCATTTGCTGTTTTCTCTTAAATGCAACATGGGAGAAAAACCATTTCACATTACATTTGTGATTCTTGGTTTTCAACACATTCTGTGAAATATTGAGCTGTCTGTTTGCTACAAAAGGAGATATCACAAAGTATGCGCTTTTGTTGTTTCCATTGGTTTCAATGGATTTTGGCCTGAAACAAGCATTTGCTGTTTTCTCTTAAATGCAACATGGGAGAAAAACCATTTCACATCACGTTTGTGGGTCTTGGTCTTCAACACATTCTGTGAAATTTTGAGCTGTCTGTGTTTGCTACAAGAGGAGATATCACAAAGTTTGCACTTTTGTTGTTTCCATTGGTTTCAATGCATTTTGGCCTAAAACAAGCATTTGCTGTTTTCTCTTAAATGCAACATGGGAGAAAAACCGTTTCACATCACATTTGTGGGTCTTGGTCTTCAACACATTCTGTGAAATTTTGAGCTGTCTTTGTTTGCTACAAGAGGAGATATCACAAAGTATTTGCTTTTGTTGTTTCCATTGGTTTCAATGCATTTTGGCCTATAATGAGCATTTGCCATTTTCTCTTAAATGCAACATGGGAGAAAAACAATTTCATATCACATTTGTGGGTCTTGGTCTTCAACACATTCTGTGAAATTTTGAGCTGTCTGTGTTTGCTACAAGAGGAGATATCACAAAGTTTGCGCTTTTGTTGTTTCCATTGGTTTCAATGCATTTTGGCCTAAAACGAGCATTTGCTGTTTTCTCTTAAATGCAACATGGGAGAAAAACCATTTCACATCACGTTTGTAGGTCTTGGTCTTCAACACATTCTTTGAAATTTTGAGCTGTCTGTGTTTGCTACAAGAGGAGATATCACAAAGTATGCACTTTTGTTGTTTCTATTGGTTTCAATGCATTTTGGCCTAAAACGAGCATTTGCTGTTTTCTCTTAAATGCAACATGGGAGAAAAACCATTTCACATCACATTTGTGGTTCTTGGTCTTCAACACATTATGTGAAATTTTGAGCTGTCTGTTTGCTACAAAAGGAGATATCACAAAGTATGCGCTTTTGTTGTTTCCATTGGTTTCGATGCATTTTGGCCTAAAATGAGCATTTGCTGTTTTCTCTTAAATGCAACATGGGAGAAAAATGATTTCACATCACATTTGTGATTCTTGGTCTTCAACACATTCTGTGAAATTTTGAGCTGTCTGCTACAAAAGGAGACATCACAAAGTATGCGCTTTTGTTGTTTCCATTGGTTTCGATGCATTTTGGCCAAAAATTAGCATTTGCTGTTTTCTCTTAAATGCAACATGTTAGAAAAATGATTTCACATCACATTTGTGGTTCTTGGTCTACAACACATTCTGTGAAATATTGAGCTGTCTGTTTGCTACTAAAGGAGATATCATAAAGTATGCGCTTTTGTTGTTTCCATTGGTTTCAATGGATTTTGGCCTAAAACAAGCATTTGCTGTTTTCTCTTAAATGCAACATGGGAGAAAAACCATTTCACATCACATTTGTGCGTCTTGGTCTTCAACACATTCTGTGAAATTTTGAGCTGTCTTTGTTTGCTACAAGAGAAGATATCACAAAGTATGCGCTTTTGTTGTTTCCATTGTTTTCAATGCATTTTGGCCTATAACGAGCATTTGCTGTTTTCTCCTAAAGGCAACATGGGAGAAAAACCATTTCACATCACGTTTGTGGGTCTTGGTCTTCAACACATTCTATGAAATTTTCAGCTGTCTGTGTTTGCTACAAGAGGAGATATCACAAAGTATGCACTTTTGTTGTTTCCATTGGTTTCAATGCATTTTGGCCTAAAACGAGCATTTGCTGTTTTCTCTTAAACGCAACATGGGAGAAAAACCATTTCACATCACATTTGTGGGTCTTGGTCTTCAACACATTCTGTGAAATTTTGAGCTGTCTGTGTTTGCTACAAGAGGAGATATCACAAAGTATGTGCTTTTGTTTTCTATTGGTTTCAATGCATTATGGCCTAAAGTGTGCATTTGCTGTTTTCTCTAAAACGCAACATGGGAGAAAAACCATTTCACATCACATTTGTGGGTCTTGGTGTTCAACACATTCTGTGAAATTTTGAGCTGTCTTTGCTACAAGAGGAGATATCACAAAGTATTTGCTTTTGGTGTTTCCATTGGTTTCAATGCATTTTGGCCTATATTGAGCATTTGCCATTTTCTCTTAAACACAACATGGGAGAAAAACAATTTCATATCACATTTGTGGGTCTTGGTCTTCAACACATTCGGTTAAATTTTGAGCTGTCGGTGTTTGCTACAAGAGGAGATATCACAAAGTATGCGCTTTTGTTGTTTCCATTGGTTTCAATGCATTTTGGCCTAAAACGAGCATTTGCTGTTTTCTCTTAAATGCAACAAGGGAGAAAAACCGTTTCACATCACATTTGTGTGTCTTGGTCTTCAACACATTCTGTGAAATTTTGAGCTGTCTGTGTTTGCTACAAGAGGAGATATCACAAAGTATGCACTTTTGTTGTTTCTATTGGTTTCAATGCATTTTGGCCTAAAACGAGCATTTGCTGTTTTCTCTTAAATGCAACATGGGAGAAAAACCATTTCACATCACGTTTGTAGGTCTTGGTCTTCAACACATTCTTTGAAATTTTGAGCTGTCTGTGTTTGCTACAAGAGGAGATATCACAAAGTATGCACTTTTGTTGTTTCTATTGGTTTCAATGCATTTTGGCCTAAAACGAGCATTTGCTGTTTTCTCTTAAATGCAACATGGGAGAAAAACCATTTCACATCACATTTGTGGTTCTTGGTCTTCAACACATTCTGTGAAATTTTGAGCTGTCTGTTTGCTACAAAAGGAGATATCACAAAGTATGCGCTTTTGTTGTTTCCATTGGTTTCGATGCATTTTGGCCTAAAATGAGCATTTGCTGTTTTATCTTAAATGCAACATGGGAGAAAAATGATTTCACATCACATTTGTGGTTCTTGGTCTTCAACACATTCTGTGAAATATTGAGCTGTCTGTGTTTGCTACAAGAGGAGATATCACAAAGTATGCGCTTTTGTTTTCCATTGGTTTCAATGCATTTTGGCCTAAAGCATACATTTGCTGTTATCTCTTAAATGCAACATGGGAGAAAAACCTTTTCTTATCACATTTGTGGGTCTAGGTCTTCAACACATTCTGTGAAATTTTGAGCTGTCTGTGTTTGCTACAAGAGGAGATATCACAAAGTATGCGCTTTTGTTTTCTATTGGTTTCAATACATTATGACCTAAAGTGTGCATTTGCTGTTTTCTCTAAAACGCAACATGGGAGAAAAACCTTTTCATATCACATTTGTGGGTCTTGGTCTTCAACACATTCTGTGAAATTTTGACTTGTCTGTGTTTGCTACAAGAGGAGATATCACAAAGTATGTGCTTTTGTTTTCCATTGTTTCAACGCATTTTGGCCTAAAGCGTGCATTTGATGTTTTCTCTTAAATGCAACAAGGGAGAAAAACCATTTCACATCTCATTTGTGGGTCTTGGTCTTCAACACATTCTGTGAAATTTTGAGCTGTCTTTGTTTGCTACAAGAGGAGATATCACAAAGTATGCACTTTTGTTGTTTCCATTAGTTTCAATGCATTTTGGCCAATAACGAGCATTTGCTGTTTTCTCCTAAAGTCAACATGGGAGAAAAACAATTTCACATCATGTTTGTGGGTCTTGGTCTTCAACACATTCTGTGAAATTTTCAGCTGTCTGTGTTTGCTACAAGAGAAGATATCACAAAGTATGCACTTTTGTTTTCCATTGGTTTCAATGCATTTTGGCCTAAAGCGTGCATTTAATGTTTTCTCGTAAAAGCAACATGGGAGAAAAACCATTTCACATCTCTTTTGTGGGTCTTGGTCTTCAACACATTCTGTGAAATTTTGAGCTGTCTTTGTTTGCTACAAGAGGAGATATCACAAAGTATTTGCTTTTGTTGTTTCCATTGGTTTCAATGCATTTTTGCCTATAATGAACATTTGCCATTTTCTCTTAAATGCAACATGGGAGAAAAACAATTTCATTTCACATTTGTTGGTCTTGGTCTTCAACACATTCTGTGAAATTTTGACTTGTCTGTGTTTGCTACAAGAGGAGATATCACAAAGTATGTGCTTTTCTTGTTTCCATTGGTTTCAATGCATTTTGGCCAAAAATGAGCATTTGCTGTTTTCTCTTAAATGCAACATGGGAGATAAACAATTTCATATCACATTTGTGGGTCTTGGTCTTCAACACATTCTGTGAAAGTTTGACTTGTCTGTGTTTGCTACAAGAGGAGATATCACAAAGTATGCGCTTTTGTTGTTTCCATTGGTTTCAATGCATTTTGGCCTAAAACGAGCATTTGCTGTTTTCTCTTAAATGCAACATGGGAGAAAAACCATTTCACATTACATTTGTGATTCTTGGTTTTCAACACATTCTGTGAAATATTGAGCTGTCTGTTTGCTACAAAAGGAGATATCACAAAGTATGCGCTTTTGTTGTTTCCATTGGTTTCAATGGATTTTGGCCTGAAACAAGCATTTGCTGTTTTCTCTTAAATGCAACATGGGAGAAAAACCATTTCACATCACGTTTGTGGGTCTTGGTCTTCAACACATTCTGTGAAATTTTGAGCTGTCTGTGTTTGCTACAAGAGGAGATATCACAAAGTTTGCACTTTTGTTGTTTCCATTGGTTTCAATGCATTTTGGCCTAAAACAAGCATTTGCTGTTTTCTCTTAAATGCAACATGGGTTGAAAAACCGTTTCACATCACATTTGTGGGTCTTGGTCTTCAACACATTCTGTGAAATTTTGAGCTGTCTTTGTTTGCTACAAGAGGAGATATCACAAAGTATTTGCTTTTGTTGTTTCCATTGGTTTCAATGCATTTTGGCCTATAATGAGCATTTGCCATTTTCTCTTAAATGCAACATGGGAGAAAAACAATTTCATATCACATTTGTGGGTCTTGGTCTTCAACACATTCTGTGAAATTTTGAGCTGTCTGTGTTTGCTACAAGAGGAGATATCACAAAGTTTGCGCTTTTGTTGTTTCCATTGGTTTCAATGCATTTTGGCCTAAAACGAGCATTTGCTGTTTTCTCTTAAATGCAACATGGGAGAAAAACCATTTCACATCACGTTTGTAGGTCTTGGTCTTCAACACATTCTTTGAAATTTTGAGCTGTCTGTGTTTGCTACAAGAGGAGATATCACAAAGTATGCACTTTTGTTGTTTCTATTGGTTTCAATGCATTTTGGCCTAAAACGAGCATTTGCTGTTTTCTCTTAAATGCAACATGGGAGAAAAACCATTTCACATCACATTTGTGGTTCTTGGTCTTCAACACATTATGTGAAATTTTGAGCTGTCTGTTTGCTACAAAAGGAGATATCACAAAGTATGCGCTTTTGTTGTTTCCATTGGTTTCGATGCATTTTGGCCTAAAATGAGCATTTGCTGTTTTCTCTTAAATGCAACATGGGAGAAAAATGATTTCACATCACATTTGTGATTCTTGGTCTTCAACACATTCTGTGAAATTTTGAGCTGTCTGCTACAAAAGGAGACATCACAAAGTATGCGCTTTTGTTGTTTCCATTGGTTTCGATGCATTTTGGCCAAAAATTAGCATTTGCTGTTTTCTCTTAAATGCAACATGTTAGAAAAAAGATTTCACATCACATTTGTGGTTCTTGGTCTACAACACATTCTGTGAAATATTGAGCTGTCTGTTTGCTACTAAAGGAGATATCATAAAGTATGCGCTTTTGTTGTTTCCATTGGTTTCAATGGATTTTGGCCTAAAACAAGCATTTGCTGTTTTCTCTTAAATGCAACATGGGAGAAAAACCATTTCACATCACATTTGTGCGTCTTGGTCTTCAACACATTCTGTGAAATTTTGAGCTGTCTTTGTTTGCTACAAGAGAAGATATCACAAAGTATGCGCTTTTGTTGTTTCCATTGTTTTCAATGCATTTTGGCCTATAACGAGCATTTGCTGTTTTCTCCTAAAGGCAACATGGGAGAAAAACCATTTCACATCACGTTTGTGGGTCTTGGTCTTCAACACATTCTATGAAATTTTCAGCTGTCTGTGTTTGCTACAAGAGGAGATATCACAAAGTATGCACTTTTGTTGTTTCCATTGGTTTCAATGCATTTTGGCCTAAAACGAGCATTTGCTGTTTTCTCTTAAACGCAACATGGGAGAAAAACCATTTCACATCACATTTGTGGGTCTTGGTCTTCAACACATTCTGTGAAATTTTGAGCTGTCTGTGTTTGCTACAAGAGGAGATATCACAAAGTATGTGCTTTTGTTTTCTATTGGTTTCAATGCATTATGGCCTAAAGTGTGCATTTGCTGTTTTCTCTAAAACGCAACATGGGAGAAAAACCATTTCACATCACATTTGTGGGTCTTGGTGTTCAACACATTCTGTGAAATTTTGAGCTGTCTTTGCTACAAGAGGAGATATCACAAAGTATTTGCTTTTGGTGTTTCCATTGGTTTCAATGCATTTTGGCCTATATTGAGCATTTGCCATTTTCTCTTAAACACAACATGGGAGAAAAACAATTTCATATCACATTTGTGGGTCTTGGTCTTCAACACATTCGGTTAAATTTTGAGCTGTCGGTGTTTGCTACAAGAGGAGATATCACAAAGTATGCGCTTTTGTTGTTTCCATTGGTTTCAATGCATTTTGGCCTAAAACGAGCATTTGCTGTTTTCTCTTAAATGCAACAAGGGAGAAAAACCGTTTCACATCACATTTGTGGGTCTTGGTCTTCAACACATTCTGTGAAATTTTGAGCTGTCTGTGTTTGCTACAAGAGGAGATATCACAAAGTATGCACTTTTGTTGTTTCTATTGGTTTCAATGCATTTTGGCCTAAAACGAGCATTTGCTGTTTTCTCTTAAATGCAACATGGGAGAAAAACCATTTCACATCACGTTTGTAGGTCTTGGTCTTCAACACATTCTTTGAAATTTTGAGCTGTCTGTGTTTGCTACAAGAGGAGATATCACAAAGTATGCACTTTTGTTGTTTCTATTGGTTTCAATGCATTTTGGCCTAAAACGAGCATTTGCTGTTTTCTCTTAAATGCAACATGGGAGAAAAACCATTTCACATCACATTTGTGGTTCTTGGTCTTCAACACATTATGTGAAATTTTGAGCTGTCTGTTTGCTACAAAAGGAGATATCACAAAGTATGCGCTTTTGTTGTTTCCATTGGTTTCGATGCATTTTGGCCTAAAATGAGCATTTGCTGTTTTCTCTTAAATGCAACATGGGAGAAAAATGATTTCACATCACATTTGTGATTCTTGGTCTTCAACACATTCTGTGAAATTTTGAGCTGTCTGCTACAAAAGGAGACATCACAAAGTATGCGCTTTTGTTGTTTCCATTGGTTTCGATGCATTTTGGCCAAAAATTAGCATTTGCTGTTTTCTCTTAAATGCAACATGTTAGAAAAATGATTTCACATCACATTTGTGGTTCTTGGTCTACAACACATTCTGTGAAATATTGAGCTGTCTGTTTGCTACTAAAGGAGATATCATAAAGTATGCGCTTTTGTTGTTTCCATTGGTTTCAATGGATTTTGGTCTAAAACAAGCATTTGCTGTTTTCTCTTAAATGCAACATGGGAGAAAAACCATTTCACATCACATTTGTGCGTCTTGGTCTTCAACACATTCTGTGAAATTTTGAGCTGTCTTTGTTTGCTACAAGAGAAGATATCACAAAGTATGCGCTTTTGTTTTCCATTGTTTCAACGCATTTTGGCCTAAAGCGTGCATTTGATGTTTTCTCTTAAATGCAACAAGGGAGAAAAACCATTTAACATCTCATTTGTGGGTCTTGGTCTTCAACACATTCTGTTAAATTTCGAGCTGTCTTTGTTTGCTACAAGAGGAGATATCATAAAGTATGCACTTTTGTTGTTTCCATTGGTTTCAATGCATTTTGGCCTATAACGAGCATTTGCTGTTTTCTCCTAAAGGCAACATGGGAGAAAAACCATTTCACATCACGTTTGTGGGTCTTGGTCTTCAACACATTCTATGAAATTTTCAGCTGTCTGTGTTTGCTACAAGAGGAGATATCACAAAGTATGCACTTTTGTTGTTTCCATTGGTTTCAATGCATTTTGGCCTAAAACGAGCATTTGCTGTTTTCTCTTAAACGCAACATGGGAGAAAAACCATTTCACATCACATTTGTGGGTCTTGGTCTTCAACACATTCTGTGAAATTTTGAGCTGTCTGTGTTTGCTACAAGAGGAGATATCACAAAGTATGTGCTTTTGTTTTCTATTGGTTTCAATGCATTATGGCCTAAAGTGTGCATTTGCTGTTTTCTCTAAAACGCAACATGGGAGAAAAACCATTTCACATCACATTTGTGGGTCTTGGTGTTCAACACATTCTGTGAAATTTTGAGCTGTCTTTGCTACAAGAGGAGATATCACAAAGTATTTGCTTTTGGTGTTTCCATTGGTTTCAATGCATTTTGGCCTATATTGAGCATTTGCCATTTTCTCTTAAACACAACATGGGAGAAAAACAATTTCATATCACATTTGTGGGTCTTGGTCTTCAACACATTCGGTTAAATTTTGAGCTGTCGGTGTTTGCTACAAGAGGAGATATCACAAAGTATGCGCTTTTGTTGTTTCCATTGGTTTCAATGCATTTTGGCCTAAAACGAGCATTTGCTGTTTTCTCTTAAATGCAACATGGGAGAAAAAGCATTTCACATCACATTTGTGGTTCTTGGTCTTCAACACATTCTGTGAAATTTTGAGCTGTCTGTTTGCTACAAAAGGAGATATCACAAAGTATGCGCTTTTGTTGTTTCCATTGGTTTCGATGCATTTTGGCCTAAAATGAGCATTTGCTGTTTTCTCTTAAATGCAACATGGGAGAAAAATGATTTCACATCACATTTGTGGTTCTTGGTCTTCAACACATTCTGTGAAATATTGAGCTGTCTGTTTGCTACAAAAGGAGATATCACAAAGTATGCGCTTTTGTTGTTTCCATTGGTTTCAATGCATTTTGGCCTAAAGCGTGCATTTGATGTTTTCTCTTAAATACAACAAGGGAGAAAAACCATTTCACATCTCATTTGTGGGTCTTGGTCTTCAACACATTCTGTGAAATTTTGAGCTGTCTTTGTTTGCTACAAGAGGAGATATCACAAAGTATGCACTTTTGTTGTTTCCATTAGTTTCAATGCATTTTGGCCAATAACGAGCATTTGCTGTTTTCTCCTAAAGCCAACATGGGAGAAAAACCATTTCACATCACGTTTGTGGGTCTTGGTCTTCAACACATTCTGTGAAATTTTCAGCTGTCTGTGTTTGCTACAAGAGAAGATATCACAAAGTATGCACTTTTGTTTTCCATTGGTTTCAATGCATTTTGGCCTAGAGCGTGCATTTAATGTTTTCTCGTAAATGCAACATGGGAGAAAAACCATTTCACATCTCTTTTGTGGGTCTTGGTCTTCAACACATTCTGTGAAATTTTGAGCTGTCTTTGTTTGCTACAAGAGGAGATATCACAAAGTATTTGCTTTTGTTGTTTCCATTGGTTTCAATGCATTTTGGCCAAAAATGAGCATTTGCTGTTTTCTCTTAAATGCAACATGGGAGAAAAACCATTTCACATCACATTTGTGGGTCTTGGTCTTCAACACATTCTGTGAAATTTTGAGCTGTCTGCTACAAAAGGAGATATCACAAAGTATGCGCTTTTGTTGTTTCCATTGGTTTCGATGCATTTTGGCCAAAAATGAGCATTTGCTGTTTTCTCTTAAACGACACATGGGAGAAAAACCATTTCACATACCATTTGTGGGTCTTGGTCTTCAACAAATTCTATGAAATTTTTAGCTGTCTGTGTTTGCTAAAAGAGGAGATATCACAAAGTATGTGCTTTTGTTGTTTCCATTGGTTTCAATGCATTTTGGCCTAAAATGAGCATTTGCTGTTTTCTCTTAAATGCAACAAGGGAGAAAAACCGTTTCACATCACATTTGTGGGTCTTGGTCTTCAACACATTCTGTGAAATTTTGAGCTGTCTTTGTTTGCTACATGAGGAGATATCACAAAGTATGTGCTTTTGTTTTCTATTGGTTTCAATGCATTATGGCCTAAAGTGTGCATTTGCTGTTTTCTCTAAAACGCAACATGGGAGAAAAACCATTTCACATCACATTTGTGGGTCTTGGTGTTCAACACATTCTGTGAAATTTTGAGCTGTCTTTGCTACAAGAGGAGATATCACAAAGTATTTGCTTTTGGTGTTTCCATTGGTTTCAATGCATTTTGGCCTATATTGAGCATTTGCCATTTTCTCTAAAACACAACATGGGAGAAAAACAATTTCATATCACATTTGTGGGTCTTGGTCTTCAACACATTCGGTTAAATTTTGAGCTGTCGGTGTTTGATACAAGAGGAGATATCACAAAGTATGCGCTTTTGTTGTTTCCATTGGTTTCAATGCATTTTGACCTAAAACGAGCATTTGCTGTTTTCTCTTAAATGCAACATGGGAGAAAAAGCATTTCACATCACATTTGTGGTTCTTGGTCTTCAACACATTCTGTGAAATTTTGAGCTGTCTGTTTGCTACAAAAGGAGATATCACAAAGTATGCGCTTTTGTTGTTTCCATTGGTTTCGATGCATTTTGGCCTAAAATGAGCATTTGCTGTTTTCTCTTAAATGCAACATGGGAGAAAAATGATTTCACATCACATTTGTGGTTCTTGGTCTTCAACACATTCTGTGAAATATTGAGCTGTCTGTTTGCTACAAAAGGAGATATCACAAAGTATGCGCTTTTGTTGTTTCCATTGGTTTCAATGCATTTTGGCCTAAAGCGTGCATTTGATGTTTTCTCTTAAATACAACAAGGGAGAAAAACCATTTCACATCTCATTTGTGGGTCTTGGGTCTTCAACACATTCTGTGAAATTTTAAGCTTTCTTTGTTTGCTACAAGAGGAGATATCACAAAGTATGCACTTTTGTTGCTTCCATTAGTTTCAATGCATTTTGGCCAATAACGAGCATTTGCTGTTTTCTCCTAAAGCCAACATGGGAGAAAAACCATTTCACATCACGTTTGTGGGTCTTGGTCTTCAACACATTCTGTGAAATTTTCAGCTGTCTGTGTTTGCTACAAGAGAAGATATCACAAAGTATGCACTTTTGTTTTCCATTGGTTTCAATGCATTTTGGCCTAAAGCGTGCATTAATGTTTTTCTCGTAAATGCAACATGGGAGAAAAACCATTTCACATCTCATTTGTGGGTCTTGGTCTTCAACACATTCTGTGAAATTTTAAGTTGTCTTTGTTTGCTACAAGAGGAGATATCACAAAGTATGCACTTTTGTTGCTTCCATTAGTTTCAATGCATTTTGGCCAATAACGAGCATTTGCTGTTTTCTCCTAAAGCCAACATGGGAGAAAAACCATTTCACATCACGTTTGTGGGTCTTGGTCTTCAACACATTCTGTGAAATTTTCAGCTGTCTGTGTTTGCTACAAGAGAAGATATCACAAAGTATGCACTTTTGTGTTTCTATTGGTTTCAATGCATTATGGCCTAAAGTGTGCATTTGCTGTTTTCTCTAAAACGCAACATGGGAGAAAAACCATTTCACATCACATTTGTGGGTCTTGGTGTTCAACACATTCTGTGAAATTTTGAGCTGTCTTTGCTACAAGAGGAGATATCACAAAGTATTTGCTTTTGGTGTTTCCATTGGTTTCAATGCATTTTGGCCTATATTGAGCATTTGCCATTTTCTCTTAAACACAACATGGGAGAAAAACAATTTCATATCACATTTGTGGGTCTTGGTCTTCAACACATTCGGTTAAATTTTGAGCTGTCGGTGTTTGCTACAAGAGGAGATATCACAAAGTATGCGCTTTTGTTGTTTCCATTGGTTTCAATGCATTTTGGCCTAAAACGAGCATTTGCTGTTTTCTCTTAAATGCAACATGGGAGAAAAAGCATTTCACATCACATTTGTGGTTCTTGGTCTTCAACACATTCTGTGAAATTTTGAGCTGTCTGTTTGCTACAAAAGGAGATATCACAAAGTATGCGCTTTTGTTGTTTCCATTGGTTTCGATGCATTTTGGCCTAAAATGAGCATTTGCTGTTTTCTCTTAAATGCAACATGGGAGAAAAATGATTTCACATCACTTTTGTGGTTCTTGGTCTTCAACACATTCTGTGAAATATTGAGCTGTCTGTTTGCTACAAAAGGAGATATCACAAAGTATGCGCTTTTGTTGTTTCCATTGGTTTCAATGCATTTTGGCCTAAAGCGTGCATTTGATGTTTTCTCTTAAATACAACAAGGGAGAAAAACCATTTCACATCTCATTTGTGGGTCTTGGTCTTCAACACATTCTGTGAAATTTTGAGCTGTCTTTGTTTGCTACAAGAGGAGATATCACAAAGTATTTGCTTTTGTTGTTTCCATTGGTTTCAATGCATTTTGGCCAAAAATGAGCATTTGCTGTTTTCTCTTAAATGCAACATGGGAGAAAAACCATTTCACATCACATTTGTGGGTCTTGGTCTTCAACACATTCTGTGAAATTTTGAGCTGTCTGCTACAAAAGGAGATATCACAAAGTATGCGCTTTTGTTGTTTCCATTGGTTTCGATGCATTTTGGCCAAAAATGAGCATTTGCTGTTTTCTCTTAAACGACACATGGGAGAAAAACCATTTCACATACCATTTGTGGGTCTTGGTCTTCTACAAATTCTATGAAATTTTTAGCTGTCTGTGTTTGCTAAAAGAGGAGATATCACAAAGTATGTGCTTTTGTTGTTTCCATTGGTTTCAATGCATTTTGGCCTAAAATGAGCATTTGCTGTTTTCTCTTAAATGCAACAAGGGAGAAAAAACCGTTTCACATCACATTTGTGGTTCTTGGTCTTCAACACATTCTGTGAAATTTTGAGCTGTCTGTTTGCTACAAAAGGAGATATCACAAAGTATGCGCTTTTGTTGTTTCCATTGGTTTCGATGCATTTTGGCCTAAAATGAGCATTTGCTGTTTTCTCTTAAATGCAACATGGGAGAAAAATGATTTCACATCACTTTTGTGGTTCTTGGTCTTCAACACATTCTGTGAAATATTGAGCTGTCTGTTTGCTACAAAAGGAGATATCACAAAGTATGCGCTTTTGTTGTTTCCATTGGTTTCAATGCATTTTGGCCTAAAGCGTGCATTTGATGTTTTCTCTTAAATACAACAAGGGAGAAAAACCATTTCACATCTCATTTGTGGGTCTTGGTCTTCAACACATTCTGTGAAATTTTGAGCTGTCTTTGTTTGCTACAAGAGGAGATATCACAAAGTATTTGCTTTTGTTGTTTCCATTGGTTTCAATGCATTTTGGCCAAAAATGAGCATTTGCTGTTTTCTCTTAAATGCAACATGGGAGAAAAACCATTTCACATCACATTTGTGGGTCTTGGTCTTCAACACATTCTGTGAAATTTTGAGCTGTCTGCTACAAAAGGAGATATCACAAAGTATGCGCTTTTGTTGTTTCCATTGGTTTCGATGCATTTTGGCCAAAAATGAGCATTTGCTGTTTTCTCTTAAACGACACATGGGAGAAAAACCATTTCACATACCATTTGTGGGTCTTGGTCTTCTACAAATTCTATGAAATTTTTAGCTGTCTGTGTTTGCTAAAAGAGGAGATATCACAAAGTATGTGCTTTTGTTGTTTCCATTGGTTTCAATGCATTTTGGCCTAAAATGAGCATTTGCTGTTTTCTCTTAAATGCAACAAGGGAGAAAAACCGTTTCACATCACATTTGTGGGTCTTGGTCTTCAACACATTCTGTGAAATTTTGAGCTGTCTTTGTTTGCTACATGAGGAGATATCACAAAGTATGTGCTTTTGTTTTCTATTGGTTTCAATGCATTATGGCCTAAAGTGTGCATTTGCTGTTTTCTCTAAAACGCAACATGGGAGAAAAACCATTTCACATCACATTTGTGGGTCTTGGTGTTCAACACATTCTGTGAAATTTTGAGCTGTCTTTGCTACAAGAGGAGATATCACAAAGTATTTGCTTTTGGTGTTTCCATTGGTTTCAATGCATTTTGGCCTATATTGAGCATTTGCCATTTTCTCTAAAACACAACATGGGAGAAAAACAATTTCATATCACATTTGTGGGTCTTGGTCTTCAACACATTCGGTTAAATTTTGAGCTGTCGGTGTTTGATACAAGAGGAGATATCACAAAGTATGCGCTTTTGTTGTTTCCATTGGTTTCAATGCATTTTGGCCTAAAACGAGCATTTGCTGTTTTCTCTTAAATGCAACATGGGAGAAAAAGCATTTCACATCACATTTGTGGTTCTTGGTCTTCAACACATTCTGTGAAATTTTGAGCTGTCTGTTTGCTACAAAAGGAGATATCACAAAGTATGCGCTTTTGTTGTTTCCATTGGTTTCGATGCATTTTGGCCTAAAATGAGCATTTGCTGTTTTCTCTTAAATGCAACATGGGAGAAAAATGATTTCACATCACATGTGTGGTTCTTGGTCTTCAACACATTCTGTGAAATATTGAGCTGTCTGTTTGCTACAAAAGGAGATATCACAAAGTATGCGCTTTTGTTGTTTCCATTGGTTTCAATGCATTTTGGCCTAAAGCGTGCATTTGATGTTTTCTCTTAAATACAACAAGGGAGAAAAACCATTTCACATCTCATTTGTGGGTCTTGGTCTTCAACACATTCTGTGAAATTTTAAGCTGTCTTTGTTTGCTACAAGAGGAGATATCACAAAGTATGCACTTTTGTTGCTTCCATTAGTTTCAATGCATTTTGGCCAATAACGAGCATTTGCTGTTTTCTCCTAAAGCCAACATGGGAGAAAAACCATTTCACATCACGTTTGTGGGTCTTGGTCTTCAACACATTCTGTGAAATTTTCAGCTGTCTGTGTTTGCTACAAGAGAAGATATCACAAAGTATGCACTTTTGTTTTCCATTGGTTTCAATGCATTTTGGCCTAAAGCGTGCATTTAATGTTTTCTCGTAAATGCAACATGGGAGAAAAACCATTTCACATCTCTTTTGTGGGTCTTGGTCTTCAACACATTCTGTGAAATTTTGAGCTGTCTTTGTTTGCTACAAGAGGAGATATCACAAAGTATTTGCTTTTGTCGTTTCCATTGGTTTCAATGCATTTTGGCCTAAAGTGTGCATTTGCTGTTTTCTCTTAAATGCAACATGGGAGAAAAACAATTTCATATCACATTTGTGGGTCTTGGTCTTCAACACATTCTGTGAAATTTTGACTTGTCTGTGTTTGCTACAAGAGGAGATATCACAAAGTATGCGCTTTTGTTGTTTCCATTGGTTTCAATGCATTTTGGCCTGAAACAAGCATTTGCTGTTTTCTCTTAAATGCAACATGGGAGAAAAACCATTTCACATCACGTTTGTGGGTCTTGGTCTTCAACACATTCTGTGAAATTTTGAGCTGTCTGTGTTTGCTACAAGAGGAGATATCACAAAGTTTGCACTTTTGTTGTTTCCATTGGTTTCAATGCATTTTGGCCTAAAACAAGCATTTGCTGTTTTCTCTTAAATGCAACATGGGAGAAAAACCATTTCACATCACATTTGTGGTTCTTGGTCTTCAACACATTATGTGAAATTTTGAGCTGTCTGTTTGCTACAAAAGGAGATATCACAAAGTATGCGCTTTTGTTGTTTCCATTGGTTTCGATGCATTTTGGCCTAAAATTAGCATTTGCTGTTTTCTCTTAAATGCAACATGGGAGAAAAATGATTTCACATCACATTTGTGATTCTTGGTCTTCAACACATTCTGTGAAATTTTGAGCTGTCTGCTACAAAAGGAGACATCACAAAGTATGCGCTTTTGTTGTTTCCATTGGTTTCGATGCATTTTGGCCAAAAATTAGCATTTGCTGTTTTCTCTTAAATGCAACATGTTAGAAAAATGATTTCACATCACATTTGTGGTTCTTGGTCTACAACACATTCTGTGAAATATTGAGCTGTCTGTTTACTACTAAAGGAGATATCATAAAGTATGCGCTTTTGTTGTTTCCATTGGTTTCAATGGATTTTGGCCTAAAACAAGCATTTGCTGTTTTCTCTTAAATGCAACATGGGAGAAAAACCATTTCACATCACATTTGTGCGTCTTGGTCTTCAACACATTCTGTGAAATTTTGAGCTGTCTTTGTTTGCTACAAGAGAAGATATCACAAAGTATGCGCTTTTGTTTTCCATTGTTTCAACGCATTTTGGCCTAAAGCGTGCATTTGATGTTTTCTCTTAAATGCAACAAGGGAGAAAAACCATTTAACATCTCATTTGTGGGTCTTGGTCTTCAACACATTCTGTTAAATTTCGAGCTGTCTTTGTTTGCTACAAGAGGAGATATCATAAAGTATGCACTTTTGTTGTTTCCATTGGTTTCAATGCATTTTGGCCTATAACGAGCATTTGCTGTTTTCTCCTAAAGGCAACATGGGAGAAAAACCATTTCACATCACGTTTGTGGGTCTTGGTCTTCAACACATTCTATGAAATTTTCAGCTGTCTGTGTTTGCTACAAGAGGAGATATCACAAAGTATGCACTTTTGTTGTTTCCATTGGTTTCAATGCATTTTGGCCTAAAACGAGCATTTGCTGTTTTCTCTTAAACGCAACATGGGAGAAAAACCATTTCACATCACATTTGTGGGTCTTGGTCTTCAACACATTCTGTGAAATTTTGAGCTGTCTGTGTTTGCTACAAGAGGAGATATCACAAAGTATGTGCTTTTGTTTTCTATTGGTTTCAATGCATTATGGCCTAAAGTGTGCATTTGCTGTTTTCTCTAAAACGCAACATGGGAGAAAAACCATTTCACATCACATTTGTGGGTCTTGGTGTTCAACACATTCTGTGAAATTTTGAGCTGTCTTTGCTACAAGAGGAGATATCACAAAGTATTTGCTTTTTGTGTTTCCATTGGTTTCAATGCATTTTGGCCTATATTGAGCATTTGCCATTTTCTCTTAAACACAACATGGGAGAAAAACAATTTCATATCACTTTTGTGGGTCTTGGTCTTCAACACATTCGGTTAAATTTTGAGCTGTCGGTGTTTGCTACAAGAGGAGATATCACAAAGTATGCGCTTTTGTTGTTTCCATTGGTTTCAATGCATTTTGGCCTAAAACGAGCATTTGCTGTTTTCTCTTAAATGCAACATGGGAGAAAAAGCATTTCACATCACATTTGTGGTTCTTGGTCTTCAACACATTATGTGAAATTTTGAGCTGTCTGTTTGCTACAAAAGGAGATATCACAAAGTATGCGCTTTTGTTGTTTCCATTGGTTTCGATGCATTTTGGCCTAAAATTAGCATTTGCTGTTTTCTCTTAAATGCAACATGGGAGAAAAATGATTTCACATCACATTTGTGGTTCTTGGTCTTCAACACATTCTGTGAAATATTGAGCTGTCTGTTTGCTACAAAAGGAGATATCACAAAGTATGCGCTTTTGTTGTTTCCATTGGTTTCAATGCATTTTGGCCTAAAGCGTGCATTTGATGTTTTCTCTTAAATACAACAAGGGAGAAAAACCATTTCACATCTCATTTGTGGGTCTTGGTCTTCAACACATTCTGTGAAATTTTAAGCTTTCTTTGTTTGCTACAAGAGGAGATATCACAAAGTATGCACTTTTGTTGCTTCCATTAGTTTCAATGCATTTTGGCCAATAACGAGCATTTGCTGTTTTCTCCTAAAGCCAACATGGGAGAAAAACCATTTCACATCACGTTTGTGGGTCTTGGTCTTCAACACATTCTGTGAAATTTTCAGCTGTCTGTGTTTGCTACAAGAGAAGATATCACAAAGTATGCACTTTTGTTTTCCATTGGTTTCAATGCATTTTGGCCTAAAGCGTGCATTTAATGTTTTCTCGTAAATGCAACATGGGAGAAAAACCATTTCACATCTCATTTGTGGGTCTTGGTCTTCAACACATTCTGTGAAATTTTAAGTTGTCTTTGTTTGCTACAAGAGGAGATATCACAAAGTATGCACTTTTGTTGCTTCCATTAGTTTCAATGCATTTTGGCCAATAACGAGCATTTGCTGTTTTCTCCTAAAGCCAACATGGGAGAAAAACCATTTCACATCACGTTTGTGGGTCTTGGTCTTCAACACATTCTGTGAAATTTTCAGCTGTCTGTGTTTGCTACAAGAGAAGATATCACAAAGTATGCACTTTTGTTTTCTATTGGTTTCAATGCATTATGGCCTAAAGTGTGCATTTGCTGTTTTCTCTAAAACGCAACATGGGAGAAAAACCATTTCACATCACATTTGTGGGTCTTGGTGTTCAACACATTCTGTGAAATTTTGAGCTGTCTTTGCTACAAGAGGAGATATCACAAAGTATTTGCTTTTGGTGTTTCCATTGGTTTCAATGCATTTTGGCCTATATTGAGCATTTGCCATTTTCTCTTAAATACAACATGGGAGAAAAACAATTTCATATCACATTTGTGGGTCTTGGTCTTCAACACATTCGGTTAAATTTTGAGCTGTCGGTGTTTGCTACAAGAGGAGATATCACAAAGTATGCGCTTTTGTTGTTTCCATTGGTTTCAATGCATTTTGGCCTAAAACGAGCATTTGCTGTTTTCTCTTAAATGCAACATGGGAGAAAAAGCATTTCACATCACATTTGTGGTTCTTGGTCTTCAACACATTCTGTGAAATTTTGAGCTGTCTGTTTGCTACAAAAGGAGATATCACAAAGTATGCGCTTTTGTTGTTTCCATTGGTTTCGATGCATTTTGGCCTAAAATGAGCATTTGCTGTTTTCTCTTAAATGCAACATGGGAGAAAAATGATTTCACATCACTTTTGTGGTTCTTGGTCTTCAACACATTCTGTGAAATATTGAGCTGTCTGTTTGCTACAAAAGGAGATATCACAAAGTATGCGCTTTTGTTGTTTCCATTGGTTTCAATGCATTTTGGCCTAAAGCGTGCATTTGATGTTTTCTCTTAAATACAACAAGGGAGAAAAACCATTTCACATCTCATTTGTGGGTCTTGGTCTTCAACACATTCTGTGAAATTTTGAGCTGTCTTTGTTTGCTACAAGAGGAGATATCACAAAGTATTTGCTTTTGTTGTTTCCATTGGTTTCAATGCATTTTGGCCAAAAATGAGCATTTGCTGTTTTCTCTTAAATGCAACATGGGAGAAAAACCATTTCACATCACATTTGTGGGTCTTGGTCTTCAACACATTCTGTGAAATTTTGAGCTGTCTGCTACAAAAGGAGATATCACAAAGTATGCGCTTTTGTTGTTTCCATTGGTTTCGATTCATTTTGGCCAAAAATGAGCATTTGCTGTTTTCTCTTAAACGACACATGGGAGAAAAACCATTTCACATACCATTTGTGGGTCTTGGTCTTCTACAAATTCTATGAAATTTTTAGCTGTCTGTGTTTGCTAAAAGAGGAGATATCACAAAGTATGTGCTTTTGTTGTTTCCATTGGTTTCAATGCATTTTGGCCTAAAATGAGCATTTGCTGTTTTCTCTTAAATGCAACAAGGGAGAAAAACCGTTTCACATCACATTTGTGGGTCTTGGTCTTCAACACATTCTGTGAAATTTTGAGCTGTCTTTGTTTGCTACATGAGGAGATATCACAAAGTATGTGCTTTTGTTTTCTATTGGTTTCAATGCATTATGGCCTAAAGTGTGCATTTGCTGTTTTCTCTAAAACGCAACATGGGAGAAAAACCATTTCACATCACATTTGTGGGTCTTGGTGTTCAACACATTCTGTGAAATTTTGAGCTGTCTTTGCTACAAGAGGAGATATCACAAAGTATTTGCTTTTGGTGTTTCCATTGGTTTCAATGCATTTTGGCCTATATTGAGCATTTGCCATTTTCTCTAAAACACAACATGGGAGAAAAACAATTTCATATCACATTTGTGGGTCTTGGTCTTCAACACATTCGGTTAAATTTTGAGCTGTCGGTGTTTGATACAAGAGGAGATATCACAAAGTATGCGCTTTTGTTGTTTCCATTGGTTTCAATGCATTTTGGCCTAAAACGAGCATTTGCTGTTTTCTCTTAAATGCAACATGGGAGAAAAAGCATTTCACATCACATTTGTGGTTCTTGGTCTTCAACACATTCTGTGAAATTTTGAGCTGTCTGTTTGCTACAAAAGGAGATATCACAAAGTATGCGCTTTTGTTGTTTCCATTGGTTTCGATGCATTTTGGCCTAAAATGAGCATTTGCTGTTTTCTCTTAAATGCAACATGGGAGAAAAATGATTTCACATCACATGTGTGGTTCTTGGTCTTCAACACATTCTGTGAAATATTGAGCTGTCTGTTTGCTACAAAAGGAGATATCACAAAGTATGCGCTTTTGTTGTTTCCATTGGTTTCAATGCATTTTGGCCTAAAGCGTGCATTTGATGTTTTCTCTTAAATACAACAAGGGAGAAAAACCATTTCACATCTCATTTGTGGGTCTTGGTCTTCAACACATTCTGTGAAATTTTAAGCTGTCTTTGTTTGCTACAAGAGGAGATATCACAAAGTATGCACTTTTGTTGCTTCCATTAGTTTCAATGCATTTTGGCCAATAACGAGCATTTGCTGTTTTCTCCTAAAGCCAACATGGGAGAAAAACCATTTCACATCACGTTTGTGGGTCATGGTCTTCAACACATTCTGTGAAATTTTCAGCTGTCTGTGTTTGCTACAAGAGAAGATATCACAAAGTATGCACTTTTGTTTTCCATTGGTTTCAATGCATTTTGGCCTAAAGCGTGCATTTAATGTTTTCTCGTAAATGCAACATGGGAGAAAAACCATTTCACATCTCTTTTGTGGGTCTTGGTCTTCAACACATTCTGTGAAATTTTGAGCTGTCTTTGTTTGCTACAAGAGGAGATATCACAAAGTATTTGCTTTTGTCGTTTCCATTGGTTTCAATGCATTTTGGCCTAAAGTGTGCATTTGCTGTTTTCTCTTAAATGCAACATGGGAGAAAAACAATTTCATATCACATTTGTGGGTCTTGGTCTTCAACACATTCTGTGAAATTTTGACTTGTCTGTGTTTGCTACAAGAGGAGATATCACAAAGTATGCGCTTTTGTTGTTTCCATTGGTTTCAATGCATTTTGGCCTGAAACAAGCATTTGCTGTTTTCTCTTAAATGCAACATGGGAGAAAAACCATTTCACATCACGTTTGTGGGTCTTGGTCTTCAACACATTCTGTGAAATTTTGAGCTGTCTGTGTTTGCTACAAGAGGAGATATCACAAAGTTTGCACTTTTGTTGTTTCCATTGGTTTCAATGCATTTTGGCCTAAAACAAGCATTTGCTGTTTTCTCTTAAATGCAACATGGGAGAAAAACCATTTCACATCACATTTGTGGTTCTTGGTCTTCAACACATTATGTGAAATTTTGAGCTGTCTGTTTGCTACAAAAGGAGATATCACAAAGTATGCGCTTTTGTTGTTTCCATTGGTTTCGATGCATTTTGGCCTAAAATTAGCATTTGCTGTTTTCTCTTAAATGCAACATGGGAGAAAAATGATTTCACATCACATTTGTGATTCTTGGTCTTCAACACATTCTGTGAAATTTTGAGCTGTCTGCTACAAAAGGAGACATCACAAAGTATGCGCTTTTGTTGTTTCCATTGGTTTCGATGCATTTTGGCCAAAAATTAGCATTTGCTGTTTTCTCTTAAATGCAACATGTTAGAAAAATGATTTCACATCACATTTGTGGTTCTTGGTCTACAACACATTCTGTGAAATATTGAGCTGTCTGTTTGCTACTAAAGGAGATATCATAAAGTATGCGCTTTTGTTGTTTCCATTGGTTTCAATGGATTTTGGCCTAAAACAAGCATTTGCTGTTTTCTCTTAAATGCAACATGGGAGAAAAACCATTTCACATCACATTTGTGCGTCTTGGTCTTCAACACATTCTGTGAAATTTTGAGCTGTCTTTGTTTGCTACAAGAGAAGATATCACAAAGTATGCGCTTTTGTTTTCCATTGTTTCAACGCATTTTGGCCTAAAGCGTGCATTTGATGTTTTCTCTTAAATGCAACAAGGGAGAAAAACCATTTAACATCTCATTTGTGGGTCTTGGTCTTCAACACATTCTGTTAAATTTCGAGCTGTCTTTGTTTGCTACAAGAGGAGATATAAAGTATGCACTTTTGTTGTTTCCATTGGTTTCAATGCATTTTGGCCTATAACGAGCATTTGCTGTTTTCTCCTAAAGGCAACATGGGAGAAAAAACCATTTCACATCACGTTTGTGGGTCTTGGTCTTCAACACATTCTATGAAATTTTCAGCTGTCTGTGTTTGCTACAAGAGGAGATATCACAAAGTATGCACTTTTGTTGTTTCCATTGGTTTCAATGCATTTTGGCCTAAAACGAGCATTTGCTGTTTTCTCTTAAACGCAACATGGGAGAAAAACCATTTCACATCACATTTGTGGGTCTTGGTCTTCAACACATTCTGTGAAATTTTGAGCTGTCTGTGTTTGCTACAAGAGGAGATATCACAAAGTATGTGCTTTTGTTTTCTATTGGTTTCAATGCATTATGGCCTAAAGTGTGCATTTGCTGTTTTCTCTAAAACGCAACATGGGAGAAAAACCATTTCACATCACATTTGTGGGTCTTGGTGTTCAACACATTCTGTGAAATTTTGAGCTGTCTTTGCTACAAGAGGAGATATCACAAAGTATTTGCTTTTTGTGTTTCCATTGGTTTCAATGCATTTTGGCCTATATTGAGCATTTGCCATTTTCTCTTAAACACAACATGGGAGAAAAACAATTTCATATCACTTTTGTGGGTCTTGGTCTTCAACACATTCGGTTAAATTTTGAGCTGTCGGTGTTTGCTACAAGAGGAGATATCACAAAGTATGCGCTTTTGTTGTTTCCATTGGTTTCAATGCATTTTGGCCTAAAACGAGCATTTGCTGTTTTCTCTTAAATGCAACATGGGAGAAAAAGCATTTCACATCACATTTGTGGTTCTTGGTCTTCAACACATTCTGTGAAATTTTGAGCTGTCTGTTTGCTACAAAAGGAGATATCACAAAGTATGCGCTTTTGTTGTTTCCATTGGTTTCGATGCATTTTGGCCTAAAATGAGCATTTGCTGTTTTCTCTTAAATGCAACATGGGAGAAAAATGATTTCACATCACATTTGTGGTTCTTGGTCTTCAACACATTCTGTGAAATATTGAGCTGTCTGTTTGCTACAAAAGGAGATATCACAAAGTATGCGCTTTTGTTGTTTCCATTGGTTTCAATGCATTTTGGCCTAAAGCTTGCATTTGATGTTTTCTCTTAAATACAACAAGGGAGAAAAACCATTTCACATCTCATTTGTGGGTCTTGGTCTTCAACACATTCTGTGAAATTTTGAGCTGTCTTTGTTTGCTACAAGAGGAGATATCACAAAGTATGCACTTTTGTTGTTTCCATTAGTTTCAATGCATTTTGGCCAATAACGAGCATTTGCTGTTTTCTCCTAAAGCCAACATGGGAGAAAAACCATTTCACATCACGTTTGTGGGTCTTGGTCTTCAACACATTCTGTGAAATTTTCAGCTGTCTGTGTTTGCTACAAGAGAAGATATCACAAAGTATGCACTTTTGTTTTCCATTGGTTTCAATGCATTTTGGCCTAGAGCGTGCATTTAATGTTTTCTCGTAAATGCAACATGGGAGAAAAACCATTTCACATCTCTTTTGTGGGTCTTGGTCTTCAACACATTCTGTGAAATTTTGAGCTGTCTTTGTTTGCTACAAGAGGAGATATCACAAAGTATTTGCTTTTGTTGTTTCCATTGGTTTCAATGCATTTTGGCCAAAAATGAGCATTTGCTGTTTTCTCTTAAATGCAACATGGGAGAAAAACCATTTCACATCACATTTGTGGGTCTTGGTCTTCAACACATTCTGTGAAATTTTGAGCTGTCTGCTACAAAAGGAGATATCACAAAGTATGCGCTTTTGTTGTTTCCATTGGTTTCGATGCATTTTGGCCAAAAATGAGCATTTGCTGTTTTCTCTTAAACGACACATGGGAGAAAAACCATTTCACATATCATTTGTGGGTCTTGGTCTTCAACAAATTCTATGAAATTTTTAGCTGTCTGTGTTTGCTAAAAGAGGAGATATCACAAAGTATGTGCTTTTGTTGTTTCCATTGGTTTCAATGCATTTTGGCCTAAAATGAGCATTTGCTGTTTTCTCTTAAATGCAACAAGGGAGAAAAACCGTTTCACATCACATTTGTGGGTCTTGGTCTTCAACACATTCCGTGAAATTTTGAGCTGTCTGTGTTTGCTACAAGAGGAGA